>CM062810.1:589750663-590950663 GCA_031772625.1 Pinus tabuliformis
CCAACTGCAATCAGATGTTGGCCACAAACCCGTTCTAATAGAAACGTGGTTGGAGAATTTTTTTTAAGGAATGTTTATGGGATTTGCGTAGTGGATCACTTCAAAAAAGGGCTCCACATAGAAAATTCATTAAAAGATCAACATGCAAAATCTAAGAAAGTAGAAAATATTCTAGGCTAGTTTGTGGGTTTGTGCCCATGGTAATAAGAATCTTCCATAGTAAAAGTAGGGTCTTTGTCAGCGTTTCACCCCAATGTAAACTTATAAATAGTTAAAGCCACAATGTAATAGATATAGTTAGATATAGATGTATGGAATTACACCTAGACTTAGAGATTGAATATGTCATGTAAGAATTCCATGTTATAACTTGATGGATTAGGTTAGTGATCCACGATAGTTGCAATGAAATGAGGAAATTTGATTGGTAATACAAATGTTTGTTTGGGTTCATTGTTTATTTTTGTGCATTATGTTTTGAATGACCCGATCTATCTATTATACTTTGTTAATGATTAATTTACTTTGCGAATTAGGGGTATACTTACAAGTTTTTTTATATTAAGAATGATAGTGATAACATAAGCTCCATATATACTTCATCACTATAAAACTATAAAGGTTCCTACAATCCCTAATAATATGCCTTAGGAAAGACTTTACCTACTTACATATCATTCTGAAAGGAACAATATCTGAGGGGTTTTCTTAGCTATTTCACTCTAAACTTGGGTTTTCCCCCTGTGTGCCAAATAATGGTTCCATTGTTGGGATCGAGATTTATGATTAAAGGGGACGCAGAGGCTAAATAAGGACAGGATAAAACAATGGATACATATGAAGGAATGTGAATTTTTAGTGGAATAAAACAAGAACCAACGAATCAATCCTGAGAAATGGTTGCAATGTTATGTCTTTAAAAACTTGCATGAGATTTTCTTTGTTGAGTTTCCTATAGTTTTAGCCCAATGGTCACCAAGACTATCAACGAACTTTGGAAACTGGCTCATTTTGGTGACATATAATTGGAATCCAAAACTAATCTGAAGAATAAATTCAGTAAACAATAAAGTCTCATACACAATCAATTTCTACTTGAAAAGTATATTGGAGTGGTATATTGTTGGATTCACGGTAGAAGCTACTCCGACATATACTGAAGCCGAAAGGAATTTTTTCAGAGGACCATGAGGGATATTTGTGAAATCATACTTTACTTGGATAAAGATGTTGTGTGACAAAGGAGTGATGTTGTTTGAATTTGATACCAAGAACAATTGAATCTCTTTGCATGTGATGGGTAGACTGGGGGCTGATCAATCAATACCTTGAGCATATTAAGGTGAGGGATATACGAGAGAAAATGAGGACTGATAATTCGAAGACATTAGAGAGATAAAAGTGCAGAATATACAAGAAGGGTTAAAGCATGTAAATTGGTACAGGCAAAAAGCACAACAAAATAAGTGAGAAGAGTGTTGTGTAGTCGATTAAGACTTTGGTGTAAGAGGGAGGTGCAAGGGAGATATGCATCGGAGCCTAGGATAGAAAGGAGGGTAGCATGAAGAAATAGAGAAGGAATAAGAAGGAAACACAACAAATATTGGGAAGAAGGAATCAACGCAGAAATATTCCTGATCAAGTTCCATGCATAAGGGATGACAAAGAGTTTCACAATAGAATAGGAAGGACCAAGGAAGTAAACCCTCATCTCAACATTGAGATAGAAGAACCAACATATCCTAGTGGCCTTTCTCAGGCCATACGATACGTTGAACCCATGACCTTGCATATATTTCCAAGACAAGAATTAAGATCACCATGTAAGTTCTTACAATTAAATTCAATCGATGAAGAGAATAGTAAAGTAGTAAAGATAGTGGAAGTAGTCATAAATGACCTAATGTAGAGGGAAATCAAGCAAAAGTATTGCAAAGAAGATATAACATGGAAAATTAATTGGAAAAACCACCAACTCTTTTTAGTATAAATCAGAACACAAGATATAATGTGGAAACCCAACTGTAAGAACCACCAATTCTTTTTAATTATGATGCAAAGTAAATATACAACTTCAAGTTAAATCAATTTCTTGTGTAGGATACAACACACTAAAGGCTTCAACCTTCTCTCTTTATACAAGGTCCAACTTGTTGATTTCTCAAGCACCAACCTGAAGGATGCTGTAACTCCCTAATTTATCAACTCCAGCTGAAGGGAAGCTCCAACTCTCTGTTATGCAAGCACCAAATTGGAAAACCATATAGATCCTTCTTTCATATAATTTTCACACTTAAATTATTAAAGGTTTCCTTATTAAAAAATAATCACCTATAAGAATGCACTCTCTACAATATTGCTTCTCTTTTCACATACCTCAAATTTTGTCCATCTCCATATTCTAAAACATATTTCTTTTCAATTCCTAGTGCTTGTAAATATTTTAGAGGTGCTAACTTTAGTTCAACTTCAACTCTATTTTTGAAATTAATTTCTATTCTCATCAATTTAACTCATCTTAACAAATCCTTCTAATTGATTTATTCATAGTTTGTATGTGAAAAATTCCTTGCATGTTGTTATGAGTTCAAATATTTTTGTTTTTTAATTCCAATTTTGCAATTTAAGTTCAATTTTGGTTTTAACTGCATTTTTAATTGCTCTTCTAAATATTTGATCCTCTATCATAGGACCACTGATTGCAAACTCGTCTTAAGATTTGGGGGCTAAAGTTCAGGGACGACACTGCAAAAATGGACTGAATACCCGAAGTTTGATTTCACAATTAAAAATTTGAGGTATGAAGTCACTCTTGAACTCCCAATTGGCTTCTTCCCAGTTTGAGGATCAAAACTTTTTCATTTGTTGCACTTCACAAATTTCCTAAATACTCGAAGGCCTAAAGTCCAAAAGGCTTACATGATGCCTAACATGAGTGTAAATGGACTCACCAAGTTCAGGGGTTTGGGACTTCTCCTTGTTTTCCACTGAATAGATGACTCAAATGCCCAAACTCGAGGCCCTAAGAACTGAACTTGCACCTTTTTCAATAAATCGTTAACATAGAAAAACTTACCTTAACACTTTCCCTTGGAGCGACTTCCAATGCTCCACCACGTCATCATATGTGTCATGATGACATTACCTATTCCATATGGCATCTCTTAATTGGTGCCATGTGTCACCTAGATTTGGCATACTTGGCCACCCAAAACACCAAAATAGCATGCCACTTGTCACCTACATGGAATGTGCCATATCATTTTCTAATGCCATCTTGATGTTAGCATGTTATGTCATCTGCCACCTGTACTTCCAAGTCATCATAGTGACATAATATAATACTACCACTTATCACCTATTCACCATATCACTCTACCATGTGATCAAATCCTTACAACGGAAATAGATCCAGGTTCAAATGAAATTCTCGTCTCTCTTTGATAAAATTTTCTATTGCTAGATTCCTAAATACATTGGAAACTCACCCAACCATGGTATTTTTCCACAAGTTTAGGTTTAGGGTATTCTCTTTTTAGCACCCACAAACACCTTGATAGACCCAAACAACCAAATTAGGTCCCATCCATTGAGCTCTAGAAAATGTTTATCTCTCGTGCTTATTCGAGCTCCTAAAGTGACCTAAGTTGTTAATTGCATGTTTTTTGAGTTTGGTGATGATTGAGATTGAAACATGAGGCCCCTTGGCCTACTCAAACATTAACAGAATGGGGTGGGGGACCTCTATTTTGCATTTGTGATGGTTAACCTTTATTCTCCTTCCTCGAGATGCGTCAATAAACAATCTACTTCACTAAAAAGTAAGAAAAAATTCATAAAAATCACATCATCAGAGTTTTGTTGACGCGATTCGAACCATCCAATGTGGTTCATGGTTAGGATAAGATTAATTTAGTGGTCTAGATTAATATTGGATCCCCATCTTTGTTCAATGGTTAATAGGGGGGTCCATTATTTGGCTGTATATGGAACCTTGTATGTGAACAAGGAATCTTGGTTATATGTGGAATGAAAACTCTTAGAACCATGCCAAAAATTTAAATCTTAATAACTTTTGATCCCTTGGTTTTCTTCAGACTACAATATACCATCGGAAATTTATTTCAGAAGCCTGTCCATCCAATTACTTTTAGAAAGAATCTAAGTGGATCTTCTATAGTTAAAATTGATCCAAATATATGCTCCATCCTTGACCTGAAACCACCTTTGACCTTTGACATCAATGATCTTTGACATCAATGAAAACACTTACTAATAATATCACCCTTTAGCATTGATGGAAGCACTAAACATGGGTACAAATCATGGAATATTCATTGATGACAACGGTGATTAAACATGGCAACACCATTATCTTCATCTTTGTTTATTTTTCATTCTCCCCCTTTCTTCTTGAGAATTACCTCTCCTTCTATTAAGAACTATATGCCTCAATCCCCTTGAATGTTTACTTATATTCCCCTCGTCAAAAACCACAAAACAAATTAGACCAATGTTTTCTCATACTCCCCCTTTTACATCAATGGAAATTATATTCCCCATGCAACTAATCTCCCCCTATGATTAATCTGTTCCTGTGGATCTATCAAATCCCCTTGTGTTGATATCTTTAGTTGTCCCTTTTATAATTTGGAAAGTTATTCACCTTTCCCGTGGAGAATATCTAGCTGAGAGAGGAGAGAGTAATTACTTCCAATATCTACCATAGATGCTCAAATGGTTCTCGTGCTAGAATTTTGGTGAAAATATCAACAACATTCTCCTTTGTGGGAACATATTCCAATCTCACAACCTCATTTTCAACTTGTTCTTCGAGAAAGTGGTACATGATAGGAATATGATTTTTCTTTAAATGTAGAACATCATTCCTAGATATGTTGATAGTACTTGTGTTATCACTAGTAATGAGAATAGGATTTTCATAAGATACATTCATATCCTATAAATTCTTCTTCATCCATAAAATATGAGAGTAGTTGGAGACTGTTGTAATTTATTCTTCTTCAACATTAGAGACAAAAATTAATATTTTCTTCTTTCTTAACCATGCCACTGACATTCTCTAAGAAAGAAAGCACCTCCATTTTCGCTTTTCATGCCATCTACATTTGTTTCCAAATATGAGTCTATATATCGTATCAAAAATAAATTTTAACGTTTGGGATACCATAATCCACAATCCATTATGGCCCTTAAATATATGAGAATCATCTTTGCTGCTAGGAAGATGACTTTGTTTGGGCATTGATTGAAATATTTCAACTACACAAATAGCTTGCATAATGTCTAGTCTTGAAGTTTTTAAATATAAGAGGCTTCTAATAAGTGACTTGTACACTTCCTAATCTACCTCTGGTAACTCATAATATTTGTGGACCTTGCATCCATTGACCATTAGAGTATTTACTAATGAGTATTCTTTCATATGAAATTTCTTCAAAATTTATCTAAGATACTTTCTTTGAGAGATGAGTATTCCTTTTGCTGATTGTGTAATCTATAAACCAAGGAAGTATGAAATTTATCCAAGTATATAGATTCCAAATTCAAATTTAATGGCAACATTAAATTGTTGAATAAGTTCATCCCCATCACTACCAAAAATAATATCGTCAACATAAACAAAAAAAATCAAAATATTTTCATTTTTAGATTTTGATATATAAGTTGTTTTCAACTACACCTCTCTTGAATCCAAATTGTAGAAGATATTTTTCTATCCTAGAACACCATGCCTTTGTTGCTTGTTTAAGACCATACAATGCCTTTTACAACTTGCATACATAATTAGAATTTTCTTACAGTTGAAAATACTTAGGTTGTTCAATGTACACCTTTTCATGTAGTTCACCAATCAAGAAAGAAGATTTTACATCCATCTAATAGATCTTGAACTTTTTGTGATAGACAAATGCTAAAAACGTTATGATAGTTTCCATCCTTCCTATAGAAGAAAAGGATTTATCGAAATGTGATACTTCAACTTAAGGATAACCTTTGCATACTAACCTGACCTTATTTCTTACCACTTGTCCATCCTCATTCAACTTATTCCTAAAGACCCATTTTTTTCCAATGACATTCTTGTCTACTTGTCATGGAACCAAATCCCAATTCTAATTCTTCTGAATTTTATCTAGCTCTTCATTCATGGATGTTATCTAATTATCACTTGGTTGGCCTCAGAAAAATATTTTGGTTCGATCATGGATAGCATATCTATATGTGCTTTATTAGGGGGATTCATCAATATTCTTATGGTTTGAAATCCTACATCCAAGCCACCTACAATTTGATTAGTGGGACCATAATTTTGAACATAACTTGAGGCATCTTTTGCTTTAGGACTTTTTGCATCTTTATTGACTTCTTCAAGTTATTCATATTAAATGTTAGGATTATTATTTGAGCTAATATGTTGTAGCTCTGATACCAATTGTTGTAGATCTGATCCAAAAGATATATGATAACAGAAATAAACCCAAGAAAGAACAAGATCAAAATAGATAGAAATGATTCTTTATTATCAAACCCTTAAGGTAGGGCAACACCATACATTCACTCCTTAAGGAAGGAGAACACTCCACAAGCCATATGCCTGTTCATACAAGAATACTTCTCTTCATCTTCATGTGGAGTCTCTAGCCTTTATATAGGCCTCATACATACAATACCATGTATCATTACCATGGTTTCCTCATACCATCAACTAATACCGTGGGCCCCTTACATTATTATTAACTACTTGTGGTCCCTTACATGACATGGGTTAACCACCTTATTTATTACTATGGCCCATCCCATTATTACATTATTACCTTGGGTACCTCCCTTGGTACCCCATATTATCCCCCTAGGTACATAACATTCCATCCCCCTAAACATGTTTCGTCCCCGAAACATGGGAAGAACATAAATAATAAGATCTACTCAAGAGAGTAGTCCACTGATACCATGCACGTGCATCTAGCCATCCAAGAGAAAGGTGAACCCTCGATCTCGCTAGTGCCTCGCTCGCTTGAGATGGAAGTTGACTGCGGTAGCTATTCTGTGTGGAAGTGTAGTAGGTGGATCTTTGTTCCTCTCGATCTGTCCTGCGGGGTTTGTTGTCCATGTGGCTAATTGGTTGCCATCTTGATGGTTGCCTTGCGGGGTGATGTGGGTGATGATATGTTGAAGTTTTAACCCACGATGGCTTGTTCTTTACTTCACCCTGTTGTGGTGCCTGTTGTGGTGGCTTCTTTTTCAATATGACTTCAACCACTGAACCCTCATCTGATGTGTCAGCACCTGTAACCTGTTCTGCTTCAGCCTCTGTTTGTGTTTGATTGTCGACCTTCAATTGCTCATCATCTGATATGTCAGTCCCTTGAACATCTTCTGCTTCAGCCTCCATGTGCTCTACCTGTTTATGGATGGACATATCCTGTAATGTTATTTTCTTCTTTTTGTACCATAGCTTCAGGAATTTCTTCTGCACATTAATATTGATAGTACCCACGGATTCCATCCAAGGGTATCCCAAAACAACATCCATGTTATCCATATCTGAAGCATAAAATTCACCATGCAACACATATTTATCCATAGAAATCTTCAAATCCTTATACACTTGAACATCCGCATTATCAACTTGTGCCGTTTCAATGTGTTTTGCTGGAACTTGCAATCTTTTTGCCAAATTAACACTTATAAAATTATATTTACAACTAGGATTGATAGAAACAATGATCTTCTCTTTCTGAATCAATCCATGAATCTGCAATAAGGATATACCCGTAGCAATTAACCCCTTATGTGTCTCATTCTCCTTTTTTCTAGCCCGAGACCATTTGTCCAAAAAGACTTTTTCAAATTCTGCATCTGAAAGTTTGATCAACTGCTGGTAGTCAAGTGAAGAATATCATCTGTCAGCCTCTTCTGTCAAATTAAACCATACTGCAGTTTTCCAACCTATCCCATATTTGGACTTTATTCTTTGTAAGTATTCTTCAATAGTAGGGCCATCATCTCTTCCTCTAAACTTTTCCATGAAGAGGGTTTGAGAAAGATTCACTATCTTGGCGAAAAATTGAAATGGCCACAAATCTGTCAATATTTCTTAGAATCTCTATTATAACCTGTTTTTGGAAATGGAACAACCATTCTGCATCTGCCCATGTGATAGAAATCTTGATCCAGGCACTCAAATTCCAGATCTGCGCTGCTACGCTCCCGACGTCACCCAAAATTTCTGCAAAAAGAGCTGATTTTAAATCAGCGATATCTCCCTTATCCGGACTCCGATTCGACTAATTTTTTTTTTGAAATCATGTGTTTTTTCCCAAATATTCCATATCTACAATTATATCTTGCATATCTGGCACCAGGAATTCTAGATCTGCGCCGCAAAACTCGCTACCCTGAAAATTGTCTGCAACCCCACTGATTTTTAGATCAGCGATATCTCCTTCATCCAGACTCCGATTCAACTGATTTTTTTTTTGAATTTGGGTATTTTTTCACAAGGAATACAGATCTGCAATTAGATTCTACAAATATTTCACCAAAACGTACATATCTGACCTGCAACTCGCCGCCCCAGAAACCCTACAAAAATGAAAAAAAAATTCTCCACGGTTTGCCCAAGAAAGTGCTCTGATACCACTTGTTGTAGCTCTGATACCAATTGTTGTAAATCTGATCCAAAAGATATATGATAACAAAAATAAACCCAAGAAAGAACAAGATCAAAATAGATAGAAATGATTCTTTATTATCAAACCCTTAAGGTAGGGCAACACCATACATTCACTCCTTAAGAAAGGAGAACACTCCACAAGCCATATGCCTGTTCATACAAGAATACTTCTCTTCATCTTCATGTGGAGTCTCTAGCCTTTATATAGGCCTCATACATACAATACCATGTATCATTACCATGGTTTCCTCATACCATCAACTAATACCGTGGGCCCCTTACATTATTATTAACTACTTGTGGTCCCTTACATGACATGGGTTAACCACCTTATTTATTACTATGGCCCATCCCATTATTACATTATTACCTTGGGTACCTCCCTTGGTACCCCATATTATCCCCCCTAGGTACATAACACAATCTTTGGGTAACCTGAAAGAGGTAAGCCTCTCTCGTTAAAACAAATGTTTTGACGAAAAAGAAGTAGAGATAACCTTGAAATCGTACTTTATGCCTGGGGGCATGCAAACCTTTTTGAGTGCAAGCAAGGGGCGGCTATTTATTTTTTAAATTTTTAGGTCCTTCCCTTTAAACCTGTAGGTCTAACCCTTTAAACTCGTAGGATTAGTCGTTTCCGAACTTTCATAATGAAAGGTGCGGGGCATAACTTTGTGAGATGAAGCTCCATAAAAAATAGAATCTCAATGAGACACTCTTATCATATGACTGGTATAATCGAGTAGTTTTAGCACAAAGTTCATGCTCGTTAAAAAATAAACGCAAGATCCGAGCAGTTTTAACGCGGACTTCATGCTCGTTAAAAAATAAACATAAGCACTACCCGATAAATGACCACTGTGAATGTAACCTTATCAGCCATTAAAGCCTTGGTCGTGTTTGCACCGTCACCTCCACTTTTCATTTGGACAATCGTTCACCTCCATATGATTGTTTACCCATTTTGAGGAACAGCTGCGAAGAGTGATTTCACCTAGCCATCCTTGTGACACTGCCGTGATTGGAAAATCCCAACCTGTACCTGGAATCAGCTGCTAACCCTGTTTATCACTCGTTCCTCAAAAGACGAGTCTTCTTTAAGCTCTTTTCAGCTGACTCGTAAAATATGAAAAGATTGCCGAGTCCTTGGCCTTCCAGCTCGTTAAAGGGACAGGAAGTGCTATCCCTCCTCTAGATTTTAGTCTTTTTGGACCTGAGGGATTATTGCACAAAAAGATCGAGCGCTTGTTTTGCTCGGCTCATTAAAACTATCGAAAACTCATCCCTTCTGTATTGTTTTATACTTTTTCGGACTTAAGGGATTAGATGACGAAAAAGGACTTTTGGAGTTAACTTTATGTACCTTTTCAGACTCTCTAAAAATGAAAAGGACCGAGTTATCCTTGTCGTTAGACTCGTTAAAATCACTAAATAGCGACAAACTTGTCTTTAGACGAGAACGAGTTTCACTATCGCTAGGCTCGTTAAAACATAGCGATGGGCTTGCCCGAAGGGCATGTTATAGAACAAGCATATGTTATCCTCCTCAAGCTTGACAAAAATAAAGAGGTACTGGTCAGCAATGACTAGGGAAAAATTGGGAGAAACTAAAGAAAACTTTGATGGTAGCAAGTCGCTCTTGAACATGACACTTTTCCTCTGTACCGCAATCGGGTTGGGTTGTTTCATTCACCGGTCACATCACCATGGTCTCGCCATACCATCCATAATTGGGGTAATGCTACCAATCCATCGCATCAGTGTCGCCATATGTTCAAGAGAAGTCATTCAGAAAGAGTCAACCGTGTCCCATCCACTGCCATACATTATCCTTCATCCGTTCATGACCGCCACCCTAAATCATATGTCACAGATCGTTTTCACCTCCATCAAAATCATTAGCTCCGTTCCGTGTCACTGATGTGGGATACATTAAGGCCCTCCTTTGACGGATCGCTTCTTGTCGACATCAGCTCATTATCCAAGAAGTCGATCTAGGAACAACCCTTCAGTACTTTGAAGCTTGCATGCCTCAATGGCAAGTTTCTCACTTTTGGCGACAGGTATACATCAATGACCTTCGACCAGAAGATTTTGCGTGGTGTTTGACGCCAAGTCCTTTATTCACACCACGTGAATTGTACTGCAGTACCTTGAGGGTCATTATCATTATCGGTGATCCCTCTCGCGCTTGTTAACGGTTTACCTCATTGACCGGTAATCAAGCGATGTCTTTCCATGTTCGACTTCAGAAAAATTCTCACATGGATCGACTTGTACTTAGAGTGAAGATCGAACGAGTTTGAAGACCCCGGATCTAGTTTCATCCATCCGGGCTGCGATATATATTCAGGAAAGATAAAGACATTTGACATGTACATCATTTCAACAGATGATCATCCTACTCAAAGGATGATAATTTCATCAAAATTATCAGTCTTCCATCAGACGATTGTCTGTGCTATGTACAGAAAATGAATTTATAAAGCTGAGCATGGGAATTCCCGCCTCAGCTAGATCATGAAAGCAGTATGAAAAATAATGTATTGTATTGTATCTTATTACAGGTCTCTTCCCAGCATTGGATGAACTTCGGATCCTCCTGGATAAAGCATTTCACCCGATAAACGGCCTCATACTTTAGGGGGAAACTGTTATAGACATTTTTGTGCCTTACAACATTGAGCATAAAATGTCCATAATCTAAGGGATCCAAAGTCCCTAAACATGTTGTTCCTACCCCTAGAGGAACAAGGCTAACAAACCACAGCAATTCACAGAAGTTCTCCACCAGAAACTGCTCAAAAACAAGTCAATTCAAGATCATGTCAATGGCTCCACTGGCTGTCTGCGCTGAATGTCAATGGCTCCACTGGCTACCTGCGCTGAATGTCAAAGCCAACACTGGCTACCTGCGCTGAGCGAGAGTGGACATGTGGCAAGCTCATTTCTCAAGGTGTCAAAACCCAGGAAGCTTCCAAAATGACACTTGCCTCAAGGAATTCGACTGGTGATGAGTAAGAGGTTCAAAATCTCCAAGTGGAAGCAAGAACCTCCAAGTGGAATCAAGAACTGACAGAGGGAGAGGACACTAGTCATATCTCAAGCTGACTCATCCTCTCTCCAAAACATCTATATATGGATCTCTCCTCCATAAGATCTAGAGGTTGGAATTTTGTTATTGCAAAGAATTGTTGTTGGTTTGAGACTGGAATCATTGGGTGCTTAATGCTTTGAAGGGAGGGGAAGATAGGAATTCCATTTTGCTGGGAAGGAGATGCTGGATTGGAGCCCTCTGGGTTGTATCTCTTCCTGAACCTTGTTATTCATCAATAAAGCTATCTTGGTTTCTCCTATATACTGATGTATATTTGATGTATGATTGCATTAGTATGTTTAGTTTACTTCTAATCCTGAACTAGTTATGTTTATGAATCTATGTCTTTGTGTAGTGTTCTTCTCTTGTGATCTTGCAGAGACCTGTTGAAGCTGGGCGTGTGAGAAGGCAAGTAGCTGTGAACTCCCAAAGAGAAGATAAACCGGATCAAGGGACAAACGGAAGACACTGGTTAGTCCATCTATCTCTCTTCATTCTTAATTCATAAAGGAAGAATACTAGAATAGCTATCTCTGTTTGTTGCTAAGGCACTGTCACACCTTAGGTGGATAGGATCGTCCTGCATAGGCATTTTTCCCCACAACAAGCACTTCAACAGTTAGATGCGGACATAGAGGAGCAAGAGTTAGAATAGTACATCGACCTCATGTCTCATCACCAAGAGGTCAACATATCCACTTCACCGCATCTAGATGATGAGCAAGTCTTGAGTGACCAAGGAGGCACTAAGATCCTTGGTGATCAGTCGAAAGGAGAGATGCACAACATCTCATTCGACGAATCTCAACATAGAGTTGTGCAGCCTCGCAGAGTATCAACTCCGTAGGATCATACATCTCCTTCACAAGCTGACAAATGAGTGATCGTGACTGATGTGCAAAAACATCTAGCAGCCTTGGCCGAAGCAACCAGAGTGTATGCCGAAGCCACTAGCTCAAGTGTTCACTTTTTGATAGCTGAGGATGAGAAAATGGCGAAGGAACTACAAACGGCCAAGCAAGGAGGAGACTTGCGACAATGTCTGCCTGAGCTGGACTGAAGAAGGAAATACTAGATGAAGTATTGTCCCTTGACACAGTGATGCGAGCATTGTACTCCAAGTTCGATATTGTGCATAAGGCAGTTGTCCATCTCAACAGATGGTAGCAATGATGTGCTAGAAGAGCACATATCTTGATGAACTTGCATGTTGTTGTTGAAGACATGCAAACATGGACGATGAAATACAAGGGAGCCCCACTTCACTTGTTGAAGATGATGAGGGCCAATGTAGTTGAGCTGAAAGCATGTATCCGGAGTCAGAACCAAAACTATGAAGAGCTCCTGCAGCTCATCACTAGCATACATGCTTCCCATGCACGAGTATTTAGGAGTATGAATGTTGTGGTGCATACACACACAATCCCAGCTATTGGGACTCTCACCCAGCGAAGACAAATATGGCTAGAGCTTGACTCGTACTTTGATGAGTTGGTGTGCATTTCTAGCAGCCTAGACTTGCCCATCAGTGTAGAGATCATGCACAAGTATGTTGTTGGTTTGGCTGCATTGAAGACAATGATGCACAAGCTTTCAAATGAGCTGGATAGAGGAGCCTAATCAGTGTACCTGGATGATATGGAGGAAAGAGTTAGGTTTTAGATGGATGTCACCGTGGAAAACAAGAACATCATCAAGGACAACCATTCCTAGCATCCCTATGTTACTGTCGATCAACATGAAGATGTTGAGGAGTTGGACTTCCATGGTTGTCTAAGTCAGAGTGATGTCTAGCTTGGATTGCTCAAGAAATTTTGTTTCACTTGGGTACATGTGCATTATAATGTAAATTCATGTCAATTGTAAGTCAAGTTGTGATAGTTGGATGTAACAGTCATAGAGTAGGTGAAGAGTCATGAGGGTAGTTGAACTGTCACAAAGGGGGATGTCAAGGGTCACCCCGCCCTTTGCTATAAATAGTCCCTCATAACTTAGTGTAAAGGCTTTTGGTCAACCAAGCTTACGATAAGGCTATCTTGGAGAGAGCTTGGATAGTATTGTAACGCACATTGGCTTCTCCACTGCACAGAGCTAGTACATCTCTTTGGAGGAGCAGGCAGATGTGGCTGTAACATTCCACTATTGGGACTAGTGTTTGGACGTGGGCGTATTGTATGACTGGAACTTACACATCTTTATATAGTAAGAGGCAGCATGTTTCATGCATATGTTGTATTCTATTCTATTCTATATGGTTTACTCTAAATGATATATATATTTGCTTTCTTGAGCATGCATGTATGGACTATTCTATATAAGCATGTATGAATATTTCTGAAATGTGTTTTTGGTTTAACCATCACTTTGGATTGCTTACTAACTCGCTTTCTAAATGATGATGCATCTTTGCTCGTGTGTTCCCTTCCAATCTGAGTACTATTACAAGTTTCCAAGGGGCACACTCATCTCAATCCTCGTGTTTTAGAACCTCTCATGCACCTTCCTTGACTCACTGTAGCTGTTACACCCTTTCTACCAACAGAGTTATCTTACTTGCCTCTGTGTGAAATCGCAGTCAAGGCATTACCATACGACCCACTGCTGGGACTCCTAAACCAAACGGTCTGAGGTCTAATTGGGAATTCTTACCGAGGAGATCCCCTGACATGTTGGTAGGTACAACACCATCAACACATGCATTATTTAACTTCCTTATATCAACACAAATCCTAATCTCTCCTTGAATCTTCTTTTCTTGCACCAACATAGGACTTACCCATTTTGGTTCTTCTACTCATCGAATAATTCCTACTACTATCATCTTATCAAGCTCTATCTTTACTTTCTCCTTATTCTTTGGGTTTAACCTATAATGTCTTTTTTTTACTGGTTTGATATCAGGCTTAAGGGGAATATTCATGACTCCTAGATCTCCTAGTATACCCTTCATCTTTGAAAACTTAGTGGGAAACAGTTCTTGGTATTCATGAAGTAACTCTATAACTTTATTGACTATCTCTTCAACCCAATAGTTTCCTATAGTTGCAAACTTAGGTTCCTTTTTTGATCCTATGTTCACCTTATTTGTCTTCACTGGCTTCATTATATATGGTATCTCTAACTTAGGTCCATTTACTTCACAATATCCTTCTGATTATGCTATGTCGATGTTGCGTGGATCTTCTTCCTCTTCTATAGTAAGTTTATAACATTCTAGTGTATTTTCGATCTGCGCAACTCAATCAAGTTGTTGCTATGACAGTGGGGTTACATTCAAATATATTCTTATTAACTGTCTGAAGGGAAAAATCTATTCAAAGATATTCTTAATAACTGTCTGAAGGGAAAAATCTATGTATGGGCAGTCATCCTCAAAATTGAATGTTAATATGAAGCCATTAATGATGTCTTCCCAGTTTACTATACCATATCGAAGCTCTGTTTCTAGGTTCCAGTTCTTAGGGATTCTCTCTAATGTATGAATAAATTCATGTACCTATTCTTGCTGTGGAATCTCCTTCCATGGTGTAGTGAATAGCTGGATATGATTCCTAGGATTAGTTTCACCATCATATTTTATATTTATCTCTATATCTATCTGTCCAAACCTTGTCCATATCAATCTTCGATATTCCTTCCAGCCTTCTATATTCTTCTTGTGTGCACCCCAGTATTTAGCAGGGGTAGATTTCAGGGCTATATCCAAGGCTAACAACCTTTGATTCTCTGGAACATGTTCCTCATAATCATCAAGAAAAATATTTATATCACCCAAGCCATCATAAGAAGGTAGGTTACATACCTCAAATGTCATACAACAAACTGATTTGGTAATTCTTGCACAATGCCTTGTGGATACTTCATGCAACATATTCTGCCAGTTTTCCAACTCTTCTTCTGAGTCTGAGGTACAAGAACTGCTAGTCTCCCAAGTCAACTTTCCTTCTACATTAGGGTTAACCCAATCCTATTCCTTTGATGTCATTTGATTTATATTATCTATATCAGTTATGCAATATTCTTCTCTAACTCATTATGTATATCTGACTCCATCTTATGGGTCCAAGGGAACAATCACTCTCATATTATTCCCTTCTAATATCATCTATCTCTTCTTTAGCTTAATTATACCCATATTATCAAATGCACAATCAAGTCCAAGTAATTCAGGATGTGTGTTACTATCATCAACGATTTGTATTACTTCAAAATCAGTAGTAGTGTGAACTCCTTAAAAATCCACTGTTACACATGGTAATCTTCCTAAGGGAAAGATCTTTTGCTGGTTTTTCATCCTTAACTGAATATGTGACCATTGTAGCTTTGGATTACCCATTAATTCCCATGTCTGCTTCGTTAAGACATTAGCATCAGATCCCAAATCTAGGATAACTTGATCCATCTCATATACTCCTATCTGCACACTAAGCCTCATTTCTCTTCCAGTCCTCTTTTGTCGATGCAAATTCTTTATTGTGTGCATTTCACTTCACATTGCTTCTTTGGATGCACAAGAATATATCAACTCCTGAAGCCCTTCTACAACCTCTTGATATCTTAATAGTTTCATACAAGTTTGCAAAAAAAAACTTTAAAGTACATGCTTGATTTTCTGAATCCTAGTCTTGTGTTAGAGCTTGATCCTGTGTTGAAGCCTGGTTCTGCGTCGAAGCTTGATTTTTTGTCGAAGTCGATGACACGTTGCAACTAGTTTTCCGCTTTGGCTGCGCACTGGATTTTGAAGCTCTAACATACATAAAGCTTCGCTTTGCTTCCATAAATACTTCTTTTTCCTTCTAAATATAAAAAATAAGAGATTTCTCAACAGTTTTTCTAACCCCTGTACTTTCAGATTATTTATTCTCATCTTCTTTATCACTTCCAATTGTAGCTCCACTTCTAGTGACAATACTAATTTGAGGTTTGTCGATCCTCCTTTCAACAGTCATCATCTAAATATTCTGTGTCAGCTGCTGATTCTATTTTTCTTTCATCTTTTCCATAAGTACAAGGAATTTTTTTAAATACGTGGTATATGCAAAGCTTCCAACTTCCTGCATAGTATACTTGCATTAATATCTCCTATAGGCAAAGCTTCCAACTTCATCGCAATCTGCAGAGCTTCGACTTGACTTGTTATCTTTTGTTGCATCAATGGTAGTCTAATATGTGGTAACAACATAGCTATAAACCATTATTTATGTTGTTGCAGAGCTATTTTGGTGCTCACTTGATCCAATAATTCCTTAAATCTTTGATCAAATTCCTAAACAGACTCAGTAGGTTTCTATTTAATTTCTTTTAACTTAGTGATGCACTGCAACTCAAACTTCAGCGTTTTAAATTATCTTATCAGTGCTTCTTTAATACCTGCAAATGTTCTAATCTGATTATTTGAATACTTCATATACCATGTCAATGTTCTAACTCAGAGCATCGTAATGAGTCGCACTTTCTTTATATTTTCATCATTAGTTTGCTCTGGGGTCCATAAAACTTCCCATAAAAACCAAAATTGTTTTGGATCCTCCGATCCAGTTCCTTTGAAAATAGACATCTTAATATCATCAACCATATTTCTTCTTGGATGGGGAAGGGGATAAGTAAGGGGAGGGAGATGGGGGTAGGAGGAGTAAGGGGGAAAGGTGGAGTGGGAGAGCCAATAAGACCTCGGCTATTACTAGATTCTGGCTTGGGAAAACTCTCAAGCTGAGAAGGTAAATACTACAGAGTTTCCCGGGGTTTATCAAGGTGGTTGTCTCCTTTTTCACTTTCATATTTACTCAAAATAGGACTATACTCAATTTCTACAAAGGTCTGCGGGTCTTGTCCATAAGCTCTATTTTGGTATATATTCTATATCTCTTTCCACTTCGCATTACTACGATGTATGTTTGATCTTTACTCTCTCTTCTTATAAAAATAAGTAAACTAACACTCTAGTTGCATCCATGAAACTCGTTTTTCACATGGAAGCATCTTAATCCAGAGTTTCAAAGATTTCAAATACTTACCTCAAAGTTATTTAAAGTATCATCATTCTACTTTGCTATAGGACACAGTCTGGTCTACTACAAACTCAATAATAAATCCTCCCAAGATGCTATCAATCAATAAATCAACAACCCTTGAAATCATGTTTTCAGTGCTCTTGATTCATTGTATCATTTCAGGAGTCCATGTCGTAGGTTCTCCACTTTTAAAACGGGTATTTATTTCAATCAACCTTGATATCCACTCATACAACTCAACAGGAAATGATTTGAAGAATATTTCGTATTGATCTCTTAATATATATCTATGTAACCAAGCTTCAGACTTCAGATGAGGGTTTCTATTCTCTTGATCTGCATATTCTCACTCCTTCAATTCTAGCCAATCTTGAATTTCCTTCTTAGATGGATGCCACATAAACATATCCCTCAAACAGATCTTGATTCTGGTAATGGAACCATTTGTTAGTTATGATTTGGGTTGATCCAGATTCGATCTATATTGCACACCAACAAAACCCTGAATCACTGTCCCTTTCGGCAAGGACCTGCAAGTAGGTCACACTCTCACCTGAAGTGATTATGAGAGGATGCAAAACTAGGTTTTTTACCCTTGAGGGATGATTCTATGTGGTATTATTATGTTTTCTTACACTTAATACCCATAAATCACTTTGATGCATTCATTTAATCACATAAAAATATCATATAAACCCATAATCATCATTGTTCTGTAATAAAATGCAACTGTAATAAATTGCTACTGTACAATAAATAATAAGAAAATATACACATGAAGACACAAATTTTACCACGGTTCATCCCAATGTGGGACTATGTCCGCAATAACTGTTTATATTCTTGTATAAAAAACATTTCTTGACCTGCACACGAAGTTGCAGGTCGTCTAGACACTCAGCTGTAGACTCAGGGCTCTGTGCACTGAGCTGCAAAGCCTTTCCTTCACCACAACACCACATATCAAAAGAATACAACCATTAAATTCAAGATGTGATGTCTCTCTTATTTATTATTGATCCCTAAATATATTATTACATTGAGGGGTATATCATCAAAATCCCATGGTCCATATACAATTGACTCCCTAAAAAAATCTATGATGCTCCGAAAACCATTCATCTTTTTCAACACTACATGATTTTACAAAAAGGAGGGGCTTCGACCCACTCCGATGCCCTTATACCTTGCAGTATATTTCAAATTCTTTGTTAAGTATTCCACTTGGTGCACTGCTACTCTATTTCTCTCTCTGTTGTACTCTCGACTGCGCACTATACTCCTCAAAATGCAGTCTTTACCAAAATTTAGGCCTAGTTGCATTGCGCCCAACAAGAGAAACTACCAAATTAGGAACACTTATGGTCCGAATTGGTACAAGAAGAGATAAGAGGGAATACCATAGATGAAATTTCATCCAAGGGAGAGGATGAGAAAATTTTGCATTGGTTGCAAAGGGAAAGAAGGGAAAAGGGAATAAATCTCAAACCAAGCCAGAATCCAGCCAACGGGGAAAGAATACATACTTGTGAAATATAAAATTCTTTGATTCTCGTGAATTCGAGCACTATTCTACAAAGTATCCACGTAAAATTACTGTGATGGGGACTGTTTGGTACTTGGACTTACGTGCCTCATTCCACATGACAGGGTGTAGATTTTTTTTTAGTGACTGGAGGAGAAATATCTCAAAATTCATATTGAGCATGGGGATGATAGAAGGTACAATACCACTGGGACTGGTATAGTAACCTTTAAGAGGGAGTCATGATCCCTTCTTCACCTCAAAGATTTCATGTTTGTACCAAGCCTAAAGAAGAACCTCATCTCTATAGCAGTTTTAGAAGACCATGATATGATGTGATCTTCAGCAAAGGGAAAGCATTCCTGAGAAACATACGCACTGGACAAATGAAGCAGATCGGGGTTCATGTGAAGCACATGTATAAACTTGATGTGGAAGATTGTGCCACAATAAGCAGTAAGAGAGATAAAGTGAAGAGACACGATTTCAATGAACCCTGGCATAGGATATTGAACCATTTTCATCATGGTGCCCTGGAAATTATGAAACAAATAACCACTGGCCTACCTAAAGGAGTACTTGAGCAGTAGGATTCCTATAAAGCTTGTACCTTGGGGAAGTATGTAAAATCCATATTCCATGATCAAGAAAACAAAACACATGCAGTCTTGGAAATATTCCACTCTGATGTTTGTGGACCTTTCTCGAAAACCTCCACTATTAGACATAAATATTTTGTTATTTTTATTAATGATTTATGAAGGAAGTGTTGGTTCTTCTTCATGTGAAAGAAGGATGAGACATTCTCAAAGTTTGTAGAATTCAAGGCACTAGTTGAGAAAGAGACCAATATGAAGGGGAAGGCTCTCAAGAGTGACAATGGAGGTGAGTATGTTTCAAATGCCTTCAAAGATTTCTATGTGAAAGAAGGCATTCGAAGAGGCTTGACAACACCCCACAACCCACAACAAAATGGAGTAGTTGAATAAAAGAATCGTAGCATTCTAAGAACTACGAGAGCTATGCGACATGACCAAGGCATGCCACTGCGTTTATGGGTAGAGGCATGTAACAAAATAGTTTACTTGTAGAACCAGAGTCCTCATTAGATTCTTAGTATGATTACACCAAAGGAGGGTTTCTCGAAGAGAAATTTGGATGTCTCTCACATCAGAATTTTTGGAGCCTTTGTTTACTGCCATTTCTCCTAAGGTTCGAGGAAGAAGCTTGAGACGACAATAGAGTTGGGAATTTTTGTGGGTTACACCGAAACTCCACACCATTACCGTGTGTACTTACCTTCCATCAGAATGATAGTTGTGTGAATGAGGAGAAAGCAATGTGGTGCTATCTTGAGAGCGAGCTTCAGATCCCAACAGAAGAGGATCTTTTAGATCCAAAGGAGGATCCTCAAAAGGAGTCTCAATAGATTGTGGAGAAACCACAACTGGAGTATCATAGAGGAGGCAAAGTGGAGACATCCACTCAAGTATAACCATCCATAGAAGGTAGAAAAAGAACTAGGGAAGCTGATAGATTGGTGCAGGATGTGAGGGAGAATGTGGGATATCCTTCAAATTTGCATAGGCAAAGGAGGTCACCTAAGAGGTGCACTAGAAACATGACTCTAATGACTAAGTTTGTAGATATTGTGCCATCCTCTTTTGAGGAAGTAGTTGAGAAAAATATTTCGGTTGATGCAATGGTAGAAGAATACAAATCCATGATGAAGAACAATGTTTGGGAAGTGGTCCCAAGACCAGAAGATAAATTAGTTGTGGGTTCGAGATGGATCTTAAAGGTTAAGCTTGAAGCAGGAAAAAGCATAGAGAGGTATAAGGACATATTTATGGCCAAAAATTCTCTCAAGTTGAGGGAATTGACTATGAGGAAACCTCTTCTCCCGACTTAAGTTATTCATCCATTAGATCAATTGTTGCACTAGATGTGCAGATGGGTTGGAAGATCCACCATATGGATGTAATAAAAATATTTCTCAATGGTGTTATTGAGGAGGAAGTGTACATTAAACATCTAGAAGGTTTTGAGACATTTGATCAGGAGTCTCATGTGTGCAGACTCAAGCAATCATTTTACAGTCTCAAACAAACACCCCGAGATTGGTATAACAGCATCAACAGTTACCTCACTGGTTTGGGCTTCACCAAAATTGAAGCGGATGTGAACCTCTATCATATTATGGTAGAAGGTAAATTTATTATCATTATTTTTTATGTTGATGATTTAATATTAACAGGTGATGATTAGTTGATCAGCTCTTGCAAGGAGGACCTTGCAAGGGAATTTGAGATGAACGACATGGGTCTCATGCACTACTTCCTTAGGTTGGAAGTATGGAAATGTGATGGGGAATTTTTTGCATCTCAAGGAAAGTATGCCACTGATATACTACAGATATTTCACATGGGTTGTAAGCTCATGGAGACACCTCTAGTGACCAACTGGAGGAAGGAGAATGCCACTTCAGGTGAAGAAGTTGATGCTACCATTTACCAGTAATTAGTGGGTTCACTGATGTATCTTGTGAACACATGACCTGATATGTTCTATATAGTCAACTAGTTGAGCCAAGCTATGGTTAGGCCAACCTTATTGTATTGGAAGGAAAAAAACATGTCTTGTAGTACCTCAGAGGCACTACCTAGTATGAATTATGGTACAGACAGATAGAGGGAGTGAGGTTGTGTGGCTTCACAGATATATTGGGCAAGGATTACATTAGACCGAAAGAGTAAATCAGGTTGAATTTTCAGTGTTGGGTCCACAATGGTTTCTTGGTAAAATGGGAAGCAAATTTCTATGTCACTCAACTCGACATAAGTTGAATACATGGTTGCAATCAAGCATCACACGAGGCAATATGGACGAGGAAGATACTTGTGGGATTGTTTGGTTAGGAGATGGATCCAAATATGATCTATTATCATAATTATAGTTGCGTTAATATCTCTGAGAATCTATTATTTCATGATCGATCCAAGCATATAGATATCCAACATCGTCATTTATGGGATTATGTGCAGAGGAGGATAATTTTTCTACAATACATTGTGACAAAGGAACGATATGCTGACATCCTGACAAAGGCTTTATCAACAGGGAAGTTCGAATTCCATAGGTGCAGGATAGGGGTGGTTGATAATCCCTTTCTTGCTAAGAGAGAGTGTTGAGAAGTGTAGCAAGAGAGTCTCAATTTGACTTTCCTTGGTTAAATTGTGAAAATTCTAACTTCCACATCAACAGACAACTTGGAGGCACTTAACTTGTGTGACATGGCTCTTTTCATTCAGTTATCTCAATAAATTCGAGTTAGAGGGCTTGGATTTCAGTTAAGCATGTGTGATTGTTAAATTCTAGTAATCTAGGTCAGTTATTTCCAGTTGTGTTTAGTTAAACTAGTTCTAACAGTTAATTGAATTACTGGAAGGTTAGTTGTGTAGTGGGACAACAATCTAACTCAGTGATCATCCAGTTAGCTGATCAATCAACTCAAAATAGGTACTACATGCAAGGAATTTGAGTTCCTTAGTTATCGTGGATATTCCAAGGCAATGTAGCAAGTAGTTGTAAACTAGTTTGAGTGTACAACTGTTGCATGTAGTCAAATGATAAATCCTCGGGAATTGTGCAATCAATTGGAGGAAAATCCTAAAGAAAGGGGTTAAATCCTCATGATTTTCACAAGGAAATATGGTCTCAAGCAAACACAGAAATTGACTAATTATGTGTCAGAGCTTCCCATTGAGCAAAGATATAGGTTATTCACTTGCAGGTTATGCTTAGAGCGGGCGAGCAACTGTAATCCATTCTCTATTCACCTGATTAATGTAAAGAGGCTTGAGGGGTTTTCCATAGTGGGGTTCCCCTAGAAAAATATTGTGCATGTATGGTTCTTCTTATTGCATGTTTGCAAATGTTGTTTTAAATGGTGAATTAATTTCTGCATAGTAGTAGAGCAGAATTGTGTCTCTTGATTTTGAATTAAACTTCTTGATCACTTGAAATTATATCACCATATTTCTACATAATCATCTAACTTTTATCATGATAAAATGTCAAGTTGGCCTTGTTTGCTAAGGGTTAAAATGGGTTGAACCCATAATTTATTAAACCTTTTTAATAAGTGTAGGAAAAATATTGTTACTAAATAAGCCTAGATTGTTTATTGATTTGATATCCACATTCATTCTTAAGGAATTTATGACTCTAAGTCAAATTTGATACAAATTGAGAATTTTTTTCATTCATTAGAAATTGAACCAATAATTCTATCTCTTTTTTGGAGATATCCATGTTAGAGCATAATCTATTCAACTCCCTTATTGTATTTATAAGGAAATT
Organism: Pinus tabuliformis; assembly: GCA_031772625.1. Taxonomy (NCBI): domain Eukaryota; kingdom Viridiplantae; phylum Streptophyta; class Pinopsida; order Pinales; family Pinaceae; genus Pinus; species Pinus tabuliformis. The sequence continues at coordinate 589,774,360 of CM062810.1, forward strand.
AAGCTTTCTATTATCCATCTTCCTCTTCATAGAAGAAGAACTAGATGTGTATCCTATATCAGAGAGAAAGTGATTAGCCATGGGAGGATTCATCCATTTTTTCAACTCTATCACATATGATGGATCCTTTAAATACTTGATGAGTTTAAATCATATATTTAAATTGATAAAGGTTAAAGAAACCACTTTAAAATTTTGAAGAACAAAATATGCAATGAAAAAAGGGACAAGAATGCCATATTTATACTCCTAAGAATTTAGTAGTCTTATATGTGCCCATATGAATGAAACTAATGACTTTTCTCAATCACTAGTTTCCTCTATGAAACAATGCTCATGGGAAGGAAAAAATCTTCAAATTATATTCCTTGGAAATAAAAAATTATTCATAAGATTCATTATGAATCTAAAACTAAAATTCAAAATATTCATTAGATTCATTCTTAATTTCCATTACATAGGTTACCATAATGAATGAGAAGGTTCCCATGAGATATTTAATTTATGCATATTATCTCATAAAATAGATACAATTTTATTATATCCATGAATTAATATTTGTGTAAGAGTATAAAAAAACATATTTTTAGGATATTTACAGTGTGCAAAGGTAAACATCATGGCATATATGTTTTGTGAAAATCCCATTTAAAAAAAATATTATATATTTGAAAGATCTTATACATCTTAATAGGTCCATTAAAATGTAGTGATGGTAGAATATTTTGTTCCTCTTTAGATGAATTAGAAAGGGTATTCCTCCAATTTATATCTTCATTTCCAATTATGTTTTTGAAACTTTCCGTTATAAACCAATCTTGAGTATGATGAAACATTGCCTAGTTCATATTGGAAATGATCTCAGATAATAAATCATCTTCATAAGATCAAGTTTGGATAAGAACAACATTTAAACTAAAACCATTTTAAGGGAAAAATTCAAAGTTGTTTTCTTCTAAATCGGACATATTGAAGAAAGGTTAGAAAAGTTTTTCAAAATTGACTATTTATCCTTTTGTTAAAGGCATTATAGAAGTCTCTTCGATTGAGAAAAGATATCTCTTGTCACAAATGAATTGATTCAATTGATTTATTAGATTGAAGGATTTGTACAAATCATAGACTAATACAAGAATTTGGTAACCACTCCATTTTTGTTGTACATATTGGGTAAGAATATTTTAGATACTTGTGATTTGATGAATGAAATAGTCTCATTTTCAAAGTGAACAGATCCTATTTCACCAATAGGCAAGGAAGATGGATTATTCTAGATGAGAAAACGATTAAATAATTTTCCATATGGAAGATTCTTCTTCTTGATATGAATCATTTCCATATCATAAGTTAATTTCTTCCTATAATTTGGTGAAGGATGATGCAAATAATAAAAAAATTGGAACATGTTTTCTCAATGAAAATAACCTCCAACATTCACACTCTTCTCACCTCTCCTTATCTCTCTCTACCTCTCTCCTCCTCTAGATATATTTATATTACTCCCTAATTTGTCTCTCTCTCTCTCTCTCTCTCTCTCTCTCTCTCTCTCTCTCTCTCTCTCTCTCTCTTCATACCTACCTATCTCTCTCCCTCCCTCTTATGCTCATTCTGACTCTCTCTCTGTGCCCACTCTTTCCCCCTCACCACTTTCTGTCCCCCACCACCCTCTCTCCCTCCCTTAAACCCCTTTATCTCCCCTCTCTCTCCCTTTTCTCTTTCTCTCTCTCACTCTCTCCCCCCTCTCTCTCTCTCTCTCTCTCTCTCTCTCTCTCTCTCTCTCTCTCTCTCTCTCTCTCTCTCTCTACCCACTCCAACTATGTTTCTATCTCCATCCTCTCTCCTTATCTCTATATCTATCCAACTCTGTCTCACTCGATATTACTCTCTCTATCCATCCTCCCACCCTCTTCCTCTATTTCTCTATCCCTCCCTCCTTCACTTATTCTATGCTTCACAAAAACCCCATCCATCTCTCTCTCTCTCTCTCTCTCTCTCTCTCTCTCTCTCTCTCTCTCTCTTCATACCTACCTATCTCTCTCTCCCTCCCTCTTATGCTCATTCTGACTCTCTCTCTCTGTGCCCACTCTTTCCCCCTCACCACTTTCTGTCCCCCACCACCCTCTCTCCCTCCCTTAAACCCCTTTATCTCCCCCTCTCTCTCCCATTTTCTTCTTCTCTCTCTCACTCTCTCCCCCCTTCTCTCTCTCTCTCTCTCTCTCTCTCTCTCTCTCTCTCTCTCTCTCTCTCTCTCTCTCTCTCTCGCTCTCTCTCGCTCGCTCTCTCTCCCTCTCTCTCCCTCTCCCTCTCTCCCTCTCTCCCTCTCCCTCTCTCTCTCGCTCTCTCTCTCTCTCTCTCTCTCTCTCCCTCTCCCTCTCTCCCTCTCCCTCTCTCCCTCTCGCTCTCTCGCTCTCTCGCTCTCTCTCTCTCTCGCTCTCTCTCGCTCTCTCTCGCTCTCTCTCTCTCTCTCTCTCCCTCTCCCTCTCTCCTCTCCCTCTCTCTCTCTCTCTCTCTCTCTCTCTCTCTCTCTTGCCCTCTCTCTCTCTCTCTCTCTCTCTCTCTCTCTCTCTCTCTCTCTCTCTCTCTCTCCCTCTCCCTCTCCCTCTCTCCCTCTCCTTCTCTCCCTCTCTCCCTCTCTCTCTCCCTCTCTCTCTCTCCCTCTCTCGCCCTCTCTCTCTCTCTCTCTCGCTCTCTCTCGCTCTCTCTCGCTCTCTCTCTCTCTTGCTCTCTCTCTCTCTCTCTCTCTCTCTCTCTCTCTCTCTCCCTCTCCCTCTCTCCCTCTCCCTCTCCCTCTCTCCTCTCTCCCTCCCTCTCCCTCTCTCTCTCTCTCTCTCTCTCTCTCTCTCTCTCTCTCTCTCTCTCTCTCTCTCTCTCTCACACACACACACACTTATTCCATGCTTCACAACAACCCCCAACATATCTCTATGTCTCTCTACCATCCAACTTTTTCTCTATCTCCTCCTTTAATCCTTCTCTATCTCTTCCTCCCTCACTCCCTACCCCTCTCTAATTCTCACCCCCCTTCCCCATGTCATCTCTATATCTCTCACTCTTCCCCCTCCACTCTCTCTCCCTACATGTTGGGTAAGTGTTATATTCTTTACATGAATAGAAGCAGCCACTTTATGTTGCATGGGGGGTAACGGGGGTGAGGTACCCCCCTACATTGGGGTGGTATGGGGTCTAGGGTAGTGCCCTGAATTTTTATTTTATTTTATGAGGACCCAATAATAGTTGGGCAGACCCAAAGATGGTGGGAAAACCTACCCATGGTTTTGTGCATGGGTTTTGCACATATTTTTTTCCATGATGGTTTTCTTCCCATGGTATTTTGTAGATTTGATCAAGGGAACTACGATTATGTTCTCATCCAAGGTTAATGGATTAGGTTTTATGAATGCTTTAGCATGTATATATATGTATTATAACATTGAAAGGAACATAATGAAAAATCAATCTAGTAGTCCTGGTTTTTGGATCCAAGGGAAAATCTCTGTGTATATTTGTTTCTTGTTCTCACAATTGTTTACTTTTATGTTTTAAGAATTCATTTGCAAGTAATTTATGTACATCGTTAAAACCTACATTTCGTATCAGAGTTGTTTCAACTTCAAGGGGAAGCCTTTGCGATTGAGGGGTTTTTCTTGAGCCTATGGTAGAGCATGTTTAGTAGGAGATCTGCGAGATCGATTCTTGCGATGAAAGAAGATGACAAACAATGGAAAGATAGCGATTGATAAATTTAATGGTCAGAGTTTTGAGTTGTGGAAGCTCAAGGTAGAGGATCTATTGGTGGACTAAGATTAGTGGATTGTTGTAGATCCAAACATGACACCAACAAGAATGTTGGTAGAAGGCTGGGAAAAGTTAGATTAGAAGGTGAAGAGAAAAATATGATTGTGTCTCTCAGACACAGTGTTGTTGAATGTATCAAAGGAAGTTATAGTGAAGGATTTGTGGTCAAGTTAGGGACTTTTTACTAATCTAAGTCTCTGGTGAACAAGTTATTCCCACATTAAAAGTTGTATAACATGAGGATGAAGGATGGAGACTCAGTGACAGAGCATTTGAATGCATTTAATATTGTGGTAATCCATTTTTTATTTGTTGATATCAAAAATTAAAATGAAGATAAGTGCATCCGTTTTCTATTTTCTCTACCAAAATCATGTGATAGTATGGTTGTTGCAATAGGTAGCAATGCAACTACCTTGAAGTTTGATGAAATAGTCTCATCCTTGTTGTCGGAGGAGATGAGATGAAAAAATATGGAGAGACAAAATGGAAATGCCTTGTTTGTACAAGGATAGTCCCGAAACAGAAACAAAAATAAGTCCTCGAGTGGGAGATATAAATATAGAGGGAGATCTAAATCTCCAGGAAAACTTGTAAAGGTGTGCTAGAAATGCAGAAAGGAAAGTAAATACAAAAAGGACTATATATCTAAAGCTTGTAAGAAAGTAAATGGATCTAATGATTCTCCTTTTGCGAAGGCAAAAATCACCTCAAATGAAGGTGGGTATGTGTATTTGGCTTCTTCTTTGAGGACACATGTAGATCATGAGGCATGGTTGATTAACTCAGGCTCATCCTTTCGCTTCAGTCCCTATACGGCGTGGTTCTACGAATATGATAAATATGATGGTGGTGATGTCTTCTTAGGGTATATTAGGAAGTCCAAAATCATCAGACACAGAAAATTCAAGCTGAAGTTTCAAGGTAGAAGGATTAGAACACTTCCTTGTGTTTTGCATATTCCTGCATTAGCCAGAAATTTGATTTCTGTAAGCAAGATGGATGTTGTTGGTGTGAAAACAATGTTCAAGAAAGATACATGCAATATGGTTCAGGGAGAATTGGTATTGATGAAGGGAGTTCGGATTGGAACTCTGTAAAATCTTCTAGGTAGCATTGTTATTGATGGGTGCAATAATTTTGTGGTTCATGAAAGTGGAGTAGAAAACCTAGTGGTTTCTGGAGAAAAGACCATGTTATGGCATCAAAGGTTTGTACATATTGGGGAGAAGGGTGTTTGAGTACTTCATGGTGATGGTATGGTAGAAGGAATATATAATTTCTTTGTGGATTTCGATTTCTGTGAACATTGTGTATATGGGAAGTAGAATTGGGTGATTTTTCCCTCTGGTGCTAAGAGGGTGAAAGGGATATTAGAGCCTTTGCATAGCGATGTGTTTGGACCTGTGTCAGTTCCATCATTAGGTAATTTTGTGTACTATGTCTCATTTATAGATGATTTCTCAATGAACAAATAGATATAATTCCTTAGGAATAAATCTGAAGTCTTTAATAAGTTTAAATAATTTAAGGCTCTGGTGGAAAATCATACAGAGAAAAAGATCAAGGTGTTGAGGACATATAATGGTGGAGAGTTACGCAAGAAGGAAATTGAAGAGTTTTATAAGATGTGTGGTATAGCACGACAAAATACTAGTCCATACACACCTAAGAAAAATGGAGTTGCAGAAAGAATCAATAGGACATTGATGGAAAAGGAGAGAAACATGCTCTGTGGTGATGGGTTAGGATAGGAATTCTTGGCAGAGGTAGTGGAGACTGAATTTTACCTATTTAATAGATCACCTCCATCAAGTTTGGATGATAAGACTCCACATGAGGTATGCGCTGGTAATAAACCCTCTCTTTCACGTTTGAGGGTATTTGGATGTGATGCATATGTACATGTTCCAAAGGATAAAAGAACCAAGTTGGATAGTAAATCTGAAAGGTGAATCTCTATTGACTATAAGGATTGTTTAAAAGGTTATAAGCTTTCGAACCAAAAAACAGGGAAGGTTGTGTACAACCAAGATGCGGTGTTTAGAGGGGTGAAATATGTTATTAAACATGAAGTCCTGCCAAACGAACCTGAGAAGATAGAGCTTGAGCTAAAGGAGGAAGAATCAGACTCTACAAAAGAACATGGACCACAAGAGGAAGAGACACAAACTCCAATTTGATCAGATCAGTTTGAGAGAGAAGGAAACCAGAAAGGTATAGTTCATTTTCTTTCTGTTCAAATTTTTCTTTATCTATTAATGATGATGATCCCATAACTATCTCAGAGGTAGTAGATGCAAAAGATATAAAACTTTGGAAGGTGCTCATGGTTGATGAAATGGCATCTTTGGAAAAAAATGAGGCTTGGGATCTCGTGGAGTTGTCGGTTGGAAGGAAACCTATTGGAAGCAAATGTGTGTCTAAGAAGAAGATGAATGAAGAAGGCAAGCTGGAGAAATACAAATATCAGTTGGTAACAAAAGTTTATTCCTAGGTGTCAGGAATTGATTTTGGTGATATTTTTTCTCCTGATGTTAAGTTAGCTTCTTTAGATTACTTTTATCTGTTGTTAATGCTTTTGATTTTGAGGTATAACATATGGATGTGAAGACAACATTCCTTCATCGGGATCTAGAAGAGGAGATCTACATGAAGAAACCTGAAGGCTTTGCGATGAAGGGTAAGAAGGAACTAGTATGGAGGTTTAAAAAGTCTCTCTATGGGTTAAAATTTTTACCAAGAATGTGGTATCAAAAATTTGATACATATTTACTGGGACTGGGTTTGACCAGAAGAAAAGAGGATCATTGTGCGTATTTTAAATTAATTGGTGACCATGTTATTTATTTGGTATTGTATGTGGATGATATGTTTGTTGATTGGAAATGACAAAAAAATTATCCAGGATTTGAAGACCTAATTTTCCTCCAAATTCGACATGAAGGATCTTGGTGCTGCAAACTATATTTTGGGCATGGAAATTAAATGAGATTGGGCAAAGAGGAAGCTTTGTTTAAATGATAGGAAGTATGGCAAGACAATATTGCAGAGGTTTAATATGCAGGATAGTAAACTAGTGAAGGTTCTTATTCCTGTAGGTGTAAAGTTTTCTGTTGAACAATGTCCTAAGACATGAGAAAAGGAAGAGGACATGTCCCATGTTCCATATACGAGTGCAACTCGTAGCCTGATGTGTGCAAAGGTTTGCACCAGACTAGACATTGCACATGCAATGGAAGTATTGAGTAGGTTTATGTCAAAACCAGATAAGGAGCATTGGACAACAATGAAGCGGGGTTTTAGGTATTTGCGTGGCACTAGTGATTATGGTTTGTGCTACCAAGGAAGATCAGGATTGGACACAATTTTTTACATTTGTGGCTTTGTTTATGCAAACTGGGCTGGAGATCTAGATAAAATAAGATCTATAAGTGTGTATGTGTTTAACCTATTTGGAGGAGCATTCATTTGGATGAGTAATATGCAGTCTACAGTGGCACTTTCAACTACAAATATTGAATACATGTCAGCCACTCATGCAAGTAAGGAAGCAGTTTGGTTGAAGAGATTGTGTTCAAGTATGGGGTTGGTGCAGCGAGCTATAAGGATAGACTGTGACAGCCAAAGTGAAATTTTCTTGGCTAAGAACCCAGCTTATCATTCAAAGAAAAATCACATTGATTTTCACTATCACTTTGTGAGGGATATGGTTGAGGACAAAAAGGTGTTACTAGTAAAGGTGGACACTTTGAAGAATGTTGCAGATGGATTGAAAAATTTTATGAGCACTAAGAAGTTTTCTTGGTGTAGAGAAACAACGGGTGTTATAGGGTTGGACCAATCATAAATATCTCTTATGACCGCATGTGTGGAAAGAAAACAACAAGTAGGAGTGTTAGAAAATTATATATTACAAAGCAATGGAACACATAAAATATTGCAGAAACACAAACATAGAAAATGCATAAAACAAGAGAGGCACAGATATACATGGTTCACCTAGTTTGGGCTACATCCATGAAGAAACAATCAGTCCTTCCTTTTATATTATCCATCAAAATGAAGAGATACAACCTATAGAAGATCTGTTGTAATTTCCTCTTCACTCTCACACAGTTCTCCTCTCTCTTTCTCGCTCAGAATAATAATCTACAACAACAATACAATTCCCTCATATAAAGCGAGGGTTGCCTTCTAGGGAAAAAAATCTAAATTAAACATAACTTCTACTCTCATATCATTTGCCTAATGAATGGCCCAGACTAACTACAAAACTACAATACAAAGAAATTTTACATGTATTTTTAGCTTTGGGAGCACTACGCCCGAATCCCCACCAGGAGGAGGCTCATAAAATCATCATTTCCCCCCTAGACCCTCTTGACAGTGATTAAACAAGTGAAATTTACGCCCCATTAGGAATTGGGGTCCAACGCAGTGACAACTCTGAATAAATAATATAATTAGGCTCCATGCCCAACAGGGAGAATGTTGGGTATGTGTTATATTGTTTCCATGACTAGAAGTAGGCAATGTACATTATGCCAGGTGTAATGGGGGGGTCACAGGGAAGTGGAAGTCCCCCATGTCGTGGGGTTTGCAAGGGGGCGGTTATGCTGACCTAATAAAAGTTGGACGGACGCAAAGATAGTGGGCAGACCTACCCATAGTTTTATGCATGGGTTTTTCTCATGGTTTTGGGCATGATGGTTTTCTTCCCATGTTATTTTGTAGATCTCATCAAGACAACTATGGTTATGTTCTAATCCAGGGTTAATGGATTGGGTTTTATGAATGCTCAGACATGTATATATATGTATTGTCATATTGAAATGAACATAATGAAAAATCAATCTGGTAGCCCTGTTTTGGGATCCAGGAGAAAATTTCTATGTATAGTTGTTTTATGTTCTCAGCATTGTTTATGTTCCTGTTTGAGGAAATTGTTTGCAGGTAATTTATGTACAGGGTTAAAACCTACACTATGCACAAATGCACACAAATATATATATATATATATATAGATATATATATATATATATATATATATATATATATATATATATATATATATATAGATATATATATATATATATATATATATATATATATATATATATATATATATATATATAATCCCTCAACTCCTCTATCACTCCCTTCTCACTCATCCCACACCCCAAACCCACCTCAATCATTTCCCACCAACTCATTCTTCTCCATTCCACTCTCTCTCCTTATCACATTTTGTTTCTCTCTTTGTCTCCCTTGGAACTTCTATCCCTCCCTCTCTAACACTCCCCACACCCCAATAAACCCACCTCTAACATTTCCCATGTGTTAAAGTCACTAGCTACAAGAACATGTCTGCATTCCTAACACTAGAAATGAACATGCATTTTTTTTACTAGGAACATGCATGCATTTTTAGTAGTAAAAATGTGCACATGCTAGGAACTCCTATGTGTTTTTTTTAATTTAATTTTTTTTTGGAGGGAATCCTACATGAATAACTAATGGTTTGCTTCAGATATCGGTTTGGGATCAAAAACATGGTTGTTTGGGCTGCAAATACATGAAAACATCAATTTTTGAGAAAATAAAATATATTTCTATATTTGACATTGTTTTTCTATAATCTAGAAAAAATCGTCGTCCATAAAACTACATACAAAAATAGAATTGACTATGTATATTCTAACTATATAATTAAAAAAAAAAATCAATAGTATTTACTATTCTTGATACATTTTTCTTTTTGACATATATCAAAACCTTAAAATACATCCCTCATCTATTTCTACTAAAGAATTTTGGGGCCTTAACTATATATATATATATATATATATATATATATATATATATATATATGTGTGTATATATATATATATATATGTGTATATATATATATATATATATGTATATGTATATATATATATATATATATATATATATATATATGTATATATGTATATATGTATATATGTATATGTATATATATATATATATATATATATATATATATATGTATATCTATATATATATATATGTATATATATATATATATGTATATATATATATATATATATATATAGAGAGAGAGAGAGAGAGAGAGACCCTTTTACGTTGCACTAATAAAATACTTTGTAATTTCAAGGATATAATGACTTACGTAATTTTAAAATATTATAAATTTAATATTTTAAAATTTGGAGAAAAGGTTTTGCATAAGAACAATTTGTTCTCTACAACTCCACAAGTTTTTGTAGCAAGATTCCATCATTTAGATATTCAAAGGGTACTAACATAAACATATGCATCATATTTTGCATGAAAAATAACGTACAAATGTTAGGAAAACTCAAAACTCACTTAATTAGACATATTTTATATAATTAAAAATTATATATTTAGAAAGTTAACTCATTTTCCTAGATTTCATTTTCTTACCTAATCTTCAAATTTATTGCATAAATACGTCTAATTCAATGTATGATTATTTTTCTAGGTTTTAATTACCATTGATGCATCATGAGAGACCATCATTAGCTTACATCCACCCCTTAACTAAATTCTGAGAGGCCTAGATCATTCTTGAGATTATAGAAACCAATTTAATTTCTTTTGGAAGTGTTTGATATATCATGGATTTGATTATTATCCTTGATTCTCCCATTATAAATGGAGGTTTTGTTCTTGTGTTAAGAATTATTGATATTCCTTATAGAGTTCATATGCCTTTGCTTGATTATTTGTTAAGATCCTTAATGCCCAAAAAAATGTGGCTTCTTATTTTTTATTCACTTTTAAGAGGGGATATCATGAAACTATAGTTTAATATGAGGAAATCTCTCCTATAATAGGAAACACCCTACCTAGAGGTAGGCCAAGCACCATATGTGGATTTATTGTGTGACCCTTCATATAGTGACACAAAATACATTTGGATTTATACATCTTTGAAAAGATATTAGTTGATTGGTAAATCACTTGGATAATATTTGTATTTGAAGATAAGTTTCCTTCCTAGTGACCCAACCGCCACTTACACTCTTATAATTTGAAGAATCTAAAGAATATATACATTTTAAAGGATATTTATAATATTTGGATGGCTTTCTTATAATGCATCGTTTCCTTATTTAAACTTGAGGAAGGGATCATTCTATATGAACTCTATAAAAACTGTGGGGTTTGTAATAATGGTGGGAGTAAAAAGTCTATCTCTCTTAGGAATTCCATCACATTGGTAATGTTCCATTAAATTACTTGATCTACAGTTTTTCAATCCTTTTTAATTGGGAAGACCACACATTAAAAATGCTTTAGAGCAATTTTGTAATGCATCATCTCCATTGACCCTTTAATTCATTGCTCTTATAGAAAATGGCACATCACAGTTTTCCAAAAAACGTTGATCTTGAGGCACATTAGGTATTCATCAAAATCTATATAGAAACATCTTACACTTAACATCCTTTAGCATTTGATTCCATTACAAAGATGAGCTATATTAAAATTAGAAGCTGGAGAACCTTCACTAGTTTCTTGCCAATCATATACATATATAGAAAAATATTAATTACATTTCCTAAAAAAAATTATTGTAAATTCATAACGTACAATATTACTAATTTATTTATGTATGTTCCTTTTGACATATAACTTTGGAGTCCCATTAGAAGAGATAATTGGAATTAAATTTTAATCTCTAAATAATAAACACAATAATAAAGATACGTGAAAAATTAAACATGCATATCATTGATATTTAACCAAATATTATAACTTAATGTAATTATGAACATATATTTTAAATAAAGGATGAGCTAGTAGATTAGTTTGAGCTCATATTAGAGCATGAACTACCTGAAATTAAACACACGATGTAAATACCTATATGTGGATATGAAAATTATTCTCATAAAGATATATATTTTTTCACAATATGAAATTTATGAAAATTTAAACTATAGCTAAATAAACTTACCAAGCCACATTCTAAATTAAATGAAAATGAATTTATGAGCTTTCCATTGTTTATATATTATATGGGTGAGGGTTTACAAAGTGATTAGTGTGATAAGGATTGGGGAACATTGCTAGGTTACAAAATGTAGTTGTTAAGGGTTAAAGCATCTAAGAGTGTCAAATATAAGATGTTCATGAAGCTTATGGGATCGGTTAGAACCGAAGGGTTATATATGTCAAGGGTTTGGGATGAGGGTTCACATATAATATTAAGGGATAGAGTTTATCGGTGATAAAGTATGTATTTTTGGGTGATAGTTGTAATAATGATTTATAATTTTTATAATGATGAAGGTTTAGAGTTAGGAACTATGAGTTAAGTTCCGTAAATTAAAGTGATATATCTGAAAAAGATATATGTCCTTATGCTCAATTGTAAATAATAGATTTGTAAGAGGAGTAAATTTTTGTAAGAAAAAGAGAAAAAAATCTATAAACAATTCTAATATATAATCCCATAAATTTTATATATACATTTTGCACTGTAATACACTGCATATTTGATTTCAATATACGGTTTTTTTATTAATAAAAATATTTTACGCCAATTTAAAATAACAAAAAAACAAAATAAAAATCCAAACCATCTTCAAGGCCCAACTGCCAAAAAGGTTGCTTGAACATTGAATGAACCATTACCATCATACTTATACCGATGAAAATCATTTTAATGCTTCGTACTTTCCATTTAGGTAATTTTCGTTCCTAATAATATTTATAATTTATACATTGGCAATGTAAACACCGAGTTTAAAATAAAAACTATAGATTTCTTTTACAAAAAACCCTTTTTATCTTTGCTCATATTTATTCGCTATAGAATTGTGATTAATGTAAAATTTGATTTTGTGTGTATTTTAAATAATTGTTCAAATTTTATTATTTTCTTTTATTATTATAATTTAGTTTGGATTTGTTTTTAAATTTAATTATGTTTATTTTAGATAAATATAATTTAATTTAGAAGATAAATTATGTGTTTGTGTGTATTTTAATTGTTCAAATTCTATTGTTTTTTTTTATTATTAATACAATTTAGTTTAGATTTGTTTTTAAATTTAATCATGTTTATTTTAGATAAATATAATTTAATTTAGAAGATAAATTATGAGTTAATAATAATAAAAAATTATAAAATTTGAACCATCCAAAAGAATTTATCAAAATTTAAAATTGTTGATCATATTTATTTTAGATAAGTATAATTTAATTTAAATTAAATCTAATATATTAATTTATTCTTAATTAAATTTCTTTTTCTTTACCAATAAAAATCTTATAATTTTTACTAATTACACATAAATTTATATATATATATATATATATATATATAGCTTAATTAAATATATATACATAGTTAATATAGCATAATTTCTTTTATTATTTTTCACTTTAATTTATCTATACTTAAACTAAGCGGCAAAAAAATAACTACCATGTAACACTTTTTCTAATTCATCACCCATATTAAAAAAACAATTCTATCATTATAATTCTCGATCATGATTATAATGATTATATATTTAATGTTTGACCCTTGTCATCAACCATGATCTCCAACAACTTCTTTCTAGTACAATGGAAAAATTTGTAGACAATTATCACAATTCAACATCCTGAACTTCGAAAGAACATACAGAACATACAGGGCATGAATTCTATGCCCAAACTAAAAAATTAACTAATTAAAAAAGAAATTAAATAATATAAATTCATATCCTAAATATATTATAATCATTTAGTCTCAATTAAATTGAAAATATATATATATATATATATATATATATATAATAATTAACTACGGATATACCAAGTTACATATAAAATTGGATTGAATTTATTTTAACAGATTAATTAACTTTTTTTTTGAGTTTAGACTTCTGTGATCCATAATGTTTAGAGTAGATTCTTTAGGAATGATCACATCGAATAATTTCACTGTGGTTCATCATGGCAAAGATGAGGGTTGGCTCCAAAAAATTATTCGATGTGATCATTCCGAAAGAATCTACTCTAAAGATTAACTAACTAATGATAGGAAGATAACACATATTCATTAATTCAATTTCAATAATTCTTAATCCCATAAGAATAGTTTTCACATTTAATTTATTTAGTTTGAAATTGAAATAATTTTTTTAATAATAATTATTAATGGTTATACATATGAAATTTAGTCAAAATAATTAAATATTACAAATTTATTATTTAATTTATTAGTAAAGTTCCCCTACCCTTGATCTAGTCAATTTAGATGTAATCCAGTGAATTGTAGTCGTTTCCTTTGGTCCAAATTAGTTGCTTCTTTCTATTCTAGCCGTTTGCATGAGGAGTCTCTCTATTTAATATGTTGCCATGTTCTTCATCTTATCCTGACAATGAACCACACTTGTCGGTCCCATATCCACAAATGAATATCTGAAATCTATTTTTATAAACTTATTATGAATCACAAAAGCCTCAATTCTTTAAATATATATATATATGTATGTATTATGTCCTAAGAAGCCACGGCTAATGCTATGCTAGAGAAGAGCAACAACACTCCTAGCAACGCAATAGGGGTTCGGGGATTCGACCAGGAATGTCTAACAGGGAATTACCAGAAGCCGGCCTAAAGCCATCTCAGCAAAGCCTATTAACAACATAGAGGCCCTATTTCTTGCACCAAAACAACAGTAACTAGCATGCTCTGCTGCTCCAAGAAAAATACGCATGGCCCCAAATCCGCGACCAAACAAATTCATTAGCCCTACACTAGATGAAACAAAAGTTGCAGTTGCCACCTTTTGCAGAAACAAATATGTAGATAACTTGGAGACTACTATAACAGAGTCCAAGAGCGACAGGGGGATAACTTGGAGACTACTATAACAGAGTCCAAGAGCGACAGGGGGATTTGAGGAATTGCAGCGTGTCTTCAAATCATCTTTAGATATGTTAACATCATGAATTTTCAATGGTCCAATTTTCAAACTATTTCAAAAATATCGAGATTTCTTACAATACAGATAACAATCCTAGCAAGAAACCCAATAACGAGAGAAATAATAAAATTCACAACAGTCAAATCCCTATATACAAACCACCATGTCTTTTGTCACTACCATCACCAAACCCAATTACTAGCACAATGAAACATAAACAAGGAAATACAAAAACAACTCCATCCCACCCACGGCCTATTCCCTCTGACTACCCAGTGACAGAAATCTGGTTTTTTTCTTATGTATCTAACCCGTTGTAATGGCAAAAGATAACCCTTCTGATAGCCCGCCCCTAACTACGGGAAGAGGAATTTAACAATTCAAACTGTTACTGAATTTTAGGAAAAATTAGCTAAAGAAAATACCTAAATCAAACTGTACAAGAGTTAGCCAATTGCTTAAAACAGATATAGCCTAAAGCTCTCACATTTTGACTTAAAAATTTGAACAAAATCGTAATAATTTTTAGTTGTTTAAAATATGCTATGAATACTTCAACAAAAATACAGCACCCTTGGAAAAAACTGCATACACCTCCATTAAAAAATTTCTGAAGTACAGATACCTACAGCCATTATCTTGGGAATCACGAGATGCTGCCCCTCACTTCGTAGTCTGTAGGTCGATAGATACAGCGGTCAGTCAACAAACAAAGGAGAAATACCTGCAGCCATTATCTTAGGCATAACGGGATGCTACCCTGGACCCCTACCCCTGTTTCCTGTACCTCCGAGACTCTAGGTAGTTACTTAGATACAGCTGTCAGTCAAGCAACTAACAGTCCTCTTGTTACTAGCTGCCAAGCTGGTTATATCAGCGAGCCACTATGGTTGACCTTGTATCGTTAATCAGTGGAGATCAGAACGTCCGGAGATTCAAACGTACACAGGTACTTGAATTCACTGTAAATTCTGCTGACCTCAACAGCCAAGTGCAGGAAAGGGAAGGAAATACGACTGGATTAGCACCTTTCTGCTCCCAGAAACGGAAGCGCCAAGTCATTTGTTTATTCGAGGAAAAGGCATTCAAATGACCACGATTACAGAAACTGGAAACGACACTGGCAAGAGTAAAAGAGGTCATGTGGCCATGTTTCCCTCCGCCGGAATGGGGCATCTCACGCCCTTTCTTCATCTCGCGAGAATTTTAGCAGCCAACTGCGGGTTCTCCGTCACATTCATCACCACCAAGACCAACGTTTGTCCTTCCGAAACCGCACACATCCAGGGGATCGCCTCTACGGGTTTCGACATTCGCGTGGTTGAGCTCGAAATTCGATCCGAAACGAGAAATGAATCCGAAGATCCAATTTTTGCGCAGTGGGGTGCCCTTCGTCGTTCCATGGACGCCTTGGAACACCTCCTCGTCACGGATCTGCTCACCTCTTCCGCATCGCGGCCTTCCATTTCTGCCATTATCACAGATTTCACGCTCACTACTACTCTTCAAGTCACCACCAAGTTCAGTCTCCCTAATTACATTTTATTCACAGCCTCTGCTTTGTGGCTCGGCTTTCTACTTTATGCCCCAGTTCTCCACTCTCAGGGCCACGATTTTAGTGATGAGGAATTGACATGGAATATCCCCGGTTTCCCCCCGCTGCCCAGAATAGAGATCCCACAGCCGTTCAAGAACAAAGAGAGTGCGTTCTACAGAAACTTCATCGCCGATGGCTCCAATGCCCTCAACGCTTCGGGTATTCTTGTCAATACATTTTATGACCTGGAAGCTCCATTTCTCGACGCCCTCCGGAGAGGAAAAATGATGGCAGGACTGCCACCTGTATACCCAATTGGACCCCTTTGTCTTCCCTCCATGTCGATGATGCACTCCACCGCATTAAAGCTGCCGTCGAACTCCGATGACGACCGCGACACAGCAAAACGGTGCCTGAAATGGCTGGACTTGCAACCTGCCAGATCGGTGGTGTACGTCAGCTTTGGCAGCAGATCGGCCCTGTCGATCTCCCAGATCACAGAACTTGCCTCGGGGTTAGTGGGTAGCGGGCAACGGTTTCTCTGGGTGCTGAAAATTTCTGTGGTGGGTGACGAGGGATTCGATACCTCGACGGTTCTTCCGCCGGGGTTCGAGTCCAGCGTGGGGGACAGAGGAATGGTGGTCTCTTCCTGGGTTCCCCAGGTGAGTATTCTGTCGCATGACGCAGTCGGAGCGTTTATGAGTCACTGCGGATGGAATTCGATGGTGGAAAGCCTGTGCTGCGGAGTTCCGATCGTTGCTTGGCCTCTGTTTGGAGATCAGATGCAGAATGCGAGGTTTGTGGTAGATAATGCCAAGGTGGGCGTGGAGGTTAAAAGGGGAGAGGATGGGATTGTCAGAAGAGAGGAGGTCGAGAGAACGGTGAGGGGTATGATGGAAGAAGAAGGGGGTCAACTGAGGAAAAAGGCCGCTGCATTAACAGATCTCGGAAGAAGGGCAGTCAGTGAAGGAGGTTCTTCTCAGAACAGCCTCCAGGAAGCTTTCCAATCTTGGCAATCATCCTACATTTCAACGTAGCTATGGAGAGCTGCAAACAGCCCTAACTTCTCTTGATGCAAGTAGATTCAGTATTGGCTTGAAATGTCTGATGGACTTAGCGTATTAGTTATTGCAAAACCCACGTTGAGGAAAAAATTGGGGTGTGTTTTGATATGTAGGAAAGAATGGTGTTTTGATGTTGAAATTAGGATTCCGTTAGTGTATTGTCACATGCATATTTATTAGCGTATTTTATGTTTATTTAATTTGGAGAGATATTGGGAAAAATTCGGGTGGTACCATATGTTGATAAGGTTGGTAGTTAAAGAAATTTGATTTTTCAATTATAGGAATGTTTTGATAAGGTTTGTAAGTAAAGAAATTCGATTTTTCAATGAGGAGGAATGTTATAATTAGGAAGATTTATTTTTCTAATATTTTTTTCTCTTTCATATATTATTAATGTTTAAGATAAATTTAGTGGATTATATATATATATATATATAAAAGTGGTAACCATTTGTGTGAATGTGTGATTTGTTAAAAAGGAAAGTATGGTAGGTAAATTACATATTTTGGAATTTAATTTAAAATTTAAATGGTTGAAATTGACAAATATGAATCAAAACATTTGTTAAGAGTAATTTTATAAATAAATATATAAATAATAAACATATAAATCTAAACACTTTAATTAACATGACTAATTTTTATTAAATTTGAAAATAGAGGATTCAACAATAAAGTTGAACTCAGTGATAAAGCTAAACTCTCCGACCATAAAGTGGTGCACGTTATCTCTCCTTTATACACCAAGAAGAATAATAGGTACAATGGATCTAGATGCATGCATGACAATGCCTCAACTAAAGGTCTTAATTCTTAATCCTAGTGTTTCTTCCTTCCATGGATAAATAAGCCAAATAGGTGCACCTCAAGTGGAGTTGATCTTAAGCATGCAAATATGCATCCTACGGGAGAAATATGCCCTTAACTTACACTGGAATCCTTATGTGTGAGCATCTAGGATCTATACCCTCTAATTGTGCATGCAAAATCTCAAAATTAGAACTAAACTATTAATTTAGGAAAATCATATAAACTAGAAATTAATTCGGGATGGTGCATGCATGCACCCATATCTCTTTTTCCTATACATATGTTAGTATGCTCTCATTAAGGTTGTGTGAAAGTGTCGAAATAGTGTTGTATTAAGGTATGGGATAGTTATACAAAGCTATTGAAATAACATTTGTGTCAAAGCTAGAACAGAGTTTAAAGTACACATAGGTAAAAGTAGCATTGCTTCTTAGTAAGCAAAGTGCTTTACACCAGACTAAGCATCTCCTTGAACATCTCTAACATTCTCATTGATAGGGGTCTAATCAAGACCTTGACAACTTATTGATTTGTGAATGCACTTAAGAACCATTACTCCCTTCTAGACCCTATTTGTAATGTAGTGGCCCCTAATCTTGATATGTTTGGACCAATCATGAAATATTCAATTCTCAAAGAATTTAATACATCTTTAGTTGTCACAACAAATCATGATCAAGTCCAAAGTTTGATCTCTCAACTCTACCAATAATTTGCAAAGCTAAATGGATTCACATCTAGCATAGTTGGCTTCCATATACTCTACCTCTACTAAACAAACTGGGACTCGAGTGTATTTCTTGTTAAACTAGGAAACCAAAGATAAACCTAAGCTATACCCTAAAATACTTGTCCGCTTAGTAGCACTACCTACCCTGTCATATTCTATAGACCCATGCAACACCAATTCTCCTTCACCGACATACCACAAACAAAATAGCACTAGAATTAATGTGTTGCAGTGACTTGATGAACATGTCTAGGCCGCACCATAAACTTACTCTTTATATTGATAAAAAACAAATATTAGGTATAGTATCTACTAGAAACATGAAGGAACTTATCAACTCTCATCCTTCGTAACCTTGAAATTTAGCAATCCCTATATCATGTCCTTCAAGATCAACAAAAGTCCATGGTGTAAGTGATGTAGCCTCTTATGTCTAAGCTAACACGAGATACCATTATCGTGCACTAGGGTTCATGCAGAGTCTCCATATAATTTGTACAAACCACCTTCTCAAATACCTCTAGCCAAAACTAAACTAGGATCTAGGCATCTCGTTTGGATAAGGACACGTTGATCATCAAACTTGGAAAAATATCCTAGGTTTATCATCATTGAAATTGAAAAAATATATATTAGATAACTTGAGAACATATTAAACACCATTAAGATCAAGGATATCACCCGCTGACATCGGTATATATATCCCATTCCTGCTATTGGATATGCAACATCATTTCCAAGGTCCACTTGTATGCTTGCCTCTTGCCCCTAGGATTTGTTGAAGGTATTCTTACTAGAAGTCATATGCTTGGAGGATCCACTATCCACATACCATTCAATAGCAGACACATTGTTAAATGAAAGGCATGAGAACATGGAGAAGTGTGTCTTAAGTTGGAATGAAAGCTCATGCACTCCATTGAATGCTTTTGCACTCATTGC
The DNA here is from genome assembly GCA_031772625.1 of Pinus tabuliformis. Lineage (NCBI taxonomy): Eukaryota > Viridiplantae > Streptophyta > Pinopsida > Pinales > Pinaceae > Pinus > Pinus tabuliformis. The sequence goes on from CM062810.1 coordinate 589,794,202, forward strand.
AAATTGCTTCTACTATTGCTACTTGTGTTTCCTCTTCTTCTCATAATACTAAGAAGAATAGTGGTTGAACTTCTAATAATTGAAACACTTGATGTGGCTTAATTTCTTCTTTCCCTGGTTAGAGGAACTATATTCCTCTTTCTTCTTTTTTTGACCCATCCCAAGTAATCATTTCCTACTTCTCTTCTTCAACATGCTAATGAGGGCACAATTATACTTCTCCTCTATACTTGCAACACTTTCTAGACATGTCCGATGCAATGAAGTCCTCCCGTAACTTCTCAAAGGTGAAAATTCTTTTATAATTATAGATCCCTCTGACAAAAAGGTGCTGAGAAGATAAGAATGCATTTAAGGATATAGGTACTCACTCTTCACTCTTGACCTCTTCTCCAATTGTTGCAAGCTAAGCATGAAATTTGGTGATCTTGATTAAGTAGGTGAATATGATATTTTTCTTGATCATCTATGTGGCTCGGGGTTTATTTGTGGTGACATCTTCGTATTGACATTCTCACGTCAATATATAGTGACTAGATAATCAAGCATATCCTTACCCATGGCCTTTCTAATGATGTGAAGTATGACTCAAGGGTGACTCACTTTGTCTTGGAAATATTCTTCTATGTTCTACCAACACCATGGGATTGGTAGGTTCTACAACCTTGGTCTCCATGAAATTGCAAAGATCATTCTCTTCCAAAAGTGTATGTACCTAAGGATTCTATCGGATGAAGTTAGAAGGACCTTGTAATCTCTCTTCATATATAACTAAATGTTTGTTAAATGAAATATAGGAGCAACCTAAAAAACAAGTTATCATGTGTCCACATTTTTTTTTCAAGCACAAATCATGAGAAACACACTACTTAAACTTCTAAATAACTTCCTATGACAAGTATTAGTTGTAGTATCCTAGAAAATTTCAACAAATAAGCACTCATACCATGTCAAAAATAAGATCATAACATGCAAATTCTACACATATATAGATCCATAAAAAATTTCAACAAATAAACACTCATACTATGTCAAAAATAAAATCATAACATGCAAATTCTACACTTTAAAATCTATCTTAAAAATTTAAAGAGTTAAATTTAATAAAGACCAATCAAAATACACACTACTCTAACCTATATATTGTAACATTGTGGAGCTCTACTAAAAAAGCCATGATATTATAGTCACAACATGATGATAAATATATTTATGTGTGGGGCTTAAAATTAATATAAATTATTGGTTTATTTATTTTTATTTTTATTTTTATTTAAAAATCAATAATTTTTGAATTTGTATTATAATTATAATATAAAATTAATATAGATTATTATTTTTATTTTTTTATTTTTTATTTAAAATTTTGAAAATAAACCTAACAAATTTTACAATTTCCTGAACAATATCTAATTTAAAACAATTTCCAATAATATACGATTAAGAGGATTCAAAGCACCTCTGTATCCCTTTAGATCCTATTAATATCACTGTAATTTGGTCAAAGTGTCTCAGACTGCGACATTTCTAAAACACAGATGTCCTATTTACACATTTACAACATTTTACATGTTTCATATCTTCTAAATCTGTCAAAGTAGCATTGCCTGTCATTATGAGCAGAAGCCAAGGTTCGCTTACAATTTTATGTGTTTCAAATCTATCAATCTGTCAAACTAACGTTGTTTGCGACTATGATCGTGAGTTTTTTGTGTTCTAAACAGGTCAATCTGTCAAGACTAGCATTTTTTGTAATGGGCAGAGACCAAGGTTCGCTTAGATTTTTATGTATTTAAAAATTCGGTAGGCTACAAATTAGCTTTCCCTGCCTGTTGGTAATATACGTATGTTAATATAATAGACAGTTAGCTTATCTCGCTGGGGTTAGGTTTCAATGGTGGGCATTGCAAGGTATTTGTCAATCAATATAAGGGTTTGTTTCGAAATTTGGTTTATTATAGATGGTGGGGTTAAGTTTCAATGGTGGATATTGAAAGGTATTTGTCTATCAATATAAGAGTTTATATGGGTTCAAAATTTAATTTACTACAAATTTGAAATTTGATTTAATATAATTTGATTTATTATAAATAGTTATATTAGGCTCAAAAATACAGTGACAATCCCACAGGTTATAAATAGTTATATTAGGCTAAAAAATACAGTGACAATCCCACAGGTTTACCAATTCCCTGAAAATAATTAATAGAAAAATAAAAAATACAGACCGCTTTTCTCATCGTTCTGCGAAAAGGAAAGTAGGGTGCTAACAGTGGGTGGTGAAGGCTATTGCATAATCGAAAGAAAAAGAAGAGACTTGGGTTCTGCTTTAAGTGAAGCAAGAATAGCTTTGGTATTTGATATGTGGTCACCCTTTGGACTAGCATGGACTGGAATGGCAAGATTGCTTTGTGCTAGTCATTAATTTTCTTGATTTCAAGGGTGATGTGGAAATTGAATTGTAACGCCAATCATTCACAAAGCGGTTTGACAGAGGAAGTATTCAGTAGCACATAATACCAAGTAAATATGGCATAACATAAAAATTCAAAATCTAAAAGCCTTATAAATATGCATAGCTTTCGAGAAAGCCCTAACAGTTCTTTAGCTTTTCTGCCGCTTTGATGGGTTCAAAAGTGGCTTGGATATTAATAACCTGGTTTACGTAGCATAGTATTGTTGCAGTGAAGGAATGACCGTTGAAATGTCTTTCTGCTGTCTACAACCATGTTTACCTCGTTGTGAAAGCCTTCATTTCTGCACGAGTTTCTGCCAATTCCATATCCTACTTTAACATGCCAGAAAAGATCGGAAACTAGAGTATAGGAAAAGAATGGAACAGAAGGAAATCTCATTAGTGGTCAAAGTTAATGGTCATGACATAGCCACACAATTCTGATTGTAGATTTTGAAAAAAAAAAATGATAAGAGTGAAGTGAATTGTTTTACTTGTTTCCATATTTTTAAAATCTGCTCAATACCAATTATATCGCCACTGTTTTAAGAAATGTTCAATTATAAATTTTAACCTTTCTTTGATAAATTGTTTTCATAAATTAAATGAGTTATTGAAACAATTTAATAACCTAATGAACTTAGTAAATAGGTTTATGTTGTTAGGTTAGAATGAGTAATTTCCATTTAATTTCAATAAATGACAATATTGAGCTTATAATATCAAATATATTGTTATAATAATTATAAGGAATTGTTCGTTTTCTTACCCATATTACTGGGATAAAATATGAACATTTTTATTTTATTGGATATATAATTTATATTTATTTTTTAGATAACATAACTAAGTTGAGCGCAAAAATAAACAAGTACACTTATTAATTATATAAATTAAACGGTTAGCCAGTACTATTAGAGATTAACACAATTATTTTATGATATATTTCAAATTGCCAAATTATAAAATATAATTAAATTATAATTTTATTGTTTTTTTTTCAATTGTGGTTCACGGGCACTGAGTGGCCGCTACGTCCACACCTAACGTCCACACCTAACCCCCAGGGCGTCGAGGAGATTTGACCCCGTGACCTCCCAACTGGGAAAGTACTTAGCGTCCACACCTAACCCCCAGGGCGTCGAGGAGATTTGACCCCGTGACCTCCCAACTGGAAAAGTACTTAGCAACGGGAACTCGACCATTTGAGCTATCCCTTGGGGCTAATTATAATTTTATTGTTATTATTAATTATAAAAATAATTAAGATATGAGTTAAAGAACTATACATTTATTAATATAACAAGATTCTTGACCATACAGAATCATCTCCACTTTACCATGGAGATTCTTAATTTGCAACTACTTTTTGCTACATTATTTGGGCAAATACCATGGATTACTAGTCCCACATGCCAAAGAACCATAATTCATTTTCATGTTACATTTTTTTAATTAATAAATTAAATTAAAAGGGTGGAAATGACATAACTACTTTTGAGATAAAACTCAACATTTAATTTGTGACTACTACTAAGAATGTTGTAAAATATTTTGTGCCCAAGTTAAATCCCTACCATCCATTTAATAATTATTGATAATTAAATTAAAATTCTAGAAGTCGTATTCCAAAATATGTGTGTAATTAACAAAACACGTCATATTGCGAAGATTAAAAAAGACATTAAAATTAATTAAATTATAAATTTACTTTAAATTATTATTATTAATTATAAAATAAAAATAAAAATTAATATATGAGTTAAACATGTATACATTTAAAAAAAAAATGCAACAATATTCTTAACCATACATATTCATCTTCATTTTAGCATGGGAATTCTTAATAAATCTTAACCCTTGATATGTGGTTATTACCAATAATATTTCTATATATTCCATGGACATTAAATCTCTACCTTCTACCTACCTATCTAAGTAATTAATTACACTTATCTTATAGATAATATCAACCTACATCCATCTCAATTCTAGATTTACCATGCGCCGATAGGGATCGAATCTCTTTTCACTCTAAAAAGGTTTCACCTCAAGAGATTTGATTCCTCTAGATACTTCGTAGATCTGAAGTTAAGATGAAAATATATATATATATATATATATATATATTATTTTTATTTTATTGTTATGTAATTTGACCGAGTCAAAATGTTTACATAACATCACATAACTTTACTACATCTCTTCCATATTGGGCTGGAGAGCGTCCGTTAAAAAAATTACACATTGCCAACTAAGCTGGACTTGTCTTTTTTTCCTCTTTTTTTTTGAACTTTTTGCGAGGCCCCGAGAGGTGGAGAAGTAGTGACGATAGCCAACTCATTCTTGCTTGTAATATTTGGGATATATTTGTGTGAATCAGAGCTTTCAGAAACATGTGATCGCTTAGTTCCACCAGTGCCATGATTGTTGTTATTTTCCTCTACTTGGATTTCAAGGATCGGATTAACTACTGAGTTATTTGGATTCTCTAGTTGTTTCTTCTGATCTTCCTCCTTTTCGTCTCCCATCTCTTGTGAGCCTTGTTTTTTCTCTCTCTCCTGTTGTTGCTGGGTTTCGTCATGTTCTTCTTCCTCATCATCTGATGAAGGGGATTCTGGAAATTGCCATCATTTTTTCTTTTGCGTTCTCTTCTTTGTTTTTTCTTTGCTTGTTTGCATGTATTTTTCAAATGCCTTGTTTGATGGCAGACCCTGCATCTAAAGGCAGTGTTTTCAAAATCTAACCACTGTATCCACTTAAAATCTTTGTGTGTCAGATTAATACAATCGGGGAGACCTTTACTCAAATCCATCTCCACACAAATACGTGCAAAGGTGAAGATCCCTTTTTCCATTCTTTCTCAATCTGTCTTTAGGTACCTTCCAAGAGAGTTCCCTATGCCTTCTAGAACCTGATGGTGTCAAAAATGAAGCGGAAGGTTATGTAGCCTAACCCATACTGGCATTTTTGTAACCACCATTGAGTTTGCGTCAAAACTAGAAAACCATGGGGTTATGAAGAGGACCACCCTTCCCCAAAACCATGGCCCATCATTTATGACATAATTGTAATCTTTTTGGGTATCAAACTGAACCACAAAAATCCTTTTGCACACAGGTAAATATCACACTCTCTGGTCCAGTTGAGGTAGATCGATTCATTAAGCTCTTCAGATTTTGGCCAGAACCCATTAAAGCGACAAATGATGGCTTTTGTGTGTAAAATAGTGAAGAGATCACTTACTTTTGGTAATCCAATGGACAGATCCAGAGCTTTTTCCATCTTTTCTACAATGTATGGACTTGGGATTGTTAGATTTGGGGCTTGTTTGTCCTGTGTTGCTGGTTTCCATCTTAATACGTCTTTGAAAGAAGTCTGACCCTAAATGTATTTCATACTTACAAACAAAATGATTTGCAGTTCAAAAAATTTGGATATGAAAATCAAAAGCATGTGATCTTGACAAAAAAATATAACAAACTAAAAGAATTATAACAAGATTTTTGAGTGAATCTCATTTTGCTTATTGTTTTTGGAGTAAAAATTAGAATTATGAATTTGTCCAATGTTTTGAGTGGACACTCCACCTGTCCTTAAGAAGCCAACCTAGATCCATCTTAACTCCTAATCTACTAAGTTCCTAGAGGGATCAAATCCATTTTCACTCTAAAGCAGGTTTTGATCATTATAATTATTAACTTTATTAATTTTATTTTATTTATGTAATTTGACCATGTAAAAATGTTTTGATTAACAATTATAATTATAAATTATATTATATATATATATATATATATATATTTTTTTTTTAATTATATTTTTTATTTTGTTTATTCAACTTAATATTACATATCATAGCATAAATTTACAACATATCTTCCATATTAAATTAAAAAACATCTAAATACAATAATCAAAACAAATTTTAAATATAAAAATTATAAAAACTTAATTACAAAACCAAAATAATTCATTAAAAAAACATTTTTTCTAAAACAAACACAAAACTAACTCCATATAAATCACCGTACATAATATCATTTTATTGAACAAATTTTAAATATATAAAAAATTATGAAAACTTAATTACAAAACCAAAGTAATAGATTAAAAAACACATTTTCTATAAAACTAACTCCATATCAGTAACCGTAACTTATTGATTTAGATTGTTTTAATTTCCTTTGAATTATTTATTTTTTACATGTACAAGTCACCACATATTGATTTACATTGTTTCTATTTCATGCCATAGAAATGTGCAAGTGGGTTCTATTTACTTTTAATGTGTACAAATCCTAAATTGAATAAAAAAACAAGGGAGGCTACGAGGCAGCAAGTCCCTGCATTGAGAACCGAACTAGATGCTAATTCTGTCAAACTGAATTGGTCATCCTGCAAAACTGAGCTTCTAAGCCTTGACCCATGAAGGAGCCTGTCAACTTCTACCTTCCTGTAATCTATCAGCAGAAGATGAAGCCTGTAACCTCTCACCTTTAGCCAGGCAGGAACTAGAAGCCAGATGCCTTTACCCTCTTGCCTTTCAACTCTAGCCTTTGCCTTTCAACTTGAACGTTCTGAAAGAATACAGATGCCTTTGCCTTAAGCCAAGTCCAACAGATGGAATCAGCCTTTAGCCTTTTCACCTTGAGCCTCACGTTCTTAGAGCAAGCTTCATCGGGCAAGACAATTGAAATGGATGGGATTTCTGTCAAAATTTCATTTAGTAATTACATATAAGAAGGGCACTGTTAACAAGTTGGCTGATTTGCGATCCAGGCCGCCACGCCAATAGCAAAGATTACAACATTGATATACATTGCAGCGTTGAAATAGCTGCAGATCAAATTAAAATTTTATTCAAACAGGGCTAGATACAGATTTAGATCAATAATTCACTAATGCACATTCAAAAAAGGGGGAAAACACGAGGGAGAGGAGCCCTATCTTTCGTTCATGCCAGCGAACTAACGATGAAATCCCATTTTGGATAAGGTCACCCGTCGATCGGAAGAAGAGGGCCCCTTTCTCATTTATAGGGCGCGATAAAACACCCATCTCAGCAAGTAGCCTCCCTACCAATGACAAATTCCCGATAACTCAAATCAATCGTCAACTGGCTAAGATACAACTAAACAAATATACAGCTCAAATATCAAAATCTATCATGCATGTGATAATCTAATATGCAAAATCATTTGTAAGGCTTAAGCCAAACCACTGTGTAAGGATCTGGTAAAGGGTAAGCATTTGGGTACCTACAATTCAAAAATGTCAAACTTATGAATCCTGTAAAAGCCAAAAAACACATTGCAAAATGTATCAATACTAAGAGCACCATTAAATGAATAAAAGAGCACCAAAACATTTCCAAATGAGAGAAAATAGATGGCAAAAGACAACATTTTACAACACAAAAATCAACGAGTAGCTAAGGTGTTTTGAGCAGTCCTATGCAATAAGATAGCCATCCAATTTAGAACATATTTGCTTTGAACTCTGCTCCATAATCAAAGGCTTATGGCCCAAACAATTCACCACCATAGATCTTAATATGCAAAATAATAATAACTGTAGAGCCTTAATACAGTAACCTGCGCATTGACAATGCATGTTTTCTTTAACAATCCTATGCTAATAGAATTACCAGTACAATTACACATACACAGATAACATTATCCCTGGGAATAAATCAACAGCTAGAGCTGAAATCGTAACAGTCCAGTGAATATTTTCGGAGAAATGGTAAACCTGTAAGCAATAAACCTAGATACAAGCATATAAACAAATATTTCAGAAGACAAGGACTTGGATACAGACGGTCTTGCTTTGACAGACTAACTGGCCCACAAGGGAAGCGCTTCCATACACAGACATAAACAAACCAGATAGAGACCAAAACATGACATAGATATATGCAGTTTTGTTGCTAGTTTTAGATAAAACAAAAATATTCAGAAAAACTATCTATTTGGATGGTGAGTCGACCTGAATGGTACCAAGATAAACATCATTTTCTTTAGAAATTGTGAAATCTAGGTCGGCAAGTATTTTGGCCAAAATGTTGACCTGTCCTTAAGCTTCCTAGTCTGTTTTTGCATCTCATAGATACATAGTGGTATCTCTTACTGAGTTTTTGAGCGTTCCACCAGGGTTTTGACCATAATAGTTTTTAGTTACCAATAAATATCTTTTGTCTACAAGTCTCTGGTACGCTGAGTCTTGGTATTGCCAGTATCAAAAGACCCAGCCTCCAACCTCCTCATCCACTTCAACATCAATAATAAACCTTTTTTCTATCCTGGCTTCCGTTTCAGCCTTTTAAATCTCTCCCCTGATTTCAGGAGAGGAGGTGTGCACTGTGGATTGCACATATACAGCAGCAGAGCCCTCAGCCTAACATTGGACTCTGGAGCAGGCAAGGGGAGATTGAGCTATTCATCACTTGAGACCCCAGCATGACCACAGTTACGGGAGAGAAGGTGCTCAAAGAGGTAGCAGGGAGGGCAGGAGATTTAGGAGCTAAGGATATAATGTTCAGAACCATATACACCCACCAAGAAACTTAATCTCAATTCTAATAAAACTAAACCCAAAAAGAACTACTACTCAAAGAGGTAGTAGGGAGGCCAGGGGATTTAGAAGCTAAGGATATAATGTTCAGAACCATATCCACCCACCAGGAAACTTAATCCCAATCCTAATAAAACTAAACCCAGGAGAGACAACTAGAAACCAAGAAAATTAATCCAATTATAATAAAACTAAACCCAGAAATAACTACTGCCCAAAGAGGTAGCAGGGAGGGCAGGGAATTTAGGAGCTAAGGATATAATGTTCAGAACCATATACACCCACCAAGAAACTTAATCCCAATTCGAATAAATCTAAACCCAGAAAGAACTACTGCTCAAAGAGGTAGCAGGGAGGACAAGGAAGTTAGGAGCTAAGGATATAATGTTCAGAACCATACCCACCCACCAAGAAACTTAATCCCAATCCTAATAAAACTAAACCCAAGAGAGACAACTAGAAATCTTTTAGCCGTTTAGAATTAATGCAGAACTTCCACTTACTCCTCTTTAATTGTAGCCTTTTGAAGCCATTGGACAATGGCCCATGGTCTGTTTAAGACAACATAACCCTGCAATCACAGGCCGCAGATCAAAAATCAACAGCATTATAAGCATTTTTTCAAATACTTAACTGAATCAGACCGATCCTTTTAGTGCATAAGCAAGGAAATAAGAAACCAACAAGCACACAAGTCAATACATAAGACAACCAAGCCCAACGATGGTAAGAAACCAAGAAGATAATACAAGAAGAACTGCAGTTCCATCTATGCTATGACTCAGAAAAGTTGGTAAGAAACAGACAGAAACAATGAATTCAGTGTATAAGATAGCCTGAATCACACATGGTAATAAACACAGTATAGAACATTAGAACAAGAGTAGCTCCATCCATTATATGCGGCTCGAGGAAAATCATGTGAAACTGACAAAAACACACATTTAAGAAATAAGACAACCAAAATAACGCATGGCAAGAATGAAAGAATATAACAACAGAACAGATGTGACTAAATTCATGATATGGTTCAAAAGGGGGAAGTACTTGGACCACTTAAGTGATAAGAGAAACAAGTTCCCTTGGTGGCAGGTATATCTAACTCTGGCACTAAGATATGTGTTTGGACGAGTGAACTGGCTTCATAGAAACGGAAATTGTGACCAATGTTTAAAATTGTCACCAACAAACCAGTAGACCAAACCCAATATGACATAAAAGGACGTCTAATCTAAGGAAAAGAAATGCATCTTTGAACAAGAGAAATTATTGATTTAAAGAGTTTAGATGCAACATCATACCCGATCTGATCCAGGTGGAAGTGGATCAACAACAACAGTTGGAATTTCATTCATAAGATTTTCAGGCCGTCTTGAATGCAACGCTCTAGTAAACTCTCCCATTTCAGAGCCTGGCTGATCTTTAAACCGTTTATACCAGTAGTACATTATATGACACTGCCATTTTGTGTAAGGAGCATCAGTGGAAGTCAGAGCAACATGAAAAGGCATCTTGGTAGTAGCTCCCACCAATCGAGGCATCTTTACCACTGGGTCAATGAAAGATGACGAGTGGTCTTTCACTTCATCCATGATGTCCAAATCTGAATGCCCTAATTTGTTACTGTGGCGAACAATCATGGTAACTGTGTTGTAAGTTGCAAAAAACAGAGCAAAGGCAACCAACACAAGGAAAGGGATGGTAGCTCGAGCCATATTCTTTTGTTCCTTGCTATGCCCACACTTCCCCTTCCAAAGTATCCTTCCTGCATCAACCGCTAAGTTCTTTTCCTGTCTCCTTTACTTTGGTTACCAATCAATATCAGAAACCAGAAGAGAATGGTTTAGCAAATTCATACAACCCAAAGAAGAGGGTAAATTACAAATTTAGCTGGCAAAGGAACCCTTAATTACATTGCCATAAAACTTTGCAGTCATTTCTAGCTTCATCTGAAGTTCCACAATTACCATCTGTACAAAACGAACAAGATCAATGCTTTCTTAATCACCTGCAGAAAGTTTCCTGAAAATTATGGTAATGTAAATTTTCAGCTGAAAAATACATACAAAATTTTAAAAAACCACAGGCATTGACCACATGTGAAAAACGAGATTCCCTTGTTGCTCCTTGACAATCAACAAGCTGAAAATTCAATGCATGCTCAAAATTTCGTCTTAGAAAGCGGTGTTGGTTGAAATCCCTCGAAATTAACACATTTTTAAACAACAGCATAAATGTAAAGGACAGGCTTTATATAAAAGAAACAGGGAAATGTTATTTCAATTTTTACTCAATAAACTAAGATTAAACATTGAAGAATCTGTTGCATTCAAAATTGTAAAATAGATTGAATCCAAATCAGAGAGCTAAAAATCATATATGTAGAGAGAGACCAATCTAATGCAATAAAATCAAGAAAAAGACGAAATTTAAATAAAAAACTGATTAATAACCAAGTCCTGATTACAGGGCCTACACTTCTATTTCCCGAGAGGAACAAACATTTTTTAAAACAACAATTTGGATGAAAATATAACTAATTGTGAGCCAGGCTCAGAATGCCTAAATTTTCACCGCCGCCGATAGACAAACTAGAAAATTAAAAGAAAATCTTAAATACTGACCAAAGCCACATAAAGCTCCTGGCATTTGCCTCCAAGAGCCTAACCAAACGCTTCAAATACAAAGTCAGATGGCATAAAGTTTCACCTAAGTCAATAAGGTCAAGAAGATAGCTTAAATAAACACTGAAACCCAACTAAAACACCCAGAGTCTGCCTCTGATCAAAGGCTTAATCTAAAACAATCGGTATAAAAGCACAAATATATGTCACCGAAACTGCACGTGAAAACAACGAATAATATCCGCAATTCAAAAAAAGAAAATATCATAGACACGACCTTCATTATGAAATAAGTCCAGGTTTAAACGCCTAAACCGGGTGAACAAAATATTAATTATAAAAAAGCATCAATGCTTACAAATCCCAAAGTGGAAGAAAGACGAATGCTGTCCAGAGAGCAATCTAGAGAAAGTCAATGGCCTTTAAAACGACACAAAAGCCAAATCTTCCTGAAGGTCCAGACCGCTAATGATAAAAATTAAAGGCCAGCAAACCCAAACACCTCGCAAGGCAACGAACAAATTAGGCTATTTGCAGGGGAAATAGAACTTACCGCTTATGGAGAAAACATTTAACAGATCCGGGCTAGAGCCGCAACGGCAAAGACAGTTCGACGCGGTTCATAACTTCATTCAGGACTTGAAAATGGAAAGCTGAGGCCTGTTCTCAGAGACGGGTATTTTTAGGCTAATAATATCCATATTACATATATGTAAGATATCTCTTTCTGTAATCATGCAGATTTGTATCCAATAGTTTGGACTCAATAAATGCCTCCTCCACCAAACTCAGCGTGATATGGTTTGTATTGGAACAGACGCAGATGACGCTGATATGGTCCGTATTTTGCACCAGGCTTCTACATTTAAAAAGCCAATAGACAAATCTGTATAATAGTCCTGCCCATATGGGAGATTATTGAACTCTAATAACATCTAATTACAACTAGCATTCGACAATGACTCAGCGAAGAGCTTTGCCCATTTAAAAAAAACTGCACATATTTACAAGAAAAACCTTCATGGCCTCAGCGCCCGCAAGAAATCAATCACAGCAGCGTTTGATGTGGCCTTTCGAGGGATGCATATCTTGGCTGCGGAAGCCACCGTTTTTGTCGCGATCCTATTCAGGGTATCGAGAATTTCAGCCAACGTGGTTCCCATCCTTTTGAGGGTGTCAAGTATTTCCGCAAATAGGTACCAGTGCCACTGTGAAGCTCTGCCATCGCTTCATAATAATAAACTCTATGTCCCGATCCTATTCAGGGCATCAAGAATTTCAGCCAAAGCCATGCCTTCATAATAATAAGCTCTCGATTGTTTACGCTCCATTATCCCGAATCAGATCCTGCTTGCCAAACTCTGCAGCTACCAATCCCAGGGATATTCGTAATGTAATTTAGCATTAAAAGCAAACAAAGCTATTAAAAAACTAAAAATAAAAACACCTCCATGTGGGCCCTCCCATGAGCGCCACATGCCTCACCTCCTTCTCCGTGGCATAGCATGCAGGGCCTAAACCATGCCACTTAACATTGTATCATGAATACAGGAGGCAAAAGGATAATCCAACTGCCCACTGCACATTCTCGGCTTTGTCTCATCCAGCTACCAACACTCCCGTATGAGCAGATAGATACAGGCAAGATAGGGCTAAGCTGAACGAACTAGGTTGTGCAGAGGGGATTTAAACTCTTGGCTATTTAACCAACACGTACAAATGCCCCGACTTAGGTTAACCTCCATCAAATCAACCTGGCAGATTAACCAGCACAGATGTCATAGCTTCCCAAACAGATGTCAGCACCATTGCTCTTCATGCTACCTTAGCTGTTGGCTCAAATGTTTAGCTGCTGGCTCAAATGTTTAAACTCTTGGCTGGCCAGATTAAGCGCCTTTCCTGCATCTGGAGGATCTGAAATGGGCACAGAAACTTCTACTTTATCAAGCGCTTCTACCTACCCTGCTCCCTTCCTATCGTCTCGGAAGTAGGAGTTGCAGCTAAGCTAATGGCAGCCCTCTTCTCTTGCTTCCTAGCTTCACCCCCTATCGACCGATGCTCTATACGCCAACCTTTTCTGGCACTACTTCAACAAACAGCTTGACTAGCTTGGATTGGTATACTTCTCCTCTTTTCTAGAATTCCTCTTCTCTAATGCATATGAAATGTCGCTTGCATCTAATATAGGCTTCTTTTCATCAGCTTGCATCCCTTTTCTTATTTCTGGGATTCAATTCTTCTCTTATTGGTGCTCGAGCTCCTGTCTCAGGGGATCCCATCGCTCCCTTCGGTGAAAGAAGCCTCTTCATTAATCTCTCTTTATTAATGGAATATCTATCTAAAGCAGCATGCCAAGCGTACTTCCTATCAACTCAGCCAACTCTCTCATTCACCGAACTATCAAGAAATTTCCTTAGCTCCAAAGCATGCCAGTTAAAGAACTCCTTCGATATACTATTAATACAAACACTACTCCGTATAGGTAATTAATAAAAGAAAAAACCAACCAGCTGTTGAGATATACTACCATAGAGAACATGATCCATTCTCTTGCTCCCTCCCTTTTGTTCCACTTCTCCCAGGTGAGTACCTCCCCTTCCTTTGTTATTCCCACTCTTTTTTGTGTTCATTCAATGCTTTGCTTATGGATTGGAAATGCGGTAAGGTCCGCCCCTGCCTCTTAGATAGATATCAGCATAGCTTCATAATGAAACTTCTAGCACATCTGCTCTGAAAGCGAGAGCTTGAGATGCATTTGTTCTGAAAGTGGTCAACCTCAGCCGAGAGGACATCACGCCCAGGAATGATATCCCCCCTGTTGATGATACCCAGTTCTGTTGCGAACTAGAGCCAAAGAACTTGCCAGCCACGGTTTTCTCGCTTGCGTGGTCCAATAGATGGAAGGTCGCGTCCCACATACTGGTATACTGGTTTCTTGGCCGAATCATCCATAGAATATCTATCTAAAGCAACAATCCAAGCGTACTTCCTATCAACTCAGCCAACTCTCTCATTCATCGAACTACCAAGAAATTTCCTTAGCTCCAAAGCATGCCAGTTAAAGAACTCCTTCGGTATACTCTTAATACAAACGCTACTCCGTATAAGTAATTAATAAAAGAAAAAACCAACCAGCTGCTGAGATAGACTACCATAGAGAACATGATCCATTCTCTTGCTCCCTCCCTTTTGTTCCACTTCTCCCAGGTGAGTACCTCCCCTTCCTTGGTTATTCCCACTCTTTTCTGTGTTCATTCAATGCTTTGCTTGTGGATTGGAAATGCGGTAAGGTCCGCCCCTGCCTCTTAGATAGATATCAGCATAGCTTCGTAATGAAACTTCTGGCACATCTTCTCTGAAAGCGAGAGCTTGAGATGCATCCGTTCTGAAAGTGGTCAACCTCAGCCGAGAGGACATCAGGCCTAGGAATGATATCCCCCCTGTTGATGATACCCCGTTATCTTGCGAACTGGAGCCAAAGAACTTGCCAGCCATGGTTTGCTTGCTTACGTGGTCCAACAGATGGAAGGTCGCATCCCACATACTGGTATACTGGTTTCTTGGCCGAATCATCCATAGTGTATCGATTGCTATCTCCTCGAGCTCTCCTTTGACTGACATGAAAGACCATCCAATTTCCAATTGACAAAAGGCTTTGCCAACCCAATCAGTTCAGTTAGGAAACAAGGGAGGGAGGCGAGCAGAACACCTACACCACCTTGCATCGACACATACACCACCTCATGCACAACACCTGCTAGCCAACCTGCAAACAAACGCGAACTACACCACCTCATGCACAACACCTGCTAGCCAACCTGCAAACAAACCTACAAACAAACGCGAACTAATGTTAGCAAACTAATTTTAACATACCTGTAATATTAATATGAATTCCTCGACCGCCACAGATAATAAACACGGTAAAGCTAAATAAACCAATGGTCCAGATAAACACGGTAAAGCTAAATAAACCAATGGTCCAGCCTCTTCCGCCTCCGGAAGAGGCCAAATAAGAAGGCAAACACGGTCACTTTCGAAAACTTTGGTTATCCCGACAATCGTAAACACCGTGGCATTTAAAAACTTTGGTCACCCTGCCATAATCCGCTTAAATTAACACAACACTTCGAATTAATGCTATAGCATTGCATATGGACTACTATAGTCCCTGGCCATTGCCAGATGGCAGGGACTAAAAACAAATTCTCTAAAACTAACTCCATATCAATAACCGTAACATATTGATTTAGATTGTTTCTATTTCCTTTGAATTATTTATTTTTACATGCACAAGTCACGACATATTGATTTACATTGTTTCTATTTCATGCCATAGAAATGCGTAAATGGGTTCTATTTACTTTTGATATGTACAAATCATAAGATATTATACGACCATTTTTAGAATGCAAAGAAAAGTATAAATATTAGTATTGTGTGGAATGTTAATTGTTATGTCACTGCTTGCTTGCGTAGTGATATTTATGATTAGGTTGTTACTATTAGTTTGTTTTTATTATATATTTTTTTCAAATTTCTATAGTTAATATTAGTTTTTTGTATAAAAATTTTGAGTGATGTTTGCCCACCGTCGTATTTCTAGTTCCATATTTTGAGGGTAAATGTCATCTCGCCATGTACAATTGATTGAAATGATCAAATAGTATCGAGGAGAACGATTATGCTTATATCTCGGAGTTATATTCGACGTGCTTTGAGCTCTCGTACCATAACTTTGGTTTTAAGAGTGTTCGTGGACAATTTATTGACGAACTATCGATAAGTGCATTTTGAATTAGTTGTGAGCTATTTTCTTGGTGTTGCGCTGCTCATTGAGACTGGAATTCCCATTTCCATGCCTACATTTTCTTTGCGGAATAACTTCTGCTTCTCATCCTTCCATTGTTACCAAGTGAGCTACTCGTTGCATCATTTTTTTTTACTTGACAGGATGTGAGCAGTAAAATTTTGCTGCAATAAACTTATGTGCCAGGTTGTAGGATTACTGACCTCCTCAATGACCATCTGACAGGTAAATGTATGAACATTAATCTCTGGTTTAATCATCGTGGTGCATAGTTTGGACTTCTAATGGTTCACTATTTCGCAAAATTTACATATTAGACTTTAGAATTTAGTCAACAACAATTGTTCGAGTAAGTGGATTGTTGGATTCTAGCAGCGGAAACCTGGTGAGTTTTTGAGATCTCCCTGTGAGAAAACTCTAGTTTAATGCGTTATTTTATTTCTTACTAGAAAATTATGGAGTTTGTGGGTAGATATAAAAATAACACCAAAGTTTCAGTGTTAAATGCATTGCGGGGTCGAGTTTCGATGCTTTGAGTGCAATGCTGTAGGAGTAAAGCAGTAGTAATTGACCACAACTAAGTCGGAATTCGACCCATCTTTGCATTTCCGCAAGTCCTGTGAGAAAGGTGTCGACCCCAATTCGATATGGTCTGCTTTTAAATAGTCTTCCGACCCCGATTCCATGTTTTTTTATTGCGGTTACAACGATGTTTTCCAAGAATTTAACACTCTTAAAGTTGTGAGTTCGGAAGTATAGGCATATTTTCATTTTCAGAAGGCTCGTGAGCAAGGTGTCAGCTCTGACTCCATATCATGGTGTTTTAGATAGTCGGGAGGTTGGAGTTCTATTGACATAAACATCTAGCTGCGGAAGAAAATAACTTTGAGCTCAGTTGGGCACGATGCATAGACACAAGGATGTGTTAATTATTTACTTTCTAAAATTTGTGATGTCAGAAGTTGATGCATGTTTCCGTTTCCACAAGACCCGTGAGAAAGGTCTCGACCGTGAATCCATATCGTGGTCTTTTAAATAATCAGGGAGTTGGAGTTCTATTGGCATAAATATCTAGTTGGCGAAGAAAATAACGTAGAACCTTAGTTAGGCCCGATGCATAGATGCAACGTTTTAAGTTTCTAGAATTTTCAAAACACCAAATTTGTTGGAATAAAAGTTATAGTTTAACTCACCCGATATTTAAATCTCGCATAATTTCCAACTAGAAAAACAAAAAAATAAAAATAATTAATAATGAAATTTAACCTTCAACGATATTGGAGAACTTTCGAGAGCAATGCTACCAGTATTTTGAGTTTCCTACGCTGGGATTTTCTAATGTAAATTATTTCTTTATTTTATACATAAACGAAAATTCTTGAGCCATGGTTGTAAGAGTACGTTTAAAAAAATTCAAATTAAGAATAAGTGCATCCATCTTCATGTCAGTTTTTTGGGTTTCTTTGGACTCAGATGAAACCCGTAGTCGAGGTCGGGCCTGACTTCTTGGTTGGGTAGTCAGTGTGTGTGTGGAGAAGAATCATAAGGAAAAGGCTGACCTCCGACCCATATTGGCAAAGGTTGACCTTCAAGTAATGTTGAAGTTGCAACTACCGTTTAAATTAGTTATTTTTGAATTTTGTAATTTATCAACCTTATTCACATTATTTTTTTCCATAAAGGATGGACAAGAGATTCATATCTTTTAAAAATTTTAATAGTAATTCGTTTCAGTGTAAAATGCATTATGGGGTCGAGTTTCAATGCTTTGAGTGCAATGCTGTAGGAGTAAAGAAGTAGTAACTGACAATAATTAAGTCAGAAGTCAACCCATATTTTCATTTCCTTAAGTGTTGTGAGTAAGGTGATGACCCCTATTCCATATAGTTTTCTGACCCTGATTCCATGTTTTTCTGTAGCGATTACGACGAACTTTTCCAGGAATATAACACTCTGAAAGTTGCTCAGTCGGATGTATATGGATCTTTGCATTTTTAGAAGGCTCATGAGCAAGGTGTTGGATTTGACTCCATATCGTGTTGTTATAGATAATTGAGGAGTCGGAGTTATATTGACATAAACATATAGTTGCAGAAGAAAATAACTTCGAGCTTAGTCGGGTGCGACGTATAGACACAAGGACGTGTTAATTATTAACTTTCTAAAATTTTCAATGTCGGAAGTTGACGTGTATTTCCATTTTCATAAGACCCGCGAGCAAGTTCTCGACCCTGACTCCATATTGTGGTCTTTTAAATAGTCGAGGAGTCAGAGTTCTATTCGCATAAATATCTAGTTGGCGAAGAAAATAACGTCGACCTCAGTGATGCCTGATGCATAGATGGAACGTTTTAAGTTTCTAAAATTTGATGTGTCGGAATTTGGTTGATATTTTAATTTCCACAAGACCCTTGAGCAATAAATATATGAAAAAATAAATAAATAACCCCTGTTAGATCATTAAATTTGTAGTTTAGAGTTTTATCCTGTGTATACTAGTTTTCTCATGGTTTTTACATTCACTTCACTATCATAGGACACACTACTACTACTAATTTATTTTTCAAGACATTCTAAGTTTCTAACGGTGGGATTTTATAATGTACGATTGTCCTCAATTTTATACATAAAGGAACATACTTGAGCCATGGTTGTAAGAGTACGTTTAAAAAAAAATCAAATTAAGAATAAGTGCATTTGTCTCCATGTTACTTCTTTTGGTTTCTTTGGAGGTCAGACCCAACTGCATGGCTGAGTAGTCGGCGTGTGTGTGGAGAAGAATCATAAGGAAAAGGCCAACCTGTGACCCATGTTGGAAAACATTGACTATCGAGTGATCTTGAAGTTGCAACTGGTGTTTAAGTTAGTTATTTTTGACTTTTGTAATTTATGAACCATATTCACATTATTTTTTTCTTTAAAACAGAGATAATGGGTTCATATCTTTTAAACATTTTAATAGTAATTTGATTTTTTTTAATTTGTACGTAGTTTTTGGATTTGTTATTTTAAACTTTTAGATAGAAAAACTGATAATCTTTCAGTAAATTTTCTTTAAATAAATTTATCTTATAAAAATAATTTATTCAATTTATCTTTAAATACACCTTTGTAGTATATTTGACTTTTGGTTTATAATACATTTTATATGAAGATATTTTTTACTTTGTTTGTTGATCATGGTCCTTTTTTTGGATCGTAATAATTTTAAATTGTAAGAAGGGATTAAATTCTTAGGTTTTGTTGATTTTACTTAAAGAAGGGATTAAATTCTTAGGTTTTGTTGATTTTACTTAAAACTGTGGATTCTTGCAAAATGAATTAAAGTTCCAATGAGTGTTTTAATTATTCGGCTAAACTTTATAGAAGTGAAAAGGACTTAGTTCAAAACGATGTGAATGAAATTTAAATTTTATTTCATTTTTTATTTTGTTTTATTCATATATTTTGTAAATTAAGTATTTGAAATATTAAATTATTAATTAAATTTATAGTAATTTCAATTAATATATATATATATATATATATATGAACATTTTGATATAAAAAAAAAGTATATTAAAATTTCAATAATATTATATTCTTTAAACTGTTTACATAATGCTAAAATGCTTAATTATCAATCAATAAATAAATAGAGTGTTTTGTTTTTATACATAAATAAATAATGTTAAATTATTATATTAATTCATTTTATATTTGCTTATTTTAAGTTTCATGAATGTTAAAATTGGTTGTTCACGTAGTTTCCTTGGATGTGATTGTGGTGTTGTGTAACTTATATTGAATTTAAGAAAAAAAATGTAAATAAACATGAAAAATACAAGAATCTTGTAATTAATAAATATATTGTCTTGTATTATATTATAGTAGTTTAAAGATATTTTGAATATATATATATATAATTTTTTTATATTTCATTGCACTATAAATACCTTTTTTTGTCATTTATATATTATTATTATTTAATGGTGTATAGTTAGAAACATTTTATTGTTTTTATTAATGGTTTTTGTAAATCATGATGCATTGCTTGATATTCAATGAACAAAGGTTATTGAAAAAAAAAAGTAATTGATTTAAGCAATAAAAATATAGAATCATAGATACAAATCACTAGTATAAATTATTGTATCTAGGTATTTTATGTAAATAGATCATGCACTAGTTTATTGCCTTCATAATATTTATAGTGGCCCTTTGAAATATATATTTTTAGGATTCAATGAAGTGATTGCTATATTAACTAAGAAATAATTGATTTTGCATGTGATTTTTATTTTATAAATATGGGATCCTAACATCTGTGCAAGTTTGAATTTTCTCTAAATTTTTAAGTGCTAGATACTTTTATCTAGACGAGGCAATATCCAAAACTTGCCAGATTTTCCAGAAACTTTAAATGAATTTTATTCTTGTCCATTAATTTGGGGTTACATTACATGTTATTTATGTCTAGGTGGCAAGCTAAACTTAAAAAAAATTTAAAATGAATTATGGAATAGTATTAATGTTTTTATGTAGAAAATATGTGCATTCGATTTTCAAAACAATTGAAAAGCAATAAAAGACAAATGCGCACTAGAAGGAATTAAAAAACCTTACAAGATTTGTTATTTTCAATTGTGGTAATTAATAACATTTAATATATAAACACTTAAAGACAATTATCAGTTTTTTCAAATATTTTTTAGATACTTAGATTTGACTTTTTGGTTAATTGACGTTTACTATGATTTGAAGTACAATGTCTAATCTGTTTACATTTGAACATCTTCAACTAATGGAATTAGTTTTTAGACCACTTTTCCTGGTATTATTTATTGTATTTGATACCAAAAATCCTTTAAAGAGTGATATAATTTAGATTTCTAAGTCATTATTTGACTTGATGATATACTAAGTTTAGGTGATGTCTACTGGTTTGGGTGGAATCTCTTAAAAACAATGTTGTGCAATTGTGAATAATTCTGAGTCATGGACTGTGTAGCTGTGAAACTATCAAAATTGTTGTAGCATCTCATAGAAGAGGAGGATACTAATAATCAGAAATTTGATTATGGAAATAAAACAGAGAAGAAGAAAAACAATGAGCATTTTAAATGCAATTTTCATGGCAAGTGGATTAGATGCAGTTTAAATTGGTGTAAATGTTGGTGTTGTTGCTTGCAATATCTTTATACAAATCTAGACAGAAATGAATAATTATAAAAGGCCAACATGTAACATTTCTTTTTTGGTGTGAGTTAAATGATAGATTTTTTTATTCACTAGGTGTCATGTGAGAAAGAATTTTCACAAATTATAATGCTGAAATTAGTGAATAGTGCATGCAACTCTAAATATCATAGCCATTTCTTCTGTGTATGTCTACATGGAATCTTTATTCCAATATGAATGGTTATAGAAGCTTAAATTATTGTATTTCTAGTCAATTTTGGTGCCATATATTTTTCTCAAATTGACGCATTTACTAAAGTATATATGCAATTTTATGTAATTATAGTACTATGATTACATTTGAGTAATGATTTTTATTTGAAATTTTTGTAGTCATTTGTGACTAGAATGTTATTTGATGTTTATGACATAGTGAATAATGCTTTCAATGACTAGCAAACAATGTGATACAAAGTCACATTACCCACCTACATATGAAATTTAATGGAGTTATATTACTATGATTACAATTGAGTGATTATTTTTTATTTGCAATTTCTCTAATCATGTGTGACTAGAATGTTATTTGTTATTTATGGCATAGTAGATAATGATTTCAATGGTTAGAAAACAATATGATACAAAGCCACATTGGTCACGTTTGGTCATTGTTATTTGCACAAAATAGATTATATATATATATATATATATATATATATATATATATATATATATATATATATATATATATATATATATCTATATATCTATATATATATATATATATATATATATATATATATATATATATATATATATATATATATATATATATATGCTCTAGTAGCATTGAATACAATGTTACTTTGTCTTTGTACTCAAGCCCTGTGTACCTTGCATAAATTGATGGCTACAATGTTATAAATTTTATTATTAATAATGCAAATAATCCTAATTTTGAAGGCACTATGGTTCTCATGTACTCTCATTCTAAGTATATCAATCTCTTGATGACCAAGTTTTAAAAAACAAATACTACATTATGCTAGGTACCTAAATACTTTACATTTTATTTGATAGCATAATGTCTTTATAATGCAGTGGTAGGTTAGTAACTTAGACAGGGTGCAATTGATAGCTTTATGGTAATAAGCATTTGAATATGTTTATTATTTCAATAAAATTTTGAATATGATTATTGTTTTAAGTAGCTTTATGCTTGTTATTTTAAATTAAAGTTGTTTATTATAAAAAGCTATATTGCAATTGGTTTTTGAAACTAATGTTTGGATTCTATTTGATTTATACATTTTGAAAAGAATTTATAGTAATTGTCAAAGTTTTTTTATGGAATTTTGCAAATTAAATATTGTGTTTTGAAATTTGTTAGAATGATAATAACGCTTTTACTCATATTATTTTAAATTACATAAATCTCTTTAGTTTTAAATTATATTTTGATTGCAAGGAATGAAATATTCATGGTTCCTTATGCCCATTTTGTCTACTTCTTTGTAACAGTGTTAGGTACTCATTTTCAAACTATTGTTAAACAAAAACCATGAAAAAAAAATAGTCACACAGACAACGTAAGATACATAATATATAAGAAGTCTAAAAATGTTCTAATATGATACCTGGTAATTGAACATTCAATGCAAATCATGTTCTTAATGCTATAAATCATTGTCACATTTGTACAATTTGCCACATTGTCTCAATATACTTCATGGCAATGAAAAACAATTTTGCATTGAAAGGATCAAAATTGCAAGAAAATGATCAAAAGTTATGAAGACTCAATTTACATAGATTAGATCATTTCTTCTATTATCCCAGTGACTATTTATTTGACTCATTCGTTGTTCTTCTTCACTTTCGCTATGCTTCAACTAAGATTTGACATGGAATTTTAGACCACTTTCGATGTTTCTTATCTCATGGACATGATGTTGTTTTGCATTCATTGCATAAAGAATTAACTCCTGAATATATTCAGGATCTTCATCATGACAATGATCTTGAAATGTACTTGGAAGGATTGTCTAGACCTTCTAATTTTTGTGCTTCATCTACAATTAGCTTATGGGGGGATGCATTGTGTATCAAATGGTTCTCCAAATGGTTGTCACTCCCAATCAATGTTTGGCTATTTACAAACCAGAAATCATATCTATGGTTCAATTCAGACATTGATGGCTATCAATATAATAATTTGTTGCATAACCAAAATCCTGCATGTGGACATTTTGAACCACTCTTGTTACATAGCATAGTAGATAGTGTAGCTTCAATAGATAAAGTGATTGGATCTTGTATTTGTCCATACCAATTCTCACTTGGACACTTTGACATATTGTCAATTGAGCAAATCTTATTTGAACAAGGCTTCTTGATCTATCGACAAAATTTCAATGACTTCCATGACTCTTTGTTTGAGTCTATTTGCACACTTGCACCATGGTTTGATATGTATAATATGAGAAAAATAATTGCACAAAATTTTTACAATTGTTTCATTTGCAATGAAAATAGAGCTAACAATTGCTTAAAACAACACCTGAATGCTAGAAACATTGAACATGACCAATGTATCAATGACTATAAAACTTATATTATAAACTTATCAATGCCATATACAAATGGACATATAGAGAGAAAAGGTTTTGCAATACAATGGATATGTCAACTACTTGATTTTAACATATGTATCTGGAATATAGAAACAAAAGACATTTCCTTGAGATTATATTCATCAAAGACTTGGTCCAAAGTCTTGTACCTTATGCATGTACCTATATCTATATCACTTGCACATTTTCATGCACTTCTGGAAATTCAGAATGTTGAAAATATTAATCACAATGACAAGGCCCCACAAGTGCTCCAAAGAATCTTGGAAAGAGAAAACTGCAAGTCAATTTCAAGTGTACCTTGTAGATATCTTGTTAGCAAGGAATCTAGTTTTGCTAGATCTTGTACTCAATTAAAGCATTTGTCAATTGACAATACAATATATATATATATATATATATATATACAAAAAATAAAATAAAATAAATTATTTGAGGTATCGAAGGATTTCACATCATCAAATGAGGACAATAATCCTTTTTCAATGGAGACACAAAATAACAAAGAAGTATATACCTCTTTTTCCAATGGATATACTAAGCGTTATACTCACTTACATTAGATGAAATCTATAATATGAGCACAAGTTACTCTAATACAAGAAGCACAAAAGAAACATGTAAGGTCGAATAAAGAGATTGAGGCATATTTGCAATCGATCCAAGAAATGCCTACGTATGCATGTTGCATTTGTGATATATTGTCTGGTGCAGGAGCATTGGCTCTCAAAGATCAAGCTCAAAGTATCTAGGTAGACCTAAAGGTCTAGACGTTAGCCAAGAAGGGGCCATTGTAAAATTTCATGTAAAACAATATTTATTTCTTAGCAAGCGTAGATAGGAAATCTATTTAGTGGTTCATTTAAAATTAAGGCTGACTCAGCGATTATTAGTTTTAAATTAGGCAAGCAGATCAAGTTAGGATTAGTTAGGAACTAGTTTGAAGAAACTGTTGAGCAACTGAAAAGTAACTGAGGAACAGTTCCTCAACTGTAAAGAAATTGCTAATAATGTATTGAAAATGAAAAAAGAGAGAGGTCGGATAGGTTAGCTGGCCAGCCAGCCAGCCAGCCAGGGAGAGTGTGATTGTAAGCCTATGGGCAGAGTGTGAAAAAGAGGCCACTGATATTAGAAGAACAAGCCTGAGAGACAGAGAGACTCATTATGTAATCAGTTGTTATATTTACATAGACAGAGATTTAATTCCAAGATTATACAAATGTGTGTTTTGAATATCGAACGTTGAATTATGAATGAATCATGGAATTCTGTATAATAGATGTGTGCAGGCAGAGTTCGGTGAAATCAGAGAAGAGGAATGATTCAATGGAATCATGATGGATCATAGAATCCATTTGAAAGATCAAGATAATACTCTAGAGGGACAGTGATGAAAGAATCACGCGGCGTTAAGCTCAGGAGGGATTGCGCAGCGGAACAACGGAAGACCCAGAACCATGGAAGAAACCCGAAAACCACAGTGAAACACTGAAGGAAAGGCGTAAATCCAAGTAGAAAGGAAGAACATAGAAGTGAAGCCTTATTGCACAGAAGCCGTTGGATCTAACAGATCAATGGATGAGATTAGATCACAGAGAATGGAGCGGAGCAGTTAATATCGCATCGGAGGAGAGCCTAAGGAGTGAACAAGCCCGGCCCGAGCGATTAATGATTGCGATCATGCGACATCATTGTTAACCGACGGATCGAGAAGAGGATCAATGGAGGAGATTAAATCACAATGTTTCGTTGAGAAGTGATTAACCTTGGCCATAAGCGATTGCGATAAAGCGAAGTGATCGCATCGCAAACATTCAACGGAACTATATCGGTTGAAAAGGATTGCGACAAGCGATATGAGGCGGACTCGATGAAGCATTAAGCACGATTAAGTTATATTGAAGTCCGGTTATCGCATATTGGATGCGAAGGAGGAGTGTGTAGTGTGACCGTGGAGAACCCAGATTGCGATTGGCAATAAAGGCCTGCATCAGAAAATGAGCAAAGACCGTATAAAAGTGGAAAAGCATGTTTACAAAGGATGTCTATTATAAATGGTTTGTAATAGAATAAAGCGCGATATGAGGTTGTTTAAGGGTAAGTCCAACATTATCGAAGTAAAGTGTGGGCTTTTAGTTATATATGCGGGCTTAAGGGTTAATTAAGGATTAATGAAGGGTTAAGAGGAGTTATAGAGTCCTGATGGAAAGAAGGATTAATTGAGGGAAAGAATGGGCTATTGTAATGAATCTTTTTGTGGAGATATTAATAAAGGGGGCTTTAATCATTCCTTAAGTAATGAAGGTTTGACTCAACAGAGAGTTGAGTTTCCTGGGGAGAAACAGATTTATGCATACTATATGCATACTGTAGGTATACGCGAGGTAGACCCACATCATTTGGTATCAGAGCAAAATAAGGAAATTTTGTGTTATACTTTAAAGATGTGTATATAGGCAGGCGGAGATCAGGTTATTTGAATTTGATAAGTAGAAGGCATGGGATAAGATGAGAGTAAGTGATACTCTTAAGAAGAGATTGTAGAAGCATAAGGAAACACAGTGATGTTTTTTACTTGAGGAGAATGGAGATTCACTCGAATGTGAAGAGTGAATGGAGACTGCTTGTGAAATCATGCAGGTATTGTTTTATTTAACTCTGATTTGATTTTTTCTGGATAAAGAAATAGATTGAAGATTGATATTTGCAGCTAATGAAGTATCTTAGCACAAGAAGATCAAGTCTTAAGAATAAGTAATGGAAGAAAACTCAGCAAAGGAGAAATTGTTGTCGATAGTTAAGTTTTGCCAAGATGAAGCCGGAAGATTGGAAGAAAGAAACAGATTCTAAATTTGATTGACAGTAGATGAATGTTGGAAATTTATGCATTGGAAACATGAAGATCTGTTGAACCCGATTTGCAGGAGTGGTGAGATCCTAAAGGTAGGTGAAGGTATGCAAATCTATCTAATGATTAGCAGATATTGAATGAGTGAAAATTTAGAGTAGGATTACAATAGTTAAACTGTAGGAGGGACTTTGTAAGTTATTGAAGTAACAAATCTTGAAGATACAACTGAAGGCTAGTGAAAAGAACAATCCATTCAAAAGTGAAGGTGAATGGGAGGACAAGATCAGACAGAGATCTTAAAGGTGAGATGATATGTTCTTATTTTAATTTGATTTGAAGATTGGAGAGTTGTGGTATTTATATTGATACACAGGTGATAGCAAAGGAAAGTGAGAAGATTGCAACAACCTAGAGCAAGGAGTGCTCAAATTGGTTTCAGAGGAAAGAACCAGAGAAATGCTAACAGACTAAGCTCAGAGGAAAGAAAATTAGTGAGGCATATGTAGCAAGAAGGAGACTTGTTACCGCAGAGGTAGTGTTACAGCTCACAAAGGAAATTCCACAAAGGATGTGGGTATAATTACTAAAGGATGAAGAAAGCTAGTAAGAGTTTCTGAGTGAAAAAAGAGGTGGTCAAAACCTAGTATTTCAATTGTGATTGAAGTACAAGAGGACAGTTGTGTTCGTAGAAGAGGCAGATGAGTTGAATCTTAGAAGGAGCAGAGAAAAGTGCTCAAAGAGGTTCCAGAGATAGAGAACCAGTGCTTTCCAAAAGGCCAAGTTCATAGGAAAGCTTGGTGAGGTAAGTTGCAACAAGGAGGACTTGTTGTTGCAGAGGCTTTAGTGTAGCTCATAGTGAATGAATGAGAAACTCATGAAGATGGAGAAGAAGATGACTACTGATAGTCATAATAGAGGTAACAGAGGTTCTGAAGAAGACCACAGTAGAAGAAAGATGAAGAAAGAGAATGCCAAGGCGAATGGCATGAGGATGAGGCAAGAGGAAATTGCAGAGATGAAAGAACAACTCAATGTGTTAACAATGCTGCTAGAGGAAAGCCAAAGACAAGGTTGGGCCTTGAGAAAAAAGGCAGTGAAGTGGTCTAAGCTACATAGAAGACTACAACAGAGGCAAGTGAAGAGCCTGGTGGAAGAACTCAGAGAGGCTGAGTTGGAAATGGAAGAATCCATTTGTAAACCAGAATAGGGTGAAATTCTGGGTGAAGTTGAAGACTGGAGATCTGTAGAAGATCTTATGAATCACATGAAGGATTCAGAACAACAAGGAGACATGATGACTGAAGCATCAAGTGAGACCACAAGGTCTTATGTTGTTAAAACTGATAGTTTGTGTATGATGGCAGGTATTGTAGGAGAAAAGAAACCTTTTGAAGATATCTTCAAAATAGATGAAGATATAGAAGTGAAAGGTGAGAATGAAAACTTCAGAAGAAGAAGAATTTGACTGGATACAGAAGAATGAGTCTATGGATGAGTCTATGGAAGCTGTCATAGAGATGGGGGATCAGGATCTTATTATGATGAAAAATGAAGGAATATTGTCTCAGAAAGGTAATCAAATTAATTTGATTAATTCTATTGATGAAGAAAAAATGCAGGAAAATATTACTGCAGATGATGAGACAAGGATAGCTCTGGAAGAAGAGCTACATAGGAGGAAAGGGAAAATGATGAATGCTCAACCGGGGGAATAATTACTTAGAATAAGTGAGTATCAGGAGGAAGACCTGAAGAACTTAAACTTCAAGTGAGGCCAAGAGGTCTTATGCTGTTAAATTTGATAGCTTGTGTATGTTTGCAGGTGGAACCTGTAAGGAAGGACAATTTGCTGACATTATCATCAAGGAGGAAATAGCTAGGTCTCATATAAATGTCCATACACAGTTGGGAAAAGTATTGCTTTTCAAAATATTGTAAGGGGTAAGATTAAGGAAAGTTTGGCTTATGATGATGGCCAAAAGAAAGAAGTGGAGAAGGATATGAAGCAACAAGTGGAAGTTGTAGAAGAAGGAGTTCACTACAGTGAACAAAGATAGGAAGACATCATTGGAGCAGATGATGTGGAGGAGAGATTAGCTGACAGTCTCATGAATTCTTTTGAGAATTCAAAACAACACACTGATGTGCTGATAGAGGAGGAAGAATTAGAGCAACAAACTAAGTTGTTGCCAAAGGAAGAAGAGGCACTGAGGCCTTATGTTTTTTATTTTAATAATTGTTTTATGAGTGCAGGTTTAGTTGCAGATTCTGGAGGAAATTTGGCACAAATGAGCAGCCAAATAAAAATGAAAGAAGAATATTCTATGGAAGAATTTAATACATGGAATAGAGATGTTCAATTGCTGGAGAGAATGTTGGAAAGTCATGATTCAATGCAAAAAGAGATAATCATGAAAGAGGGTAAGGATGTAAGGGTGATAGTAAGGAACCAACAACTACACGGTGGAAGTAACCAACAACAATTTGAAAAGTTAGTGGACAACAGCAACAACCTGAAGCAGAGAGAAAGAGGTAACAGTGAATGGCAGAATATGGACCAGCCCAAAGATATGCCAGAGATGGAGATTGAAGAGTTATGGCAGTTAATGATGAAGCAGTCCATATGGAGGAGGTTGACAACAGCAGGAAGAATGATCAATTAGAACTTGAAACTAATTGACAATGAGAGGAAGATGAAACAGAAGACAGGTGACATACAACAACAGCAAAGGTGCAAAGCATTCAGACAACTACAAATCAAAGTTTGGGACCTTGGAGGTTTCCTATCAACACATGAAGTCACATGATCAGGAGATCATGAATGTTTTCAACTTTGGGAGTCTGATGCAGGAGCATTGGCTCTCAAAGATCAAGCTCGAAGTATCTAGGTGGACCTAAAGGTCTAGACGTTAGCCAAGAAGGGGCCATTGTAAAATTTCATGTAAGACAATATTTATTTCTTAGCAAGCGTAGATAGGAAATCTATTTAGTGGTTCATTTAAAATTAAGGCTGACTCAGCCATTATTAGTTTTAAATTAGGCAAGCAGATCAAGTTAGGATTAGTTAGGAACTAGTTTGAAGAAACTGTTGAGCAACTGAAAAGTAACTGAGGAACAATTCCTCAACTATAAAGAAACTACTAATAATGTATTGAAAAGAAAAAAAGAGAGAGGTTGGATAGGTTAGCTAGCCAGCCATCCAGCCAGGGAGAGTGTGATTTTAAGCCTGTGGGTAGAGTGTGAAAAAGAGGCCACTGATATTAGAAGAACAAGCCTGAGAGATAGAGTGACTCATTATGTAATCAGTTGTTACATTTACATAGACAGAGATTTAATTCCAAGATTATACAAATGTGTGTTTTGAATATCGAACGTTGAATTATGAATGAATCATGGAATTCTATATAATAGATGTGTGCAGGTAGAGTTTGGTGAAATCGGAGAAGAGGAATGATTCAATGGAATCATGATGGATCGTAGAATCCATTTGAAAGATCAAGATAATACTCTAGAGGGACAGTGATGAAAGAATCACGTGGTGTTAAGCTCAGGAGGGATTGCGCAGTGGCACAGCGAAAGACCCAGAACCATGGAAGAAACCCGAAAACCACAGTGAAACACTGAAGGAAAGGCGTAAATCCAAGTAGAAGGGATGAACAGATAAGTGAAGCCTTATTGCACAGGAGCCGTTGGATCTAACATATCAACAGACAAGATTAGATCACAGGGAATGGAGTGAAGCAGTTAATATCGCATCGGAGGAGAGCCTCAGGAGTGAACGAGCCCGACCCGAGCGATTAGTGATTGCGATCATGCGACATCATTGTTAACCGACAGATCAAGAAGAGGATCAATGGAGGAGATTAAATCACAATGTTTCGTTGAGAAGTGATTAACCTTGGCCATAAGCGATTGTGATAAAGCGAAGTGATCGCATCGCAAACATTCAATGGAGCTGTATCGGCCGAAAAGGATTGCGACAAGCGATATGAGGCAGACCTGATGAAGCATTAAGTATGGTTAAGTTATATTGAAGTCTGGTTATCGCATATTGGATGCGGAGGAGGAGTGTGTAGTGTGACTGTGGAGAACCCTGATTGTGATTGGCGATAAAGGCCTGCATCAGAAAACGAGCAAAGACCGTATAAAAGCGGAAAGGCATGTTTACAAAGGATGTCTATTGTAAACAGTTTGTAATAGAATAAAGTGTGATATGAGGTTGTTTAAGGGTAAGTCCAAGATTATCAAATTAAAGTGTGGACTTTTAGTTATATATGTGAGCTTAAGGGTTAATTAAGGGTTAATGAAGGGTTAAGAGGAGTTATAGAGTCCCGATGGAAAGAAGGATTAATTAAGGGAAAGACTGGGCTATTGTAATAAATCTTTCTGCAGAGATCTTAATAAAGGGGGCTTTAATCATTCCTTAAGTAATGAAGGTTTGACTCGACAGAGAGTTGAGTTTCCTGGGGAGAAACAGATTTATGCATACTATATGCATACTATGGGTATACACGGGGGAGCCCCTCCGTCATTGTCCTTTGCAAAGGACATGCAATCTATTAACAAAAACATTTTCTTTACTATTTGCTATCTGATGCCTCCATCAAACTTCAAGACCATTAAACTCAATGAAAAAATACGCAAATCTTTTAATAATGCAATACCCAATGAAAAAGTGCCTACATTTTCATCGCCTCTTCATATTCGATGAAACGAAATTGATCTCCATTGTACAACTGACATGTTGGAAGAAAGATTAGTGGCACCAAGAATGGATTTTGCACAAATAAGACAACTTGGTTACAAAAGATCACAAATTGGATTAACAAGAGCAACGATAAATGTTCCTTCCATCCTAGATAGAATTCAAACAACATTACCTAGAGATATTGATGAAAATATGACGACAAAAATTATGCTAAAAAGAAAATTGGAATACAAGAATGCTTATTTGTTTGGAAATATTCGGCCCAAAAAAGTAATGTTTGCATTACATGACTTGTGCAACACATCTCTATACAAGAGTGAACAAATAGTAATCAACTATGAATGGAGAAAACATTTTGATCAAAGTAGGAAAAATCATTAGAACGATAGTCTAAAAATGAAGGAACTAGACTCACCAAATGTAGATAATGATCTAGAGCTAGAAACTAAAACACTTGTACATGGTTATTCAGAGGCCCACCTTATCCATGATCTTGATACAAGAATAATACAAGTTGCACCTTTTGAAGGGTTTCGTCCCCTAGTAATTTTTCAAGACAAATTCTCTGAGGAGCTAAACTTTTCGACATTTTTCTTTCGATCAAGTTTCCCTACTGATGTTATCAATCACTTTTAGTATCAAAAAATTTCACAATGGGAACTGTTTCACATATCTGGTGACATTTCAACACATATTACAAACATATTTTTTAAAGAAATTCTTATTTTGATAAACCATATTTCTAATTCAGCGTAGATTTATGTTTGCAAAGGAGAACTGAAAGGAAAAAAACTAGTTGCAAAAGATGTCAAAAATAAAAGAAATCTTTAGAAATTATTAAAATCGCCAATTTCATATCAATGTTTAAGAATAATTCGCACATCTCCTGAATATTCTGAACATTTACGAAAATATACATTTGCAATGATACGACAACTTGGCCCATTGACTTTCTTTGTCACTTTCACTAGTGCTGAGCATCTTTGGGAACATTGATAAATGCACTAAAAATACAAAGCACTGACTCCATAACAAATCAAACTAACAAACTTGATGATGAATGCATTGACACATTTATCAACTGTCAACCGGTCATCTGTAGTAGATATTATAGGCATACAATCTTGTCACAACGTTCCTTGATATAAAAAAACAATGAATTATTTGGTCAAGTGCAAGATTACTTTTTTATTACAAAATTCCAAAGTAGAGGAACAAAGAATGAACATGGATTACTTTGGATTCAAGATGTTCCAATATAGAAACAATCCCTTGATGTCGATGTCATAGGTTTCATTGATCAATATTTGACTTGTTATTCAACAATTTTGTCGAATCAAATGATTCAATTTTAAACTCATCACCACACAAGAACTTGCAAAAAACATAAAAATTATACTTGTATATTTGGTTTCCCTATCCCACTAATTGATAAAACTTGTATCTTACATCCTTTGTGCATTGAAAACACTGATATCCAAACTATTCAAAATAAACCTTTGTTCCTTCTACATGACAAATCCTATTCAAAAAACATAACATTTGAAATGTTTAGCGGACCTTGGAATTACAAAACAAGAATACATCATGCTCTTACGATGTTGTATTACTCAGCCAATTGTACTACTCAAAAGAAATCCTTGAGATGTGTGGATAAATGCATTTGCCAAAAGAATCCCTTCGTTGTGGCAAGCAAACACAGATTGTTAGGTCCCTCTAATACTAGTGATTACCCCATTACTATTGTAGTTATATCCCTTATTAATATTGTTGTGCCCCATATTGTTATTACTGTGCCCCATAGAATCCCTCTATTGTTATTTTTCTGCCTTTATATTATTATTGTTAGGTCGACTGGGTTATACTGTGACTCCTTAGACTCCTATATATAGAAAGGAGGTTTTGTCATTTGAATCATCAAAGAATCATTCATTTGTGTAATGTAAAGGAGGTTTCCCCCTCGAAGAGGCTGAATTCTAAGGCGTTGATCTATCTTTT
This sequence comes from Pinus tabuliformis, assembly GCA_031772625.1. Classification (NCBI taxonomy): domain Eukaryota; kingdom Viridiplantae; phylum Streptophyta; class Pinopsida; order Pinales; family Pinaceae; genus Pinus; species Pinus tabuliformis. Next base: position 589,828,017 of record CM062810.1, read on the forward strand.
CTATCTTTTTGTGAGCTGGTTTCATAACATTTGGTATCGGATCTTTGGATTCTAGGGTTTCGCTGCTCCAAATAGGTCATCGTGGCATTTTCGCTATAACTTTTCTTCTGCGAAATATCAGAAGCGAAAAAAACCCATTTGAGACGAAATTGCACTGAAGCTCGGGTCCAAATTCCAGATCTTTTTGCGCTATATTTGACGAGATAAGATTTGAGGAAGTTGGTCTTTTTGCGGACTCCTAAATTACATTCCAAACAGGTGACCTGGGAAAAATCGTCATAACTTTTTCTCTGAGCATCAGATTAAAATTTCGTAAGAAGGTACAGAAAGAGAACGGACTGTAGTTTCTTGTATATATTTTTCGGAGCCAAAGGTCAAAACAGGGACATGTGGCATGTCGTACAAGTTCGCTCTACTGAACTAGTCTATAATCAAGTCACTGTGGGAGAGTTGGCATAACTCTTCCTTGGTGAATCCAATTGGGATCAGACTGGTGGAATTGGAAAGAGGACACAAAGGAGTACTGCAGGTCACAATTTCAGAACTGGATGATCTGAAATTACAGAGATACATCAGAGGCAATATCGAGCTCCTACAAAGTGAAAAAAGGTGTGTAGATTTTTTTTAAATTTTTGCTTAAGCTTGGTTTGAAAAATTATTTTGAAGGAATTCAAAGGGAATAGTAGAGAATTATTATCGGTAACTGATGCCCCGAGGAAAGAAAATGCAAACAACTAGTAAGAAACCTGAAAGCTCTAGCATGACTCATGAAGAAGAGGAAGAAATGCTACATGATAGATCAAAATTACAAGACCAAGTGGAACAAATTTCACTGTCACAAAAGCTAACAGAAGCTAAGATAGATGGCGTGGAATCTAAGATAAAGGGCATGAAAGCTAAGTTGAATGTTATGGAAGCTAAGATTGACGATTTGAAGATAGATTTGAAGACAAATTTGACAAATTTTCTACAAGAAATACTTACTAATGGTGAAAGGGTAGTAAAGGAAACTCATGATGCGAACAAAAGAAATGTTAATCATGATTTCATAGACTCTAATGTTGGATCGAAGACCCACCATATTCCAAAAATCGATATGAGGAAGTTTGATGGCAAGGATCCTGCAACATGGATATTACAGATGGAGAAATTTTTCGTTCTCAATAATGTGCAAAACACACAAAAGGTACATATTGCAACTTTATATTTGGAGCCAAATCAGTTTTTATGGTATCAATGGCTTTATCTCGTAAACAAATTATCACTTGGGCAGTTTTTACGGAAGAATTGACAGCACATTATGAGGATACAAAACGAAACACTTTTTTTAGCCAATTGATAAGTCTCAAACAAAAGGGTTCAATAATGGAGCACATTGAGGAGTTCCAAAAATTGAACATAAGGGTAAAAAATATTCCAGAGGACCATAGGATTGATGTGTTCATAGGGACTTTAAAGGATAATATCCAACATGATGTTCGCCTTTAGGAACCTAATTCATTAGAGAAGACATTCAGGTTAGCAAGAAAAATGGAAAGCAAAGTTATGTCAACCAAGAAGCATACCACTCACAACTATAAAGATGTAAGTATTGTTGCCCCTAGTCTTCCACAACCTATAAGGTTGACACCACAACAATTGGAAGAAAAAAGAGCAAAAGGGCTTTGTTACAGTTGTGATAGCAAATACACTAAAAGTCACAAGTGTGTTGAGAAGAAATTATTCTACATAAATTGTGAAGAGGAAGAAGAAAAGGAGCAAGAAAGGTCAAAAGAAGAGGATATACTCCAGGAACAAAGCCTAGATAAAGAAGAAATGAATCTGACCATATCTTGTAATGCATTGGCTAGAATTACCACTCCTCAAACCATCAAGATAGAAGGACAAATTAAGAAGAAAAAGGTAATAGTGTTGATTGATTTAGGAAGTACCCACAATTTTATTCATTGTAAGGTAGCAAAAGAATTGAATTGCTTCCTATATCCAGCACCAGAGTGTCAAGTGATGGTTGGAAATGGAGGAACAATAAATTTCTCTGGAAAGTGCCATAATATCTAGCTATCCATGGGAGAATATGTATTGACTAGCCCAATGCTTTCCATTCCAATGGGAGGTGCTGATGTTGTACTAGGAGTCCAATGGCTACAATCCTTGGGTACAATAGCTTTTAATTTTCAAGAAATTTTCATGAAATTTTATGCGGAAGGAAAGGAAGTTGAATTAAGGGGTATTGCAGGGAAACCGGGAAAGATAATCAGCTCTAACGGTATGACAAAGCTTCTAAAAAAGGAACAAAGAGGTGTAATTGCACAATTATGTTTGCTAGATGTTTCCACATCGAAATAATCTATTTCTCCAGATCTCCAAAAAGTCTTGGACAATCATTCCAAGGTATTTGAGACTTCCAAAGGTCTCCCACCTATTCGTGATCATGATCATGCTATTCATCTGATTCCACGAAGTGTTCCTCCAAACATCAGGCCGTACAGATATCCCTATGCTCAAAAGAGTGAAATTGAACGTATGGTTGCAGAAATGCTAGAGGCTGGTATAATTCAACCTAGTCAAAGTTCTTTCTCTGCTCCAGTAGTATTGGTGCACAAGAAGGATGGATCATGGCGCATGTGTTCGGATTATAGGGAGCTCAACAAGCTCACTATTAAAGATAAGTTTCCCATTCCTGTCATTGATGAATTACTGGATGAATTGCATGGGCCAATTTACTTCACCAAGTTGGATCTTCATTCAGGATATCATCAAATCAGAATGAAGACTGAAGACATTCTGAAAACAACATTTAGAACTCATGAGGGTCATTATGAATTTTTGGTCATGCCTTTTGGCCTTACCAATGCACCTTCTACATTTCAAGGTTTGATGAATTCCATTTTCAAACCCTTCCTTAGAAAATTTGTGTTAAAGTATTTTTTGATGATATACTAATCTACAGCAAGTCTTGGAAGGATCATGTTGAACATGTTGACAAGGTGCTACAACTATTGGAGGAGAAACAACTATATGCAAAAAGATCCAAATGTTTCTTTGGAGTACAAGAGGTGGAATATCTGGGTCATATTGTATTTCATGGAGTTAAGGTAGACCCTAGAAAAATTAAAGCCATTAGGGAATGGAAAATCCCCACGTCCATAAAGCATCTGCAAGGATTTCTCGGGTTGACAGGGTATTATCGCAAGTTTGTTAAGAATTACTGGAGAATAACAGCACCTCTAACAACATTATTGAAGAAAGATGCATTTTCATGGACTCCAGAAGCAACAAGGGCCTTTGAACATATTAAAGAGGCAATGTGCCAAGCACCGGTCTTAGCTACACTGGACTTCACAAAAACCTTTATTGTGGAATGTGATGCTTCAGGAAATGGAATTGGTGCTGTTTTAATGCAAGATGAAAGACCCATTGATTTTGAAAGTCGTCCAATCAAGGGAAAGTTTTTACACAAAGCTATTTATAAGAAGGAAATGTTGGCAATATTAAATGCACTTAAGAAATGGCGACCCTACCTAATGGGAAGACACTTCAAGGTAAAAACGGATCATGATAGCCTTAACAAAGATGTTGGGTTATGACTTTGAAATCATCTACAAAAAAGGGAAGCAAAATCTGGTGGCAGATGCACTCTCAAGAAACGATGAGGATGTGGAAGCATTGTTGTGCGCCATTTCTATTATCCAACCGGATTGGATAAACGAAGCAAGGGAGGAATGGAAGAATGATGAAGAAGTGTGGGCACTTATTCGAAAGTTACAACAAGATTCCAGTACATCTGATACATTTAGCTGGCAAAATGATTCGTTATGGTACAAAGATCGCTGATACCTCTGTAAGAATTCCCAACTCAAACAAAAGATTCTTATGGAATTGCACACTTCTCGCTTAGGAGGGCACTCAGGATTTTTAAAAACTTACCACAGGGTTAAGAAGGAATTTTTTGGGATGGCCTTAAATCGGATATTCAAAAGTTTGTGGCGGAATGTTTGGTTTTCCAACAAAATAAAGTTGAAACAATTAAGACCCCGGGTTTATTACAACCTTTATCCATTCCAAACCAATGTTGGGAGGAGGTTTCAATGGATTTTATCACAGGTTTACCCAAGTCTGAGGGAAAGAGTGTCATCATGGTGGTAGTTGACAGACTTACCAAGTATGCACACTTTTGTGCATTATCACATCCATTTAAAGCCAGTATAGTTTCTACCGCATTTATGGAAACAATTCAAAAGCTACATGGAAACCCAAAGATTATTGTAAGTGACAGGGATCCCATTTTCACTGGAAATTTTTGGACAAAATTATTTTCTTGTCTCGGTACTCAGTTAGCTCATAGCTCATCTTATCATCCTCAATCTGATGGGCAAACCAAGATAGTAAACAAACATTTGGAAGGATATCTTTATTGCTTTGTATCTGATAAACAAAAACAATGGGTCAAATGGTTACCTCTGGCTGAATAGTGGTATAACACTTCCTTCCATACAACAACAAAGATGACCCCATTTATGGAACTTTATGGATATCAACCACCATCCATCACATCATATTTAAGATAAAATTCTAAGGTTCAAGCAGTGGAACATCACATCGAGCATCAAAAACAAGTCCTCCAACTCTCAAAGGATAACCTTGTGTTGGCACAGAATAGAATGAAACAACAGGCAGATCAACATCACAGTGAAAGAAGTTTTAATGTAGGTGATTGGATATTCCCTAAGGCTACAACCATATAAATAAATGTCCCTCAAGCAAGCTAAGAAGGATAATAAATTATCACCAAAGTCTTATGGTCCGTACAAGGTGTTGCAAAAGATTGTTACTATGGCATACAAACTGGAGCTTCCTGCAGCTTCTCGAGTGCACCCATTTTTCCATGTTTCATGTTTAAATAGGCAACAAGCTCCCAGTTCAAACAATATTGCCAGAACTTGATGAGGAAGGAAAAATTATATTGGAACAGGAAGCAGTCACAGAAACAAGAACTCGACAGCTATGAAATCGATCAATTTCGGACTATCTCATCAAGTGGAAGAACTTATCCGCTGAAGATTCCACATGGGAGGATGAGAATTTTATGTAGAAGCATCTAGAACTACTCAAGCATTGAGGACAACACTTTTTTGAAGGAGAGGGGCATGTTAGGTCCCTATAATACTAGTGATTACCCCATTAATATTGTAGTTGTATCCCTTATTAATATTGTTGTGCCCCTATTGTCCCCATATTGTTATCACTGTGCCCCATAGAATCCCTCTATTATTATTTTTCTGCCTTTATATTATTATTGTTAGGTCGGCTGGGTTATATTGTGACTCCTTAGACTCCTATATATAGAAAGGAGGTTTTGTTATTTGAATCATCAAAGAATCACTCATTTGTGTAATGTAAAGGAGGTTGCCCCCTTGAAGAGGCTGAATTCTAAGGCGTTGATCTATCTTTTCTATCTTTTTGTGAGCTGGTTTCATAACACAAATGCTCAATTTATTTTAGATGCTTACGCTCCAACAACATATTGCAGCTCTTATATGACAAAAATGGATCGTTCCATGACAAATTCATTAAAAAACTTGGAGAAAATTGCATATCTCATGAAGAAAACAAAATTGGAACTATTTGTAAACTTGGAAACACATTGCTAAATATGCAACAAATGTCAAGTCAACAAGAAATCCACATTGCTTTGTCATTGCCTTTATTTTCAGCTTCTAGAAAATAATTTTTATTAACATCGCTCCAGCTGAAAAACAAACATATATTCTAAAAATACCTATATTGTTAGGACATGAATCTGATAATGATGAAGTTATCGTTTGCATGAAAACTACTAATAAATATGTTACACGATCGATTTTCCTTGAACACGTTTGCTTGGAAGAATATTTTTCCTCTTATTCAATCACGAAAACAACATTAAAAAAATAAAACATCAATGTGTCACAATATTCATTCGATACAATGAACACATGGACTGAAAAAACCATTATAGAGAAAAAATGATGTTGTACATCCCATACATAGATTATGAATACACATTAAATATAAATGAAGACACATGGGTTGGAGCATACTTTTCACATAAACACATTATCGATGTCACTGAAAAACAATTTTCTCGTTTAATCACATCATGGGGTGATATTGAAACTATTTCTACTATAATTGCAAAGTGACAAAATATTTGTGCTTAACTTATCATTAGAAACTAATAATAGGGTTTGTTATAATGAAAAATATGACATTCAACAAGACTTGCACGATAAAATGCAATTCAAAAACACTCAAACTAAATGTGCAAAAAAAAATTGAATTCATTAAGAATCCCTTTGTTTTTGACACACTGGCATACCATTAAATTATGGTACAATTAAATCAATAACAACAATCAATAATAATAAAATAGTTCTATGGAAAAAAATTCCTGCTAAGCACTTCTATTTTTTCATCACTAGAGGTGCAGGTACAGGAAACAAATTCACTGCACAAGCAATTTACCATGCACTAGTACGTCTTTATAACAAAGACTTACAAAGTGACCCCTTGGAAAAAAATGGTTTAATACTTGCACTTATTGATAAAGATGCATATATTGAACACAATATCATAGTCCATTTAGCTTTTCGTTTTCCACTTTCACCATGTCAAATGGTGCCATTGACTTCTAACACACTTGATGTATTGAGCAAAGAATATGAAGAACTTAAATTTATGTTGATAGATGAGGCTTTATTAATTGGCTCTCGATTTCTATATGCCATTGACAAGAGACTTCACAAAATTATGCATACTCTAGCTTCCCCATTTGGGAACCTTGACATAATATTTTGTGGTGACCTATGTCAAGCACAACTTGTACATTATCGTTGGATATTTGAACAACTATTTATTAAAGGAAATAGTGTTCCTTACAAATTTTGGAAAGAAAAAGTGAAATCTTATGAAGTAAAACAAGTAATGTGACAAAACAATAAAGAATTTGTGTCCATCTTAAACATAATTAGGACATGTACACATATTGGTGATGATATTTCATTCTTGAACAAACATTGTTATAGATTGACATCAAATGATCAAACTTTTCCATACCTCTTCTATTTAAGAAAGATTATACATGAACATAATGAAAGAATGTTGTCTCTCATCAACAAAGAAGCAATTGTATTAAATTAATATGATAGAAAAATTGAATCAACAAATATAAATGACAATAAACACATCAAAATTCAGTTGCCATCTTGCATTGTGCTCAAAGAAAATATGCTTATTGAACTAATTGGCAGAAATTACAATATTTAGGAGGGCTTGGTCAATGGTGCTGAAGGAATTTTTAGAACATCCACGACATTTGAAAATGACACAATTTGGATTGAATTTGTTGATCTAACTGTTGGCACTATTCAACAAAAAAAATGGCATGTCTATACAAAGATGGAATAATACCTTACCAGACAACTATTACTAGATTTTGTAGGAATAATGAATCAAACAACAAATTTAGTTTCATAAGAGAACAATTCCCTGTTCAACTGGTGTGTGCGTGAACTATACATCGATCACAAGGGTTGATAATAGACAAATAGGCTTTTGACCTGAAAGGATTTAGGCAACATGGACTTGTCTATATTGCACTTTATCGTGTCAAAGATATTAAATCCTTGTATTTATTAAACAAATTGGAGCACAACAACTTTTCCCTCAATGAAAAAGTTTCAATTGAGCTAAATAGAATTGGACAAAATTCCTCTTATGAGCTCGAATATAACATATATCAAAGTAAAACAAATGATGTTTTGACAATATGTTCATTGAACACTCGTAGTTTCTCCTTGAATTTTCAAGATATCATTGTTGACTATGATCTAATGAGTGTTGAAATTCTTTGTTTCCAAGAAACAAAAACAAAATTGCCTCCATCAAATCCATTTTTCTCAAGCAAATATTACTTAATACATTTTTACCATTTACATGGAATTCTCACATACTACAGAAAACATATTGTAGTTGACAATCATTTCACTTATACAAGAAGCCAAATTGAATCAACAATTGCAACATTCCATGTTGAAAAAAGTTCCATTGTAGTTGCAAATGTATACATTGCACCAAATGCAAACATTGAATAAATAATTAATTTCATCAAGTTCATTTTAGAACACACATGCAACAACTACCCAATTGTGCTTGTTGATGATTTCAATTTGGACATGTTGGAAAATAGGCATCAACAAAGAAAACTACTTTCGTTTATGAAATTTAATGACTTCAATTTTCATACCAAAAACACAACAACTGACTATAGCTCAATTCTAGACCAATTTTGGACAAACCTTTTAGTTAGTATTGTTTCTTTCCATGTCTTTGATGCTTATTGGATAGATCATCATAGAATTTGTCTTACCATATCTTTGTTTTCGGCTTGAGTCATTTTGGAAATGTTCATGTTCTATAATTTCATTGTTGACTTGTCATAATATTTGTCACATTTGCAAATGTGCAACTTTGACATATTCTTTGATTTGCAAAAATTGAAAAACAAAGGAATTTTGCACAACAAGAAATAATAAAACAACAAAAAAAATGCAAATATCAAATTCCGATAAGTATTTGAACCATCAACATACATTTGTTTAGTTTGTCTTCCATAACTGTATTTTTTATGTCATAGTTAGCGTGGAATGTATGTATTTTAGTTTTCACTTTGTGAATTTTTTTTATATATACTGAATAGTATTATTTGCTTTAGATTATAGTTCATATTTCATTATTTCTTTTCTAGTGGTGTTTGAAAAACACAATATTTCGTGGGCATAGTGATTCTTTATAACACATTCCAGGAATGAACTTTATGTGTGCTTGTCAATGAAATCTATAAAAAAAATATTTATTTTAACTTATGCAATTTACTACATAGAAACCAACAATGTCTAATAGTACGATAAAAATAGAATACACATATATATAATGTATCACTGTAGAGCATGCAATGTTTTGAAGGTTATTTATACACTTGTTTCATACTTAATTAGTTTCATTTTCGTTTTCTGGTAGCGATTGGTTCAGTAATTTGGAAAAATGTCATGGAAACACCTAGCTCTATAAAACAATCATTCGAAGAAGAAGTGATGGAAGATGGCAATCCAAAAAGGTTAGACTTTTGTTGCACTGAATATTTGTATACTCAAATGACATATTTGCATTAAATCAATGGAAATGTTTCTTAAAGCATATTTTTCTAAATTTTCATATAAACATACCAAAATGAATGGAACCAACATCCTTTCCAATCATTGAAATGTGCTCAGGAGCATATGAAAAGCCTTTTGAAGGTGATATCTTGGCTCTTTATGGAACAACACAAACTAAAATCTATAACTTGCATGCAAAGGCCCAATTTCTCCATGTTGTCTTGGTTGATAGCCACGATCAACTAACTATCACAGTGAACATGAGAAAAATCTTATAGAGTGTTTCCAAAACATTTTTACTCTTAGAAACAATGTTCGGATTATAGATTTTGCAAAAATAAATAATGGAATTTATGAATGAGGAGATGAAAAATGTTGCATAGTGATACAAGAGAAAACCATAGTTGAGTCAATTGCACAGGTCTGCAAAAAATGTAAACTGGCTGCAGATACAACAATACACAGTCTTCCTGTCTCAAATGATAAATATGTAGTTGGTTCAATAGGAGAAATAGTGATAGGATGTCAGCAAAATGACAAGCAACTTGAACTCAATATAAAAGATGGTGAAGCTACAGATGACAATGCAATTGTAAGTCTACTGCTACAATAACTACATTATATTTTCAAAAAAAAACTAATGGTTTCTTTGAAAATTCATTCTTGTATATTTGTGTTCCATTGTTATCAAGGTAGCAATTATCTCATTATTTCTTGCATGAATTGCTTAACAAAAAATATGTTAACTGATTCACTGCAACTGCGATTGAATAATAGTCATAGAGACCATTTTTTCAAAATACAGTATGAATTGGTTTCAAATATTACTCCACTCTATTTGTTCAAAAACATTATAAAAAATGATGAGAAAGGGAGTCAACATTTGCGCTCTGGATCAACAACTTTTGTTGAACCATTGAATGATGAATTTTCAAGAGTGCATTTATTATCTTTTGTCATGTCAATAACACGTGTATGTTTCCTAATAGATTCTTTATTCAAGTAACAATAGTTTTACTCTAATGTGAAAAATATTTCATTTTGATGGTACATATATGAACCTAACAATTCAATTTTTTTTAACTAAAAAAAAAAGAAAATCGAAGGAGTGTTCAAAGACAAAAAAAATTCTCTCCTTTTAAGCGAATTTGTAGTAAATGCAAACAATGCGTTCATCCAAACATGGCTAAATGCACAATCTATGGAGATGACACACCATTTAAATATGAACACAATGTTGAATGCACACTAGAAATAAATAATTGCAAAATTGATTGTGTGTTGCAAATGCCGCAACTAAAAGAACATTGCCTAGTTATTGTTGAAACAAGATTTCAACAATACATGCAAAGCATATCATCTAAAGTTTTCAAATTACGAAAAAATTCTATTCAAGGCCTTTTTACTTTAACAGTTAACAACATTATCTTTGAGATAAAAGAGATGTGACCAACAAAAAGAAATCTCCTTTGTTCATCAAGTTCATGCATTTTGATTGTTAAGATATTCTTCCTCTTTCCATTTTTGCTCCTTGTATTTCACCAACTGATATTTCACAAATTCTTGCAACAACACTAATGTATAGTTTTGCTTTTATTGCAAGTTCTAGAATTACAAAACAGAAAAAACATCTCAGTCCAACACTCTCTATATATTTGCTACAATACTTCAATCAAGAATACATTTTTTTTTTATAACTAGTCCTTGTTTTCTTTTTCCTGTAACTTTTGAATCAAACATCTTTTCCTATTGCAAATGAAAACAAAGACCAAGATGCGAATTATGAAATATAATGTTTCAGTTATATGGAAAATTCTGCCAGGCTATGGCCTCATTTTTATTAATAAGAAGATAATATCTTAGTTCCAGAGTAATATAATGTAACTCCAAAATACTTATTATACCATATTATATATAAGTTCATCTTTTTCTCTTCACTATTGAAATATTAACTTGGATTCTCATTTGTTGTGAATTCTAGAATTGTGTTGTGTTAGGAAAAAAAAGAATAAAAAGAAAGGAAGAAAAGGGTTGCATGTGAATCAATGTCTTCATTTCTATAAATTCTGGAATAAATTCTTTGTGTTAAAAGAAGGAACTACGGGAGAATTGAGATATCTATGTTCTGATTTTCTTTTCTCATACATCAAATACTCCTTATTTTCCTATTTACGTAACTGATTTTCATGTTGTTTTAATTTTATGGTTAGTTTTTTTTCTCTTATTTTATGAGCTATATACTATTGTGTTGCAACTATATACAATTGCAAATTTATTGTGCAATGAATTAAGAAATTTTGTATCTCATTTCTGTTTTCTTATTTCTTTCGTCTCATCATAAAATTCATTTCAACTCAAATAATAATGTTAAAAATGCAAATATAACTATAATCTAAAGTAGATTTGGTTTTATTGATGCTAGATGCTTCGAATATGGTGCTCAATATTTTTTTCTTTTTTTTTTCCCGAGACATAGATGGAAACCAATGTGCATAGTTACTATAGGGACTTGTTCTTTCGAAAAAATCTGCCAACCCAGTGTATCATTTTGTTAATAGGACCATAATATCTTAGTTACACAATAACATCATATAACTCCAAAAAAAATATTGTACTATATTATATACATACATGTGATTTTATTTCCACTATTGCAATATTAACTTGAATTCTAATTTTCTATAAATTCTAAAGTTGTGTTGTGTTAAGGAAAAAAAGAAAAAAACTACAAGTATCTCAATTGCTTAGTTTCTGTATATGTTCAATGAAATGTTCTGTGTCAAAAGAAAAAAACCTCTACAGGAGCATTGAGACATCTATGTTCTCTTTTTTTTTTTTCACATGTATCAAATCTTCTAGAAAATTTATTTTTCTATTTGCACAAGTATTTTTTGCACGTTGTGTGCTTTCATTGATTGACATTCCTGTACAAAGGTGTTTATTTCCTAATATATATAGCATTGGATTGCAGTTATATATAATTCTAAATTTATGATCTAATGAATTAAAAAAGCGCACATCTTATTTTAGTTTTCTATTTTTTATGTATACTCTTATAATGCATATCAACTTGAAAAAAATCCAAATTTAACTATAGCAAAAGGAAACTATGGTTCTTCTATAAGTGCTATAACTATGGTGCCAAATAATTTTTTGGCTCTTTATCACCAGCCATAAATGGTAACGAGCATGCGTGGTTTCTATAGCCACTTGTTTTTCCATTTCAAGCTATTTTTATTATTATTTATCATAGCACATGTTAATAGTTTTCAATGTTTGACCTATCATAATGAATCTTTGGTGAATGGTGAAAAATATATGTACTATTGGACTCGATGATCCATTTTTTGTAGCACAATGTCATTGCTATGAATAATAAATATATTAGTTATTTTGACCTTTGAATTCTTATGATAATTTTTTCATTGACCTATATAATCAATTTTACTTGCACATTATGACATATTTTACTCCCTCACTAGCATAGTGTTTTCCCTAACAATATTGTCTTAGGTATTTTGTGTATTTATTATTTGACATATGAAATTTAGTACTCCAGATATTTTGTATAAAAGAGATTGAGAAATTTGTAAATAAAATCTCATAATCATTGTTGGCATGATTTCTTTTGATCTCTCATGTCACTTTAGACTCTATACTTTAACTGTAACAATAGGGAATCAATATCATCGATAAAAATATCACTAAACTTCTATGTTTGGACTCACCTAGTTCCAAAATATTGAAAGCTCTTGAATCATTGTATCAAGTAATTTTAACCCTTTATTCATTAAGAATAGTACAATTGTATCCAATGTTAATTCAGTTTCATTTAGCCAAGAATTCGAGCAAGAGACTGTTATTTCCATGAATACAAGAATGAACAAACATATGTCAGATGTGCCTTTTAAAACAGAGTTACGAAGTGTAACATAAACGTGCCTATAGTTTCTCTTCAACCACATGTTCTTCATGTCCTAATATTATCGATCAACCAATGAGTTGAGCTCAACGATGATCGAAAACAGGTGCCACACACTTCAAACCGTGGAACGACTAAGTGAACAGAAAAGCATAAATTTATGAATAAAGATGTATGTTATTTTTAGGAACTTCTTAACTATTATTATTTAATATTGTTGGAATTTTTTTATCAAATATGCTTTCAGTACACTAATATGACATTTGATGTACTTAGTACACCAGTATTATGCATCCAAATATTCATGATACAGTTAATAATACAGTTATTCTTGAAGCTGAAACTAGTCTCCATGCATTATAGATTTTAATATTTTAATGTTAATATGATGATTAATCTCATCATGCATAATTTTGTCTATAATTTTGTGATTTTCAATCTTAATATTTCTTTTATTATGTTCTTTTCTGAATAATTCATTTTGTTGGCTTTCTTATGGGTTGCATATTATATTTTTCTTCTATTCACAAAATGTTTCAAATTGTCCCACTGTAGCATTGAATATGGAAACTACAAAAACAGGGATGATGTGAAGTTGATTTCTATGTAAACCAGTTTCATAAATAACATGTTTAACTCTTGTCCTTTTCTTTTTGAGCTTTTTACTTTACATTTATACTAAGGCCTTTTTTTTCACAAGACAAATTATGATATATTGATTTTTGTACTAGGTGGCTACAAGATCTCTCTATATGTTTTTGCTCAATATTGACATCTAGTGAAATCTAACTATTTTTGTTGAAATAGAATAATAAAAAAGATAACATGCTTTCATGAAAAAGGGAAAATTATCCTTTTCACATTCCAAGCAATCTATATATCGTTATGTTTAATGTGTTAAATCTTATATTGTCTCAGCTACCAACATTGCAGGAGATCTCATGGCTTTCAAACACTGCAGCGACCATGTGTTTTGGATACTCTTCCATTAGGCTCACTCTTAGCATAACAAAATTTGCAGGTTTACCTTTCTTTCCACACCTACCTTTGTATTTTCTCATCCAATTTTACTAGAGCTACATAGATCATGTTTTCTAAATGATTTATCATGTCATATACCCAATTTTACATGGCAATACTTACAATTTTTTTTTCATCAATAACCATTACTTATATTTAAAACAATACTCACTTGGTAATCTCACTTACCTTATGAATTATTCTACTATGTTCTACTATGTTCTAAGGTTAAAATCAATATTGAAATGTATACCTTTTGGTGATCACTCATGCACTTGGTCTCTTTTATTTTACTCAGACCAAATCATTATGAAGTGGATGTATATATATGGGTAGTGTTAGTACTAAAATCAACTATGGAATATATGGCCATAATTATTTTTATATAGTTTGATTACATGGTTTGCTTGTGAGAGGCGCTATAACTTGAGCACATTTATCTAACTTGCACCTTTATATTTATATTACATTAATGTTTTTTATTTTCCTCTTTATCACAACGTAACCCTTATTGTACTCCATGATGGGGTTTGTTTTTCCACATGGTTATAGCCAGTGCGATTAACATCTACATTGTTCCCACTCAAGTCCACCTGTTAAGTCCTCGACCTATCCTATGTACCCAGTAGGAGAATTTTTTTATCAGTATAAACCTCAGGTTAACTTTTGACATTCGGTTGTGGATGCCTACCAACTTCATGGATTTCGTGCCCCACTCTAGAATGGTCACGTCCTACATGACCACGCGATGATTAGGTGACCTGTAGTGATTAAGAAAATTAGACGACAACGATTGTGGGTGGGAGAATCAAGGGTCGAGATTCAATGTCTAAACTCTAAGTTTTTGTTATGGAAAATATGATATTTAATTTTTCTACTTAATTGTTGCCTGAGTTGCTTCCCTTGTGTCACCCCTACCTAGCATTCTTCTACTTTACCATCTAGCATTTGAGTTTTTGTTGTAGGTTCCTCGTGGAAAAAAACCCGCCCATTCACTCTCCAAATGTCTGTACATATTTTAGGCTTGTTGTTTTCCTGTTAAACATGAAATTCCTTACCGTGGCTATAGTAACTATCAGGGTTTTCCATTCTCTTATATGTTACCTTATTCCAATTCCATTATGGATGTTAGTTTAGGGGTTCCTCTTCATATTAAAGAAAATCATTAATTTGTATTCCTAATGAAACCCTCTTTTGCTTATGGGTTTCAGGGTCCATTTTCATCTCTGCACTGACATTATTGGGTGCTTTGGCTCTATTTTGGAACTACTATCTCACTAGTCTTGCTACGGGTAAATTCAATACACTTTTCAGTTTTTTTTCTAGAAAGTCTCTGTTATGATATTAGTTCAGAGTATGCCCTCAGTGATATCTCCTTTTTCCTTAAATTTCTTGTACTCTGTTGAATTCCAAATAATGGAAATATAATGAAGGAGACAACTTCAACTTCAATTTCCATTTCAAGTTGGTTATATAGGTAAGTTCCAAAATACTATGATTCCACATATTCAAAGGTTTTCTTGAGACATTCTTCAATCTCAAAGTTAATCATTAATTTCTAAGTTTTTCCCTTCCTTTTTGTGTGTAGTTTAGTGTGCGTATGGAAAGGGTTCAAACATGTATGAATTTTGTTTTTCTATGTTTATGTAATACCGCTCTATATTCATGTAAAAATTCTTTATTTGGAATGAACTATTCCAGTGTGATGGCTAGAAAGACATAATGAACTTAATTTGAAATACAACATGGTGATGTATTAAATAAAATTGAATAATAAAGATAAACTAGATAATTACTTGGGAAAGAACTTGAGTTAATGAGATCCTTACCCAAATCTAGAAACTAAGGTGGATGGATAAGAACAAGATAAACTTCCCTTAATTACTCCTAAAAAGTCCCTAGGGGTGGTTTGATGTGATTTAATATGATTGGGAGAAAAAAAATCTATTAAAACACACAATGTGGAAAAGGCATTGAGAGAGGGTGAATAAAGTGCCGTGAGAGAAAAAGGAGGGATTTAATTAAAAAGGGAAGATAGTTTTTCAAAAAATAAGAAAAAAATATCCTAGGCCATTGTGTTGGCAGACCCTAAAAAGTTGAACGCTGCTAAGGAAAGTCTTATACGGAAGCAAGGCATAAAAATGCCTTGTCTAGAATCACAAGAGGTTCTGTATTGTGGGGGAAGGAGATCTCAGCTCAGGAGAGAATCTGTGGAAAAGGTTCATGGTTGGGTGGAAAATTGTTCATCCAAAGTTGTTCCAGTTGATTACGGTTAGAACTTCTGGTTGATGTGTTAATTATGCTATTGTTTATTTTATCTACTTACTATCTAATATGAGATTTTATTTTTGGTTGTTTATAGCTGAGAACTTTGTTAAGTATTGAATTATATATATATATATATATTCTCCTGTGAATGAGTTGTGGATGACCGATTCTTATGCACAGGTTCAGTAATTATTGTGTGAATGGGAATGGATTGGTTATAATGATTCCGGATAAATTTTCTATTTGTGCAGTGTTTAATTTTATTAGCGAGATTGTTTTTCATGTAAACAAAAATAAGTATGCAAAGTAAGTTCGTATATAGGTATATCGGTAAAGTTAGCGACCATATCCAAAATGTAGTGGTGCCATACAGTAAATGCGATATCCAATGGTTGTAAGTGAGGAATAAGAGATTAGGTGAGTGAGTTTTTCTTAAGTCGAGGGCTGCTGATGGGTCACTTAGAAGTCAAAACATATTTTTAGTGGACATTCCTTGCAGTTTCTTCTTAATCATGTAGGAAAAGAGGAATTTATCGTTCTCCTTATAGATAGAAAGAGCCATGCGATTAGGTGCAGTATATATGACTGAAAACATATCATACTTGAATTGAAAAGGCTCTTCCAAAATAGCCAAACTAGAACATAACTAGATAAATATAGTTATAGTTACCACAAGCATTGCAGACAATACAAGGAAAAGAGTTTTGTCAACTAGGAGTCACGCCTGATAGCTTTTTGATTCATTAAAAATTACATATACAAGGGAGAAAAGTCTACTCGAAGACTGATGAAAGTAATACTACAAATTTAATATCTGAAGGTTGAACTTCAATCGTTATCAAGTAAAAACTAGATTATAAGTAGAGAATTAAATCTAGAAGGTTATAATACATGCAATAGTTGAACCCCATATGTATATTAAGGTAATTATGATATAAAGTATTTTTTGCCCTGTATACGTCTAGGAAAACAAATAAAGCTCTAACAATTATACTTTGACATACATAAACCAGACGTACTCCAGAAAAATCAAAGACCAATTGAATGGTGCACATGAGTTGGCGCAGATATAGCTACATTGTTGATAAAACCAACTCCTTGACATCTAATGCATTAAAAACATAGGAAATTAAATGCTCAACACACGTATTCATATGTACATTGGCGAACCTTCATCATTCTCAAAAGAAGATGTAAATTAATAACCAAGTTGAAGTAACATTCTTAGGATTCATCCTACAGAGCCATTATTATATAAATACAAAACATGGGAAGAATTGTGGAACATAAAACAAGAAATGCCACTGAATATGTATTAATTTAGTATGCAACTGAATCACTGAGGCCGACAGATCTTACACCAAAATGGGTTTTGTAACAATTCCAAAAGCATCACGTTAACCAAAAATATAATAACCTTACAAAATGAGAAGCTAAGAGTAACATCGTATATCAGATAAAAGTATTATCCTCAATGAATAGTTTATACCAACCCCAGATAAAAGAATTTAAGGGTTTTATCTATGACTATAAAAATATTACAAGTTCCCTTCTTCTAAGAAGAAATATCCTCCACATATAGGCATTAGGAAAGTCTATAACCAAACATATTATTAAGTATAAAACATAGAACAATCCCAGTTTGAAAAACTCGTGAACATTATTCATGAAGGTAGGCATGAAAAATCAACCTGTAGTAGTGAAAATCATTGTTATTCATGGAACACTTATCCATGATGAAATTATGTAGGCAATCCAAATGAACACAGGCTCACTTTAACTGTAAAAGAAGAAGAAAAATAAATGAAAATAAAAGGTATGTCAATTAATAACACTGGCTGAATTGTAAAAGTTCCCCCAATATTAATCCAAATGAAATAAGTGGAAAATATACCTACTATAGGTGCGAATGTCGGGGTACTCTCCTTTCCCATTTGAAGAGGGGTTAACAAGAAGAAAAAACATCAATTTAAGCTTGCTTGCACTAAAGAAAAAAATAAACATGACAATTTTTTTCCTTTACTCAAAAAGGAAAGTATAGGTACAAAGTATTATCACCTCATAGATAAATTGGTGAGATGCATGCTGAAAAGGTTGTGAGACAGAGAACCTAGTAAGAAGGACCACCTCAACTCCTGACGTGCTCCTCCCCTAAGACATGCTCAATATCAAACCAAAGTTTAAATAAGGGGGGAGTTTACGAAGAGGAAATGATAGAAACCAGGGTAAGGAGAAAGAAAAACTTCTTGTTAAAAATAGAAATACAAAGAAACTTAAATTACCTCTAAGGCGTAAATAGACTATTTCCCAAAATAGGTAGTTGTTGAGCATTCTGATGTCCGCATACTGGGATTTAATTCCACACTTCACTCCATCATCCCTTGTGGAGTACAAACCCTTCGTTGCACATTTGCAGATGAAGCTCATAATCATGCTAAAGCCAAATTCAGGTAGTCATCCATATGTGAAACGATAAACATGACATGGAGATGGGAATAACCAAGTATTTATTCATTCTTGTGAGCATTCACTTAGAATCACTCAAGGGAGGACATAGGCAGAAAATAAAAAATGAAAATCATTCAATGGGGTTTAGGGTTTAGATATAAACATGACGAACCATTGGATCACTATGTTGCATCCCAACCGTTCACATAAACCAAGACTATTTTTCATAGAAACCAATACTACCAGACCATGTGAAGTTCACATGACATATGTTGAGTTGGACCACAAATATTGGTTCGTAGTTCCCCAAGCAATTTTTATTCAAAACCATATGATTGACATGCGTAGGGGACTTTAATCTATGAAAAAAGGTGGAAAACAAATCATGGTATGGGAATTTTAATATGACTAAACGAATTAACACAATTTCCAAACTTATAACATATAGATGGTTAGGAATGAAATGGGTTAGAGGATCACACGTACCATAAACCCATTCATAATATTGAAATCCGACATATGTAAAACCAAGTGATATGTTATTTCAATAGGGGTCACAATCATTTCTTACCCTTAGGATATAGATTGTGGATTGTATTAACTAAGGGAAATATAATAAGGTAACTATAGGAAGTTTTACTTATAAGCACCATAATGTTAATGGAGATTAGTGATCAAACATAAGAGTTATCTGTATAAGATCCTGGATAAGGTAGGTGAATTCCAAATGAAAGCATCTTCGAAAACTACACTTGCTGTGAGGACAGGATCACGATCCCTTTGTAATTTCTTTGTAAAAAAAATATTTTTTTTACAGTGTTAAGGAGTTATGTGACAGTTTATAATTTTTTTTTCCTAAACAACAAGTTCTCTGCAACCCAAAATTGATTCTTACGCCTTCTCGAATCTTTGTGTGCGCTCAGGTACACAATGTTGGGTTCAAGTTTTATTCTTTCCCTTTCCCCCTTCTCATAACCGGGGGTCAATGTCGTTGCACTGAATTATATTAACTCGTCTTCCAAGTTATTTATGTCGCATGCCTATTACCTCCAGTTGGAATGAGACTCCTATGGAATCTATTTTTTTTTTTAATGTGAAACAACGGTGTTAGAGTCCCTCTGAGGATCATTTATGCATTAGTTGTTGTTTCTTGTGTTTATTTTCTACCAGTATTTATATATCCCCTATACAGGGACAAACTATTAGTTGTTAACCATCTTGTGTTTGAGAATCTTTTCAATTTTCCCCGGTATTAGCACAAGGAAAATGTTATATTTTTTAGATAATTGCCAATTGCCTAATATCTAGTGACTTGTTAAAATAGACCATTCTTTGTTTATAAAGTAAAAGTGTAACCGAGGGTGAAATTTGTGTCAAGGTTCGTCTCAGTACTTTAATACCTTTCTTATTTTGAGTTGTTTGTGCTCGTTCAATATTGGCATGCTTATTTAATTTTTCGACTATTCTGATATAACTATTCACTTTGTTACGAGATTTAGTTTACATAATTTTTATGAATTTGTTAACTTGCTTATACTAGGTAAAAAAATTATAATACTCATACACAATATATTGTTTCATTTCAGAAATGATTATGTTATGTTTTTTTTGTTTATTCTTTTATGTATTATGAATTTTAAAAATAGTAAGCCTCTATAATTTCTTTTCCAAAATTTCAACCCTGTGTGTTTTTTGCGTGAATAATATTAGAATTCATTCATCATGTTCATGATACCACGAAAATTTCTCACTTAAAGAGGAAAATAAGGAACTTAGAGTGTAGGACTTGGAATAAAAGGAGTCTCAATAACGCCTTTATGTCGCTCCCTAAGAAAATCTCAGGTTTAAATTTCTCATTCAACGATCTTTTATTCCTTAACTCAAGTTCTCACCCTTCCCTCATATGAATTTTCTTTCTACTTTCCTACATTATGGTAAACATATTTGAGTGTTATCCATCATCACTGTCAATTTGCATTCAAATATCATGCATATTTTTTTTTCTCAAAATGATAGTTACAAAAAAAATTAATTTCACATTAATCAAAGTAAATAAATAGATTACTATCTCTTTTATATATGTTCGCTATTGTCATATGTTTTTTCTTTTTCTTTCCTAACTCACAAGTAGAACAATTAGATGTTGGAATTCATAAATCTAAATAAAAGATAGAACATACATATTTTGTGCATGTGCACATGACTAACACTAATATCATTGAAAACAAAGAATAAATCCATAACTTGAAATTTTGATTATACATACACTATAACCATAAATTAGAGTTGAAACTACACTTGGGCAAAACACCTTCCTCCCACTCGTGAATTGATCCTCCAGTTCCCCCTGAGCATAGATTTTCTTCCCATAGAATCCACAACCTCTTGTGATTTCAATTAAGCTATTTTTAGGCTTTACTTCCCTAGCATATTTTTCCTTGTCAGTGTTCCGCTTTCCAAGGTCTTCCAACCGTCTAGCCTAGGGTTTCTTTCTCTTTTCCTTAAAGCCGACTTTTCTCTCCTGTGACACTTTATTCCACCCTTTACTCAGTATTTTTCTGCAACTGAGTGATTTAATAGATTTTCTCTCCCATCATATTAAATCCTTATAATCAAAGCATACATATTTTTAGGATTTATTTAGGGGAAGATTAATTTGACCTCATTCACGAACTCTAGTTTGCGGGTCTTGCCAAGAATCTCTTAACTCTAGTGTTTCTTTTCCAAGTAATTTCCAAAATTTTCCATTAATAAGATTCATTTAATACATCAACATATTTTATTGTTCACTTCACTCATTTCTACCATGGCTTCCTGGACATCACATCTATAATCACTTCAATCTAAAAATAGAGGATATTTACATAAAATTGGAGTTGTATTACATCTTCCCCCTCTTAAATTAACACCATCCTCGATGTCTACTGTTCATTTTTTTCATTCTTGAATAATGTCGGGTAAGCTTCTTTCATTGTCTCCTCCTTCTCCCAAGTAGCCTCCTCAGGTGTAAAGTGCTTCCATTGCACTTTAACCTGAGCAATGACTTGATTCCCGAAGAAGATCTCTTTCCGATCTAAGATGCAGAGTGGCTCTAGCAGGAAATCTCTTTAAAGTTCCACCTGTATCAGATTCCAATCAATCACATGAGAGTTATCATGAACATATTTCTTTAATAAAGATACATGAAATACATTGTGAACTTTAAGATGACTGAGAAAAGCTAGATGATATGCTACTGGACCGACTCTGTCCAAGATTTCAAAAGGTCCACAAAACCGTAGTGACAATTTTTCTCATGTCCCAGTTCTTAAGGTATTCTACCATGGTTTTACTAAGTAAACATGATCTCCAATCTTAAATTATTTATGGCTCCTTTCTTCTATGCATAGCATTTCTACCTATCTTGTGTGTTTTTGATGTTCTTTCTAATATTCCGTACCACATGTTCCATTTCCTACAAAACATCCAGTCCTAATATCAATCGATCTTCTGGTTGACTCCAACTAAGCGGTGTATGACATTTTCTGCCATATAAATCTTAAAAGAGACTCATTTTTATTGAAGTTTGATAGCTATTGTTATATGAAAATTCTACTAATTGCAAAAAATCCTCCCACTTAGTAGGCCTATCCATGACATACATTCACATCATATCCTCCAAGATCTGATTTGTCCTTTCTATCTATCCATCTATTTGAGGATGATATGAAATGCTGAAATTTAATTGAGTTCCCATGCTCCCAAACAAGGCTTTCCACTACTACCATGATGGAGTCATATTGTTGTTTTGTCCTTGGTAATCCTGTAATGAAATCCAATGAAATCACTTCCCACTTGCATTCAAGAATGGGCAGTGTGTTCAACAATCCAGTAGGGTGTTGATGTTCCACCTTTACTTGTTTGCATTTTATACATTTTTCTAATTATTTTGCCACCTCCTTCTTCATGCATGACCAAAATTATTTTTTCCTTAAATTTGTTATCATATTTTGGTATATAAGATGGCCTGCATATGTCTACTTGTGGTATTCATCCAATATCATTTGTTATAAATCACACACATTGAGAATATACAATCTATTTCTGTAAGTTATTAACTTTTCAGTATTTCCAGCATATCCTGGAATTGCTTCTTGTTGTAATTTCTATTGAATTTCCATATATTTATGATCTTATTGTATTGAATTTTTAATTTGTTCAACAAAATGTGTACTAATACTACTAACATATATTCCCATGAAATCATGTGCATGTCTACTCAGAGTGTCTACGATTTTGTTTTCTTTTCCTTTTATTCGTATTATGTCAAATTCAAACTCAGTAAGGAAATCTAACCACCTTGATTTTCTAGAATTTAGATCAAGTTGGCTAAATAAATATTTCAAACCGATGTGATTTGTCACTAAATTAAACTTTTTCCCTAATAGATAATGTCTCCACATCTTTAGAGCATGTATCACTACTGTCACCTCTAGATAATACACATCATAACTCCTTTCGTGTGGCTCATACGCTACTACTGAATTTTGATGCATCAACACTACGAAGGCCTTCCAAGTAGGAATAAATAGAAACAATGAATTCCTTATTTGGGTTTGCAATGTTTAATATAGGGGCTACTGTCAGAAGTTGTTTTAACTTGCAAAAATTTCTTGGAATTTAGTTGTCAACTCAAACTATGTTCCCTTTTTTGGTAAGGAAGTAATGGGATAAGAAAAATTTTCAAATACCTCTATAACCTTCGATAATATCCTATGATCCCCATAAGTGAGTGAATTTGCTGACACATCCTTGGGTATGGGCCAATTCATAATATCCCTAACCTTTTCAAGATCGATAGATAGCCCTTCTTTGGAAGCTAAGTATTGTATTTTGTCTTTGTGAAAATCACATTTGCTGAGTTTTTCATACACTTATGTTCTCTTAAATTTTGTAACACCAATATCATATGTTCTTTGTGTAGTGTTGTTTTAGTCAATCCTAATTAACCAAGACTGCAACCATTTAATTGTCAACCCAGGGTAGGTCTTGTTGTTTCAATGGAGTTTGCACTATCTTTGCTGATACACTACAACCAAGAATGAAAATAGAAAGAAACAGTAAAGAATCTCGTTGAATCAATTGCAGAAGTTAAATCATTCATGCAGAAATTAAAATACTCTACAAAATTGAAATCACACTTCACAATTACCAGAGGAAGGACGCACCACACACTAAACTAATGACTACACCAGCTGGTCAACTACCATTCTCTCTAATCAAACCAGTGTCACAACATAATATAATTCTGGAACTGAAGATGATATATTCTACAATTTATGCAGTAATATCAAAACACCATACAGATAATAAAAGAAATAATAATATACAACTACTTATACTGCTACAGTCCCTGCTAAAGAGGAGGGTCGTTCCTCCCTAGCAGGGGCGTAGGAATGGACACGAGATTAGTTAAAGAATCAAATTAGAAATAATAACAGCATCACCGCAGTGCCTTCAATATTAAAAATAATTAAAAGTTACAAGATCAAAGTAATGTTTTTCTCTATGCCATTCCCATACATGAGAAATCGAGTTTCTTTTATAATTATTACATACCCAAAATCAGGAATAGATCAGTCATGAGAATCTCACGATTCTCATGCTGATCATAAAATAGAAATAATTATAATCTATTCCTGAATACAAATGTTATTCAGATACAATGGTTAAGATCACAACCATGTGGATCTATTACTTCTAAATAAACAATTCATAACTCCCGACAATTGTGTGTGGAATAGTACCCATGACTTTGCTAGCTTCAGTGCAATAGTATCCTACGGTCAAATGACGGTTTGGGATGTAACAACAATCATTGGGTAACAACATCCTAGGTGTAACATCGGTCATCTTTAACATCACGTGGTGTAATAGCAACACCTGTAACAGCATACAGTGTGTAACAACAATATGTAACAGCTTATAGGGTGTAACAACAATCTTATCTACACTACTCTGAAACCGATCAGCGTGGCTTGTTCACTCCATAACCTTGTTCTCGCAAGCAACACTTGAAAAAGAGAAGAGGATCCAAAACACTTCTCCAATGCTTACTCCAGTTAGCCAAAAAAAGTAATATTGTATCATTATATTCAACAAAACATGGAAAAATAACATGACATCGAAATAGGTTGTATAAATGAGAAGAAGGGTGATTAACATGTAAGGTTTCATTGGTCTGGAGGGAAAGAGGATCAAAAATGGGGAAAGAAAGTGTAGGAAATAGGTGTAAAAACCGCAACCAACATCTCCCCCCAACTAAAGCAATTGCATGTGCCCATGCAGAATCTCAGCTCCCCCTACTATACCCCTGATGCAAGTCTGTAAAATTATAGATGCACAAGTGGTAGTCCAACTGGTATTCTTCCACTGGTAACCAAATCAGAGGAAATTTGAATCTAATCTTGATCCAGAATGCTCCCAATGTCTGCACTACCCGGGCATATTCGGGTACCCGTGTAACAACAACCACAAAATTCTTGTACTCAAAAGGATATTCTTCTTGCAATTCAACACTACAGGCCTTAGTGTGCTTAAGGCACCCTGCTAGCACTCAACTTTTCATTTGTGCATACAAATTGAGGCAAATCCCCACAATCCTTTTTCTATAAGTGGTTGATTGTTCCCTAACCCCCAGGGTACTCAAGAACAACTTAAACTCATGTCTTAGTTCATAAGCCATTCCTAGTTCTTCTTTGACCCATAATACTGCCCTTTCTTCATTGGTCTCAGCGGATTTCATCGCCAGATTCCATCTATTTTGGTTTCTCATAAAATAAAGGAAGGCTCGCAACTGAAAATCTCCCATATAGGAGAAAACACTTGCTACCATCTTTTTGCTGACATATTCACACATTATGTTATGCAAAAATAGCTCACAAAGTAAGCTCTGTTCATCAAAATCACAAGTACGAAAAATTTCAAGAAAAGTATGGGTAGAAGAACCCAAATAAGGCATGTTCTCAAAAACTTTCTTTAAATGAAACAAATAATAACGTTCCCAGAGGAACACTGGATATGGTGGGGAAGGTCACCTGCATCCTAGCAGGTTCAAGGCAAGCTCACGAAGCTTTTTCTTATCATTTTTTAGATCCAGAACCTACCATTGTAACAACTGCATCTGTTCGTCCTTCTTCTTCATAGATTCCTTATGTCTTTGCGCTTCCAATTCTCTCTCCCATTATTCCTTTAACCATTTCTCCCTGAGTGAATCCATCATTTTTTTATGTGCCTTAAATGATATCATTCCCTCTTGTAGAGAGAGCACTTGCTGCTTCCATTTCTGTAACTTTGGTATCAACAACATTCTTTTAGAACACCATCCTTCATCAGGACCTGGTGTTCTCCCTCATGCACTAACAATTAAAGGTGTAACAACCTCCCAAGGGTGAAACTTCTCCATCTCGGCTATTGTTTCTTGTGTAACAACAACAACATCAATGGATTTTTTTGTAACAATTTATTTTTCTCTCTGATAAGCTTCTGCTTCCACTGCTAGTTCTTGTGTAATAGCAGTGTCATCCACATGTTCTTGTGCATCATTTTTCCTTTGGTAAGCTCATGTTTCCACTGCTGGTTCTTGTGTAACAGCAGTGTCAACCACAGGTTCATGGATATCAACTTCTTCTTCTTCCCTTTGGTTGGCTTATGTTTCCATTGCTAGTTCTTGTGTAACAGTAGTGTCAACCAAGGGTTCCTGTGTATCAGCTACCAAATTACTTTCTATGGAATGCTCTGTCTCAGCTGCTAGTTCTTGTGTAACAACAACGTCTTCAATGGGTTTTTGTGTGTCAGCTTCCTAGGATTTAGTTTGTGTTTCCCTCGAGATGGTGTCCACTGCACAGATTCTATACCCCGCTACCACTATCTCCTTAGCACAGGTCATGCACACATCACCTAGGACATTTCCCTTCCCAACCCTGTCTACAGCCTCAGCCAAAGTGTCTAACCCTGGGGCCCTTGCCTCTACCTTATCCTCTGCTAACTTCTTCCTTAGCTTTTCAATTTATTTTTCTAAACTTTCAATTTTAAGCAACAAGGATTGGGTCTTGTTCTTAACTGGTGAGGAAGGTTCCTTTGGCCAAGCCTGCTCTTCATCCTTATTCTTTGTCACCTCCTTGTTTTTGATAGAGATGGATGGGGACTCTGTGTGCCCGCTAACCCTTATTCTCTGTTTTGGCTACTTATCACCAATGGGCTTGTCAACTGGCCTCTTTCCAATCCTTTCTTTCGAGGGCTGGGGCTGCTCCTTGGCTTCCTCTGGTGCTTCCTCAGACGTCCCAGTTTGCTTCCTGCGGGTAGTCCTAGCATTCTTTCTCATGAATTCCTCCCAGCTCCTTCCCTGGTGACTTAGGGCGTCCAAAAAAATTAGCTTGATGAGGCCATTTTTTGTGACACAAGACTCTAGATTCGCAGCTGTTTTTACAATCGTGGTCGTATGTATAATATTTTCCAGCAAAAAGTAGGGAAGGTTTATCAGCTTTCAATGCCGAAGGTAGTTTAGCAATGGGTAGTGGTAATTGAATACGATTGTTTCCCTTCCCTCACAGGTAATATACTTGATGAGGTAAAGGGAGACATCGACCCATGGCTGGGGAAGTGACAACCTCTCAATCCCCCTTCCTTTCTTCACCAGTCGTTCCTCCTGTTGGAGAAAATCCTCCTTCAAGAAGGGATGATTAACTTTTTTGTTAAACCACCTTTTTCCCTCTATTAGTAATGTTGTCACTCAAGCAACCTCTTCTCTAACCTCCAACATTAATCCCCTGACCTCCATTTGATTCCGCTCTAAATTCTTCACGAATTCCATAGCAATTGCCCCATAAAATCCTTCCAACCTTTGGAAAAACTAAAACCATCTCGCGTCTTTAAAAATTTGGCATGCTTCAGGGTAGTTTTCCAAAGCCTATGTTGATCCTGGTTCATGTTGAATTGATCCTCCACCCATCACTACACAAATTCAATGTTGTTCTCCTCTCTTTCCCCCCCTTGAGAATTTCCAGAGTTGTCAACACAATACTCAATTGTTCCAACCCTGCAACTGTTCTCCTCCACTTCTCTCTGAGCACTCTAAATGGGGATGCAATGCCTGAGTAGTGGGAAAATGGTAGGGTGACGTAGGCAATAATTTCAAATTAGGATTTTCAATCAGGATTTGTACTACGCAGTAATGTTTCTTTATTAATGCTAAGTTATGGGAGGTCTAATTGGAGGTACAATTCCCTTTTTTGGCATGATCGATCATTAAATGACAATGATTACAAGATCGTTGTGCTTTGGTTGCAGTTTTTAAATGCTCACAGGTCATGCAAAGTTCATGTCATCATGTCATTCACCCCCCTGCCCCTCGACTTAAATGTGACAGCCGACCTCGGATGTTAAAAGGTATATCACGTTATATTGCCATTATTACTGAATAAAAGAGGATAACGATATTACCATTTTATGATGTACCTAGTGTGACGTGGAGAGAAGACATTGGTGACACAGTGCGCGAATTTAATTCTAGTTGTCAACACAACTACTCCTAATTCATGGTGATGCATGCTATGTGTTACAATAAATAATTTACTTGGATTATTTCTAGAAGTCGTTGGTTGTTACAGATGTAACAACCAAGATGACTGTTATGTATTATTGATTTCCATAAAAGATGAAAGAAAAGAAAAAAGTCGTGTAACATCATTATTGTAGGATATGCTTGAAATAAAAAATGTTGTTCCAAAGTGTGTAATAACCACCATAGAGTGGTTTTCAACTGCTACAGAAATTATGTGTCTGTGCCCGAAAAAGGTTTTCACAACCATATTTTTTTATTTCTTTATTTATTTATTTATTTATGTTTTTTTTTTTACTTTTTTATTATTACTATTATTATTATTATTTATCAGGTGTAATAGCTTCCAATAGAGGTTGGTTTTCAGTTGTTACACTTATTGAAAAGTAGAATTTTGGTAGCATAGGGGGGTTTCCCCCTACTCCTGTAATCTGAAGATATGAATTCGTGACAATGTTAACAAATGAATCCCTTGAATCCGTTTATGATATAACTGAATATGGTGCACATTTGCAAAAAATGGTGTCATCAAACTATCAATGGTAACCAAATTCACAGTCCCATTGTCAAATACTGCATCTACGTCATAGGGACCTAGCCATCTGGTGCAGATCTTACCCTTGAAGTCCTTGAATCTTGAATCATATAAGAGATCCAAATCTCCTTCCTGGAACTTCTTCTTCTTGATGAACCTATAATGCAACTTAGCTCTCTATTGTTGGATAATCTCTATTTGTTGGATAGAAGCTAGCCATTTCTCCTCCAATTCATTGAGCTAGTTCAACCTTTGCTGTTGTGCTATAGCCAGATCCAAATTCACCTGCAATGTTGTTCTCAATGTCTTGATTTCAAACTCAATAGGGAATAAGGTACTTTTACCATACACAAGTTCGTATGGTGAGAATCATGTGGTATTCCTCCACGTAGTTCTGTATGCCCACAACACTTCTGGAAGTTTATCGGCCCAATTCCTTTGTTCACTGGACATGTTCTTGGTAAGAATCCCCTCAATGACTTTGTTGGTGCTTTCAATTTGGCCATTCTCTTGTGGATGATAAGGTTTTGTCATTCTATGATGGATTTTATATTTTTCAGCCAACTTTTGGATCATATGTGATGTAAACAGGGGCCCTCCATCTGTGACTATCTCCCTGGGTATACCAAAACAAACGAAGATGTATTCAAACAAGAATTCTAAAAGAGCCTACTCCGTGGCTCTGGTTAGTGATTTTGCCTCAACACATTTTGTGACATAGCCAGTGTAGACCAAAATGTAGGATTTATGTCTAGATGAAGGATTAATTGGTCCCGCAAAATACAAGGCCCATTTCTCAAAAGGGTCTAAGACGATTTGAGGTTTTAATGACATCTCATCTAATTGCAGTGGTTGGCCCATTCTTTGGCAACTATCTCATCGTTTCACAAACTTCTTGGTATCCTAAAATATTGTTGGCCTATATTACCCTATCGAAAGGAATTTGTATCATGTCCTCTTGTCTGCGAAGTTCCCTCCACAAGGTTCCTCGTTACAAGCCTTAAGGATGTCAAAGATCTCATCTTCCCTAACACAATGTCTGACCTGGAAATCTGATCCAATGTGATAGAGATTCCCATCTATCTAGGTATAGGTATCACTCTGTTGTATGATATTTCTCTTCTCCTTGGAGGACAAATATTATGGGAGCTTCCCTACAACATGATAATTGGCTATATCTGCATACCATGGTGAGTAAGTAGAAATAACAAAGAGATACTCATCACAGAGAGAATCCTTAGTAGGAACAAAATTGTCATCAATAGTTAACCTAGATAGGAAATCAGCTACTACATTATCTTTTCCACGTTTATCGATAATTGTGATATCAAAATCCTGTAATAGCAATAACCAATGTGTAATTCTACCATTGGTAATTGGCTTATTCATTTAAAAATGAATGGCAGAGTGGTCAATGTGTACAAATACTTGATACCAGTGATATAATGTCGAAATTTATTGATGGTGTCCACTACTGCTAAGAATTCTTTCTTGGTCACTGTAATTGAGCTTAGCCAAAGTCAAATTATTGCTTATGTAATAAATAACATAAGGTTTCCTATCCTCCAGTTGGCCCAAAACAACACCTACAGCGATATCAGATGCATTTGTCACTATGTGAAACATCAGTTACCAATTAGGTCCATGTAAAGCCGGAGCTGCTGATACACAACATTTCAGCTTCAAAAATGCCTGCTCACACTTTCCAGTCCATAAAAATTTGACATCCTTCATGAGCAAAGAAAATAATGGCGATGCAATTTTTTAAAAATTCTCTATAAACGTTCTGTAATACCCTACATGACCCAAGAAACTACATACCTCTTTTTGCATCTTGGGAGTTGGAATTTTCAGAATTACCTCTATTTTAGCAGGGTCAACCTTGATCCCGTAAGTAGAAATGTAGTGTCCTAGCACGATCCCTTCAGTCATCATCGTGTGACAATTTTTGGTGCTCAAAGCAACATTAGTTTGTACAAAACATTCCAACACTTTTCTAAATTAGCTAATGTGGTTTTGAAAGCATCACCATAAGGTGTAAAATATTCCATGAAGATTTCAAGGTAGTCATTCAACAAATCATAAACAATTCCTTGTATTTCCCTCTAAAAAGTTGTTGGCACGTTGTAGAGTCCAAAAGGGACTACTCTGTATGTGAAAGTTCCCTAAGGGTAAGTAAAGGTTGTTTTATCCTCATCCTCTGGGAAATTTGTATCTGGTTGTAGCCACTAAACCCATATATAAATGAAAAAAACTTTTTCCGAGAAAGGGTGTCAAGGACCTAATCTATAAATGGTAAAGGAAAATGGTCCTTTTGAGTGGCCTTATTAAGTTCGTTGTAATCCACACAGACTCTCCACTTTCCATTCTTCTTAGGGACAATGACAAGAAGAGACACCCACTGACTATCAGATATTGGATAAATAAAGTTAGCACTTAGGAGTTTTTGTAATTCTTCCTTCACTACCTCCTTCAGCGCAGGGTTCATGCGGTGTTGTGGTTGTCTAATTGGTTTGCAGCCATCTTTCAAATAAATGCGGTGAGTGCACAGGTTGGGATGAATCCCTTTCATATCCGTATAGTCCCATGCAAATGCCTTTTTGTATTTCTGTAACAGTTGTAACAACAGTTGGTTTTTCTCAGCAGTCAAGTTGGGGTTAATGTTCATAAACTTTCCTGGTTCTATTTCAATTGGACTGTTGTCAGTATTCAGAGTGGTTCTCATTTGTTCAAAATTTATATCTTCTACCTCCTCTTCCTCCTTTGAATTTTCAATGGAAGCGACAAAAAGTGAGTTACTAATAAAACCATTAATGATATCATCTTTTGTCTCATCCTTGAAATACTGGGCTTTCCCCATAGTGAGGAGCGGTAGGGAAAAATCTGATTCGGGCTCAAATTCATCACATCAGGAATTATACAAATCCATATTTGGTTTTGGGGGGTAAATATTAAGGTTATTTGTAGCCTGGCCATCTGAGATCACCATAGATCCAGACCTGCATCCTATAAATGCATCTGCAGTGGCCAGCCAAGGTCTCCCTAGGATCAAAGGATGTCCCCCCAAGTTGGATTTGGTCTGTAAGATAAGAAAGTCAGCCGGATACCTCCAGGAAGTTATTGTGATTACTATGTCTTCTAATACCCCCTCAGGTTTAACACGGGACCTATATGCTAATTCAAGTACAGTAGGAATATGTCTAAGCCCATGTAGCCCCAGGGTGGTAAAGAGGTCCTTTGTCATCACATTAATGGTAGCCCCAAGATCAATCAATGTGTTAGTTATGGGTTGGTCATTAATGTAGATAGTAACCGTAGGGTTTCCCAGATCATTATACTTGGTTAGAAGAGGCTGAGCAGACATTAATTCAGAACATTTCCTCATCACGTGTATAGTAGCAGGGCCCTTAGGCTTCCTTCCAGGTTTCTTAATGCACATATATCTTACTGTTTTAGCATAAATAGGTACTTATTTAAGATCTTGTAGCATAGGAATTCGTACGTGCAGATTTTGCAACTCCCTAAGGAAATCATATTCAGGCTGTGAGGCCATTCCAGTATTAGTTAATCTTTGAGGATACAGAGGATTCTGAGTTATAACAATCGAGTTGGATGCTATAGGTGTATCAACCTTCCCCGAGTTGGCTATTACAGGAGTAACAATTCTTCTCAGGTTGGATGTTACAAATGTAATAGTTTGCTCTGTATCGACTGTCACAGGTTTAACAACTGCCTCAATATCTACTGTACCTCCTCTGGAAGGTTCACATTCCTCCTCGGTAATGACAGGGGAGTCATTTGGTTTAATTATCTTACGTGACTACAGTTGAATTTTATTAAGTCCCACGGGAGTAATAAGGTAAGTCTATAAGGTAGTCAGAGCCTCTATGCTCTGGGATGATTTATTATTCGGGTTAGGGTTAGGTTGCACAGGTAGTTGGGGTTGCACAGACAGTGTAGGAACAACAGTTTGGAAAGGGGGAAATTGTAGTTGTTGTTGCATTGCTAATCTAGGTGGAGTTGTATGTTGGGAATTCCCTCCCCAGTTTTGATTCCAAGTGTATGGTTGAGATGGAGGATATTAAATAGAGGGAGAGGGGGCCCATTGCTTCTAGGGTGACGGAAACTATGCTAGCGAAGGAGCAGAGGATTGCCATGGATATTGCTGAGTGTTATATGCATTTTTCAGTCAATTAAAAGAAGAAAAATATTGGGACATACCTGGAGGTCGTCGCTGCCATGGTCTCCTAAGTGCGATGAAATAAAAGGACTAAACTTCTTCACTTGATTCTATAAGTACTCCTTTCAGTCTAGGAAGCTTCGGACATTGACTTGTATAATGTTCGAGCTCAAAAATATTGCATAAGCTGATGTTTTTCATTTCACACTCCCTCAAGGGATGTTTCTTCCGGAAATTAGGACAGAACACAACCAAAGGTGTATCATCTTCTCCTTGTGTCTTCTTGATCTGTGCTATCATTATCTGGGCAGATAGACTACTAAGGATGTTGATTTTGAAATTTTTGAATAAATTTCTGATCTCTTCTCTGGTCACTCCTCCACCTATAGATTTTTGTATTCGGGCAGAGGCATCTCAGATTTTGCTTCTTCCCTTCGACGAACCTTTAGAACATCTTAAATGGAGCTTTACAATTTCAGCGAATGGTTCCTGAGATATGTCCCCTTTTCCTAGTAGATTCAGGGTATCAAGGTAGTCGTCCTGCATTCCTCTTATAAATATCGTATTCAAGATCTCGTTATCTAAATCACTATGTTTAGACCTTCGGAAATTATAGTGAAACCGCTCTACATAGTCCTCCAGGCTCTCATCCTCCTTCTATGTCATCCTGAATACTTCCTCTTAAGTCCCCGGTTCTGCAATAGTCTTGATACTTTGATACGAATATCTCCTTCATATCGCTCCATGTTCGAATAGAAGCAGAGCCTAACCCCATGGACCATCTCAAGGTTTCTCCTTTTAGAGTAGCATGGAATAATTTTAATTTATGAGCATCTGAAACATAGTCATAACTCCTGCATAAGACACCAAATTTGAATAAGAAGGTGTCCAAGTCTTCCATAGTCATTCGTTGAAATGATGGTAAGGATGATAAAGAAGTATTTTTCATGGGAGCCTCACCTCTAATATCCCCAATTGGGAGCTCAAAGGTGGTGACAGTAGCATCTGTTTTAGAGTTGTTATCATTTTTGTCCCCCATTGCTAACCCTTCTAATCCTTGTTGTCATAGATGTTCTTCAAACTATAACAATTTAAATTTTAAAACAGGAAATATAAACTCAAAATGGGAACTCTGGCCAAAAAACCCCGAAAAATCATCAAAAACAGTGTTAAAAACGAAAAGTGTGTATACTGGAATGATGGTTTTTTTTTTAGGGTCAATTTTGAACATGTTTTAAAAATGGAAGTGAAAATCAAATTTTCAGAAAAACAGCACCCTGAAAATGAAAAATGTTGATATTGGAACAATGGATTTTTTTAGGGTCAATTTTCAACATTTTTAAAAAATGTTAGTAAAACTGATTTTTTATGTGCAAAAAAACAGTTGTTTATGAGGAAAGAAACACACTAATTTTTTTGGTAGAATAACATTTTTCATTCCTAAGTATAAATTCAACATGTTTTAGTAATGACCATAAAGATAGAATAATGGGATCTGAAATACATTAAAATTCTATTACCCCAGAATCACCCTGCCACCCTCGCAGGCTGTTGGGCCACCGGGGTGGGGCGGAGGGCTGTCCAGAATCGCCGCGCCACCCCCGCAGTCCGTTGGGCCGTCGGGGTGGGGCAGAGGGCTGCAGACAACCTCTACCCCACCCCGGCGGCCCAACGGCCCATGGGGGTCGGGCGAAGGGCTGCGCACAGCCTCCGCCCCAACCTCTGCCCCACCCGGGCGGCCCAACGACCCGCAGGGCTGGTGGGGTGATTTGGGGAATCACCCCACCACCCCCGTGAGCCGTTGGGCTGCCAGTGTGATGCCCCTACCCTGGAGCTGATCTTCCAACCACACGATCGAGGGTGTGGCACCACCGACCACTTTCTTTTTAACAATACTTGCGATCTCTACTACGCCTACTCCTATACTTAGTTTAATTTTCAACTACTAAGTATAACTTTCATTAACACAGTGGAAACTTTCACATTAACCATAAACACATTATCATCATTTAACACAAGTACGCAGTGGATATAACTTGGGAGGGGCAACTCCCTGTAAATATGAGTCTGCCCAAAACAATGATAATACTTCAATTTTTACAAATTTACACTCAGCCTGTAAATTTTACAACAAGGCTGCACCGCTGTGCAGCTTCGCCTTTTCACCGGGTGAAGGAACCCCTCGGATGACCTTGCCAAGCTTTCATTCACTGTCGCATGAACCGTTCGCATGACTCTTCGTTCACCAGCGCCCAACTCGTTGTGTCGCCCACCGCACGCGCCCACTGTTTGGCTTGCCCACTCATCGAACTTGTCGTTCAACTTTCCTCCCTATCGTGTCACTCGCCCAACGCCACAAACTCACCATCGCACCGTTTCACTGTTCAACCGGGCGCCCGTTCAACTCGTCTTGCTAACTCACCAAGTTGTCCGTGCAATCCTCGTTGTTTCACCATGCCTGGGCACATTTCACCCAACTCGCCTGTTCATTTCGTCGACCTGCCGACACGTCCAATTGAATACGACTTCCATCGTTTCACCGGGCATGTTCACTATGACCCGTTCAACTCATCAACCCGCTGATGCATCCAACCGAACTCACCTCGCATCGTTTCGTCATGCACTGGGCACGCTCACTCGACTCGCCCGTTCGGCACGAGTTCGTACACCCACCTAACTTACCAACCAATGCTCTCATCCAGA
Source organism: Pinus tabuliformis (assembly GCA_031772625.1). Classification (NCBI taxonomy): domain Eukaryota; kingdom Viridiplantae; phylum Streptophyta; class Pinopsida; order Pinales; family Pinaceae; genus Pinus; species Pinus tabuliformis. The sequence continues at coordinate 589,863,885 of CM062810.1, forward strand.
CTTTCCCACCCACAGTCTTACCCGGCACCTTCATGTGCGCCCGTCCAACCGACAACCGTTCCGCACCTTTGACCGTTCAGCTCAGCTCATCCGGTTGTCCATGTCGCTGCGCCTTGCGGCCTGCCCGCCTACGGTCACCCCACTGAACATTGCCTTCTTTTTTCTGGCTAAGTGCTACAGCCTAGACTACCGCCTGCACCTCGCCTTCTATTTCATGCATTAAGGATCTCACTTCCCCAACTCGCATTTCATTGCTTGATTCACCTTGATGGTTGAATCTACCTTCTCCAAACTCTCCCTCATTCTACTTATACACCAACTCGCCATTTGTGCGGGCGTCGGCCCATTGCCCAGCCGACCCATCTTTCGGAATTTTGGTTAATTTCTTTCGTCGGCCATGGTGAGGGTGCCCACACCCCGGACCACCCCACCATATAAGTCCACCACCGAAACTCCAACACTTAGTCATTTTCATCGATATGACTTTCACGTCTCTTCTTCGGTTTAGCCGGCTCGTTGCAACATGCGGGCGCGCCAGCTTTCTGGTTACTCCAGCTCACTTCCCTATCCCTTCGTGCGGCCATCGCCGATCGCATCCAACTCGGGGGCATTACATCCTCCCCCACATCAAGTCTTTTACGTCCTCACAAATCTTCATCCCACCAACCACTCGTTGCGAAGACAACTATCCAACCACTATCACAAAGTGCTACCAGCTCCAACATCCAAGATGCACATACTGCCTGCCTTCACTCCAATGTCACATAAGCCATCGGTCTATGTGATCCATGAACAAAAACCCTCTTGATTCATGACTTCAACCAGTCCATACATTGCAAACATGCCTGCAACATATGGAATATGACCGTCTCCACCATGTGTCATTTCATCATGTGAACTTCTACATAATACTCCAGCCAACACAACATCTCATTCAAAACCAAGACATCTATCTGACACAAACTCGACGTATTGCATGTCCCCATGTCCTCGAATTAGTTGGGTAGATAATCCAACCGTAATGCTCAACCCATGAGAATGTACCTTCTCCATGCCACCATTGGTTGTTTCTTCAGCATTCTGTCATAATCTCAAACTCAATCAAGGATCTATCCAAATAAGCCATGCTTAGGTCCATGGTATGTCCATCCCATCTGCAACATGTTGTTCATGATGCTAATGCCAATGTGCTACTATGCAGTCGCATTCATTCCTGCATCATTCACCTGTCAACATAAAGAAGCCTCCTCCAAGGCCCCTTGTCAAGGTGGTGCAGCCCCTTCCAAACAAGGTCACTGCACCAACCTTTCTCCAAGGTTGTCTATCGAGAAAGGAGGGCCAGGAAGTTTCCTCCCTGACTCTCATCCACCCATGTATCAGATTGATTTTGCATCCCCAATTATCTATGCACAGCCTCAACGTCCTCATGTGTACATCCAAGCTTCACAAGCTTGTTTTCTATCAACTGAAAATCATATATGCCCATGGCATATCTAGAAAACTCCACTATGCCAGCCATATCCCTACCTGCATAATCCTCTCCAACCACTGCCACTGAAGAAGTATTCGAACTTCCTTCATCTGCAACTCCATTGTGAAGATCTTTGGTAGAAGATGCTCCTGTCAAGTGTTCCAATATTCGTGAAATTGGTCTTCCACTTCCATCTTTCTTCTTCTCTCTTGCAACGAAGTCAACTAAATTCTCTTCCTTTGTTGTTTGAGGCATACTCCCAAGTCCTCTTTGTTCCACATCCACATGCTTCACATTCAGACCTTTGGGGTACAAAGTCATAGAAGCCATCCTTGGTCTATATCCCAAACAACTCCTTCTATTCATTGGAACCAACATGGTTCTCCCTTCAGTTGTGATCAAGAGAATGTCCCGGTCCACCATCAGTATGGCTTGTGCAAGCTTCAGAAAATATTGCCCCAGCACCATAGAATGATCATCCAAGTCCACGATCCTCAAGTCCAACTTTCCAAACCAAGAGCCCACTCTCACCTCAGTGTTCTCCATCACACCAGTAACAACTTTCATGGTAGAGTTCACAACTTTGAAAGCACTCCACTCTCTTCCCACTTTATCTTTCTTCTCAAAAGAATTTGCTTCTTTCCTACTCAGGAAACTATGAGTAGCTCCCGTGTCCACCAAAGCTGCAAATCTTTTGCCACATACTGTCACCTGCACAAAATTGAACTTGAAGGAATCACCATCTTTGTTTGGCTTGATCTTGCACCTTACATCAACAACCTTTTTCAGCAATTCCACCTCTGAAGAGACTAACGACTTATGCTTTGACTTGACTTCCTTCTTAAGGTACATAAATTCCTTGCTTGGCCCCTTTAAGCAACTCAATCCTAGTCCGGCTTGATTTCCTTCAAGCTCACCCTCCATCGTTTCCTGCCTAAGTGCACAAACCAAGTGTCCATTGACTCCTTCTATATGTGGTGAACTAAGCCTCCATACGTCCGTCTGATTGTCTCGGTGGTAGTCCCCAAGTCTGTCAATGTTGTCGAGCTTGTCCTACTCTATCACATCGACCTTTCTATCAAGAAAGTCCCTTCTTATCGCATCCTCAAGCTTCTTGACTTCAATCTCCCCCATGGTGCTTTTCTCCCTCAGTCGAACTCTTTCATCCATGAGTTCTTGAAGTCTAAGACCATCCCATCGAATTTCTTCATCAAGTCCCTTGAGCTCATCAGTCTCCACATGAAGATTATTCAAGTCTTCCCGCAAATCTGCCATGCTACTCCCTATCTGCATCAAGGGTTCACACACTTGAAAAATAGGTTCATAGCGTTTCTGTGGTTCTTCTTTCCAATAATCACCCATGTTTTTCAGCCTTTGAAGTGCTCCTTTGACCACCCTCATCTGTCCAGCAAGTATTTGTTACCTTCTTCACCTTCAACAATCATTGGTCTCCAAACCTAAAACTTTAACTGAAATCACCTGCAAACCTGAATCACCTGTCAGATTTTTTCTTCTTCAATTCTAAATCACCAAATCCTGCAGAATACGGACCTCTGATACCACCTGTCACGAAGTGCAGTGGGATCAGCTCCTCATCACGAATTTTGCAGCTTTGATACCACTTGTCATGCCCCTACCCTGGATTTGATCTTCCAACCACATGATCGGGGGTGAAACACCACCAACCACTTTCTTTTTAACATTACTTGTGATCTTGGACTACGCCTACTCCTATACTTAGTTTATTTTAAAACTGCTAAGTATAACTTTCATTAACACAGTGGAAACTTTCACATTAACCATAAACATATTATCATTATTAAAAACAAGTATGCAGCAGATATAACTCGGGAGGGGCAACTCCCTATAAATATGACTCTACCCGAAATAATGATAATACTTCAATTTTTACAAATTTACACTGAGACTGTAAATTTTACAACAAGGCTACATTGCCATGCAGCTTCGCCTTTTCACCAGGCAGAGACGCCCCTCAGACAACCTCGCCAAGCTTTCGTTCACTATCGCATGAACCGTTCGCACGACTCTTCGTTCACCGGTGCCCAGCTTGTCATGTCGCCCACAGCATGTGCCCACCTTTTGGCTTTCCTACTCACCGAACTCGTCGTTCAGCTCGCCTGCCTATTGTGTTGCTTGCCCGACGCCACAAACTCACCATCAAACCACTTCACCATTCATCCGGGCGCCCGTTCAACTCGTCTCGCAAACTCATCGAGTCGCCCGTACATGCCCTCATTGTTTAACCCTGCCCAGGTGTGTTTCACCCAACTCACCTATTCGTTTCGTCGACCCACCGGTGCGTCCAACCGAACTCGCCTTCCATCATTTCACCGGGTGCGTTCATCGCGACCCATTCAACTCGTCGACCCGCCGGTGCGTCCAAACAAACTCCACTCCCGTTGTTTCGTCGTGCACCGGGTGCACTCACCTCACTCACCCGTTCGGCATGAGTCCGCACACCCGCCCGACTTACCTACCAGTGCTCTCGTTCAGACTTGCCCACCCACAGTCTTACCCGGTGCCTTCATGCATGCTCGCCCAACCGAAAACCGTTCCGTACCTTTGACCGTTCAGCTCAGCTCGTCCAGCTGTCAGTGTCATTGCGGCCTACCTGCCTGCGGTCACCCCACCGAATGATGCCTTCTTGTTTTTGGCTAAGTGCTATGACCTAGACTACCACCTGCACTTCGCCTTCTATTTCATGCACCTAGGAGCTCGCTTCCCCAACTCGCATTTCCTTCCTTGATTCTCCTTGATGGTTGAATCTTCCTTCTCCAAACTCTCCCACATTCAACTTATACACCAACTTGCCATTTGTGGGGGCGTCAGCCCATGGCCCAGCCAACCCATCTTTGGCATTTTAGTTAATTTCTTTCGTCAGCCATGTTGCGGGTGCCTACAGTCGAGACCGCCCCACCATATGATTCCACCACCGAAACTCCAACACATAGCCATTTTCATCAATATGACTTTCACGTTTCTTCTTTGGTGTAGCCGGCTCGTCGCACCGTGCGGGCACGCTAGCTTGTCGGTTACCCTAGCTTGTCGCCCTTGCCCTTCATGCACCCATCGCATTTCACATCCAACTCAGGGGTGTTACAGCTGGTGTGGGAAGGATGGCTGCAGACAACCTCTGCACCACCCAGGCGGCCCAACGGCCCGCTAGGGTGGCGGGGTGATTCCAGGAATCACCTCGCCACCCTTGTGAGCCGTTGGGCCACCGATGTAAGGACCTCAAGCTGCAAGTGCAGTTGGGCGAGGGGGCACAGTGGGAAGGCGCGGGCGAGCCAAACGAAACGGCAGCACATGTGAAGGAAACGAGTGAAATGCGACCAAGTGCGAAGTGTTTGGTGTATGTACCCGTGGGTGGTCCCAGCGAGTCGATGGGTGGGTGAGCCGAAGAGCGGGTGAGTTGATGGGTGGGTGAAACAAAATGTGAATGCATGGTTGGGTCAGCCAATGGGCGGGCCGACCTATTCGAAGGATGAACAAATGTGAGTTGGGAAGTTTGGTGGGTCGGCTGGGCGCCCCCACACAATGAACGATGGATATAAGAACTCGGCGGTGAGATGGTGGAAGGTATCGATCAAACGAAGTGCGAGCTATCACACAGTGGTTCTGTGGTGAGGAGCAGGGTGAAGTGTGAATGAGCCCGCACGACGGGTGAAACGAAAGGCAGAAAACCATGTGGTGAGTTTCGGGCAGGGCGACACGGGTGTGTGCCCCCACCGAATGAAGGGTGGTTGGACTGGACGAACTCGTGTAGGGTGACCCGCGGGTGGGAGCGCCCGGCGAGGTGAAACGAAGTGTTGGGTTGTAAACGAGGTGCGACGGACGTGTGAAGGTGCCCGAGTTGGGTGGCAGGGTGACACAGGTAGCGACGCCTGAGTTGGGAAAATGACACGATCATTCGACAAGCTGAACAGAACGCGTTCGGGTGAACTTGCAAAGGAAAATGATGAGTTGGGCAAGAGTCGTACGAAGACCGTGTGGTCACGCCGATGAGCTGGCCAACACGTTGTGCCGGTGAATGTAAAAATATTCTAAGTGTAAATTTGGGGTTTCCTCAAGATTGTAACTTACATATATATTGATATTTTTAGCATACTCATTATAGGGAGTTGCCCCTCCGAGTTATACTGTTGTGCATTTGTGTTAATGCTGATGAACGTTTAACTGTTGTTTTATAATGAATGAAAGTACTTGGTAAAAGAAGAAAATAAACTAAGTATAGAAAGTAGGTGTAGTCCACGATCGCAAGTATTGGTGAAAAGAAAGTGGTCGGTGGTGCCGCACCTCCTATAGTGCGGTTGGAAGAGTACCGCCAGTGTAGGGGCGTGACAGGTGGTATAGAGCTGATTGACAATAAGGAGTTGATCCCACTGCACTATTGTGATAGGTGGTATCAGAGCTGATTGATGATAAGGAGTTGATCCCATTGCACTATCATGACAGGTGGTATCAGAGCTGATTGACGATAAGGAGCTGATCCCACTGCACTATCATGACAGGTGGTATCAGAGCTGATGGTGAACAAGGTGCAGGATTTGCAGAGAAGCTGATCTACACTTCGTGACAGGGATAAGAAGCTAATCCCATTGTACTAACGTGACAGTGGGTATCGAAGTTGGTGAATGGTCTATACTAGATCGCAAAGAAGGCTGGTGGCAGAGATGGCAGGGGAACCTCAGTTTGTGACATGTGAATCTAGCCACAATGTAGGAGAAGATTTCATGAGCATGGTATTGGAACGGTTGGAGGAATGGGATTCAGATTGGACTTCGATGAAGGCCGAGATCATGCAGGATCGTGAAGGCAATGCGAAGACAAAATAAGAACTCGATGAACTCAAGGAAAATACGAGTATACGGAATGGAAGTATACACAAATGCAAGAGGAAGTCAAGGAGATCGGGAAAGAAAGAGATCAAGGTTTGGCAGAAATATTGAAATTGCAAAAATCTCTTGACGAAGCTCGAGATGAGATCGCGGTTTTGAAGAAGGCCATGAGACATAACTCAAGCGGAGGAGTGTCTCATGTGAAATTCAAGGAACTGGATTCTTATGATGATATAAGGAGTACGAAGACTCTTGGCAACATTCTATGGGACATGGAACAATACTTGGAATGCTTGGGATTACCTGATGAGGAAACTAAGGTAAAAGTAGCTTCTCAATTCTTGACGAAGGATGCTAAGATGTGGTGGCAAAGAAGGATGGATTAGATTGCCAATGGTAGTGCTGATGACATAACTTCGTGGGATGACATGAAGAAGTCTTTGCAGACCCACTTCAGTCCACAGGATGAAACATGGGAAGCAAGGATGAAGATAAAATACATGAAGCAAATGGGAAGTTTGCAGGCATATCAGCGAGAGTTTGCAAGTGCAGTTCTGGAACTTCTGGACATGGCGGAGAGGGACAAGGTGTTCAACTTTGTTATAGGGCTGAAACCTTGGGCTCAAAATGAAGTGAAGAGACATAAGATAAAGACACTTGAGGAAGATTTTGCTACTGTAGATCGTTTCATGGAGCATTATGATGAAGCTTCTGATGAGAAGAAGAAGAAGTTCGATAAGCCGAAAGAAAAAACTATTAAAGATGATGCTTCGAAATCATATGATAAGACGAAGATGAAGAAACCATTAAATTGTTGGATATGTAAGGAACCACATACTGTGAATAATTGTCCTTCAAGACCGAAAGTGGCTATGATGGCACAATCCAATACGAAGAAAGAAGAGACTTATGTGGGGGTGATGCAGATTCTTGGAGCTGCAACTGCTACAGAAGCGGTCTCATGAAGAGATCTAGAAAGGAACAGTTTGGAGTATGTTTGGATGAAGATTGGGAGTGTTGATGTGCTTAGTATGGTGGATAGTGGCGCTACTCACAACTTCATGAGTGAGGATATTGCGAGAATGATTGGGCTGAAATTTGTATCGGTGCAGGCACAAATAAAGACAGTGAATTCTCCTCCTGATTATGTGGTTGGTGTGGCTGAAAAGGTGGACACAACACTTGGTGAGTGGACCAAGAAAGTCGACTTCACTATAGTGCAGATTGATGACTATGAAATTGTGCTGGGAATGGAATTTTTGAAGCATTATGATGCAATGATTGTTCCATGTTTGAAGAATCTATACATTTACAACGGAAGGGAAGATGTACCCATTGGTGTTCCAACCGTGGGAGTAACAAGACCCGAGTGTAAGTTGGCAGTGATGCAGATGGGGGATGAGAAGCGTATGGATGAGGTCTGTAAGCGGATGTCTGTTGCAGAGACAAAGCTTATGGAACAGTCACAGGTTATCAAGACATTGTCAGATAGCATCTTGGATTTGTCTAGGAGGCTGGAGGCAGTAGAGGATGACGATGATGATGATGAAGAATATATGAGGCCGAATGTCCAGGTGGAGGATCGGGTTGCATATCTACAGAGGATGGAAGTGGAAGATCCAGATAGATGGATTGAGCTGATTAGTGAGGGAGAGCCTTCAGGCTCTGCTCCCTCCACATCTTCTTAGATGACTTAGAAGATGGGGCTCATTGTTAGCTGCTCATGGCAGTGAGTCCCTAAACATTTGAGCAGGCATCTAGGGGTGAGATGACACAGATTGATAGGTAGCTTGCAGTAGACAGTCATGGCGATGTATGGACATGAGTTCTTGTGGAGGCGATGCATGGTTGGATTAGCTACCCAACTAATCACTGACATGAGGGGTACCAACGCATGATTCAGCAGAGCAGTGGCACATCTATGGCATGGAGACAGGTTGATGGTGTATACATCTGGATTACCCATATACACGATTGTGTGGATGATATCTTGGTGACGGATGGTTGTCGCGATGGATTATTGTCGAGGAAAACAATGAATTCAAGTGGAGAAGGATGTAAGGACCTCGAGCTACAGGTGTGGTTGGGCGAGGGCGCGTGGTGTGAAGGCATGGGCGAGCCAAACCAAACAACAGCACAAGCAAAGGAAATGAGTGAAATGCGACAAATTTCAAAGTGTTTGGTGTATATACCCGTGGGCGGTCCTGGGCAAGCCGATGGGTCGGCGAGCCGACGATCGGGCGAGCTGACGGGCGGGTGAACCAAAACGTGAATGCATGCTTGGGTTGGCCGACGGGCAGGCTGACCCATTCAAAGGATGAACCGATACGAGTTGGGAAGTTCAGTGGGTTGGCCGGGCGCCCCCACATGACGAATGATGGATATAAGAACTCGGTAGTGAGATGGTGGAGGGCATCAATCAAATGAAGTGTGAGCTATCACACAATGGTTCTGTGGTGAGGAGAAGGGTGTAGTGCGAATGAGCCCGCACGACGGGTGAAACAAAAGGCATAGAGCCGTGTGGTGAGATTCGGGCAGGGTGGCACGGGCGTGTGCACCCGCCGAACGAAACGAACTCGTGTAGGGTGACCCACGGGTGGGAGCACCCGGCGAGGTGAAACGAAGTTTTGGGTTGTAAACGAGGTGCGATAGAAATGCGAAGGGGCCCGAGTTGGGCGGCACGGTGACACGGGTAGTTGTGCCCGAGTTGCAAAAATGACACGATCGTTCGACGAGTTGAACATAACGTGTTCAGGTGAATGTGCAGAGGCAAACGATGAGTTGGGCAAGAGTCGTGCAGCGAATGTGAGGGCGCGCCCACGAGCTAGCCAATACGTTGTGCCAGTGAATGTAAAAATATTTTAAGTGTAAATTTGGGGTTTCCTCAAGATTGTAACTTTCATATATATTGATATTTTAGGTAGACTCATTATAGGGAGTTGCCCCTCCCAGTTATACTGTTGTGCATTTGTGTTAATGTTGATGAACGTTTAACTGCTGTTTTATAATGAATGAAATTACTTGCTAAAAGAATAAAATAAACTAAGGATAGAAAGTAGGCGTAGTCCACGATCACAAGTATTGGTGAAAAGAAAGTGGTCGGTGGTGCTGCACCTCCTATAGTGCGGTTGAAAGAGAACCGCCAGTGTAGGGGCATGACAACCGGGGTGGGGCCAAGACCATTGGGGAAATCAACCCCACGAGCCGTTGGGGGAATCACCCCTCCCTCTGCCCTCCACCCCACCCTCGCGAGCCGTTGGGGGAATCACCCCACCCTTCGCCCCACCCCGGCTGTCATGCCCCTACACTGGCGGTACTCTTCCAACCACACTATAGGAGGTACGGCACCACCAACACTTTCCTTTTCACCAATACTCATGGTCATGGACTACGCCTTATGTCTATACTTAATTATTTTTTTTTACCAAGTAATTTCATTCATTATAACATAGCAGTTAAACATTCATCAGCATTAACATAAAAGCACAACAGTGTAACTTGGAGGGGAAACTCCCTATAATGAGTCTGCCTGAAATAGTAATATATATGTAAGTTACAATCTTGAGGAAACCCCAAATTTACACTTATAATACTTTTAAATTCACCGGCACAACTCGGTTAGCCCAGCTCGTCGGCACACCCACACGGTCGTCTGAACGAATCTGCCCAACTCCTCGTTTGCCTCCACATGTTCACTTGAATGCGTTTCATTCAGTTCATCTAACTCATCAGGTGCTCCCACCGAACACCCAACTCGCCCACTAGCAGGTCGTTCACCGTGCACGCCCATTCAAGACTTCGCACAAACCACCGTTCACCAACTTGTGTCATTCAGGAGGGCACCCTACTGCGCCCTCGCACGCCCTCGAACGACCTTCAGAACGGTTCTATAAACAACCTTGAACGACCTTCTACACGACCTCCGAATGATCTTTGAACGATCCTCTGAACTTCCTCCGAACGACCCACTGAACGACTTTATGCACGTTCTTTCAGCTCTGCGCAATTGTCCATTTAGCTCTGCACGACCGTTCGTTCAGCCCTCCAAACGACCTCCTAAATGACCCGTTCAGGATCCCGTGTGAGTCTGCCCATGCGCCCTGGCTCACCCTATGGTTCCCTTAACCTGCACCTCATCTCGCACATTTGTTTCAGCGTGAGTGCTTCGGCCTGCCAGCTGCCTACACTACGCCTCTTCTTCAGACCTCAATCCTACGCACCTCCTTCTCCATGTTTGGATGCCTTATGCGTTGATTTCTTGGTTGAATGATGGCTTAGCTCCACGCCAACCATTTCATATATATATGGTTTGCCCAACCTTGGACCATCGTGTCCTTCTGTTCGGCCAACCCATCATTTCCTCCGTTTCATTTTCTGAACGAGTCGGCCCGCCCGTCGGCCGACCCAACCATCGTGTGCATCCACCGTTTGCTTTGCCCGCCCGTCGGCTTGCCAGAACTGCTCACAACTATATAACCAAATGTTCCACAACTCGGTTGCATTTCGCCCACCATGTCGCAGCTCTTCGCTCGTGCGTTTCCACCTGCAACTCGTGGTCCTTACATTCTCCCCCACTTGAAATCATTGTTGTCCTTGACAATCTCTCATCCCAACAACCATCTGTCACCAAGATAGCCATACCATGACATATAATCCAATGGTATGTCATACATTGGAAAGTCTCCTCAATCCATAATCATCAACCACATCCGTCGCAATCTCCACATGCTGCTCCCCCGGTGGAAGGCTAGTCCCTCCAACTCAAGCTACATGCTTACTGCAACATCTTGTGTCATCCTCATCATGTACCATCATCGTGTGAACTGCTACCATGATACTCCAACAGAATGCCAACACATCTCTGCAAACTTCCAGACCCCATGATTTGAACTAGTCGGGTAGCTAATCCAACTGTCACGCTCAAACCATGATAATGCACATCCTCATGCCATCATCAGTCGTTTCTCAGACTCCTCTCACAACACCAACTCGATCAAGAATCCATCTCCATATAAGCCATGTCCAGGTCCATGAAGTAAGCTTCATCTCATCTAAAACATGCTGTCCATGATGTTTGGTATCAATGTGCTACATGAAATCAGTTGCATCTATCCCAACATCATCATCCATATGTGTAAAATCCTTCTCCTCAATATTAAGAGATCATCTTCCAACTCTCGATGTGCCACATCCAGGTTCATGAAGCAACCCTCCATCATATCTGCAATGTGCCATCCCCCAAGTCTATCACAGAAACAAGTATGCGCCTGCCTCATCCATCCATGTGTAAAAAGTGGTCAAGTCTCGGCTCAACCCATGCCCAATTGTTGCCACCAAGGCATCATCATTGTTGCAACTGCATCACTTGAAAGTGTCTTATATCGATCCTCCACATCAAGTCACTCTTTCAAGCACACCCATACATGTACTCAAAAGTATGCACCCCATCCTGCATCAAAGTCCCTGACCTCATCTCCTCAATGCATTAGATCCTCCAAGTCCACCATATATGAAGTCCTCAAAAGTCACAACCTCATGTCATCATGATCTCCATGAGTCATCTCCAACCAACATCCTAGCAAGCATACATGTCTTGGCCCAAATGTCTCTACAAGATGCCTTAGCTCTCCATGTAGTAGGAATGATCCATAGTCTGCTCACAAACCCAACCAGTCCATGGCCTTGTTGTATGAGAGTGCATAACATCTCCATCGGCTCATAAATAAAACATCTCCATGTCACACTTGCAAGTCCTCATCCAAGTCTGCAAATCGGTCTAGTGAACTCAGTCACCCAACCATATCATCATCACATGAGTCTCTCCACCATGGCTCCCCCACTGAAGGTTCCACCAAGACTTCCTCTTGGTCTCGGCCATGAGAAGTCCACCCAAGTATCACCATACCCGAATGTGTGCCCTTATCCAATCTGTCCATGAGTCATGCCGGGCACTTAGCCAATTCTCCATGTGGCTAAAGCATGACCCATTCTTACACACTGATCATCATGTCCCTCCCTCGTCACGGGCCTTTGCACCTTCTTCTGTAAGGTCACAAACAATCCCAACAAGTCCTGTAACAGTCAATGGTTCTTTCCTTTCCATACACAGTCTCTTTGTACACATCCATGGTAAGATCCTCCCTTGCATCGGAAAACTAATTTTACTCTTCCCTGCATATGGTTCATCTTCCAAAAGTCTCACTAAAACAAAACTATCAATAATACTTACTTCATCATGAGGTTCCTCCATGTGAGTATCCTCATCCACCAATGTCTACAAACCACACGATCTTGGTCCAACTTGAACAATTTCAAGTTCCTCCTCCATCATTGTCATATCTGCAACTTTCTCTTCAAGTGAACCAATTAAGTACTCATTGACTTCTTCTATCGAACTAAGCCTCCAAACATCTGCATGATTGTTTCGGTAGTAGTCCCTAAGCCTGTCAATGTAGTCAAGCTCATCCTGCTTGATTACAATGACCTTCTTACCAAGAAAGTCTTCCTTTTGTGTATACTCCCATTCTGTATACTCATATTGGTCCTTGAGTTCTTCAACCTTGCTAATAATAATTGACTTTTCCCTTTGACTTTCCTACGTTAGCTTTTGCTTTTGGGGGTGATTATTATTGGGTGGCCATCTTCGCATAGCCTTCCCACATCTGCATGCTTTCAGCCTTCATTGAATTCCATTCAGAACTCCATTTCCTCATTTGTTCCAATACCTCTTTCAGAAAATCCTTTCCTTCATTATGGCCAGATTCACCTGTCATAAAATGAGGTCCTTCCGCCATCTCTGCCATCCACTTTCCTTGCAACCCTCAATCACCTTCTAGACTTCTGAATCAGCTCTAATACCACCTGTCAGGCCTCTACACTTGCAGTACTCTTCTAACCGCACTATAGGAGGTGCGACACCACAGACCCTTTTCTTTTCACCAATACTCACGGTCATGGACTACTCCTTACATCTATACTTAGTTTATTTTTCATTTTTACCAAGTACTTTCATTCATTATAACATAGCACTTAAACATTCATCAGCATTAACATAAATGCACAACAATATAACTGGGAGGGGCAACTCCCTATAATGAGTCTACCCAAAATAATAATATATATGTAAGTTACAATCTTGAGGAAACCCCAAATTTACACTTACAATATTTTTACATTCACCGACACAACTCGGTTAGCCCAGCTCGTCGGCACGCCCACATGGTCGTTCTAGCGACTCTACCCAACTCCTCATTTGCCTCCACACATTCACCTGAACGCATTTTGTTCAGCTCATCTAACTTGTCGGGCGCTCCCACCGAACACCCAACTCACCCACCGGTGGGTCGTTCACCATGCACGCCCATTCAAGGCTTCGCACGAACCACCGTTCACCAACTCGTATTGTTCAGGCGAGTGTCCTGCTGCGCACTCGCATGCCCTCGAACGACCTTTCGAACGATTCTACGAACGACCTCGAATGACCTTCTGTACGACCTCTGAACGACCTCCAAACGATCCTCTGAATGACCTCCGAACGACCCACCAAACGACTTTCTACACGTTCGTTCAGCCCCCGAAATGATCGTCCATTCAGCCCTGTACGACCATTTGTTCAGCCCTCCAAATGACCTCCTGAACGATCCGTTCAGAATCCTGTGTGCGTCTACTCGTGCGCCCTAGCTCGCCCTGTGGCACCCTCGACCTGCACCTCAGCTCACACGTTCGTTTCGGCGTGAGTGCTTCGGCCTGCCAACCACCTGCACTACGCCTCTTCTTCAGACCTCAACCCTACGCACCTCCTTCTCCACATTTGGATGCCTTCTGCATTGATTGCTTGGTTGAATGATGGCTTAGTTCCACGCCAATTGTTTCATATATATATGGCTCGCCCAACCTTGGACCGTCGTGTCCTTCTGTTCGGCCGACCCATCATTTCCTCTGTTTCATTTTTTGAACGAGTCGGCCTTCCCGTCGGCCGACCCAACCATCGTGTGCGTCCATCATTTGGTTCACCCGCCCGTCGGCCTGCCGGGACTACTCACGGCTATATAACAAAATGATCCACAACTCGATCGCATTTTGCCCACCGTGCCATAGCTCTTTGCTCGTGCATTTCCACCTGTAGCTCGTGGTCCTTACACCGGCGGCCCAACGGCCCGAGGGGGTGGCGGGGTGATTTTGGGAATCACCCCGCCCTCCGCAACACCCCGATAGCCGAACGGCCCGCGGGGGTTTCAGGGTGATTCTGGGAATCACCCTACCCTCTGCCCCACCCCGACGGCCCAACAGCTCGCGGGGGTGGCGGGGTGATTCCAGGAATCACTTGACCCACCACCCCATCTTGGCAACCCAATGGCTCGTGGGGGTGGCGGGGTGATTCCAGGAATCACTTGACCCACCACCCCATCTTGGCAACCCAATGGCTCGTGGGGGTGGCGGGTTGATTTCAGAAATCACCCCACGTGGGCAGCCCAACGGCCCGCAAGGGTGATAGGGTGGTTCCAGGAATCACCCCTCCCTCTGCCCCACCCCAGTGGCCCAACGGCTCGTGGGGGTGGCGGGTTGATTCCAAAAATCACCCCGCTCTTCACCTCACCCCAGTGGCCCAACGAACCTCCACCCCAGCTCGGCAGCCCAACGGCCCGTGCAGGTGGCGGTGTGATTCCGAGAATCACCCCGCCCTTCGCACCACCCCGGTAGCCTAATGGCTCGAGGGGTTGGTGGGGTGATTCCAGGAATCACCCCATCCTCCGCCCCACCCCGGCGGCCCAACGGTCCGCGGGGGTGGTGGGGTGATTCCAAGAATCACCCTGCCCTGCTCCCCACCCTAGTGGCCCAACAACCCGCGAGGGTGGCAGTGTGATTCCGGGAATCACACCACCCTCTGCCCCATGCCAGTGGCCCAACGACTTTAGGGGATGGCAGTGTGATTCCGGTAATCACTCAGCCCTCTGCCCCACCTGGGCGACCCAACAACCCGCAAGGGTGGCGGGGTGATTCCAGGAATCACCCCGCCCTCCGCCCCACCCAAACGGTGCAACGGCTCTCGGGGTTGGTGGGATAATTCCAAAAATCACACCACCCTCCACCCCACCCCAGTGGCCCGATGGCCCGCGGGGGTGGCAGGGTGATTATGGGAATCACCCTGCCCTCTGTGCCAACCCGGCGGTCCAACGACTTGTGAGGGTGGTGGGGTGATTCTAGGAGTCACCCAGCCCTCCACCCCACCCCGACGGCCTAACGGCCCGTGGGGGTTGCAGGGTGATTTCGGGAATCACCCCACCCTCCGCCCCACCCCAGCGGCCCGACGACTCGCGAGGGTGTTGCGGTGATTCATGGAATCACCCCGCCCTCTGCCCCACCCCGGCGGCCCAATGACCCGCAGGGGTGTCAGGGTGATTCTAGGAATCACCCTACCCTCCGCCCCACCGTGGGTGCCCAACGACAAGCGGGGGTGTCGGGGTGATTCCAGGAATCGCCCCGCCACCCTCGTAGGCCATTGGGCCGCTGGGGTGGGGCGAAGGGCTGTGGACAGTCTCTGCCCCACCCCAACGGCCTAACGGCCCACGGGGGTCGCTGGATGATTCCTGTAATTGCCTTGCCCTCTACCCCACCTCAGAGGCACAACAACCTTCGCCCCACCCCGGCGGCACATTGAGCCCACCACGGTGACGAAACGTCTCGCGGGGGTGGCAGGGCAATTATGGGAATCAACCCACCACCCCGGCGGCAGAAAGGCCCGCGGGGGTGGTGGGGCAATTCCAGGAATCACCCCGCCCTCCACCCCACCTCGGCGGTCCAACGGCCCACGTGGTTGGCGGGGTGATTCCATGAATCACCCTGCCCTTCGCCCCACCCCGGTAGCCCAATGACCTGCAGGGGTAGTGGGGTGATTACGGGAATCACCCAGCCCTCCGCCCCACCCCGGCGACCCAATGGCCCACGGGGGTGGTTGGGTGATTCCAAGAATCACCCCACCCTCTATCCCACCCTAGCATTCTAATGGCCCGCGAGGTTGGCGGGTTGATTCCAGGAATCAACCCGCCCTCAGCCGTACCGCGGCGACCCAATGGCCTGTGGAGGTGGAATCACCCCGCCCTCTGCCACAACCCATCGACCCAACAGCCCACGGGGGTGCTGGGGTGATTCCGGAAACCACACCGGTGGCCCAACGACCCACAGGTGTGCCATGGTGATTCCAGGAAGGACCTCGCCCTTCACCCCACGCCAACGGCCCAACGACTTGCAACAGCTAGAATCAACCCACACTGCGCCCCACCACAGCGGCCCAATGGCTCGCGAGGGTGGCGGGGTGATTCTGGGAATCACCCCACCGTCCGTACCACCCTTGCGGCCCAACGGCCCGCAGGGGTGGAGGGGTGATTCCAGGAATCACCCATCCCTCCCCTCCACCCGGGTGGCCCAACGGCCCGTGGGAGTGGCGGGGTGATCTGGGAATCACCCGGCACACAGCCCCACTCTGGTGGCCCAACGGCCTATGGGGGTAGTGTGGTGATGTCGAGAATCACCCCGCCCTCTGCCCCACCCCGGTGACCCAATGGCCCGTGGGGGTGGCGGGGTGATTCTAGGAATCGCCCTACCATCCGCCCCATCCCGGTGGCCCAACGACTTGCGGGGGTGGTGGGGTGATTCAGGAATCACCCCGCTCTCCGGCCCTCCCCAGCGAACCAACGGCCCGCGGGGGTGGCGGGGTGATTCCAGGAATCACCCCGCCCTCGGCAGGACCCCGGCAGCCCATCGGCCCGTGGGGGTACCAAGGTGATTCCGGGAATCACCCCGCCCTCCACCCCACTCCGGCGGGCCAACGGCCCGTAGGGGTGCTTGGGTGATTTTGGGAATCACCTCACCCTTCGCCCCACCCTAACGGCCCAACGGCTTGCAAGGGTGGCGGGGTGATTCCGGGAATCACCCCGCCCACGGGAATCACCCCGCCCACCGCCCCACCCAGATGGCCCAACGACCCGCAGGGGTGGCTACATGATTCCGGGAATCACCTCGCCCTCCGCCCCACCACGGCGGTCCAACGGCCCGTGGGGGTGGTGGGGTGATTCTAGGAATCACCCAGCCCTCCGCCCCACCTGGGCAGCCCAACAACTCGTGGGGTGGCATGGTGATTTTTGAAATCACCCCGCTCTCCGCTCCACACAGTCGGCCCAATGGCCTGCGGAGGTAGTAGGGTGATTCAAGGAACCACCCCACCCTCTACCCCACCCCGGCAGCCCTGGCAGCCCAACGACTCAGGTGGGTGATGGGTGATTCCAAGAATCACCTCGCCCTCCGCCCCACCGTGGCAGCACAACAGATCACGGGGGTGGCAGGGTGATTCCAGGAATCACCCACCCCGGTGGACCAATGACTCGCGGGGTGGCGGGGTGATTCTGGCAATCACCCCGCCCTTCGCCCCACCCTAGCAGCCTAATGGCTCATGGGGGTGGCTGGGTGATTCCAGGAATCACCCCGCCCTCCACCCCACCGCGGCGACCCAATGGCCCGCGAGGGTGGTAGGTTGATTCTGGGAATCACCCTGCCCTATGCCCCACCCCGCTAGCCCAACGGCCCGCGAGGGTCTGCAATCACCACTCTCTCCACCCCACCCCGACAGCCCAATGGCCTGTGGGGGTGGCGAGGTGATTCTGGGAATCACCCAACACTCCGCTCCACCCCGGCGGCCCAACTACCCGCGGGGGTGGTAGTGTGATTCCATTAATCACCCCGCCCTCCGCCCTACCCCAGCAGCCCAATGGCCCTCAGGAGTGGCGGGGTGATTCCAGGAATCACCCCACAATCTGCCCCATCCTGGTGGACCAATGACCCGCAAGGGTGGTGGGGTGATTCCATGAATCACCCCGCCATCCGCCCCATCCCGGCGGCCCAACGGTCCGCGGGGGTCGGGGTGATTCTGGGAATCACCCCGCCCTCAGCCCCAACCCAGCGGACCAACAGCCCGCGGGGTGGTTGGGTGATTCTAGGAATCACCCCACCCCGGCGGCCCAACAACCCGTGGTGGTGGTTCGGTGATTCCGGGAATCACCTCGCCCTCCGCCCCACCCCAGCGACCCAACGGCCCGCGGGGGTGCCGATGATTCAGGGAATCACCCTGCCCTCCACCCCACCACGCCGACCCAACGGCCCGCGGGGGTGGCGGTTTGATTTCGGGAATCGCGCCGCCCTGCGCCCCACCCTGACGACCCAACAGCCCGTGGGGGTGGCAGGGTGATTTCGTGAATCCCTCCGCCCTGTGCCCGACCTCGGCGACCCAATAGCCCGCGGGGGTGATGGGGTGATTCCGGGAATCACCCCGTCGTCCATGGCACTGTGGTGGCCCAACAGCCTCCGGGGATGGTGTGGTGATTCCGGGAATCACCGAGCCTTTTGCCACACCCCGGCAGCTCAACTGCCTGCGGGGGTGGCGGGGTGATTCTAGGAATCACTGTGCCCTCCACCCTAACCCAGCGGCCCAACGACCCCGCGGGTGTGGAGGGGTGATTCCAGGAATCACCCTGCCCTCCTCCCCACCCCAGCGGCCCAATGGCCCACAGGGGTGGCAGGCTGATTCTGGGAATCACCCCGCCCTCCGCCCCACACCGGTGGCCCATCGGCCCATTGGGGTGGAGAGGTGATTTCAGGAATCACCATGCCCTCCGCCCGAATCCAACGACCCAATGGCCCGTTGGGGTGAAAGGGTGATTCTGAGAATCATAACACCCTCTCCACCACCCCAACGGCCCTACAACCCGCGGGGGTGACGGGGTGATTTTGGGAATCACCCCACCTTCCATCGCACCCCAACGGCCTGCAGGGTTGCCGGGGTGATTCTAGGAATCACCTCGCCCTCTGGCCCACCCTGACATCCCAACAACTCGCGGGGGTGGCAGCGTGACTCTGGGAATCACCCTGCCCACCACCCCACCCCAGCAGCCCAACGGCCCGCATGGGTGCCACAGGTGGCAGGGTGATTCCGGGAAGTACCTCTCCCTCCGCCCCACTATGATAGTCCAATAGCCCGCGGAGGTAGCGGGGTGAT
This sequence comes from Pinus tabuliformis, assembly GCA_031772625.1. Taxonomy (NCBI): domain Eukaryota; kingdom Viridiplantae; phylum Streptophyta; class Pinopsida; order Pinales; family Pinaceae; genus Pinus; species Pinus tabuliformis. The sequence continues at coordinate 589,883,260 of CM062810.1, forward strand.
TCCGGGAATCACCCCGCCCTCCGCCCCACCTCGGCGGCCTAATGTCTTGTGGGGGTGGCGGGGTGATTCCAGGAATCAACACGCCCTCCGCCCCACACCAGTGGCCCAAAGGCCCGCAAGGGTGGCAGGGTGATTCCGAGAATCACCCCACCCTCCACCCCACCCTGGCGGCCCAATGGCCCTACGCCCCACACTAGCAGCCCAACAGCCTGTGGGGGTGGCATTGTGATTTAGAGAATAACCCCGCCCTCTGCGCCACCCCAATGGCCCAACAGCTCGCGGGGATGGCGATGTGATTCCGGGAGTCACCCCACCCCGGTGGCCCAACAGTGTGCATGGGTGGCGGGGTGATTCCGGGAATCACCTCGCCCTTAGCCCCACCTCAGCTGCCCAACGGCCTGTGGGGTTGGCTGCGTGATTCCAGGAATCAAACCTTCCTCTTCCCCTCCCCAGCGGCCCATCGACCTGCAAGTTTATTTGGGGTGATTTCGGGAATCACCCCACCCTCCGCCCCACCCTGGCGACCCAACGGCCCGTGTAGGTGGCAGGGTCATTATGGGAATCACCCCACCTGGGCGGCCCAATGGCCCATGAGGGTGGTAGTGTGATTTTGGGAATCACACCACCCTTCGACCCACCCCCGCATAGCAACGGCCCGCGGGGGTGGTGGGATGATTCTAAGAATCACCCCGCCCTGCGCCCCACCCCGGCTGTCACACCCTACACTGGCGGTACTCTTCCAACTGCACTATAGGAGGTGTGGAACCACTGACCACTTTCTTTTTAACAATACTTGCGATCGTGGACTATGCCTACTTTCTATACCTAGTTTATTTTTCAACTTTCCTAAGTATACATTCATTAACACAGCAGAAAAATTCTTACATCATTCATCATTATTATCTTTTAACATATATGCATAGCGGATAATAAACTGGGAGGGGAAACTCCCTGAAATATGAGTCTGCCCGATAATATCTATATTCAGTTTTACAGTCTTTGCAAGAAACCCCAAGTTTCCTTGGTACAATATCTGTCAAATCGTGCAAGTCAGCTTGCACTGTTTGCACTGCCTGAACCACTGTTCGGAGTGCCCAAGGATAATTCTACCCATCGCACCTTGTTCACCGACACACTGTTTAGCATGTTGTTCACCCTCAGCTCATTTAACCGAACGCCCTCAACTCGTTCAGTTGGATGCCCTCGCACGCCCTCGCCCGTTCGGTCGTTCAGCCCAGCGCTATCACACGCCCTTGCCCATTCGCTCGTTCAGCCTGGCACCCTCGCACGCCCTCACCCATTCACTCGTTCAGCCCGATGCCCTCGCCCATTTACACGTTTGGCCCGGCGCCCTCGCACGCCCTCACCCGAACGCCTTTGAACAACTTCGCCTGATCGTTCACCCATTCAGTCATTTGGCTAGGTGCCCTTGCACGGCCTCACCCAAATGCTTTCACATGACATTGCCCGGTCTTTCAAACAAACGCCTTCGCACAGTCGTTTGGCCCAACTCCCTCACATCCCTTTAGACGACCTGGGGCTCCGTTTTCTATGTTTGCCCCAGGTGAGTGTTTTGGTCCAAGAGTCCGCCTACACTTTGCCAAATTTTAGTCCTCTCCAAGTTAGCTCGCCCTCCAGCTCACATGAACACTTGGAAACTTCCTTGAATGATTTTTGCCACAATCCCAATGCTTTACTTATATGGCGGTTGGCCCATCGTTCGGGACCTCGATACACCCAGCCGACCCACCGTTTTGTCCAACTCGCCCCAACTTCGCATTGGCCCATGGTGTGGGTGCCCATGTGAGGGACTGCCCCACATATAAACTTTCCATCGCCCAACACTTAGTCATTTTCACAAGATGACTTCACGTCGCATGTTTCCTTCCTTCGGTTGTCTCATTGCATCGTTCGCACGTGCCCTCAACTTGCCATTCAACCGCCTAGCTTGTCACTCGCTCGTCATGCACCTGTGCCAACTCTTGCCGACTTGTCAGTTAAACGCGACCGCCCGGCACGCCCGACTCGTGGGCTTGACATACTCCCCCACTCTAAACAGTTGTTGTCCTCGACAACACCATCATACGACATCGCAAAGTGTCGCTAGCTCCAACATCCAAAGATGCCCATGCTACCTGCCTCTGCTCTACCATCGCACAAACCATAAAGGCTCATGTCTCCATAAATCAGAAAGTCTCCTCAATCCATGATCAACAACCACATCTGTCGCAATCCCCACATGTTGCTCGCACTGTGGAATGATGGTCCCTCCAACTCAAGCTACATGCTTGCTGCAACATATCGTGTTCACCTCATCATGTATCGCCGTCATGTGAACTGCTGCCATGATACCCCAACCCAATGCTAACACATTTCTATACACTTTCGGACCCCATGATTTGAACTAGTCGGGTAGCTAGTCCAACTGTCACGCTCAAACCATGAGAGTGTGCATCCTCATGCCACCATCAATCGTTTCTCATACTCTTGTCACAACATCAACTCGATCAAGAATCCATCTCCATCTAAATAAGCCATGCCTAGGTCCATGAAGTAAACTCCATCTCGTCTGCAACATGTTGTCCATGATGTTTGGTGTCAATGTGCTGCATGAAATCAGTCGCATCTATCCCAACATCATCATCCATATGTGTAAAATCCATCTCCTCAAAATGAAGAGATCCTCTCATCAAACCCGACTCTCGATGTGCCACATCCAGGTCCATGAAGCAACCTCCATCATATCTGCAATGTGCCATCCCTCAAGTCTGCCAAAGAAACAAGTATACACCTATCTCATCATCCATGTGCTGCCCATGATCATAGACCAATCAGCTCCCATGTATCAAAAGTGGTCAAGTCTTGGCTCAACCCATGCCCAAGTGTTACCACCAAGGCATCATCATCATTGCAACTCCATCACTCCAAAGTGTCTCATATCGATCCTCCACATCAAGTCACTCTTTCAAGCACACCCATACATGTACTCAAAAGTATGCACCCCATCCTGCATCAAAGTCTCTGACCTCAGCTTCTCAATGCATCAGATCCTCTAAGTCCACCATAATATGAAGTCCTTAAAAGTCACAACCTCATGTCATCGTGAGCTCCATGAGTCATCTCCAACCAACATCCCAGAAAGCATACATGTCTCGGCCCAAAGGTCTCTACAAGATGCCTCAACTATGTAGTAGGAATGTTCCATAGTCTCCTCACAAATACAACCAGTCCATGGCCTTGTTTTACAAGATTGCACAACATCCCCATCGGCTCATAAATAAAACATCTCCATGTCACATCAACAAATCTACCTGCACAACATCCCTGCTTTGGCACTCCTCATTGGATGCCCATAAGTGACACCTCTACAAGTGCTCCTGCATAATGTCCCTGCATAAGACTGCCATGTTCCATGTTTCCAACTCAATGTCCATGACTCAAGTTGCCCATGTTGTGAAACTAAGTAGACCCATCACAACAATCGGTCATCCTCATCCAAGTCTGCAATCCAATCTAGTGAACTTAGTCACCCAAACCATATCATCATCACATGAGTCTCTTCCACCATGGCTCCCCCACTGAAGGTTCCACCAAGACTTCCTCTTGGTCTCGGCCATGAGAAGTCCACCCAAGTATCATCAAACTCAAGTGTGTGCCCTTCTCCAATCTGTCCATGAGTCATGCCGGGCACTTAGCCAATTTCTCCATATGGCTAAAACATGACCCATCCCTCTTCAATGATCATCACGTTCCTCCCTTGTCACGGGCATTTGCACCTTCTACCATAAGGTCACAAAAAGCCCCAACAAGTCCTACAACAGTCCATCATCCTTGCTTCTCCATACAGGTTCTCATCGTAGACATCCATGGTACGATCCTCCATCGCATTGGCAAATTGATTTTACACTTCCCTGCATATGGTCCATCTACCAAAAGCTCAACTGAAACACAAGTATAAGTACTTAATTCATCATGAGGCTCCTCCATGTGATTATCCTCATCAACGAATGTCTGCACACTACATGATCTTAGTCCAAATTGATCAATTTCAAGCTCACCCTCCATCGTTGTCATATCTGCAACATCCTCAAATATCACAGCTTCCTCTTCTTCGCCATCACAATCTCCAGCTGCAACCTACTCCATTGCCCAACTAAGTCGAAGAAGTTCGTCTTCAACATTCCTTTCCAAGACTTCAAGTTTATCTTGAATCCATGGGTTCTCTTCTTTCATCCACTTTAACCTGTATAAGGTTAGCAAGTGCTTCCCTTTGCATTCTTCCAAAATTGCCATGTCTTGTCGTTCAGCTTGGCCCAAGCACGATGCTTCACCCTTACTAAACCTATCACGAAGTCTTACACTTCCTTCGGTACACCTGGTTCAATTGAATCAAGCTCTGATACCAACTGTCACGAAGTGCAGTGGGATCAGATTCTCTGCAAATCGATTCTCTGAATCAGGGCTCTGATACCAACTGTCACGCCCCTACACTAGCGGTACTCTTCCAACCGCACTATAAGAGGTGCGGCACCACCAAACAATTTCCTTTTAACAATACTTGCGATCGTGGACTATACCTACTTTCTATACTTAGTTTATTTTTCAACTTTCCTAAGTATACATTCATTAACACAGTGGAAACTTTCTTACATCATTCATCATTATTATCTTTTAACATATATGCACAGCGGATAATAAACTAGGAGGGGAAACTCCCTGAAATATGAGTCTACTCGATAATATCTATATTTAGTTTTACAGTATTTGAAGGAAACCCCAAGTTTCCTTGGTACAATATCTGTCAAATCGTGCAAGTCGGCCTACACTGTTCGCATTGGCCAAACCACTGTTTGGAGTGCCCAAGGATACTTCTACCCGACACACCTCGTTCACCATCGCACGGTTCAGCACGTCGTTCACCCTCAACTCGTTCAGCCGAAAGCCATCAACTCGTTCAGGCGGACACCCTCGCATGCCCTCGTCCATTCGGTTGTTCAGCTCAGCACCATCTCATGCCCTTGCCCATTTGCTTGTTCGGCCCAACACCCTCGCACACCCTCCCCCATTCACTCGTTCGGCCTGGCACCCTGGCACGCCCTCACCTATTCGCTCGTTCAGCCCAACGCCCTCGCATGCCCTCACCCGAACGCCTTCGAACGACTTGGCCCGATCGTTTACCCGTTTGGTCGTTCGGCCCAGTTCCCTCGCACGCCCTCACCCTAACGCCTTCGCACGACCTCGCCTTGTTATTCAGGAAAACGCCTTCACACGGTCGTTCGGCCCGACGCCCTCACATGCCTTAGCATGACCTGGGGCTCTGTTTTATGTGTTTTCCCTGGCTCAGTGTTTCGGTCCAAGAGTCCGCCTACAATTTGCCAAATTTCAGTACTCTCCAAGTTAGATCACCCTCCAGCTCACATGAACCCTTGGAAAATTCCTTGAATTATTTTTGCCACCATCACAATGCTTTACTTATATGGCGGTTGGCCCATCGTTCAGGGCATCCACTCACCCAGCCGAGGCACCGCTTCGTCCAACTCGCCCCAACTTCGCCTCAGCCCATGGTGTGGGCGCCCATGTGCCGGGACCGCCCCACATATAAACTTTCCACTGCCCAACACTTAGTCATTTTCATAAGATGACTTTGCGTCCCATGTGTCCTTCGTTCAATCATCTCGTCGCATCGTTCGCGCACGCCCTCAACTCGCCGTTCAACAGCCCAGCTCGTAACTCGCCCGTCGTGTGCCCATGCCAACTCTCGCCGACCCATGAGTTAAACGCGTTTGCCTGACACGCCCAAATCGTGGGCTTGACATACTCCCCCACTCTAAATGGTTGTCGTCTGAGACAACACCATCATATGACATCGCAAAGTGTTGCTAGCTCCAACATCCAAAGATGCCCATGCTACCTGCCTCTGCTCTACCATCGCACAAACCATAAAGGCTCATGTCTCCATAAATCGGAAAGTCTCCTCAATCCATGATCATCAACCACATCCGTCGCAATCCCCACATGCTGCTCCCACTGTGGAAGGCTGGTCCCTCCAACTCAAGTTACATGCTTACTGCAACATATTGTGTCGACCTCATCATGTATCGCCATCATGTGAACTGCTACCGTGATACCACAACCCAATGCTAACACATTTCTGTACACTTCTAGACCCCATGATTTGAACTAGTCGGGTAGCTAGTCCAACTGTCACGCTCAAACCATAAGAATGTGCATCCTCATGCCACCATTAGTCGTTTCTCAGACTCCTGTCACAACATCAACTCAATCAATAATCCACCTCCACCTAAGTAAGTTGTGCCCAGGTCCGTGAAGTAAACTCCATCTCGTCTGCAACATATTTTCCATGATGTTTGGTGTCAATGTGCTGCATGAAATCAGTCTCATCTATCCCAACGTCATCATCCATATCTGTAAAATCCATCTCCTCAAAATGAAGAGATCCTCTCATCAAACTCGACTCTCGATGTGCCACATCCAGGTCCATGAAGCAAGGTCCATCATATCTACAATGTGCCATCCCTCAAGTCTGCCAAAGAAACAAGTATACACCAGTCTCATCATCCATGTGTTGCCCATGATCATAGACCAATCAGCTCCCATGTATCAAAAGTGGTCAAGTCTCAACTGAACCCATGCCCAAGTGTTACCACCAAGGCATCATCATCGTTGCAACTCCATCACTCCAAAGTGTCTCATATCGATTATCCACATCAAGTAACTCTTTCAAGCACACGCATACATGTACTCAAAAGTATGCACACCATCTTGCATCAAAGTCTCTGACCTTAGATTCTCAATGCATCAGATCCTCTAAGTCCACCATAATATGAAGTCCCTAAAAGTCACAACCTCATGTCATCATGAGCTCCATGAGTCATCTCCAACCAACATCCCAGCAAGCATACATGTCTCGGCCCAAAGGTCTCTGCAAGATGCCTCAACTATGTAGTAGGAATGCTCCATAGTCTTCTCACAAATCCAACCAATCCATGGCCTTGTTGTCCAAGATTGCACAACATCCCCATCGGCTCATAAATAAAACATCTCCATGTCACATCAGCAAATCTATCTGCACAACATCCCTGCTTTGGCACTCCTCATTGGATGCCCATAAGTGACACCTCTACAAGTGCTCCTACATAATGTCCCTACATAAGACTTCCATGCCCCATGTCTCCAACCCGATGCCCATGACTCAAGTTGCCCATGTTGTCCAACTAAGTAGACCCATTACAACAATCAATCATCCTCATCCAAGTCTGCAATCCAGTCTAGTGAACTCGGTCACCCAAACCATATCATCATCACATGAGTCTCTTCCACCATGGCTCCCCCACTGAAGGTTCCACCAAGACTTCCTCTTGGTCTCGACCATGAGAAGTCCACCCAAGTATTATCAAACTCAAGTGTGTTCCCTTCTCCAATTTTTCCATGAGTCATGCCGGGCACTTAGCCAATTTCTCCATATGGCTAAAGCATGACCCATCCCTCCGCAATGATCATCATGTTCCTCCCTTGTTATGGGCATTTTCACCTTCTGACATAAGGTCACAAACAACCCCAACAAGTCCTGCAACAATCAATGGTCCTTGCTTCTCCATACAGGGTCTCATCGTAGACATCCATGGTATGATCCTCCATCGCATTGGCAAATTTATTTTCCACTTCCCTGCATATGGTCCATCTACAAAAAGCTCAACTGAAACACAAGTATAAGTACTTACTTCATCATGAGGCTTCTCCATGTGAGTATCCTCATCCACTAATATCTGCAAACTGCATGATCCTGGTCCAACTTGATCAATTTCAAGCTCACCCTCCATCACTGTCATATCTACAACATCCTCAAATATCAAGGCTTTCTCTTCTTCGCCATCACAATCTGCGGCTACAACCTGTGCCATTGCCCAACCAAGTCGAAGAAGTTTATCTTCAACATTCCTCTAAAAGACTTAAAGTTCATCTCGAATACGTGGGTTCTCTTCTTTCATCCACTTTAACTTGTATAAGGTCAGCAAGAGCTTCCCTTTGCATTCTTCCAAACTTGCCATGTCTTGTCGTTCATCTTGGCCCAAGCACGATGCTTCACCCCTGCTGAACCTGTCACGAAGTCTTATACTTCCTTCGATATGCCTAGTTCAACTGAATCAATCTTTGATACCAACTGTCATGAAGTGCAGTGGGATCAACCTCTCTGCAAATCAATTATTTGAATCAGGGCTCTAATACCAACTGTCACGCCCCTACACTGACAGTAGTCTTCCAACCACACTGTAGGAGGTGTAGCACCACTGACCACTTTCTTTTTAACAATACTTGTGATCGTGGACTACGCCTACTTTCTATACTTAGTTTATTTTTAAACTTTCCTATGTATATATTCATTAACACAGTGGAAACATTCTTACATCATTCATCATTATTATCTTTTAACATATATGTACAACAGATAATAAACCGGGAGGGGCAACTCTATGAAATATGAGTCCGCCCGATAATATCTATATTCCGTTTTATAGTCTTTGCAGGAAACCCCAAGTTTCCTTGGTACAATATCTGTCAAATCGTGCAAGTCGGCTTGCACTGTTCGCACTACCTGAACCACCGTTCAGAGTGCCCAGGGATACTTCCGCCCGTCACACCTTGTTCACCATCGCACTGTTTAGCACGTCATTCACCCTCAACGCATTCAGCCGAACGCCCTCAACTCATTCAGGCACAGGGAAAATTTTAATAACCCCCCCTAAATTTATAAATATAATAAATGGGCGAATCTCCATGGTATATAGGAAAAATGGAAGGTGATTTTATCAATAATATAATATTTATATATAATTTTTTGGCGAATCTCTCACCAGGCATGGCGCATATTTACCTCAATTATAAAATCTTGTAAGATCTTGGCGAGTCTTTCACTAAATAATAAAACTTTGTAAAGTATTAGTGAATCTTAGCATAGGCTACATGCTGGTTTAATTCCCCCATTTAAATAGGCTACATTCCAGGTGAATACCATGGGTCAATACCATGTGCCATTTTGGTGAATACCATGGGTCAATACCATGTGCCATTTTTATTTTTATTAATTCTAATATTAGGGTTAATAATGGTTTTTTGCATGGTATTAATAACAATCTAGTCCATGGTATTTGTCCCATAGTATTTTGGCAATAGGTTTCACCTAAATATGACCCATTTTTTGAGTGTTCGTAAATATAAGGTGACTTATGGAGTAAATATAAAAAAATATTTTATTTGTTTACCATACCTCTCGTTTATTTATATTTTTATTAATTTACCATACCTCTTTTACAAATATGGTATTTGGCCCATAGGATTCACTTAAATAAAACCTCTTTCTTGAGCCTTCATAAATAGAACGAGGGTTATGGACTAAATATAAAAAGAGGTTTTATTTATTTACGATACGTCTAGTTTATTAATATTTTTATTTATTTACCATACCTTTTGAGTAAGTATAAAAAGACGTTTTATTTATTTACCATACCTCCACTTTACTTATATCTTTATTTGTTTACACCCTTACATGTATATAATGTGAATTATGGAGTAAATATAAAAAATGTTTTATTTATTTACCATACCTCTCATTTATTTATATTTTTATTAATTTACCATACCTCTTTTATAAATATGGTATTTGGCCCATAGGATTCACTTAAATAAAACCTATTCTTGAAAATGGGCGAATGGATTCACTTAAATAAAACCTATTCTTGAAAATGGGTGAATGGAAGGTTGTAAGTCTTAATTTCAAGGGCTAAATTTACCCTTTTTACCCTCTCCCTTAAAATAAGGTGGGCTATTTGAGGTTATTTGTAAAAATGTACTATGATACAAAATATTCGCCCACTAAAAATTTAAAACCCCTTAATTTCGCCAAAGGGTGAACATTCGCCCCTAAAATTATCCTTGTTCAGGCAGACGCCCTCACCCGTTCGATCATTCAACCTGGCGCCGTTGCACGCCCTCGCCCGTTCACTCATTTGGCCTGGCACCCTTGTACACCCTCATCCGTTCACTCGTTCGGCTCGACGCCCTCGCACGCCCTTGCCCGTTCTCTTGTTCGGCCTGGCGCCCTCGCACACCCTTGCCTGAATGCCTTCAAACGACTTAGTCTGACTGTTCATCCGTTCAGTCGTTCGGCGTGGTGCCCTCCCACGCCATCGCCCGAACGCTTTCACACGACCTCGCCCGGTCATTCAAACAAACGCCTTTGCACGGTCGTTCAGCCTGACGCCCTTGCATGCCTTCGCACGACCTGTGGCTCCATTTTCTGCATTTGCCCCAACTCAGTGTTTCGGTCCAAGAGTCCGCCTAAACTTTGCCAAATTTCAGTCCTCTCCAAGTTAGCTCGCCCTCCAGCTCACATGAACACTTGGAAACTTCCTTGAATGATTTTTTCCACCATCCCAACGCTTTACTTATATGGCAGTTGGCCCATCGTGCAGGGCATCGACTCACCCAGCTGACCCACCATTTCGTCCAAATCGCCCCAACTTCACATCGACCCATGGTGTGAGCGCCCATGTGCGGGACTGCCCCACATAAAATTTCCACCACCCAACACTTAGTCATTTTCACAAGATGACTTCGCGTCACACGTTTCCTTCATTCAGTCGTCTCGTCGCACTGTTCGCACGCGCCCTCAATTGCCCAGCTCATCGCTCGACCATCGTGTGCCCGTGCCAACTCTTGCTGACTATCGGTTAAACACACCCGCTCGGCACTCTCGACTCGTACGCTTGAAATACTCCCCCACTCTAAACGGTTGTTGTCCTCGACAACACCATCATACGACATAACAAAGTGTTGCTAGCTCCAATATCCAAAGATGCCCATGCTGCCTACCTCTGCTCCGCTATCGCACAAACCATAAAGGCTCATGTCTCCATAAATTGGAAAGTCTCCTCAATCCATGATCAACAACCACATCCGTCGCAATCTCCACATGTTGCTCGCACTGTGGAATGCTGGTCCCTCCAACTCAAGTTACATGGTTACTGCAACATATCGTGTTCACCTCATCATGTATCGCCATCATGTGAACTGCTACCATGATACCCCAACCCAATTCTAACACATTTCTATACACTTTCGGACCCCATGATTTGCACTAGTCGGGTAGCTAGTCCAACTGTCACGCTCAAACCATGAGAGTGTGCATCCTCCTGCCACCATCAGTCGTTTCTCATACTCCTGTCACAACATCAACTCGATCAAGAATCCACCTCCATCTAAATAAGCCATGCCTAGGTCCATTAAGTAAACTCCATCCCGTCTGCAACATGTTGTCCATGATGTTTGGTGTCAATGTACTGCATGAAATCAGTCTCATCTATCCCAACATCATCATCCATATGTGTAAAATCCATCTCCTCAAAATGAAGAGATCCTCTCATCAAACCCGACCCTTGATGTGCCATATCCAGGTCCATGAAGCAACATCCATCATATCTACAATGTGCCACCCCTCAAGTCTTCTAAAGAAATAAGTATACACCTATGTCATCATCCATGTGCTGCCCATGATCATAGACTAATCAGCTCCCATGTATCAAAAGTTGTCAAGTCTCGACTGAACCCATGCCCAAGTGTTACCACCAAGGCATCATCATCGTTGCAACTCCATCACTCCAAAGTGTCTCATATCGATCATCCACATCAAGTCACTCTTTCAAGCACACCCATACATGTACTCAAAAGTATGCACCCCATCCTGCATCAAAGTCTCTGACCTCAGCTTCTCAATGCATCAGATCCTCTAAGTCCACCATAATATGAAGTCCTTAAAAGTCACAACCTCATGTCATCATGAGCTCCATGAGTCATCTCCAACCAACATCCCAGCAAGTATACATGTCTCAGCCCAGAGGTCTCTGCAAGTTGCCTCTGCTATGTAGTAGGAATGCTCCATAGTCTCCTCACAAATCCAACCAATCCATGGCCTTGTTGTACAATATTTCACCACATCCCCATCGGCTCATAAATAAAACATCTCCATGTCACATCAGCAAATCTACTTGCACAACATCCCTACTTTGGCACTCCTCATTGGATGCCCATAAGTGACACCTCTACAAGTGCTCCTACAAAATGTCCCTACATAAGACTACCATGCTCCATGTCTCGAACTTGATGTCCATGACTCAAGTTGCCCATGTTGTCCAACTAAGTAGACCCATCACAACAATCGGTCATCCTCATCCAAGTCTGCAATCCGGTCTAGTGAACTCGGTCACCTAAACCATATCATCATCACTTGAGTCTCTTCCACCATGGCTCCCACGCTGAAGGTTCCACCAAGAATTCCTCTTGGTCTCAGACATGAGAAGTCCATCCAAGTATCATCAAACTCAAGTGTGTTCCCTTCTCCAATCTATCCATGAGTCATGCCGGGCACTTAGCCAATTTCTCCATATGGCTAAAGCATGACCCATCCCTCCGCAATGATCATCATGTTCCTCCCTTGTCATAGGAATTTGCACCTTCTGCCATAAGGTCACAAATAGCCCCAACAAGTTCTGAAATAGTCAATGGTCCTTGCTTCTCCATATAGGGTCTCATCGTAGACATCCATGGTATGATCCTCCATCGCATTGGCAAATTGATTTTGCACTTCCCTGCATATGGTCCATCTACCAAAAGCTCAACTGAAACACAAGTTTAAGTACTTACTTCATCATGAGGCTCCTCCATGTGAGTATCCTCATCCACCAATGTCTGCAAATTGAACGATCTTGGTCCAGCTTGATCAATTTCAAGCTCACCCTCCATCGTTGTCATATCTGCAACATCCTAAAATATCACGGCTTCCTCTTCTTCGCCATATCAAACTACATCTACAACCTGCTCCATTGCCCAACCACATATAAACTTTCCACTACCCAACACTTAGTCATTTTCAAAAGATGACTTCGCATCACACGTTTCCTTTGTTTGGTCGTCTCGTCACACCGTTTGCATGCACCCTCAACTTGTCGTTCAACCGCCTAGCTCGTCGCTCGCCCGTCGTGTGCCTGTGCCAACTCTTGTCGACCCGTCAGTTAAACGCGCCCGCTTGGCACGCCCAACTCATGGGCTTGACACTGGCAGCCCAACAGCCCATGGGGGTTTGGAATCACCCCGACTTTCGCCCCACCCCGGTGGCCCAACGACCCGCGTGTGTGGCCAGGTGATTCTGAGAATCACCCAATCCTCTGCCCCACCCCGGCAGCCCAATGGCCTACGGTGGTGGAATCACCCCGCCCTCTGCCCTAACCCGGCAGCCCAATGTCCTACGGGCGTGGCAGGGTGATTGCAGGAATCACCCCATCATCCACCCCATCCCGGCAGCCAAACGTCCCGCGGGGTGGTGAGGAGATTATGGGAATCACCCTGCCCTCCACCACACCCCAGCGGCCCAACGGCCCGCGGGGGTGGTGGGGTGATGCCAGGAATCAACCTGCCCATTCTGGGAATCACCCTTTCCGCTGCCCCACGCCGGCGGCCCAACGGCCCGCGGGGGTGTCGTTGTGATTCCAGGAATCACCCCGCCCTACGCCCCACCCTGGTGGCCCAACTGTCTGTGGGGCTGATCGAGTGATTCCAAGAATCACCACGCGCTCGTCCCCACCCAGACGGCCCAACAGCTCGCGGTGGTGGCGCGGTGACTCCAGGAATCACCCAACCCACCACCCCACCCTGATGGCCCAAGGACCCATGGGAGTGGCTCAGTGATTCTGGGAATCACCTCACCATCTGCCCCACCACAGTAGTCCAACGGCCCGCGTGGGTGGCTGGGTGATTCCAAGAAGCACCCGACCTTCCACCTCGCCTGGGCGGCCCAACAGCCCGCGGTGGTGGCAGGGTGATTCTGAAAATCACCCTACTCTCTGCCCCACACAGGCCGCCCAACGGCCCGCGTGGGTGGCAGGGTGATTCCGAGAATCACCCCACCTTCCACCCAACCTCGGCAGCCCAAAGGCCCTCCACCCGACCCCGATGACCCGAGGGTCCAACGATCCTCTGCCCCACCACAATCGGCCCAATAGCCTGCGGGGGTGGCATTGTGATTCTGAGAATCACATCGCCCTCCGCCCCACCCCGGCAGCCCAACGGCTCGGGGGGGTGGCGGTGTGATTCATGGGAATCACCCCGCCCTCCGCCCCACCCCAGCAGCCAAACAGCCTGCGGGGGTGGCAGGGTGATTACGAGAATCACCCCACCCTCTGGCCCACCCCGGTGGCCCAACAGGCCGCGAGGGTGGCGAGGTGATTCAAGGAATCATCCCGCCCTCCGCCCCACCTTGGTGACCCAACGACACGCGGGGGTGGCATCGTGATTCCGGGAATCACCCTGCCCTCCGCCCCACACCGATGGCCCGATGACTTGCGAGAGCGGCGGTGTGATTTCGGGAATCACCCCACCCCCGACGGCCGAACGGGCGGCGGGATGATTCAGGGAATCACCTTTCCCTCTGCCCCACCCCAGCAGCCCAACGGGTCGCGGTGGCGGCAGGGTGATTCTGAGAATCACCCCTCCCTTCGCCCCACCCTGGTGTCCCAACAGCCCACGGGGGTGGAATCACCCCACTCTCCGCCCCACCCTAGCAGCCCTACGACTCTCGGAGGTGGCGGGGTGATTCTGGGATTCACCCCTCCCTCCGCCCCACCCTGACGGCCCATGGGGGTTGCGAGGCGATTCCAGGAATCGCCCCACTCTCTGCCCCACCCAGCGGCCCAACGACTCGTGGGGGTGGCACGGTGATCCTAGGAATCACCCTGCCCTCCACCCCACCTCGGCGGTCCAACAACCTGCAGGAGTGGCAGGGTGATTCTGGGAATCACCCCGCTCTCCACCCCACCTTGGTTGCCCAACAGCCCGCAAGGGTGGCAGGGTGATTCCTGGAATCACCACGCCCTCCACCCCACCCTGGTAGCCCAATGGCCCGCGGGGGTGTTGGGGTGATTCCGGGAATCACCCCGCCCTCCACCCCACCCCAATGGGCCAATGGCTCACGAGGGTGGCGAGGTGATTCCGGGAATCACCTCGCTCATCGCCCCACCACAACGGCTCAATGGCCCGCGGCGATGGCGGGATGATTTCAGGAATCACCCTGCCCTCTGTCCCGCCCGAGTCGCCCAACGGCCAGCGTGGGTGGCGGGGTGATTCCGAGAGTCACCCCACCCTCCGCCCCACCCAGGCAGCCCAAAGGCTCGCAGGGGTGGCGAGGTGATTCCCAGAATCACACCGGCGGCCCAACGACCCTCCGCCCCACCCCGGTGGTCCAATGGCCCGCGCAGGGTGTGATTCCGAGAATCACCCCACCCTTTGCACCACCCCAGCAACCCAATGACTCGTGGGGGTGGCGAGGTCATTACGGGAATCACCTCGCCCTCCACCCCACCCCACTGGCCCAATGGCCCGTGGGGGTGGTGGGGTGATTTTGGGAATCACCCCGCCCTCCGCCTCACCCCGCCGGCCCACTGGGGTGGCGAGGTGATTCCCTCCTCTCCCCCATTGTGGCCCAACGGCCTCCGGGGGTGGCGGCGTGATTCCGGGAATCACACCACCCTCCTCGCCACCCTGGCAGCCCAATGGCTTTAGCGGTTAGCGGCGTGATTCCATAAATCACCATGCCATCCACCCCGCCTCGACGGCCCAATGACCTGTGAGGGTGGCGGGGTGATTCCAGGAATCAACCCGCCCTCCGCCCCACACCGGCGGCCCAACGGCTTGTGGGGGTGGCAAGGGGATTCCATGAATCAACTTTCCTTGTGCCCCACTGTGGTGGACCAAAGGCCTGCGGGGGTGGAGGGGTGATTCAGGAAATCACCCCACCCTCAACCCCACCCTAGTGGTCCAATGACTTGCGGGGGTGGTGGGGTGATTCCGGGAATCATCCAGCCCTCCACCCCACCCCGACGGCCGAACGGCCCATGGGGGTTGCGGGGTGATTACGGGAATCACCCCGCCCTCCGCCCCACCCCGGCAGCCCAACGGCTCGCGGGGCTAGCGCGGTGATTCTTGGAATCACCCCACCCTCCGCCCCACCCCGGCAGCCCAACGACCCGCGAGGCTGGCAGGGTGATTCTGGGAATCACCCCGCCCACCGCCACACCGCGGTAGCCCAATGGCACGCAGGGATGGTGTTGTGATTCAGGGAATCGCCCCGCCACCGCTGTGGGCCGTTGGGCTGCCGGGGTGGGACGGAGGTCTGCAGACAATCTCCGCCCCCACCCTGGCGGCCCAAAGTCCCATGGGAGTCACTGGGTGATTCCGGGAATCACCTCGTCCTCTACTCCACCTCTATGGCACAACAGCCTCCGCCCCACCCAGGCGGCCCATCGGCCCCACCCCTGTGACCAAACGTCCCGTGGGGTTGGCAGGGCGATTCTAGGAATCACCCCGCCACCCCGGCTATACAACGGTCCGTAGGGGTGGCGGGACGATTTCGGTAATCACCCTGCCCTCTTGCCCACCCTAGGGGCCCAACGACCCACGAGGTTAGCGGGGTGATTCCAAGAATCACCATTCCCTCCGCCCCACCCCAGTTGTCACGGCCCTACACTGGCAGTAATCTTCCAACCACACTATAGCGAGGTGTGACACCACCGACCTTTTTCTTTTCACCAATACTCACGGTCATGGACTATGCCTAACATTCGTACTTAGTTTATTTTTCGTTACCAAGTATTAAGTTTATCCTTTATACAAGATGAAAACCATGAACATTCATCATAACAACATTAACATATAGAAATGCACAATAGTATAAAGGGAGGGGCAACTCCCCGATGTGAGTCTGCCCTAATCAATATATATATAAATCTTCAACTTTCAAAGTACAAGTTAAATCTTGGAGGAAACCCCAAATTTACACTTAGCGAAATTTCCATTCATCGGCAAACTCGGTTGCCCAGCTCGTTGGCACCTCCGAACGGTCATCGCACGTTCTACCCAACTCTCCGTTTACTCCCGAACGACTTCATTCAGCTCGTCGAATGAAACGTGTCGTTTGCCCAACTTAGGCGCACTCGCCGTGTCCATGTCACCCACCTTGGGTGCCCTTCGCACGTCCTCGTCACACCTTCGTTCATCAAGCACAACACTTCTGTTTCGTTCAACCGGTCGGTGGGCACACCTCCGTGTTGCCTCGCACGATCGTTCACCCAAATAGGGTGCGCCCACCCATTGGTCGCCATTTCACCCGGTCGCTCTCCTGTTCTGCGGGCGCACACGTCGTGCAGCTCTGCCTGAGCCCGGTCCGACCGCACACGCCCAGCGCGTTTCCACCGGGCTGCCGCGTTCACTCGACGCCCTACTTGGTTTCCTTTTGTTCACGCCTGCCTCCGTCCGATTACACTTCTCATCTAGCCACCCGTCGTTCACTCGGCGCCCAACCTGGGTCGCCCTCTGTGCATGCACTGTCTGCCCAGTTACCTTCGCCCGTTTTGCCCGTCATGCGGGCACATCCGCACCGCAGAACTTCACACCTATTCTTCACACTTTACACTTGTGTTTGTATGACTTGCGAGTTCCAAGTTCGATGCCGCCATCTAACTTGCCCTCGCCCATATATATGGCTACCTACTCATTGTATGTTTGCCCAGCCGATCTTCTACCAAACACAACTCCGTCGGCTTTACCTTTTTTTTACTACGTCGGCCCATCCAAATAATGTGTGACTGCTCGCCCACTTGTCAGTTCACCCGTCAGCCCGCCCATCGTTCGGGGCACCCAGGACCGCCCACATGGGTATAATTGTTTCACAACTCAAACTCCATCGCATAACTTTCATTTTGCTTCGCGTGACCTGGAGCTAGCTTGTTCGTCTGTGTGCTCACTCGTGCGCCCTCGTTCACCGCCAACCGCAGCTCATCTGCACATCATGCAACTCACCTGTCGGGTCGCCCGTGCCACACGTCTATCGTGACAACCGCAGGGCATTACATCCTCCCCCACCAGAAGTCATTTCTGTCCTCGGCAATCCGGCCATCCATCGTAGTTGCTATCCAACGCCTCATAATCCATCAGAACAATCATATCCTTGATCCATGATATCAACTAGTCCATATATTGCAAACATCCCTACAACATATACCATACGATGGTCTCCACCATGTATCGCCATCATGTGAACTCCTATCATGATACTCCAACATAATGCTAACACATCTCTGCACACTTTCGACCCCCATGGCTCAAACTAGTCAGGTGATTAGTCCAACTGTCACGCTCAAATAATAAGAATTCACATCCTTATGCCATCACCAATCTTTTCTCAGACCGCTGTCACAACATTGACTCGATCAAGAATCTGCTCCAAACCCATGCTCAAGTCCATGGAATTTCCATCCCATCTGCAACATGTCTATCCAGTCCATGGTCTTATTCTACAAGAGTGCACAACACCTCCATCAGCTCATACAAAAAATCTCCATGTCACACCAGCAATTCCATCTGCACGACATCTCTTCCTTGGCACTCCTCATTGGACACCCATGAGTGACACCTCTACAAGTGCTCCTGCATAATGTCCCTGCATAAGACTGCCATGCCCCATGTCTCCAACCTGATGTCCATGACTCAAGTTTCCCATGCTGTCCATCACAACAATCGGTCATCCACATCCAAGTCAGAAATTCTGTCATCATAAAGAAGCCTCCTCCAAGGCCCCTTGTCAAGGTGGTGCAGCCCCTTCCACTCAAGGTCCCTGCACCAACCCATCTCCAAGGTTGTCTATCGAGAGAGGAGGGCTAGGAAGTTTCCTCCCTGACTCTCATCCACCCATGTATCAGATTGGTGTTGTGTCCTCAAGTATTTGTGCATAGCCTCAACGTCCTCACATGTACACCCAAGCTTGTCAAGCTTGTCTTTTGTCAACTGAAAGTCATATATGCCCATAGCATACCTGCAAAATTCCACTATGCCAGCTGGATCTCTACCTGCATAATCCTCTCCAACCACTACCTCTGAAGAAGTACTCAGACTCTCTTCATCTGCAACTCCATTGTGAAGATCTTCAGTAGAAGATGTCTCTGCCAAGTGCTTTAGGATTCGTGAGATCGATATCCCACTTCCTTCCTTCTTTCTTGCTCTTGCAATGAACTCAATTAACTTCTCTTCCTTCGTTGTTTGAGTCATACTCCCAAGTCCTCTTTGCTCCACATCCTCATGCTTAACATTCGGATCTTTGGGATACAAAGTCATAGAAGCCATCCTTGGTCTATACCCCAAGCAACTCCTCCTATTCATCAGAACCAACATAGTCCTTCCTTCAACTGTGATCAAGAGAATGTCCCGGTCCACCATTGGTATCGCTTGTGCAAGCTTCATGAAATCTTGCCCCAGCACCATAGAACTATCATCCATATCCATGATCCTCAAGTCCAACTTTCCAAACCACGATCCCACTCTCACCTAATTGTTCTCCATCACACCAGTAACAACCTTCATGGTAGAGTTGACTGCTTTGAGAGAACTCCACTCTTTCCCCATCTCAGCTTTCTTTCCAAAAGACTTTGTTGCTTTCCTACTTAAGAAGCTATGAGTAGCTCCCGTATCTACCAAAGTTGCAAATCTCTTGCCCTTCATAGTTACCTGCACAAAACTTAGCTTCAAGTCATTACCTCCTTCTGTCGGCTTTATCTTGTGTCTCACATCAGCAACTTTTGTCAAGAATTCGGCCTCAGAAGTGTCCATTGGCTTATGTTACAATCCGACATCTCTCTTAAGGTACTTCACTTCCTTGCTTGGCTCTCCTAAGCAACTTGATCCTAGCTCAGCTTGACTTCCCTCAAGCTTGTCCTCCATCGCATTCTGCTCAAGTGCACCAACCAAGTGCCCATTGACTGCTTCCATCGAACTAAGCTTCCGAACATCTGCCTAATTGTTTCGGTAGTAGTCCCCTAGTCTGTCAATGTAGTCGAGCTCATCCTGCTCAATTACAATGACCTTCTTACCAAGAAAGTCTTTCTTCATCTCATCCTCAAGCTGCTTGACTTTGGTCTCCACCATGGCACTTTTCTTCCTTAGTCGAACTCTCTCATCCAAGAGTTCTTGAAGACTAAGACCATTCTGTTGGATCTCCTCATCAAGTTTCCTGAGTTCATCATCTTCCATCGTACTTCCGCATTGGCCCTTGAGTTCTTTAAGTTCTTCTTTGATCTTCAAACAACCTCCTGAATCTTCATATTCTCCACCTTCATCGAAGCCCATTCAGAACTCCATCTACTCATCTGTTCCAATACCTTGTACTAGAAAGCTTCACCTGCATTATGGCTAGATTCACCTACCATCGGTCCTTCCACCATCTTTGCCATTTACTTTCCTGCAAAACTGAATCACCCTTCAGATTTCGTCACCATTCACCAGGTTCCCCCTGCAAAACTGAATTAGCTCTTGATACCACCTGTTATGAAGTAACAGTGAGATCAGCTTCTTTCACTTGCACTTCACCTGAATCAGCTTTGATACCAACTATCACGCCCCTACATTGGCGGTAATCTTCCAACCGCACTATAGCGAGGTGCGGCACCACCAACCCTTTTCTTTTCACCAATACTCACGGTCATGGACTACGCCCAACATTCATACTTAGTTTATTTTTCGTTACTAAGTATTAAGTTTATCCTTTATACAAGATGAAAACCATGAACATTCATCATAAGAACATTACCATATAGAAATTCACAACAGTATAAAGGGAGGGGCAACTCCCCGATATGAGTCTGCCTGAATCAATATATATATAAATCTTCAACTTTCAAAGTACAAGTTAAATCTTGGAGGAAACCCCAAATTTACACATATCCAAATTTCCATTCATCGGCAAACTCGATTTTCCAGCTCGTCGGCACCTCCGAACGGTCGCGCACATTCTGCCCAACTCTCCGTTTACTCCCAAATGACTTTTTTCAGCTCGTCAAATGAACCGTGTCGTTTTCCCAACTCAGGCACGCTCGCCATGTCCGTGTCACCCACCTTGGGTGCCCTTTTCATGTCCTCGTCGCACCTTTGTTCACTAAGAAAAACACTTCTTCGTTCAACCGATCAGCGAGCACACCTCCGTGTCACCTCGCACGATCATTCACCCGAACAGGGCGCGCCCACCCGCGGGTCACCCATTCCCCGGTCGCTCCTCCATTCGGCGGGCGCACACGTCATGCAGCCCTACCTGAGCGCGGTTCGAATGCACATGCCCTGCGTGTTTCCACTCGGCTGTCGCGTTCACCCGATGCCCTACTCAGTCGCCCTCCATTCACACCTGCCTCCGCCCAGTTACACTTCTCACCCAGCCACCCGTCGTTCACCCGGCGCCCAACTTGGGTCGCCCTCCGTGCACGCACTGTCTGTCCGATTACCTTCACCCATTCTGCCCATCGTGTGGGCACATCCGCACTGCAGAACTTCACACTTCACACTTTTGTTTGTATGACTTGCGAGTTCCAAGTTCAATGCCTCCATTTAACTCGCCCTCGCCCATATATATGGCTACCTGCGCGTTGTAAGGTTACCCAGCCTACCTTCCACCAAACGTAGCTTCGTCAGCTTTACTTCGTTTTTACTACGTCGACCCATCCACATAATGTGTGACCGCCTGCCCGCTTGTCGGTTCACCCATCGGCCTGGCCATCGGTCGGGGCACCCAAGACCGGCCACACGGGTATAAGTGTTTCACCACTCAAAATCCATTGCATAAATTTTGTTTTGCTTCGCGTGACCTGTAGCTCGCTTGTTCTTCCATGTCCTCGCTCATGCGCCCTCATTCACCGCCAACCGCAGCTCGTCTGCATGTCATGCAACTCGCCCAGCGGGTCGCCCGTGCCGCCTGTCCATCGTGACAACCGCAGGGCATTACACCGGCAGCCCAATGGCCCGCTGGGGTGGCAGGATGATTCAGTGAATCACCCAGCGCTCCGCCCCACCCCGGCAGCCCAATGGCCTGCGGGGGTGGCAAGTGATTCTGAGAATCACCCCGCCCTCCGCCCCACCCCGACGGCCCAACGGCCTGCGTGAGTAGTAGTTTGATTTTGGGAAAAAACCATGCCTCTGCCCCACCCCTGTGGCCTAACAGCCCACGCGGGTGGAATCACCCTGCCCTCTGCCCCATCCCAGCAACCCAACAGCCCGCGGGGGTGCTGAGGTGATTCTGGAAATCACCCCGCCCTCCTCCCCACCCCGGTGGCCCAACGGCCCGTGGGAGTGCCGCAGTGATTCCGGGAATCACCCCGCCCTCCGCCCCACCGTGACAGCCCAACAGCTCGCGGTGGTGGCAGGGTGATTCCAGGAATCACCCCGCCCACCACCCCACCATAGTGGTCCAATGGCCCGCATGGGTGGCGAGGTGATTCTCGGTATTAGCCCGCCCTCCGTACCACCTTTGCGGCCCAACTGTCCATCAGTGTCATCCCCCTACACTGGTGGTACTTTTCCAACCGCACTATAGCGAGGTGTGGCACCACCGACCCTTTTCTTTTCACCAATACTCATGGTCATGGACTACGGCTAACATTCATACTTAGATTATTTTTCGTTACCAAGTATTAAGTTTATCCTTTATATAAGATGAAAACCATGAACATTCATCATAACAACATTAACATATGGAAATGCATAATAGTATAAAGGGAGGGGCAACTCCCCGATGTGAGTCTGCCTGAATCAATATATATAAATCTTCAACTTTCAAAGTACAAGTTAGATCTTGGAGGAAACCCCAAATTTACACTTAGCCAAATTTCCATTCATCGGCAAACTCGGTTGCCCAGCTCGTTGACACCTCCGAACGGTCGCCGTACGTTCTGCCCAACTCTCCGTTTACGGTCGAACGAATTCGTTCAGCTCATCAAACAAATCGTGTCATTTGCCTAACTCAGGTGCACTCGCCATGTCCATGTCACCCACCCTGGGTGCCCTTCATACGTCCTCGTCGTACCTTCGTTCACCAAGCACAACACTTTCGTTTCGTTCAACTGGTCGGCGGGCACACCTCCGTGTTGGCTCGCACGATCATTCACCCGAACAGAGCACGCCCACCCACGAGTTGCCCGTTCACACAGTCGCTCCTCCGTTTTGTGGGCGCACACATCGTGAAGCCCTGCCCGAGCCTGGTTCGACCGCAAATGCCTAGCGCGTTTCCACCCGACTGTCGCATTCACCCGATGCCCTACTCAGTTTCCCTTCGTTCACGCCTGCCTCTGCAAGGTTACACTTCTCACCCGACCACCCGTCGTTCACCCGACACCCAACTTGGGTCGCCATCTGTGCACGTATTGTCCGCCCGGTTACCTTCGTCTATTCTGCCCATCGTACGGGCATATACATAGCGCAGAACTTCGCACCTGTTCTTCACACTTCACACTTGTGTTTGTATGACTTGTGAGCTCCAAGTTTGATGCCTCCATCTAACTTTCCCTCGCCCATATATATGGCTACGTACTCATTGTATGGTTGCCCAGCTGACCTTCCACCAAACGCGACGCCGTCGGCTTCACTTCGTTTTGTCACCGTTGGTCCACCCTTATAACGTGTGACCGCCCGCCCACTCATCGGTTCACCCGTCGTCCCGCCCATTCGTCGGGGCAACCGAGAGTGCCCTCATGGGTATAAGTGTTTCACCACTTAAACTCCATCGCATAACTTCCGTTTTGCTTCGTGTGACCTACAGCTCGCTTGTTTGTCTGCGCCCTCAATCAGTCTCCCTCGCTCACAGCCAACTGCAGCTCATCTGCACGTCGTGCAGCTCGCGAGGCGGGTCACACGTGCCGCCCATCCATTGTGACAACTGCAAGGCCTTACATCCTCCCCCACCAGAAGTCATTGTCGTCCTCAGAAATCCAGCCATCCACCATAGCTTCTATCCAACGTCTCATAATCCATCAGAACAGTCCTATCCCTGATCCATGATATCAACTAGTCCATATATTGCAAACATACCTGCAACATATACAATATGATAGTCTCCAACATGTATCACCATCGTGTGAACTGCTGTCATGATACTCCAACATAATGCTAACACATCTCTGCATACTGTTGACCCCCATGACTCAAACTAGTCGGGTGATCAGTCCAACTGTCACGCTCAAATCATAAGAATGCACATCATTATGCCACCACCAATCTTTTCTCAGACCTCTGTCACAACATCGAATCGATCAAGAATATGCTCCAAACCCCATGCTCAGGTCCATGGAATCTCCATCCCATCTGCAACATGTCTATCCAGTCCATGGTCTTGTTGTACAAGAGTGCACATCACTCCATCGGCTCATACAAAACATCTCCATTTCACACCAGCAATTCCATCTACACAACATCTCTGCCTTAGCACTCCTCATTGGATGCCCATGAGTGAGACCTCTACAAGTGCTCCTGCACAATGTCCCTACATAAGACTGCCATGCCCCATGTCTCCAACCTAATTTCCATGACTCAAGTTTCCCATGTTTTCCATCACAACAATCGGTCATCCACATCGAAGTCGGAAAATCTGTCATCATCAGGAATCCCTCTCCAAGGCCCCTTGTTAAGGTGGTGCAGCCCCTTCCAACCAAGGTCTCTGCACCAACCTATCTCCAAGGTTGTCTATCGAGAGAGGAGGGCTAGGAAGTTTCCTCCCTCACTCTCATCCACCCATGTATCAGATTGGTACTATGTTCTCAAGTATCTGTTCACAGCCTCAACCTCCTCACATGTACACCCAAGCTTATCAAGCTTTTCTTTTGTCAACTGAATGTCATATATGCCCATAGCATACCTGCAAAATTCCGCTATGCGAGTCGGATCTCTACCTGCATAATCCTCTCCAACCACTTCCTTTGAAGAAGTACTCGAACTCTCTTCATCTGCAACTCCATTGTGAATATCTTCAGTAGAAGATGTCTCTACCAAGTGCTCCAGGATTTGTGAGATTGATCTCCCACTTCCTTCCTTCTTTCTCGCTCTTGCAACGAAGTCAATCAACTTCTCCTCCTTCGTTGTTTGAGTCATACTCCCATGTCCTCTTTGCTCCACATCCTCATGCTTCACATTCAGATCTTTGGGATACAAAGTCATAGAAGCCATCCTTGGTCTATACCCCAAGCAACTCCTCCTATTAATCAGAACCAGCATAGTTCTTCCTTCAGCTATGATCAAGAGAATGTCTCGGTCCACCATTGGTATGGCTTGTGAAAGATTCATGAAATCTTTCCCCAGCATCGTAGAATGATCATCCATGTCCACGATCCTCAAGTCCAACTTTCCAAACCACGAGCCCACTCTCACCTAAGTGTTCTCCATCACAGGAGTAACAACCTTCAAGGTAGAGTTGACTGCTTTGAAAGCACTCCACTCTTCCCCCATCTCAGCTTTCTTTCCAAAAGACTTTGCTGCTTTCTTGCTTAAGAAGCTATGAGTATCTCCCGTATCCACCAAAGCTACAAATCTCTTGCCCTTTATGGTCACTTGCACAAAACTCAGATTCAAGGCATTACCTCCTTCTGTTAGCTTTATCTTGTGTCTCACATCAACAACCTTCCTCAAGAATTCAGCCTCAGAAGTGTCCATTAGCTTATGTTCCAACCTGACATCTCCCTTAAGGTACTTCACTTCCTTGTTTGGCTCTTCTAAGCAACTCGATCCTGGCTCAGCTTGACTTCCTTCAAGCTTGTCCTCCATCGCATTCTGCTCAAGTGCACCAATCAAGTGCCCATTGACTGCTTCCATCGAACTAAGCTTCCGAACATCTGCCTGATTGTTTCGGTAGTAGTCCCCTAGTCTGCCAATGTAGTCGAGCTCATCCTACTCAATTACAACGACCTTCTTACCAAGAAAGTCCTTCTTCATCTCATCCTCAAGCTGCTTGACTTTGGTCTCCACCATGGCACTTTTCTTCCTTAGTCGAACTCTCTCATCCAAGAGTTCTTGAAGACTAAGACCATTCTGTTGGATCTCTTCACCAAGTTCCCTGAGTTCCTCATCTTCCATCGTACTTCCACATTGGCCCTTGAGTTCTTCAAGTTCTTCTTTGATCTTCGAACAACCTTCCCAAATCTTCATATTCTTGGCCTTCATCGAAGCCCATTCAGAACTCCATCTACTCATCTGTTCCAACACTTTGTACTGGAAAGCTTCACCTGCATCATGGCTAGATTCACCTGCCATAGGTCCTTCCACCATCTTTGCCATTCACTTTCCTACAAACCTGAATCATCCTTCAGATTTCTTCACCATTCACCTGGTTCCTCTGCAAAACTAAATCAATTCTTGATACCACCTGTTACGAAGTAACAATGAGATCAGCTTCTTTCACCTGTACTTCACCTGAATCAGCACTGATACCAACTGTCACGCCCCTACACCGGCGGTACTCTTCCAACTGCACTATAGCGAGGTGCGGCACCACCGACCCTTTTCTTTTCACCAATACTCACGGTCATGGACTACGCCTAACATTCGTACTTAGTTTATTTTTTGTTACCAAGTATTAAGTTTATCCTTTATACAAGATGAAAACCATGAACATTCATCATAACATCAACATATGGAAATCCACAACAATATAAAGGGAGGGGAAACTCACCGATGTGAGTCTGCCCGAATCAATATATATAAATCTTCAACTTTCAAAGTACAAGTTAAATCTTGGAGGAAACCCCAAATTTACACTTAGCCAAATTTCCATTCATCGGCAAACTCAGTTGCCCAGCTCGTCGGCACCTCCGAACGGTCGTTGCACATTCTGCCCAACTCTCTGTTTACTCTCGAACGACTTTATTCAGCTCGTTGAATGAACCGTGTCATTTTCCCAACTCAGGCGCACTTGCCATGTCCGTGTCACCCACCTTGGGCACCCTTCACACGTCCTCGTCACACTTTCGTTCACCAAGCACAACACTTCCATTTCGTTCAACCGATCGGCGGGCACACCTCCGTGTCACCTCGCACGATCATTCACCCAAATAGGGCGCTCCCACCAGCGTGTCGCCCATTCACCTGGTCGCTCCTCCATTCAGCGGGTGCACACGTTGTGCAGCCCTACGTGAGCCTGGTTTGACCACACACGCCCAGCATGTTTCCACCCGGCTGCTGTGTTCACTCGACGCCCTACTCGGTCACCCTCCATTCATGCCTGCCTCCACCCGATTACACTTTTCACCCGGCCATCCGTCGTTCACCTGGCGCCCAACCTGGGTCACCTTCCATGCACACGCTGTTCGCCCGGTTACCTTTGTCCATTCTACCTGTCATGCGGGCACATCCGCACCACAAAACTTCGCACCTGTTCTTCGCACTTCACACTTGTGTTTGTATGGCTTGCGAGCTCCAAGTTCGATGCCTCCATATAACTCACCCTTGCCCATATATATGGTTGCCTGCTCGTTGTATGGTTTCCCAACTGACCTTCCACCAAATGCGACTCTGTCGGCTTCACTTCGTTTTATCACCGTTGGCCCACCCTTATAACGTGTGATCACCCGCCCACTCGTTGGTTCACCCATCGGCCCGCCCATCCATTGGGGCACCCGTGACCACCCTCACGGGTATAAGTGTTTCACCACTTAAACTCCATCGCATAACTTCCATTTTGCTTCGCGTGACCTGCAGCTCACTTGTTTGTCCATGCCCTCACTCAGTCGCCCTCGCTCACCACCAACCGCAGCTCATCCACACGTCGTACAGCTCGCCCGGCGGGTCGCTTGTTCCACCCATCCATTGTGACAACCGCAAGGCGTTACAGCCGAGGTGGTGGGGTGATTCCAGGAATCAATCCGCCCTTCACTCCAGTTGGGCAGCCCAACGGCCCGCGGGGGTGGCGGGGTGATTCTAGGAATCAACTCGCCCTCAACCCCACTTCAGTGGCCCAATGGCCTGCGGGCTTGAGGTGTGTTTCCGCGAATCACCCCGCCCTCCACCCTGTTAGCGCTTGAATTTGGCCTCAGGCTGAAAAAGACAAAATCCAAGGCAACATCAAACCACTTAGCCTCGTAGCTAGCCCTACGGGGACAGGAGAGGGCTCTCTCCGTGTCTATCTCGGCAAAAGGTATTCAAAGGGCGGAGATGACCAATAAAGAACACTGATTTTAGGCTAGTAAACTGATAGGGAAAGTTTGATTTTAAATTTTTGGAGTTTTGTTGGAAAACTGAGCACAACAATTTTGGGTGCGGGGATGAGACACAGTTTTTGCAGAGGTCTTTTTGGGGCAAGGTAGGAGATTGTCTTGATGCCTTTGAATTAAGTGAATGGATAGAAATGACCGGTGAGGAGCTAAAGAGAGCAAGAAACCTTCGATAGTTCTCCTTAGACAGATGAAAACATAGATATTAAGCAAACCTAAAGGCAGAGCATAGAAACCATGAATTCTACCTTAAAACTTCATTTACTTAATGTGCAGAAAAGAGAAGTAGGAAAATAATACACATAAAAAACATACAAGTACATGAGAGAAGCACACCATCAACACAAAACACCACAGGAATCCCAAATAGTGCTGCAAAACCCTGGTCTTTCCTTTGCCAAAATTGCAGAGATACAAAGAGTAAAACAGTCTAAGCTTATCCCTCAAGAGTCCAACCTCTCCAACCTCTGAAAATGATTGAGAAAATACATAATATAGGCAAGCTAACACATTCCCTTGCCTCTAGGGGTTGAGCTCATCATCCTAGGAGTTGTTTCAACCAATTCTAAACTAAGCACTACAATCTAGGCAATCAAAACAACTTGCCTCTATAAGCTAGGAAACCAATTCATTCATTAATTTTTTTCCATTTAATGAATGAGTCTTCTAGAATAGGTAAATAAGTGTCATGTCAACATGAAATTACATCAATTACATCAAGGAGGATGAAAAATCCCACCAAAAAGTCAAAACTAGTCAATGTTGCGTTTTCCTGAGCTGAAGGTGCAAAACTGGCAAATTTTCCCAACGCGTAGCGCGCCTTTCAGCCCACTTTTGAGGCACTTCATGGCATCCAAATGAGGCACAAGTGGGCTTGTTGGAAAGGTATGGATGTCTACTCTCCCTCCCAAGTGGAATTTCTCAATTTGGTGGCCATTTTCCCCTCCAAAATGGCAATCTCCCAAGACTGCTTCCTGTGTGTCCAAAAAGTGGCAGAAGGTCATTTTTGCTTGTTTTTTGACCTTTTGGGGGCTCAAATCTCCATGAAATGTCTTGGCAGTGGCTGAGAAAGTGTAATTTGTCATGAAAAACCCAAAAATGCTGAGTTTTTTTGAAATGAACCTCCCCAACTTAAGGGTAGCGTGCGGCGCGCTACGCGTTGAGGGAAAAAACTTGTTTTTTAGTGCAAAAATTCCAAAATGTCAAAAATTTCTCCAAATTTCTTGAAATTTGGACTGTAGGTTCTTCATCAAGGACAATGATGAGCCAAGGATGCCTCAGCCAATATCTAGAGTCCTTCATCCACTTTTTGCCTCCTTGAAGCTCTCTTTACCTTTGCTTTCAAACTTCTGATTCTCGCTTTGTACACCAAGTTCCGAGACAAGTAATGATATTTCTGCCACCTCTATGAAGCCTCATGAGTGCATGTCCTTCCAAGGGTGAGTCAATTTGGGTTTCCACTTCATAATTGGATGAATGACCGATGACATAACTCTTGTTGCACGACTGCCTTGGATGAATGCTGATATGTGAAACTGTTGTATACAATTGAATGTGAACTGCTCTTCTGATCTAAACAATGTTGTGACCAAGGGGAAAACAAATGTAACAAGGGAATATTAGGAAGGGGAGAATATCAGGGAATTAGGGACACTAAACATAAAGATGGAATTTAGGGAAGGCAACATGGGAAATCACAAAATTGTGGGATTTAAAGTGAAGTAGGGTTTGGGAATCAAGTAGGTTTTAGGAATTTTAGAGAGGAGAATTATGAAATTTCATGGGAAAATTTGAATGAGAATGGTGATGAAAATGAGGGAAAAGAGGGATTACAAATGGGCAAACTTGGACAGCAAAATATTTCGAAACCCTAGCACCATTAAGTTTTTAAATATTCCACAGCAAAGTAGGGTTTTGACTTTTCATTTTTATGGAATTTTAACATATTAATTTCTCATTCATCTTGCAAAACCAAAACTAGCCATGGAGGAGAGGCCTACCTGAAAATTGCTTGAGAGAAAAGATGATTTGGTAGCTTGCTGGCAGTTTATTGGGCGAAAAAACCCAACACGTAGTGTGCCTCACCCAATGCGTAGCGCCCCTCTGACGCGTAGCGCACGAGCAATTTTTTTTCTGAGAAAGGCAGCCTGATGCGTAGCGCACCCCTGACGCGTAGCGCGCCCTCCCTGATGCGTAGCGCGCACCCAGCTACATAGGAAATTTTGTAGGAGGCTTTTGAAGGACTTCCTGGTGTCGAAATTGGGAACAGGATAGCTTGTTGGAAAGGGCGTTGAATCTAATTTCCAAAAAAGCTAGAATGTTTCAATTTGGAGTTCATTTTCCCTATCAAAAATCAAATCTCCCAAGACTGCTCAAAATGTGCCAAATGAGGCTACCTCAAGGCAGAGTGCTGTTGCAGTCAACTTTTGAATGCTTTCCTCAACTCCAAATTGAGCTCATGATAACTAATTGGAAAGATATTTGTGTCTAGTTATCATTTGACTCATCAAGAAAGTAATTTGGCCAGCCAAGGTAGGAGAAAACTTGATTTTCCCAAGGTCACTTCAGAGGTGCATTCGATTCTCCTGAGGCAACGATATTTTTGACATTTATCTAAAACCATGACACCTGTGTAAAAAGTGAAGGATGTTTTTTTTCTTTGGCATGCTGAGGACAAAAACCTCTCTCATTTTTCCAAAATTCATATTTGATTGCTCTGAAACATCTTTTGAGTGAAACCTATCCCGATGTGTGAAACAAGGAATTTTGTGGAAATGAAGCGAAATGAAGGGGATAAGGGGCTTCTAAATTCTTGGGGAAATTTTTGGAAGTAGGGAGGGATGTTAGGAAGCAGGGGAAAGTGGAATCTCAGAGATCGAGCGAGGGGAAGGGGTCCAAAAGGGAAAAACACAGGCCCAACCTAGAAAATTGCCAAGTTGTAGCAAGAAACTAGGGTTTGCGCGAAAATGAGGAATTTGGGGGATCTCAGTGATGGGAAGCATTTGATAAGGTACTTTAAGGATAGGGGAAGGTGTATGAACATTAGGATACAAGTTTTGCCGATGATTTGACCGTCCAAGAGAAATTTCCTTCAAAACCCTAGGAGAGGGAAATGACCTTACCTAGGCGCAACTGAAGCATGAACAAGGTGTAAAATGACTCATTAGACACTGACATGATAATGAAAACCCTATCAATGATGATAGACTCAGCTGAATAGTGACCTAGATTGGCATTTGGGCAATTTTGAAAAGAGTGAAAGCAAACCCTAGACCTAATGCCTAGTGACCAAATTTTGCTTGAAAACTCTTTGAGATGACAAAATTTGACCTGGACACTCTGAGAGCACTTTGTAAGAGCATATTTGATCACTGGAGGAAGGCTGGAAAGACTGACACTAACATTGGCTCCAATGGGGATGGTAGCTCCTTGGAGGTGCCAAGAACCGCAGATCTCTGTAAGAGATAGACAGTGCCTTCATCCATTGGGCGATGGAGTCATTATTTGACAAACAATACAAGACTTTGACTCATTTATTGACTGAAACTTGATTCAAACCGACTCAATTATGAAACCTACATGACTGAAAACTGACTCACAAATGACTCATGACTGACTTAACTAAAACAAGAACTTACAAAGCTTATTGAAGGGCAGCAGTCCATCAAGATTTGAAATCATGATGACAACCACCTGTGTTTCTTACAAGACAATATACCATCAAACTATATCAAAATGCCAATGCAACCAATCAAGAAGATGGCTTCTTGACTGATTCTTCCTATCAGAACTTCTGGTCAACAGTACAAACCTATCATTGGGCATCCAAAAACATAGTTGACCATGGCTGCAAAAAAACACTGTAATAAACACTTTCACTGCTGGCTGCAACAAACTTGCTAGAGGATCGTAAAAAACATGAAGATTTGCCATTGCCACCTCCTGCTGAAAGATCAAGGTGTCCTTTGTTTCAAATTCTGATCTGCCTTCATCATGTGCTTCGGTAAAAGTATGCTCATGGGCTTCAAAAAACTCTGAACAAATGGATGGGCAGATCTCTTGGAAAAGCATTTTTGCACATGAAACATATGAAGAGGAATCTGAATGGAAATCCTGTATGCTATGATATTCTGTAGTTTGAATGTGCTGTAGGTCATTCTTAAACAAAAAACAATCTTCGAGATTATCAAACATGACAGCCTTATCATCTTTGTGAAAGAAAAAATTATCTTTTTGCTGGTCTACAAAACTGATTATAAGACAGTCATCTTTTTCAAAAGAGGAAGAAGTTTCACCAACACTTTCCTGACTATGTGTGCACTGCAAATCTGCTGTAATAGTAATTATTTCATATGACAGGGCATTCAAACTATCATTTATTACTAAGTTATTGAAAGGAGATTTATCACTTACTTGCACAAAGATCTCATTCTGTTTTTTATGAACATCTGAATCCACAACTCTGTCTATGATCTCAACAGCAGAGCTCTCTTTGATGGGATTCAGCACAAGGTATTCTTGGTCATCATGATCTGAATGTTGATCTGAAATAGCTGACTTGACTGCATCACATTCTGAAATTGAATCTTGACTACCCTGCACGTTGTCTTCTTCTGTGGGTAGATCTGTAATAGAACCCTCTCTTTCATCATATTCCACCATATGACCATCTTCAGCCTGCTGATCTTGATTCTGCTGTAAAATGTCCTGATCATCTGGACAAGTATCCTCTAAGTTTTCTTTATGCTGCTGAAATGGATTCTAATACAGAGCCTCCATGATCTCATCATCCATAAAATTATCATCTTCATAATATTTCTCAAGGCTTTCAATAAAACTATAAGCATGCTTGCAACAGTCTTGAACTAAATTTAATGATGGATAAGAGTCCTTATATCATTCAATGAACATAGCATGAAAATCCTTTAAACAGTAAATACAAGCAGGCAGCAAAATTTCATACTATGATTGGGTTTTACCTTCCAGAGTGGCCAAGAATATCTTCATCAAGCAATCTTCAGGAAAATCAACCTTCAACTTGCGAATATGCATGTGAAATCTAACCAGATGTAGAGCAGCGTCCTTCCTACCATCATCTTTAAATGTAGGCAAATTCCTTGACCAATCTACCTTCGGAATTTTATTTGGAAAACCAGGGATTTGATCTCGGCTCATGGGAGCATATCTTCTTGCAACCCGATCCATTTTGAAAAGCTCAAAGCTACTAATCTTCCTACAGTGAAGTCACCATGAAGCATTGATCTCTGGCATTTCCAGTGAAGGAGTCGCCAGTGAATGATTTCAGCCTTGTCAATGTCTGATCGTTGTCCACCATCAACAATCAGATCTGAACTTGATACATGTATTGGGGTAATTAACAAGTTAGATGTCACGTTTACAAGCTAGACCAGAGATTGACTGAAGCAGCGTTTATCTACTTCCGCTAATGCAAAGCAAAAGTGTTTCGAAGGCTACTTGGCATAACTTCAGGCTCCATCTGTAGCTTATAAAACAAATGACATCAATAAGAAAACCATTTGTTCTCCCCAGTATGGTCGCCAATATGTTAGCGCTTGAATTTGGCCTTAGGCTGAAAAAGACAAAATCCAAGGCAACATAAAACCACTTAGCCTCGTAGCTAGCCCTACGGGGACAAGAGAGGGCTCTCTCCGGGTCTATCTCGGTAAAAGGTCTTCAAAGGGCGGAGATGACCAATAAAGAACACTGATTTTAGGCTAGTAAACTGATAGGGAAAGTTTGATTTTAAATTTTTAGAGTTTTGTTGGAAAACTGAGCACAGCAATTTTGGGTGCGGGGATGAGACACAGTTTTTGCAGAGGTCTTTTTGGGGCAAGGTAGGAGATTGTCTTGATGCCTTTGAATTAAGTGAATGGATAGAAATGACCGGTGAGGAGCTAAAGAGGGCAAGAAACCTTCGAGAGTTCTCCTTAGACAGATGAAAACATAGATATTAAGCAAACTTAAAGGCAGAGCATAGAAACCATGAATTCTACCTTAACACTTCATTTACTTAATGTGCAGAAAAGAGAAGTAGGAAAATGATACACATAAAAAACTTACAAGTACATGAGAGAAGCACACCATCAACACAAAACACCACAGGAATCCCAAATAGTGCTACAAAACCCTGGTCTTTCCTTTGCCAAAATTGCAGAGATACAAAGACTAAAACAGTCTAAGCTTATCCCTCAAGAGTCTAGCCTCTCCAACCTCTAAAAATGATTGAGAAAGTACATAATATAGGCAAGCTAACACATTCCCTTGCCTCTAGGGGTCGAGCTCATCATCCTAGGAGCTGTTTCAACCAATTCTAAACTGAGCACTACAATCTAGGCAATCAAAACAACTTGCCTCTATAAGCTAGGAAACCAATTCATTCATTAATTTTTTGCCATTTTATGAATGAATCTTCTAGAATAGGTAAATAAGTGTCATGTCAACATGAAATTACATCAATTACATCAAGGAAGATGAAAAATCCCACCAAAAAGTCAAAACTAGTCAATGCTGCGTTTTCCTGAGCTGAAGGTGCAAAACTGGCAAATTTTCCCAACGCGTAGCGCGCCTTTTAGCCCACGTTTGAGGCACTTCCTAGCATCCAAATGAGGCACAAGTGGGCTTGTTTGAAAGGTCTGGATGTCTACTCTCCAGCCCAAGTGGAATTTTTCAATTTGGTGGCTATTGGCCCCTCCAAAATTGCAATCTCCCAAGACTGCTTCCTGTGTGTCCAAAAAGTGGCAGAAGGTCATTTTTTGCTTGTTTTTTGACTTTTTGGGGGCTCAAATCTCCATGAAATGTCTTGGCAGTGGCTGAGAAAGTGTAATTTGTCATGAAAAACCCAAAAATGCTGAGTTTTTGTGAAATGAACCTCCCCAACTTAAGGGTAGCGTGCGGCGTGCTACGCGTTGAGGGAAAAAACCTGTTTTTTAGTGCAAAAATTCCAAAATGTCAAAAATTTCTCCAAATTTCTTGAAATTTGGACTGTAGGTTCTTCATCAAGGGCAATGATGAGCCAAGGATGCCTCAGCCAATATCTAGAGTCCTTCATCCACTTTTTGCCTCCTTGAAGCTCTCTTTACCTTTGCTTTCAAACTTCCAATTCTCGCTTTGTACACCAA
Organism: Pinus tabuliformis; assembly: GCA_031772625.1. Classification (NCBI taxonomy): domain Eukaryota; kingdom Viridiplantae; phylum Streptophyta; class Pinopsida; order Pinales; family Pinaceae; genus Pinus; species Pinus tabuliformis. The sequence goes on from CM062810.1 coordinate 589,918,526, forward strand.
GTTCCGGGACAAGTAATGATATTTCTGCCACCTCTATGAAGCCTCATGAGTGCATGTCCTTCCAAGGGTGAGTCACTTTGGGTTTCCACTTCATAATCGGATGAATGACCGGATGACATAACTGTTGTTGCACGACTGCCTTAGATGAATGCTGATATGTGAAACTGCTGTATACAACTGAATGTGAACTCCTCTTCTAATCTAAACAATGTTGTGACCAAGGGGAAAACAAATGTAACAAGGGAATATTAGGAAGGGGAGAATATCAGGGAATTAGGGACACTAAACATAAAGATGGAATTTAGGGAAGGCAACATGGGAAATCACAAAATTGTGGGATTTAAAGTGAAGTAGGGTTTGGGAATTAAGTAGGTTTTAGGAATTTTAGAGAGGAGAATTATGAAATTTCATGGGAAAATTTGAATGAGAATGGTGATGAAAATGAGGGAAAAGAGGGATTATAAATGGGCAAACTTGGACAGCAAAATATTTCGAAACCCTAGCACCATTAAGTTTTTAAATCTTCCACAACAAAGTAGGGTTTTGACTTTTCATTTTCATGGCATTTTAACATATTAATTTCTCATTCATCTTGCAAAACCAAAACTAGCCATGGAGGAGAGGCCTACCTGAAAATTGCTTGAGAGAAAAGATGATTTGTTAGCTTGCTGGCAGTTTATTGGGCGAAAAAACCCAACGCGTATCGCGCATCGCCCAATGCGTAGTGCCCCTCTGACGTGTAGTGCATGAGCAATTTTGTTCTGAGAAAGGCAGCCTGATGCGTAGCGCGCCCCTGACGCGTAACGCGCCCTCCCTGATGCGTAGCGCACACCCAGCTACATAGGGCATTTTGCAGGAGGCTTTTGGAGGCCTTACCGGTGTCGAAATCGGGCGCAGGATAGCGCGTTGGAAATTTCTTTGATTCTACTTTCCAACAAAACTAGAATTTTTCAATTTGGAGTTCATTTGCCCTGTCAAAAATCAAATCTCCCAATACTGGTCAAAATGTGCCAAATGAGGCTGCCTCAAGGCATAGTGCTGTTGCAGTCAACTTTGGAATGCTTTCCTCAACTCGAAATTGAGCTCATGATAGCTCATTGGAAAGATATTTGTGTCTAGTTATCATTTGACTCATCAAGAAAGTCATTTGGCCAACCAAGCTAGGAGAAAACTTGATTTTCCAAAGATCACTTCAGAGGTGCATTTGATTCTCCTAAGGCAACGATATTTTTGACATTTCTCTAAAACCATGACACCTGTGTAAAATGTGAAGGACATTTTTCGTCTTTGGCATGTTTTGGACAAAAACCTCTCTCATTTTTCCAAAATTCATCTTTGATTGCTCTGAAATATCTTTTGAGTGAAACCTATCCCGATGTGTGAAACAAGGAATTTTGTGGAAATGAAGCGAAATGAAGGGGATAAGGGGCTTCTAAATTCTTGGGGAAATTTTTGGAAGTAGGGAGGGATGTTAGGAAGCAGGGGAAAGTGGAATCTCATAGATCGAGTGAGGGGAAGGGGTCCAAAAGGGAAAAACACAGGCCCAACCTAGAAAATTGCCAGGTTGTAGCAAGAAACTAGGGTTTGCGCGAAAATGAGAAATTTGGGGGATCTCAGTGATGAGAAGCATTTGATAAGGTACTTTAAGGATAGGGGAAAGTGTATGAACATCAAGATACAAGTTTTGCCAATGATTTGACCGTCCAAGAGAAATTGCCTTCAAAACCCTAGGAGAGGGAAATGACCTTAGCTAGGCGCAACTGAAGCATGAACAAGGTGTAAAATGTCTCATTAGACACTGACATGATAATGACAACGCTATGAATGATGATAGACTCAGGGGAACAGTGACATAGATTGGCATTTGGGCAATTTTGAAAAGAGTGAAAGCAAACCCTAGACCTAATGCATAGTGACCAAATTTTGCTTGATAACGCTTTGAGATGACAAAATTTGACCTGGACACTCTGAGACCACTTTGTAAGAGCATATTTGATCACTGGAGGAAGGCTGGAAAGACTGACACTAACACAGCCCACCTCGGTGACCCGTTGGCCCGTGGGGGTGGTGGGGTGATTCCGGGAATCACCCCGCCCTCCACCCCACCCCGACTGTTAGGACCTGCGGTCTATGCGACGAGCAGGGCGACTCCACCATGTGAAGGACATGTGAAATATGAAATGAAACGAACCTTGGACGAGTTTATAAGGTGTTGGGTGAGTGATGAGGGGGAGGTCCCACGAGTTGGGTGGGCCGACCTACCTCATGGGCGAGAGTTCTCATTATGAACGAGTCAGCTGGGCGTTTGGTGTGGGTCAGCCGGGTGACATAACCCGCCACCCGCCTGTATATATTGGAGGGCGTTTGGAGGCAAACAACCATCATTCGATCAACACGAGTTTGAACAAGGAGTTCTATATTGTGTGGATGAGCCCGCACGATGGGTGGAACTTGGGTGTAAAACTCGTTCAAGAAAGTCGTTCAGAAAAGTCGTTCAGGAAAGTCGTTCAGAAAACTCGGGCGAGGTCATCGGGCAGAACTCGGGTGAGGTCGTTCAGGCAGAACTCAGGTGATGTCGTCGGGCAGGAAACTCGGGCGAACCGGGTGAGGTCGTTAGGGCAAGCCGGGTGAGGTCGTCAGGCGACCCAGGTGAAGTCGTTCGAGCGACCTGGGTGAGGTCGTTTGGGCAACTCAGGTGAAGTCATGTGGTGACTCGGGTGAGGTCGTTCGGGCGAACTGGGTGAAGTTGTGTGGCGACCCTGGTGAAGTTGTGTGGCGACTCGTGTGAACAAGTTTGGGTGGACGAGTTGGGTGAATGGGTGAACGGGTGGACGTGCGGATGGGCGGCTGGGCGAGGGCGCACCGTGCACACCGAAACGAAGAATCGTGCAGATGGGCGACCGGGTGAGGGCACGCCGTGCACGACGAAACAGTGGAAACAGTGAAGTGTTGAGATTGTGAACGGAGGTGTGACTCGTGCGGAGGTGCCCATGTGTGGCGACTTGGTTACGACGAGGCACGCCCAAGTTGGGCAAACAACACGATCATGCGACAAGGTGAACAAAGGGTTGGTGAGTCGTGCGGTGACCGTGTGGAGGCACCGACGAGCTGGGCAACCGAGTTTGCTGAAGTTGGAAAATTGGCTAAGTGTAAATTTGGGGTTTCCCAAGATTTAACTTGTACTTGTAAAAGAAGATTATATATATTGATTCAAGTAGACTCATATTGCAAGGAGTTGCCCCTCCCTTTATACTGTTGTGCATTTCTCTTGTATAATGTTGTTTATGTGAATGTTATGGGCTTTCACTTGTATAAAGGAAACATAATAATACTTGGTAACGAAAATAAAACTAAGTATGGAATGTTAGGTGTAGTCTACAATCGTAAGTATTGGTGAAAAGAAAACGATTGGTAGTGCCGCACCTCGCTATAAGTGGTTGAAAGACTACCGCAGGTGTAGGGGCGTGACACCGACGGCCCAACGTCCCGCAGGGGTGGCGGGGTGATTCCTGGAATCACCCCACCCTCCGCCCCAGCCCGGCGGCCTAATGGCCCGCGAGGGTGGCAGTGTGATTTGAGGAATCACCCCACCCTCCACCCCACCCTGGCAGCCCAACGGCCCTCGGGGATGGTGGGATGATTCTAGGAATCACCCCGCCCTCTGCCCCACCCTGGCGGTCAAACAGCCCGTGGGGGTGGCGGGGTAATTCCCGGAATCACCCCGCCACCCCAGCGATCCGTTGGGCTGCTAGGGAAGGGCGGAGGCTATTGGTGCGACAATTACGAGAATCACCTTGCCACCCCCATGGGCCAGTTGGCAGCCAAGGTGGTGCGGAGGGCTGCAGACAGACTCTGCCCCACCCTGGCGACAAAATGGCCCACAGGGGTGGCCGGCTGATTTTGGGAATCACCCTGCCACCCCTGCGTGTCGTTGGGCTACTGGGGTGCGGTGGAGGGCTGCAGATAGCCTCCGCCCCACCCCGACTGTAACGCCCTACGGTTGTCACAACGGACGGGCGACATGGGCAACCTGCAAGGCGAGCTGCACAATGTGCGGACGAGCTGCGGTTGGCGGTGAGCGAGGGCAACCGAGCGAGGGCGCGGACAAACAAGCGAGCTGCAGGTCACGCGAAGCAAAACAAAAGTTATGCGATGGAGTTTAAGTGGTGAAACAATTATACCCGTGAGGGCGGTCCTAGGTGCCCCGACGGATGGGCGGGCCGATGGGTGAACCGACGAGCAGGCAGGTAGTCACACGTTATAAGGGTGGGCTGACCGTGATAAAACGAAGTGAAGCCGACAGAGTCGCATTTGGTGGAAGTTCGGCTGGGAAACCATACAACGAGCAGGCAACCATATATATGGGCGATGGCAAGTTAGATGGAGTCATTGAACTTGGAACTCGCAAGTCATACAAACACAAGTCTGAAGTGTGAAGAATAGGTGCGAAGTTCTGTGGTGCGGATGTGCCCGCACGACGAGCAGAACAGACGAAGGTAACTGGGCGAACAGTGCGTGCACGGAGGGTGACCCAACTTGGGCGTCAGGTGAACGATGGGTGGCCGGGTCAGAAGTGTAACCGGGTGGAGGCAGGCATGAACGGAGGGCGACCTGGTAGGGCATCGAGTGAATGCGGCAGCCGGGTGGAAACGCGCTGGGCATGTAGAGTCGAACCGGGCACGGGCAGGGCTGCAAGACGTGTGCCCCCGCCGAATGGAGGTACGACCGGGTGAACGAGCGACCCACAGGTGGGCGCACCCTGTTCGGGTGAACAATCGTGCGAGGCGACATGGAGGTGTGCCCGCCAACCGGTTGAAAGAAACGGAAGTGTTGTGCTTGGTGAACGAAGGTGTGACGAGGACGTGCGAAGGGCACCAACGCTGGGTGACACGGACATGGCAAGCATACCTGAGTTGGGAAAATGACACGGTTCATTCGAAGAGCTGAATGAAGTCCTTCGGGAGTAAACAGAGAGTTGGGTAGAATGTGCGGCGACTGTTCGGAGGTGCCAACGAGCTTGGAAACCGAGTTTGCTGATGAATGGAAATTTAGATAAGTGTAAATTTGGGGTTTCCTCCAAGATTTAACTTGTACTTTGAAAGTTGAAGATTTATATATATTGATTTGGGCAGACTCACATCAGGGAGTTGCCCCTCCCTTTATACTGTTGTGCATTTCCATATGTTAATGCTGTTATGATGAATGTTCATGGTTTTCATCTTGTATAAAGGATAAACTTAATACTTGGTAACAAAAAATAAACAAAGTACAAATTTTAGGCATAGTCCATGACCGTGAGTATTGGTGAAAAGAAAAGGGTCGGTGGTGCTACACCTCACTATAGTGTGGTTGGAAGATTACCGCCAGTGTAGGGTTGTGACAGTTGGTATTAGAGCTGATTCAGGTGAAGTGCAAGTGAAAGAAGCTGATCTCACTGTTACTTTGTAACAGGTGGTATCAAGAGTTGATTCAGTTTTGCAGGTGAACCTGGTGAATGGTGAAGAAATTTGAAGGGTGATTCAGGTTTGCAAGAAAGTGAATGGCAAAGATGGTGGAAGGACCTATGGCAGGTGAATCTAGCCATGATGCAGGTGAAGCTTTCCGGTACAAAGTGTTGGAACAGATGAGTAGATGGAGTTCTAAATGGGCTTCGATGAAGGCCGAGAATATAAAGATTCAGGAAGGCTGTTCGAAGATCAAAGAAGAGCTTGAACAACTCATGGACCAATGTGGAATTATGATGGAAGATGATGAACTCAGGAAACTTTATGAAGAGATCCAACAGAATGGTCTTAGTCTTCAAGAACTTTTGGATGAGAGAGTTCGACTAAGGAAGAAAAGTGCCATGGTGGAGACCAAAGTCAAGCAGCTTGAGGATGAGATGAAGAAGGACTTTCTTGGTAAGAAGGTCATTGTAATTGAGCAGGATGAGCTCGACTACATTGGCAGACTAGGGGACTACTACCAAAATAATCAGGAAAATGTTCGGAAGCTTAGTTCGATGGAAGCAATTATCAATGGGCACTTGGTTGGTGCACTTGAGCAGAATGCGATGGAGGAAAAGCTTGAAGGGAGTCAAGCTGAGCCAGGATCGAGTTGCTTAGAAGAGCCAAACAAGGAAGAGAAGTACCTTAAGAGAGATGTCGGGTTGGAACATAAGCCAATGGACACTTCTAAGGCTGAATTCTTGAGGAAGGTTGCTGATGTGAGACACAAGATAAAGCCGATAGAAGGAGGTAATGCCTTGAAGCTGAGTTTTGTGTAGGTAACTGTGAAAGGCCAGAGATTTGCAGCTTTGGTAGATACGGGAGCTACTCATAGCTTCTTAAGTAGGAAAGCAGCAAAGTCTTTTAGAAAGAAAGCTGAGATGGGGAAAGAGTGGAGTGCTTTCGAAACAGTCAACTCTACCATGAAGGCTGTTAGTGGTGTGATGGAGAACACTCAGGTGAGAGTGGGCTCGTGGTTTGGAAAGTTGGACTTGAGGATCTTTGACATGGATGATCATTCTATGGTGCTAGGGTAAGATTTCATGAAGCTTGCACAAGCCATACCAATGGTGGATCGGGACATTCTCTTGATCACAGCTGAAGGAAGAAATATGTTGGTTCCGATGAATAGGAGGAGTTGCTTGGGGTATAGAGCAAGGATGGCTTCTATGAATTTGTATCCCAAAGATCCAAATGTGAAGTATGAGGATGTGGAGCAAAGAGGACTTGGGAGTATGACTCAAACAACGAAGGAAGAGAAGTTTATTGACTTCATTGCAAGAGCAAGAAAGAAGGAAGGAAGTGGGAGATCAATCTCACAAATCCTGGAGCACTTGGCAGAGACATCTTCTACTGAAGATCTTCACAATGGAGTTGCAGATGAAGGGAGTGCGAATACTTCTTCAGAGGCAGTGGTTGGAGAAGATTATGTAGTTAGAGATCCGGCTAGCATAGCGGAGTTTTGCAGGTATGCTATGGGCATATATGACTTTCAGTTGACGAAAGATAAGCTCGAGAAGCTTGGGTGTACATGTGAGGAGGTTGAGGCTGTGCACATATACTTGAGGACACAACACCAATCTGATACATGGGTGGATGAGAGTCAGGGAGGAAACTTCCTGGCCCTTCTCTCTCAATAGACAACTTTGAAGATGGTTGGTGCAAGGACCTTGAGTGGAAGGGGCTGCACCACCTTGACAAGGGACCTTGGAGGAGGCTTCTTTATGATGATATATTTTCCGACTTGGATGCAGATGACCGATTGTTGTGATGGATAGAATGGACAACTTGAGTCATGGACATCAGGTTGGAGACATGGGGCATGGCAGTCTTATGCAGGGACATTGTGCAGGAGCACTTGTAGAGGTGCCACTCATGGGCATCCAATGAGGAGTGCCAAGGCAGGGATGTTGTGCAGATGGAATTGCTGGTGTGACATGGAGATGTTTTGTATGAGCCGATGGAGGTGTTGTGCACTCTTGTACAACAAGACCATGGACTGGATGGACATGTTGTAGATGGGATGGAGATTCCATGGACCTGAGCATGGGAGCGGATTCTTGTTCGATTCGATGTTGTGACAGAGGTCTAAGAAAAAACTGGTGATGGCATAAGGATGTGCATTCTTATGATTTGAGCATGACAGTTGGACTGATCAACTGACTAGTTCGAGTCATGGGGGTCGATAGTGTGCAGAGATGTGTTAGCATTATGTTGGAGTATCATGACATCAGTTCACATGATGGTGATACATGGTGGAGACTGTCATATTGTATATGTTGCAGGGATGTTTTCAATATATGGACTGGTTGATATCATGGATCAGGGATATGACTATTCTAATGGATTATGAGACATTGGATGGAAGCTATGGTGGATGGCCGGATTGTTGAGGATGACAATGACTTCTGGTGGGGGAGGATGTAACGCCCTGCGATTGTCACAACAGACGAGTGGCACAGGAGACCCGTCGAGCGACCTGCACGACGTGCGGACGAGCTGAAACAAGCAAGCTGTAGGTCACGTGAAGCAAAACAAAAGTTATGCGATGGAGTTTAAGTAGTGAAACACTTATACCCGTGAGGGAGGTCCCGGGTGCCCCAACGGATGGGCGGGCCTACGGGTGAACCAACGAGCAAGTGGGCGGTCACACGTTATAAGGGTGGGCCGATGGTGATAAAACGAAGTGAAGCCGATGGAGTCATGTTTGGTGGAAGGTCGGCTGGGCAACCATACAACGAGAAGGCAGCCATATATATGGGTGAGGGTGAGTTAGATGGAGGCATCGAACTTGGAACTCGCAAGTCATACAAACACAAGTGTGAAGTGCGAAGAACAGGTGCGAAGTTCTGTGATGCAGATGTGCTCGCACGACGGGCAAAATGGACAAAGGTAACCGGGCGGATAGTGCGTGCACGGAGGGCGACCCAGGTTGAGCGTCGGGTGAATGACGGGTGGCCGGGTGAGAACCGTGCAGAGGAAGGCATGAATGGAGGGCGACCAGGTAGGGCGTCGGGTGAACGCGGCAGCCGGGTGGAAACATGTTGGGCATGTGTGGTCGAACTGGGCTCGGGCAGGGCTGCATGACGTGTGCACCCGCCGAACGGAGGTGCGACCAGGTGAATGGGCGACCCGCGGGTGGGTGCACCTTGTTCGGGTGAACGATCGTGCGAGGCGACACGGAGGTGTGCCCGCTAACTGGTTTAACGAAACGAAAGTGTTGTGCTTGGTGAACAAAGGTGTGACGAGGACGTGCGAAGGGCGTCCAAGGTGGGTGACATGGACACGGCGAGCGAGCCCGAGTTGGGAAAACGACATGGTTCATTCGATGAGCTGAATGAAGTTGTTCGGGAGAAAATGGAGATTTGGGCAGAACGTGTGGCGACCATTCAGAGGTGCCGACGAGCTAGGCAACCAAGTTTTCCGATGAATGGAAATTTGGCTTAGTGTAAATTTGGGGTTTCCTCCAAGATTTAACTTGTACTTTGAAAGTTGAAGATTTATATATATTGATTCAGGCATACTCACATCGGGGAGTTTCCCCTCCCTTTATACTGTTGTGCATTTCCATATGTTAATGCTGTTATGATGAATGTTCATGGTTTTCATCTTGTATAAAGGATCAACTTAATACTTGGTAACGAAAAATAAACTAAGTACGAATGTTAGGCATAGTCCATGACCGTGAGTATTGGTTAAAAGAAAAGAGTCGGTGGTGCCACACCTCACTATAGTGCGGTTGTGAGATTACCACCAGTGTAGGGGCGTGACACCGACAGCCCAATAGTCTGCAGCTGTGGCGAGATGATTCCCAAAATCGCTGCACCAACCCCGCGGGTCGTTGGGCCACCAGGGTGGGGTGGAGGCTACCCGTAGCCCTCCGCTCGACCATGACGGCCCATGGAACCGAAATCACCCCGCCCTGTGCATCACCCTAACAGCCCAATGGCTCGCGGTGGTGGCGGGGTGATTTGGGTAGCCGGGTTGGGGCGGAGGTCGGGGTGATGTCGCCCCCACGAACCGTTGGGCCGCCGGGGTGGGGCAAAGGGCTACGGACAGCCTCCGCCCCACCCTGCAACCCAACAGCCCGCGGGGGTGGTCGGGTGATTCCAGAAATCACCCCGCCCTCCACCCCACCCTGGCGGCCCAACGTCCTGTGGGGGTGGTGGGGTGATTCCGGGAATAACTCCACCCTCCGCCCCACCTCAATGGCCCAATGGCCCGCTAGGTTGGCGGGGCAATTCCGTGAATCACCCCGCCACCCCCGTGGGTCGTCGGGCTGCCCGGGTTATTGTTATTGTCAATCTTCAAGGGGAAAATAACTTCAAGGATGAAGCTTACATGGTAAGACGTTTAAAATGTATATTTGATTAATGTTAAAAAATTCATTTATGTACAAGTTAATTGAAATTTTACTATTGCATGTTACAGGCAAAAATCAAATCTTCTTAACCATGAAAATCAACTATTTATAAATGATTGTGAGTTCATCCATATTGATAGTTGGGCAAAAGATGATAACTATATGTCTATGATTTTTAATCGGGTAGATGGAAAGAGTCATAGCCAAATACTGACTTATGATGTTGTTGTGAGAAAACTATCATATGAAGACAAAGAAGAAAAAGGAGAGATAGTTAACATTTATCAAAAACCATGGTTATTGATTAACTATATTATAGACATATGTTCAAATGAAGGAGATTAGGTTCTGGATTTATTTATTGGTTCAAGTAAGTTTTATTATATGGAATTGAATTTCAATATGTTATTTCTTAATTTATATGTCATTGTACTAATGTACTTCACTATTTCTTTTGTGCTTGATAATTAGGTACAACACTAGCATGTTGCCTTCAAAAAGGAAGAAATTGCATTGCCATTGAAAAAGATCCAATACAGTGCAATTTTATTCAGCAAAGAATTAATGCTCTTCAATTTCTTCCAGATGCAATGTAAGAAATTGGGTTGAAGAAAGGGGACTTTAGTGAATCACGTGTGGCAAAAAAGGCAAATGAACCCCAACCACCATTACACGGAATGATTGGAAAGGCATACATTGGGAGATTCACAGACATCAAAGATCCATTAGAAGAGGAAAATGAGCAAAATGAAGCAGAAAATATTGTGGAAGAAGACAATGGTGAAACTCTAGAGGATGAAGAGTTTGAATTACATGACATTGTTGATTAAATTTAAGTTATGCTTGGAAATCAAGCTCATTATTTGTAACTTTTGATTAGTTATACTTGTAATGTTTTGACTTTGACATTTTATGAGAAGAATAAGCACTCAATTAAGGTTGTTATGCATTCAATATTTGTATTATGTGATTTTCACATTAATTTTTATGTTAATCATTATTTAAAAAAAAAACAATGATTATTATTATTTTTTTGACATGAAATTCATAAAAAAAACTATTATTTAACCATTTTTAGTTAAAATTTTCCTATAAAAATTGTGATTTGGACATGTCATTTCTAGCAAAAAAATTGCAAAAAATTATCAAAACGTGTAGTTTTTTAGTTATATTTATGTTAAAAATGGTTTTTTTTGTCAATTGTTAAAAATTATTTTTTTTAGAGATAATTATTTCATGTGGATTAAAAAATTAATTAACGATGAATGAATATGTAGAATATGAAAAATTCAAAATATCGACCTTCTTTAAATATGCAAAACAATAAAAACCTCACTACAAAGAAAAATAAATAAAATAAAAACAAGAAAATATGAAAAAGAATACCACTTCAAAAATTATTAAATTTAGAAACAAATTATTTACATTTCATACATTAGAAAATTTAAATTCAAAAAATAGGTCTTTTAAAAAAGTGCCTGATGCAGAATACCACTTTTTTAAATCATCATGAAAATCACTACCATTCTAAAACACAATGTACATAGAAAAATTTAAAGTGCCAAAAACTATGCTTTTAAAAAAAATGTGTGTGTTCTGCATCACCCCTTTTAAAAATCGGGTCACTTTTTTGCTATCTCTAGGAAACGGGTAACAGTATCAGTTCCCATTTCAAAGTTTACACTGTTCTATTCTTATGATTGTCTTGCAGGTGAAATTAATGGCTTAGGCGGCTTCAAGGCTAGTTGTTTCACTGCACTACCTAAATCCGGATATTGATAAACCAATAAGTGCTCTCTTGTTTCAGGCTTTTGATGTCCTCCTTCAGTTTCCCCTTGTCCCTCGGTCCTAAAGTTCTGGTTACTAGTTTCCCCCTGTTGTTCTTGAATTAGATACTTAATATTGGGAGTACTTTTGCTAGAGTTAGAATGGTATGGCGCTGAGATAGAGGAGTCGGAAGTTTCTTTCCTTGTTATGGGAGTAACATCTTTTTGTGGCCCTGTTTTCCTTGCATCCCTTTGAGAACTTGATTGTTCTTTTTCTGCCTTTGAGATCAGTTCCTGGATAAATGTTTTCCTTTCCAAATCTACACTCTTCCTTTCCTTTTTATGACCCGTTTTTCCTGTGACTAATTAGAGTGGGGGGGTATTTTGGTATTTCTATAATTCCTACAGCTGCACACATGGACCCTATGTGTATTAATTCACACCCTAAGTGTCTTAGTCTTCGACAGTGGTGATCCCGCCCAGGTATGTGAGAGTGATGTGCAGGTTATTACCTCTCGTCTTACCACCCAGCAACTGAAGAGCTAAAGATATGCTTTAAGAAAACACCAAAATGCCACACCCTAAGTGCCCTAGTGATCACAACGATGATCCCTCCTAGGTATGTTAGAGCGATGCGCAGGTTCTTACCTCTCGTCTTACCACCCAACGATTATGGGCTAGGAGAACTCTATCATCAAACAAACAACTTGGTTGATTGTATCGTCAATTGCCATCCCCGGCAATGGCGCCAAAATGTAGTTTTGTTTTAATCAATCCTAATTGAACAAGACTGCAACCATTTAATTGTCAACCCAGGGTAGGTCTTGCTGTTTCAATGGATTTTGCACTATATGTGCCGATACACTACAACCAAGAATGAAAATAGAAAGAAACAGTAAAGAATGTCGCTAAATCAATTGCAGAAATTAAATCATTCATGCAAAAATTAAAACACTCTACAGAAATGAAATCACACTTCACAATTACCAGAGAAAGGGCGCGCCACACACTAAACCAATGACTACACCAACTAGTCAACTACCATTCTATTTAATCAAACCAGTGTAACAACATAATATAATTCTAGAACTGAAGCGAATATATTCTACAATTTATACAGAAATAGTAGAAAACCATACACACAATAAAAGAAATAATAATATATAACTACTTCTACTACTGCAGTCCCTGTTAAAGAGGAGGGCCCTTCCTCCCTAGCAAGGGCACAGGAATGGACACGAGATTAGTTTAAGAATCAAATGAGAAACAATAATAGCATCACCGCAGTGCCTTCAATATTAAAAATAATTAAAAGTTACAAGATTAGAGTAACGATGCTTTTCTCCATGACATTCCCATACATGAGAAATCGAGTTTCTTTTATAATTATTACATACCCAAAATTAGGAATAGATCGGTCATGAGAATCTCACAATTCTCATGCTGATCACAAAATAGAAATTGTTATAACATATTCCTAAATACAAATGCTATTCAGATACATTGGTTAAGATCTCAACTGTGTGGATCTATTGCTTCTAAATAAAAAATTCATAACTACTGACAGCTGTGTGTGGAATAGTACCCACGACTTTGCCAGTTTCGTTGCAACAATGTCCTACGGTTAAATGACGGTTTTGGGTGTAACAACAATCACTGGGTAACAGCATCCGAGGTGTAATAGCAGTCATCTTTAACATCACGTGGTGTAACAACAACACTTGTAACTACATACAGTGTGTAACAGCATACAGGGTGTAACAGCAATTTGCTCTACCCTGCTCTGAAACCAATCAGCGTGGCTTGTTCACTCCATAACCTCATTCTCACAAGCAGCACGTGAAAAACAGAATAGGATACAAAATACTTCTCCAATGCTTACCCCAGTTAGCCACAAAAAGGAATATTGTATTGTTATATTCAGCAAAACATGGCAAAATAACATGACGACGAAATAAGTTGTATAAATGAGAAAAAGGGTGATTAACATGTGAAGTTTCATTGGTCTGGAGGGAAAGAGGATCAAAAATGGGGAAAGAAAGTGTAGGAAATAGGTGTAAAAACCACACCCAACATGTGCTCTTCTTCATTTTTAGAATATACTAAAATGCCATCTATGAATACTAACACAAATCTATCAATATATATGTGGAGTACATTGTTTATTAAACCCATGAATGTTTTTGATGTAGTAGTGAGACCAAAGGGTAATAATACGAACTCATAGTGATCATATTTGGTTATGAAAGATGTCTTATGAACATCTTCATATTTTATTCCGAGTTGATGATAGCCGGTACTTCAATCAATTTTTGAAAATATAGTTTCTCCCCTCACTTGATCGAACATATCATCAATTCAGGGCAGTTGGTATTTATTATTTACAGTTAACTTATTAAATTGACGATAATCAATGCACATTCTAAAAGTGCCATCCTTTTTCTTAACAAATAGTACAGGGGCCCCCCTGTTACAGGGAAAAGTGTCTACACAGAACTACTTATCCCACTAAGGTGTGGTAGCTACCTTAGAAACAAACAAAGTAAAGCTACTTTCGTTTTTCCTTTATGAAATATAGATGAGAGAAGAACAAAGAAGACCAACCTCTATCTTGCGCTAATCTCTTAGTTTGATTCCTCTCTCTCTTGATAGTCTTTCGCTACTCTCTCCCTTTTACGCCCAGCTTCACAGAGTACCTATAGGATCACAGTAGCATAAAACTATACAAGAACATGGATCTATAATAATAAACAATCTAGGATCAAATGTAAATTGACCATACAAATGCATAAAACATAAATGACACAAGAGTATGGAGGAAAACTTGAATAGCTTTTATTGATAAACAAGAAAGAGACAAGGGAGTTACAACCAGTTGTTCTGACCCAACATCATCCTCTCAGCAAGTAAGCCCTTCTTCACCTCATACAAAGCTTAGATCACCCAACACTCTGATGTTGTCTCAAGAAACCAACAGCAATTCCTTACAATGTGCAAAATTCCAGCCTCTGGATCTCTGGGATGAGGGATCCATATATAGATATCTGAAGGGGGATGAGTCAGCTTGTGATTTGATTAGTGTCTTCCCTCTAATAGTTCTTGCTTCCACTTGGAGATTGTTGATCTCTTACTCATCCTTGGTCGAATTCAGAGAGGCAAGTGTCACAGGAGAAGTTTCTAGAAGATTCCATGCCTCTCCACCTCGCGGAATGACACTGCCATTTGTCATTTCTTGCCCATCGCACCCCATAGAAGGGCTTTTTGAAATGCAACGCACCCAAACAATGTATTTAGGTGAGATGCAACGCAATTTGCCTATGGAGCAGCTGAAATGATCCTGTTTTGACCAATTCTGAGTAGTTTTTCATGGAGAACTTCTGGGAGAAGCTATAATCAGTTGACCTTGTTCCTTTAGGGGTTAGAACAACACTTTTAGGGACTTAGGATTCCTTGGTTTATGGACATTTTATGCCTGGGGTTGCAGTGCCCAAAAATGTCTATAACAGTTGCCCCCTAAAGCATGAGGTCATTAATCTTTTGATGTCGGGTGAAATGCTTTATTATGGGGATCCGAAGTTCTTTCAAGCTGAGAGGAGACCTGTAATAAGATACAATACAATACATTATCTTCATAATATTTTCATGATCTAGCTGAGGCGGGCATTCCCATGCTCAACTTTATAAATTCATTTTCATGTACATAGGACAGACAATCGTCTGAGTGTAGACTAATGATTCTGGTAGAGTCATCATCCCTTTGATTGGATGATTATCTGTGCAGCAATAATGTACATTTGATGTCTTTATTTCCCTGAATATATATATCGCAGCCCGGATGGATGAAACTAGATCCGGGGTCTTCAATCTCGTTCGATCTTCACTCGAAGTACAAGTCTATCCATGTGAGAGATGTTCTGGAGTCGAACATGGAAAGACATCGCCTGATTACCAGCCAATGATGTAAGTTGTTAACAGGCATGAGAGGAATCACCGATAATGATAATGACCCTCAAGGTACTGCAGTACAATTCACGTGGTGTGAATAAAGGACTTGGCATCGAACACCACGCAAAATCTTTCGGTCGAAGGCCATTGATGTAAACCTGTCGCCGGAAGTGAGAAACTTGCCATTGAGGCATGCAAGCTTCAAAGTACTGAACGGGGTGTTCCTAGATCGACTTCTTGGATAATGAGCTGATGTCGACAAGAAGCGATCCGTCATAGGAGGGCCTTAATGAATCCCACATCAATGACACGGAACGGAGCAAATGATTTTAATGGAGGTGAAAACGATCTGATGACATAAGGTTCAGGGTGGCGGTCATGAAAGAATGGAGTGTAAATGTATTGTAGCGGGTGAGACACAAGTGAATTCTCTAAATGACTTCTCTTGAACATATCAGCGACACTGACATGATGGATTGGTAGCATTAACCCCAAATGTGGATGGTGTGATGGGACCATGGTGATGTGACCGGTGAATGAAACAACCCAACCCGACTTGGATGCGGAGTGAAAGTGTCATGTTCAAGAGCGATTTGCTACCAACAAAGTTTCTTCAAGTTTTCTTCCCAATTTTTCCCCAGTCATTGCTGACCAGTACCTCTTTATTTTTGTCAAGCTTGAGGAGGATAACATATGCTTGTTCTATAATTTGCCCTTCGGGCAAACCCATCACTATGTTTTAACGAGCCTAGCGATAGTGAAACTCGTTCTTGTCTATTATGGACAAGTTTGTCGCTATTAAGTTTTAACAAGTTTAATGACAAAGATAACTCGGTCCTTTTCAATTTTAGAGAGTCTGAAAAGGGACGTAAAGTAAACTCCAAAATTCCTTTTTCGTCATCTAATCCCTTAAGTCCGAAAAAGTATAAAACAATACAGAAGGGATGAATTTTCGATACTTTTAACGAGCCGAACAAAGCAAGCGCTCGATCTTTTTGTGTAATAATCCCTCAGGTCCAAAAAGATTAGAATTTAGAGGAGGGATAGCACTTTCGATCCCTTTAACGAGCTGGAGAGGCCAATGGCTCGACAATCTTTTCATATTTTACGAGTCAGTTGAAAAGAGCTTAAAGGAGACTTGTCTTTTGAGGAACGAGTGATAAAATTGGGTAGCAGCTGATTCCAGGTAAGGTTTGGAATTTTCCAATCACGGCAGTGTTACAAGGATGGCTAGTGAGATCACTCTTCGCAGCTGTTCCTCAAAAGGGGTAAACAATCAAATGGAGGTGAATGATCGGCCAATACAGAGTGGAGCTGATGATGAGAACACGACCAAGGCTTTTAAAGGCTAAAGTACTACATTCACGATGGTTATTTACCGGGAAAATAGTTTATTTTTTAATGAGCTTAAACGCAGGGAGAAACATTTGCTCATGACTTATGTTTATTTTTTAACAAGCTTGAACTATGTGCTAAAACTGCTCGATACAACGGTCATTTCTTGACTTTACCATAAATAGCTTTGTTCTTTCAGAGATTGTACTGCATTTTCAATTGCTTCATCAAACTAGTTAGAAATGAACAATATATGTTTGAAAAATGAGTTAGAACACTAATATTTTACTCGAATTACGTAAAAGGTAATGTAAAAGTGCTTTTACCTCTCATTTTACCATTTCATTTGAACTTTGGTTTGTTGGAGCTTTGGAGGTGCTTTCCCCCCTTGATTTTCATCAGCTGATTCCGGGAGATTCTGTGGACGATTCTCGGCACCGTCTGGACCAGGTAGGAGCTAAACTTGAGCTCTTCCATTTCATGCTTTCCATTTTTCATTCTGAGCTTGATTCCTGGTTTTTCTGAGCCTCTAGGGTTTGAAAAACTCGCCCTGGCTTCAGCGCACCCCTTGTGTATCGAAAGGTGCATTGGATGTTGGCCTGTCTACTAGCCATCTGACATGCAACACACCCAGAGCACTACTATAGGTGTAATGGGCGCAAGGAAGGAACTTTATGCACAGTTTTTGATGAAAATTTTGCCTATTTCTCACCAAAATCAGGATCTAACTCTTCCCTTGTTTGTTTTCAGAGATTTTTTGGAGCAAGATGACTATTACATGGTGAGAACGTGAGCATGAAGAAGAGGACATGCTTGCTTTACATGATCCGATTACAGTAAACGCACTGCGGAACTGTGGCTTGCTGAAGTTTTTCCGCATTTCTAGCATGAGACAACAAATCAACTTGTTGCAGTATTTGCTCGATGCTTGGGATCCTACCAACCAGGTGTTCCAGATTAGGGGCAAATCCATCCCCTTGACTGTAGTGGACATCTATTTCTTGACTGGCTTGTCGAGGCGGGGTGCCCCCATCTCTTTATCAGGTTCGGCTCGAGGAGGTGAATCTGTGAGAGATTATGTTCGCCGGTATTGCAGAGAGGGATCTCAGCCGAGTAAAGACGGCAAGATCATCATCCGTGATGTCACTGACAGGTCCCTCAGGACTATTCTGTTTACTTTTGGTAGGATGGCTGGTGGTGCGGCTCTTCATGTAGCCAACCGATCTTATATGCAGTATGCCTTGGAATGTCTCCAACCGAAGGTGTTCAACTGGTGCGACGCAGTACTTCTTGTGATGAAAGAACAGTTGACCAAGGTGAAGAGTGGGAGGTTGAATAACTTTGGGTATGGTTCTATTTTGACCGCCTTTGCCTTGGAAAAGATACCATTGATGCAGCCGCAGTATATTGCACTCGATTTACCTTCACCGACTGAACCACGTATGCAGAGATGGGTCGACCATATGTCTAGGCATGCTGGTTAGTCTCAAATTTCCTTTTCTGATACCTTCTTCGGGTGGTTTGATCATCAGGAGATGGTTTATTCCGAGTATCCATATGCTGGTATGGACTTCCGGGGTGATCCAGATTTAGTACTACCGGCTGGCGAACAGTGGGGCGCCATTGGTAAATTCTTTGACCATATTCTTGTTTATCGTTTTTCTTTCATAATGCTCTTGTGCTTTATTCTATCAAGGCTAATCAAACTCATGTGTTCATGCAGATGTCAGTCCCATTTGGCCATTAGTACGCCTGAGAGTGCCAGCTGCTGCCCTAGCAGGAGAGGCTGTTGGAAGGGCTATCCTTCACGACCTCGATGTGGCCGAGACTCTCACAGCATTACAGGAACAGGTTGAGGGTTTCACTCTTGGTATCCCAGATGTGAGGACTGAAGAGTTGCCCTTGAGGTTGCAGCGACATACTACTGGTGTGCCAAGACGATGGACTCGCTTCTTACGCATGATCGCACAGGCTGTGACTTGCTATCACGAGCATCATTAGACTAGGGTGTCCCCTAGTGTTTTGAGTTTTGGGTCAGTTGACCAATTTTGTCTTGGTTACAGAACATTATGCGTAAACCATAAACAGTTATGTATATATTTTTTATTTTCGAAGTTTTATTTTGGTTAAGTTACATGATCCAAATGCAAATATTGATGGTATTCTTATTTTTATAAATGTTGTAAATGTCTATCTAACACATAATTCGCCAATGAGTCAGTTAATGTGTTTAAGGTTCTGGAAATATGTTGATATTGAATAAAATCAAATTGCCTTTCCAAAATCCTAACCCTTAGGAACATGCGATAAATAGCTTGATTTCAGACAAAGTAGATACCAGTGAGTTGTAGTATGACGAGCTGTGATTCTAGCCTGACAATCAGTCGGCGTATACCATGTGTGATGGCATCAGAGAGAAGTTCTATCAACGCGCTATATTCAGCGATGTTATTTGTTGATCGACCAATACATACCCCTCTGAAACTTACTAACTCGCCGCTTGGATCAAAAATGGCCCAGGCCGCGAAAGATAGGTTCCGCGAACTACGACTCGCTCCATCGGCATATCCAACACATGATTCCAATAGGTTTGACATCTAAAATAAATGTAAAAAGTGGATTACTTGACAAAAACAAATACTTTAGCGAAAACAAAAACATAACAAAAGCATATAGGTTACTATACTGAATCACACATAGTAACGCTTGAGGTAGAGCCTGTTACGAGGTTGTGCCAGTGGAATCTCGTCATAATCCATTAACTCGTAGGCTCCTTTTGCTAACACTCGCTTAAAAACATAGGGGCCCATCCATAAAGATTTGAATTTACCTGCCCCCAATTTAACGGATTCTTGGTCATAAAGCAAGACCAAGTCACCTTCTGAGAAGACACGGGGTTTGACATTCTTGTCGAACTACGCCTTGACTCGTTTCTTATGGGCTTCGTTAGCCAAAGAGGCATCACGATGGGTTTCATCCAATTGGATTAGTTCCAAGAAATGGGCCTCCTCTTCTGAAGTCCCGGGGAGAAGGTCAATTGTGAGTTTGAGGGATGAGATTTCACACTGGATTGGTAAGACTGCTTCCAGGCCATATACCAGTTGGAAAGGTGTAAACCCAGTTTCATTCCTTACCGATGTTCGGTAAGCCCACAAGGCTGAGTACAGGATTAGGTGCCAACTTCTTTTGTGAACTCCAATCATCCTTTGCAGCATGCGCTTCAGGACTTTGTTGATTGCTTCAACTTGTCCGTTGGCTTGCGGGTAATATGGAGTAGAGCTGTCGTGAGACAACCCTAGTTTGGCAGCTAATTCGACCATCATGTGATTGCGAAAATGCGATCCATGATCTGTGACTATAGCTTGTGGGACGCTGAATCTGGCGACTACATGATTGAAAAAGAAAAGGGCAGTTGTTTCACCAGTATTATCTAATGTAGGCATCGCCTCGGCCCATTTGGTAAAATAGTCAACTGCGACTATGATATACCCATGCCCCCCGATCGAGGTGGGGTTACATGTCATGAAATCGATGCCCCATTTGGCGAATGGCCCGACAGCAACTATTGGCTGCAGAGGTGCGGGTGGTCTTCTAGTTTTGCTATCGAAAATTTGACAGGCATGGCAACTTTTGACTGCGTTTATGCAATCTTTGAACATTGTTGGCTAGAAGTATCCTGCTCGTAAAAAATTTTGTGCTGTAGCATAACCGGATTGATGCCCCCCACACGCGCCCGAATGGCAATCATTTTTTTGGCCTCCTCATGGGTGAGGCACCTTCTCAGAACTATATCAACACCACAACGGTAAAGTGTATCACCGATGATCATGTAGTCTTTTGATTGGTATCGAATACGTTTTTGTTCGGAGCGAGAGGTATTGGGCCTATATTTTTGGGTTTGGAGATAAATGATTATATCCCCATACCACTGATCACTTGAAGATATCAGAAACAAATTTTTGTCCATGATCGTTTCTTCGGATGTTTCATCGTTGGACAACGATGGGAGATCACACAATAATTCTGCGAAAACTAGAGCTTTCTTTGACTTGGATTTTACAAATTCCAGATCAAACTCTTGTAGAATTGCTATCCATTTTGAATATTTGCCCCCCAGCAACTGTCGTGACAATATATAAGTCATGGGGTTGCAATCTGACAGAATGGTAGTTTTTCGAAAGAGGACGTAGTGTCGAAATCTCTGTATCGCTTGAACAGCTGCGAGCGCTAGCTTTTGAACATACGAATATTTTCTTTCTGTATCATTTAAGTTTTTACTTAAATAATATATAGGATGTTCAATTCCGATGTCTTCTTGAACTAAAACCATTGCGATGGTTGTATCCGCTGCAGCCAGATACAGGTTAAAGTCTTTTTAATAATCAGGAGCGTACATTAATGATGCTTTCATTAGGGATTCTTTTAAAGCATCAAAGGAAGCTTGCGCAACCTGATCCCAAACAAAGGGTACTTCCTTTTTCAAAAGACGTGTATAACCTTTAGCAAGTTCGGCGTAATTTGGAATGAACCTCCTCAGAAAGTTTGCTTTCCCTTGGAGTTTCTAAATCTGAAGCAAATTCGAAGGTGGAGGCAAATTTATGATTTCCTGAACATTACATGGGTTGAGATGAATCCGTCTTTCGAGACTACAAAGCCAAGTAAAGGACCCGAACTGACACAAAATACACATTTGTGTGGATTGAGTCGTATCTTGTAGTGTCGGCAACGTAGAAATATCGCTCTTAAATGCTGCGGATGATCAGTCCGCTTTCGCGAATGAGCCGGAAGGTCGTCGAGGTATGGTTGAACGATGTTTTTGATGTCATGGAAGGCATAATTCATTGCCCTCTGAAATGTTGCCCCTGTGTTCTTTAAACCAAAGGGTAATTTTTGATATGCGAATGTGCCCCACGAACAAATAAATGCAGTCTTTGACTGGTCCTGTGGGTGGATATTTATTTGATTATACCCAGAGAATCCATCCATAAATGAAAAAATTTCACATTAGGCGCATTCATCAATTATCTGGTTGATGAAGGGTGTAGGGTAGTTGCCTTTTTGAAAAGCTTGATTTACATCCCTATAATCGACGCACACTCTAATTGTTCCTTGTTTTTTCATAATAGGAACAATGTTCGATACCCAATCAGTTAGAGGAACCGGGTAAATGAAACTAGCATGGAGAATTTTTTCAACTTCTGCCTTGATGGCAGCGGCTTTCTTGGGGTGCACCTGCCGTAGCCGTTGTCATACTGGTTTGACATCTCGATACATCTTGATTTCGTGTTCACCGATACTCGAGTCAATGCCTGACATTTCATTATATGACCAAGCAAAGACATATCTGAATTCGCAAAAAAGAGCGTTATATATTTCCAGTTCTGAAGGAGAACAACATTTGCCAACATAAATATTCTCTACAACATCTGCTTTGGTTGAGATATTTATGGCGATAGTCTCTTCAATGTTGGACAAGTTTCACTCGGAATCTACCGTGTTTACAGTATTTGATAGAAAATCAAAAACTGAAGGATGGCAAAGGTCATCAGGAGTATTTTCTTCACAATCTGGAAGAAGGGAACGATGGTGGTAATCTTTCCTTGGTGCCCCTTCAATTATCATTGATTGAACAATTCCTTTGACGGTGACATGCACTCGCGACCAAGGATCTGAAGGGGTGCCACATTCCTTAGACCTATCTATCCAAACGCTTGATGAGCGTTGATTTGGGTTTGCCTCCCATGCTAGGAACATTGATTGCTACAATATTTCTGTTGGGCTTGGAGGCAAAACATGCGCATGATCCATGTCGATATCGTTTTCTGAGATCTTTTTAGAAGATATCATATTGTAGGTTCCTACCAACACTACTTCCGCCAAATTGATTGGAGGTGGAAGGGCGAAAGTTCCCATTAATATAGGATCTTTTAGTAGGCATACTTCGATATTTTGAAGCAAATGGGGGCTCCCATGGATCATTGGAATGCTTCCCATAACTTGAGAACCATTGGGGAGGAAGTTTTGTTGATCGACGATTGTAATACCTCCTTGAAAGGGAAATGCAATCTTCCTAAAATAGGTCGACACAACAGCAGCCATAGCATATATCCATGGTCTTCCCAGTAGGATGTTGTAATCGAGATTTCCGTCGATTACCTCAACATCTATTTCTACTGTTTTCCCTCCTAGTTCAACCTTCAAGTTATTTAGAATACCATATGGGGTATATTTTCGTCCGTCAAATGCTTTTAATGTCATCGAAGATCACGACAAGGTTGGAGATCCTAAAGTTTTCCAGCAACTCATCGACATAATACATGTAGATGCCCCCTCATCAATAATTGTTCGATGAACAGTTTTGTTGAGGGGTTTCACTTGAACGAGGAAAGCTAGTTGAGCTGGTAACTGAGGATCGTATCCTCTATGATCAAAGGATACAAGATTGGAATCCTTTGGGTCTATCCCACCGATGGCTGATAATAAAGCTTTCTTTTGGGATGGGCAATTTTGTAGTACCTCGAGAGTCAACATAGCAGATGGCGATTGGGCCAAATCTTCCACTATATTATAATGTTGTGCCGCTCTAGTGCGGGGATTAAACGTCGACTTGTGTACTACTCCCTTTGGCGGTTTTATTGTCAACTCGGGAATGATGGGTGGTGCAACTTCTGTCGAAGTTGTTGTCGAACTACTAGGTTGATCTTTATCCTTGTTGTTCGACAGCTGTGGATTCCCATAATCTTTATTCCTTGTCGATATCAAAGCATCATTTTGCTGCTTGGAAACCGACAACATCAGCACTTGAGACGGGGAAGCATTTCCATTGTCAACCAGATTTGTTCCTGGATTGGGAAACAGAACAGTTAATACTGCTGAGGTCTTTGTATTCTTGAAGAATTTTTTAAGCTCAGCTCTGTGTGGACAATCTGCGGTCCAATGATCCTCATCGCATATAAAGCATGGATTTCTTGGTTTCCTATTTCCAGGAGGGTTTGCAGAAGATTTTTCAGGTGATGATTCTTCCTGTTTCTTCTTCTTCCCTTTGCCTTTCTTCTTGCCCCCTGGTTGCTTGGTTTCTTTTCCTTTATCTGTCGATACGACATTTACTTCCGAGGCAAGAAGTTCCTCTTTTGCATTTTGACTGGAAATCTTACGGGCCTTTTTAGATGTAGCCTTTGTCGATTTCGTGTCTGTTGCGCCAATCACGCCATCGCTGGCATGAGAGTCATTGTTTGATTTAGGAGGAGGAGGGACTGAGAATTCCGGTCTAGGAGCATCAGGTATTTTATCGTAGAGCGTGCCAGACTGAGTGTAAATCAAGTCCAAATATTGCGCACGAGCGATAACCTGCTCTTCGGTGACGACTCCCCCTTTTTCCACATCTTCCGTGATGGAAGGCAATAATGAATTAATAAACCATTCAACTAAAAGTTGATCGGGAACATACGTTTTCACCATTCTACGACGACGTCACCACTCATGTATATGATCAGATATATGAGTGGTCGTCGTTTGTTTGAAATTGGTAAGAAGTTCTGTTCCTGTTTCGTACCTTATCGATAACTGAAAATGGGTTAAAAAGGTTGTGGCTAGGGTACTGAAGTTGTCAAATGAAGCTCTAGGCAATTCGATATAACATTTTGCTGCTGGACCAGTTAACGTCCTCTGAAACAGGCGAAGCCTAATCGAATCATCGTTTAGGGTGTTTGATGAACACCACAAATGAAAGGTCATCACATGATTCGACGGATCTTCACCCGGATTTCCATTAAATTTAGGAATATCTGATGGAAGTTTATGCGGAATCGTTGGCCACTAAGGGGCGTAAGCAATTGGATCGTTTGTTAACCTATTTAAATCAAGTAACTCTAAAGTCGCCACGAAGGGTAACTGTTGATTCAGGTTAGGCGAAGCATACCCAGGATAAGATGGGATTGCCTTAGCAGTTGGTCTTTGCATACCAGCATAACGCATTTGATGCTGGTAACTTTGGTAAGGTTGGTGGGCATGACCATTGTAAAATGGTTGATTTTGATTGTTTTGAATATACGGCTGCCCACTATTTGCAAAGATTTGTTGCTCAGAACTTTGGTATACTTGTTGGAACTGCGGTTGTTGGTATTGCACTGGCCATGGTTGTGAAGCCATGTGCTGTTGCCCGATATTGACTGTTTGACCAAGATGAGGGGTAATTGTACCCGTTTGAACCTGTGTCATTCCACCAATCGGCGATTGTGGTTGAGTTGCATGGTCAAGGGGCTGTTGCATTACAACCTGAGATACCTGAGGTTGGCATACAACAGGCAACGCTTGAACTTGCAACACCATCACAATAGCTGGCGTAGTTGGTATACTTGACATAGGTAAGCATTGTTGCATCGAATATACAACGCTTGGTTGTTGAGGTAGTATCGTACCCAACCGATTGACGTAATTCCAGCATAACCCGAATTTTGTTGTGAACTCCCATATGGTTGTCCTCCCGGAGCGGACAATGAAAGGGTATAATGCCCCCCATACGGTGGTAATCCAGTACTTAAGGGAATGGTTTTCCCTTGAGGGCCGGACTACCCAAATTGACCTCCAAACGGATCAATTTGTTGAGACTCAACATAAGAGTTTCTGGATATCATTCCGGATGAACAAACGGGAACAGACCATACTGTCGAAATAGCCCTTGAGTGGGCTCCTTCTAGCGATTGAGAACTAGTTGGGACAGATGGTATACCGGCAAACATTGTTGGAGTGATAGCAGGAAGTTCTGCTGTCGCTGTGTCAGATGACACAGTCCTAGATGTTGACGGTTGTTCAGACATTTCTAGTCTATCCAAAAGATTACCTAGCGATTCTACAGGAGCTTTCGCTGGCAATAGACTAATTTCTGATGAAGAAGGATACAGAGTGATCCCAACTCCAAATTGCGATGGAGTACTAGATGGAGGATCTTCCACAATCTCTTCTATAGCAATCAGACCAGGTGGAAGAGGTAGACCGTCAGGTCCGTAGAATATTTCTGGTGCCGAAGAAGGTATGAAATCTGTAGTGACAGATGTTTGGGGAACAACACTCTCTAAACCGGTCATAGACGAAACTGGTTCAGTGATACAAGTGTTTATCCTCAGACTAGGATTAGTACTACTGTCCTTCGGTGGCTGCTGAACTTCTTCTGTAAAGTCAGGGATATCAGAAATGTTTGGAGTAACCGGAGTCTCTGATGTTGTTGGAACACTTGTTCTAACTTTACTAGGATATTTGGAACCTGTTAAACGAGTTCACTTTGTCCATAATAGCTTCGATTCCAGAGACAAAGACGGTTGACTCGTAAGCCTCCGCGAACGACGGGGTTTCAATTTACTTTCTTCCACGATTGCGGATTACTCGATCAACTAAAAATAAAGGGGAAGTATGTTTCCGAATTAGATGAATTTTAGACGCTTTGACACCACTTGTTTTTTCAATTTTTAAGAGTCGAGAAAAAAACAAAAGATGACTCTAGTCGCCTTCGATTTTTAATGAGCTTGAAGTGACAAGTGCTTAGATGGACCTTTTCTGTTAAGGAGTCTGAAAAGGAACGAAAGGGACTGCTTTGGAAATCTAGGTAGAGGGATTACCAAACCAATCGCAAAACTACAAAATACTTTTTACGGTATGGCAGTCAATCTTCCCGAATGTTGTGTTCAATGCATTGCGATCGATAGGGTGGCAGACACGGCATCCTATGGATAAAGGATTAAGCCTATTGTGGTCTCCCAAAATATACTCGATGGTACATGGGAGCACAAGTCCGTACTGGCACTTATCGTCTCAAAGTGGAGGAATCACCCAACCATCAGTGAGAACAACAGTTACCAGGCTTTACGACGTCGGAATACGTCTCTAGCCTAGACTTCTAGATGTTGTGCGTTAGGTTCCAAAGCGTTTTTAGATTCATTGAATTTATTTTATAGTTGATCTTGTTTAAGAAATTTTCCTTTCAAGTTCACCGCGAGATGTAGATGTATAATTCCTAAAATGCAATCTAAGATGATAAACAGTCTTTTATCTTCTTTGTGCAATGAAAATCCTAGCTACTAAGGAAAGAGAGACAATATTCTTTCACAAAGAGGAAAGAGCACACTCTAAGTGCACTGTCCTAAATCAAACCAATCAAACAGTCTAAATGCAAATGCACATGCATGTATTTGTTTTCGGCTTTCTTAGTGTGTGAATGGTAAAAAGAAAGCTAATGCACAAATCTGAATTACTTTTCAGGTGACAATTATTAACAAGTTTCTTTTCAAAATAAAAATTGGAGACAATCACAACATTTTACGATTTGGAAACAAATACTTGTTTTTGACACTAGAAAAACTACAAATTTAGACCAAATACAATAGTAACAGGATAATCGACTATCAATAGCAACTAAATTCTTTCCTATGACTGAAAACGACACTTGCGACACTTTCAAATCAAAGGACGGCAGTACGATTACGTTACTTTTTGCAAAGGAGAACTGAAAATGACTCAACAAATACACAAAAACATTTACATTTCCTTTGCACAACGGAGGCGGAATATCAGCAAGGAAAAGGGGTTTCAAACAGAGATATATTGATTACAGGCAGCAAAATTGATGAATAGAACTGAAAAGAATGAATCATAGAAACCAAAACTAAACAATGCCTAGTATGATCAGCGCACCTGTAACACAGGGAATTTGAAATGCAGCGCACCTACTACACTCGGGAAGTGCGCTGAATTTCAGATTCACAGAACAGTACCTGCATTGGGCCAGAGACGAGACTTTGCTTGGGTTCCGGGTCACAGTTTGCAGTTTAGTTCATGGGTTTTGGCCGAGTAAATGGTAATATGTAATGCAACAATCAGTGGTAGATCTAAGGAGGTTCTAAGAGCTACCACGAGGTCAATCAGAGAGTTTTTGAATCATTTGTTTAAGTCATAAACAAATCCCGGAGATTGACTGAAGCGGCATTAATCTGCTTTGCATTTGCATAGCAAATGCAGTTCAAAAGCTATTTGGCTCGACTTCAAGCTCCATCTGTAAGTTTATAAAATAAACAACAAGGAAGATAAACAAACAAACTAATTCGTCCCCAGTGGAGTCGCCATTTTGTTACAGGGAAAAGTGTCTACACAGAACTACTTATCCCACTAAGGTGTGGTAGCTACCTTAGAAACAAACAAAGTAAAGCTACTTTCGTTTTTCCTTTATGAAATATAGATGAGAGAAGAACAAAGAAGACCAACCTTTGTCTTGCGCTAATCTCCTAGTTCGATTCCTCTCTCTCTTGATAGTCTTTCGCTACTCGCTCCCTTGTATGCCCAGCTTCACAGAGTACCTGCAGGATCACAGTAGCATAAAAATATACAAGAACATGGATCTATAATCATAAACAATCTAGGATCAGATGTAAATTGACCATACAAATGCATAAAACATAAATGACACAAGAGTATGGAGGAAAGCTTGAATAGCTTTTATTGATAAACAAGAAAGAGCCAAGGGAGTTACAACTAGTTGTTCTGACCCAGCATCATCCTCTCAGCAAGTAAGCCCTTCTTCACCTCATACAAATCTTAGATCACCCAACACTCTGATGTTGTCTCGAGAAACCAACAGTAATTCCTTACAATGTGCAAAATTCTAGCCTCTAGATCTCTGGGATGAGGGATCCAAATATAGATATCTGTAAGGGGGATGAGTCAGCTTGTGATTTGATTAGTGTCTTCCCTCTGATAGTTCTTGCTTCCACTTGGATATTGTTGATCTCTTACTCATCCTTGGTCGAATTCAGAGAGGCAAGTGTCACAGGAGAAGTTTCTAGAAGATTCCATGCCTCTCCACCTCGCGGAATGACACTACCATTTGTCATTTCTCGCCCATCACACCCCATAGAAGGGCTTTTTGAAATGAAACGCACCCACACAGTGTATTTAGGTGAGATGCAACGAACTTTGCCTATGGAGCAGCTGAAATGATCCTGTTTTGACCAGTTCTGAGCAGTTTTTCATGGAGAACTTCTGGGAGAAGCTGTAATCAGTTGACCTTGTTCCTTTAGGGGTTAGAACAAAACTTTTAGGGACTTAGGAGCCCTTGGTTTATGGACATTTTATGCCTGGGGTTGCAGTGCCCAAAAATGTCTATAACACCCCCATGGTAAGATACTAGGGCTAATGTAACCTTTGTTTAGTAGTTCCTTCACTCTACTTTTGGTTCTAGTAACTTGGTATGTTCATTTGGTAAGGAGATCTAGACAAGGGTGTGGCACCTGGTACTAAATCGATGGAGAAATATATGTCTCTATGAGGGGGTAAACCTAGAATTTCCTCTGGAAAAACATCTTGGAATTCACGAATGACTCGTAAGGTCTCTAAATTTTCCTTTTCTGTTTGTTGTTTATTTGTTTCCACCTACACCATGTATATCTGACATCCTTTCCTTACATTCATTTTTCAGCTATAAAGCTGAAATTTGTCAGACTAATATTGATTTTGGTTTACCTCTAATTAATCGGGTTTTCTCATCTTGGCCTATACAACTCACTATTTTCTCCAAATAGTTTATAACAACTCCCTATTTATCAACTAGTCCATTCCTATTAATAAATCATAGGATCATAAAGGAAGAATGTTTAAATTTTCTTCTGTGGGATAACTATTTAAGTCAATTTGACACTATCTTTTTTGATTGGTTACTCTTCTTTTGGTACCGGTCACTAACTCTAACAACCATGCATTCTTGAATTTTTCAGATTTTGATTTACATTTTTCCATAATTTGGGGACTAAAATAACTTAAACTAGCCCTCGAATAAATTAAAACAAAAAATGATTGGTTTAGGATGGTACCTTCAATCTCAATCTTAGTAGATTGATGCTCAGCCTGTTTGTCTTCTAGTGCTGCACTGATCATGGGAATATTTCTGGCAACATAATTCACAGTCATTGCTTCCTGGACTACTTGAATATTCTGAACAGAGCACAGATTATGTGGCTAGTCACATAATAATTTTGGTTCACCACAACGCCGACACTTCAAGGGTTCTCTTCCCTTGACTCCACTGCCCTTTTTTTTGTTCAATTCCATGGGATTTGACCCAATGTAAAACTGTGCAAGCTAATTTACATTTCCCTTGCTGAATTTCTTCCTTTGATGATCCTTTCCAAAATTCTTAATATAAGGAGGTTTTTGTCTTTTTATATTCATTACAGACTTGGTTCTGTCCTTACTTTTCCATGGTTTTAAACCTTTACTTCTAGTTTTGAACTGTTGGTAGCATAATATGGCTTTTCTTACTGCCTCATCCAGTGACTTAGGATTGTCAAAGTCAATCCTTTCTTTGTAAGGTGATGATAAACAATTCAGAAATCCATGTACTGTGTCTTTCTCTTCTTTAATATAGGGAACATACCATAATAAGTTTGTAATTTTTGATACAAACTCATCCATAGTTATTTTTCCTAGCCTTAACTCATGGAATTCCTTAGCACAATCATCATATTAATGCTCACTTAGGCACCGAGATTTAAACTGTTTATGGAATTACTCCCAAGAAATTGTCTTCTCCTCCAAAAAGTGTATACATTTGGCCTCTTCCCACCAAAGAGTAGCTTTACCCTATAGCTAGTAAATATCCATTCAGGTCTTTGATTCACTTTCGTACTCGTATACCTTAAAGTATTTGATCATGATAAGAAGTCACGCTTCCGCATCTTCTTCCTTTTCCCCATCAAAGTAGGGGGTTTTATTTTCCTAAGCTATCCTTGTAACTCCATTTTCTTCTTTTCTTTCTGTGATTTTGGATATGTTTTATCAGACTCGCCCCCACTTTCAGATTTCTTTGATTCTGTTTCCACCTTTTTGCTTTTCGACAATCCCGATTCTATACTTCTGTGGCTAGAATTTTCAATCAATTCTCTTATCATTATTTATTGCTCTACACTAGCCTTTAATAGGTGTTCATTACTACTCCTGAGATGAGCCAAATCTTATTGCATATTTTTGATGACATCCATAAACTGAGAGGTTGGTGGGGTACTACCATCTCCCAACTCAACATATAGTTCTTCATCACCTGTTATGGATGGATGGAAATTCGTCGCCATTCTGTTGTAGCCTTCTTCAATCAAGTACCTTATAAACAACACAACCTTCTATCAGTATTTCATAATGATATTTCTGAACATATTTTCTTTTATTGTGATGGTTCCTTGGAGGCCCAGTGCTGAACCCTGAGCTTTGGTACCATTTTTCATAGACCCAATTTTACATGCCAATCCTTACAATTCCTTTTTCATCAAAAACCATTACTTATACTTGAAACAATACTCACTTGGTAATCTCATTTATTTTACGAACTATTCTTCTATGATCTGAGCATAAAATCAACATTGAAATGTATACCTTCTGGTGACCACTCAAACACTTGATCTCTTTTACTTTACTGAGACCAAATAATTATGAAGTGGATGTATGTATATGGGTGGTGTTAGTACTAAAATAAACTATGGAAGATATGACCATAATTATTGTTATATAGTTTTATTACATGGTTTTCTTGCGAGAGGTGCTACAACTAGAGTGCATTTATCTAACTCATGCCTTGAAATTTGTATTACCTTAATGTGTTTTATTGTCCTCTTTATCATAATGTAACCCTTATTGTACTCCATGATGGGGTTTATTTTTCCACACGATTATAATCAGTGCAATTAACATCTACATTGTTCCCATTTAGTTTCACTTGTCAAGTCCTTGACCTGTCCTATGTACCCAGTAGGAGAATTATTTGATCAGTCTAAAACTCAGGTTAACTATTGACATTGGGTTATGGACGCCTACTAAATTCACAAGTTTCATGCCCCACTCTGGAATAGCCACGTCCTATGTGACCACGTGATGGTCAGGTGACCTGTATTGATCAAGAAAATTGAACAGAAATGA
The DNA here is from genome assembly GCA_031772625.1 of Pinus tabuliformis. Lineage (NCBI taxonomy): Eukaryota > Viridiplantae > Streptophyta > Pinopsida > Pinales > Pinaceae > Pinus > Pinus tabuliformis. The sequence continues at coordinate 589,950,367 of CM062810.1, forward strand.
TTTTGGGTGGGTGAATCAAGAGTCTAAATTCAATGTCTAAATCCTAAGTTTATTGTCTAGAAAATATGACATTTCATTTTTCTACTTAACTTCCACCTGAGTTTCTTCTGCTGCATCACCCCTACCTAGATTTCTTCTAATTCATCGTTTGGCATTTGAGTTTATGTCGTAAGTTCCTCGTGGTGAAAACCAGCCCGTTCAATTTTTAGATGTCTATACCTCTTTTACAGGTTTGTTTTTTTTCTTGTTAAACCTGAAATTCCTCACCGTGGTTATAATAACTATCAGTATTTTCCATTCCATTATTTGTTTCCTTGTGCTAATTCCATTTTGGATGTTATTTTAGGGGTTCCTCTTCATATTAAAGAAATTGGGGAATTCGTATTCATAATGAAACCCTCTTCTGCTTGTGGGTTTCAATGTTCATATTCATTTCCACACCGATAGTATGGAGTGCTTTGGCTTCATTCTAGAACACCTCTCTCGCTGGTCTTGCTATAGGTAAATTCAATAGACTCTTCAGTCTTTTTCTCTACAGACTCTCTATTATGATATTAGTTCAGAGTATACCCTCAGTGATAATAGGTCTCCTTTTTCCTTAAATTTCTTGTACTCTGTTGCGTTCCAAAAAATGGAAATCGAATGACTCTCTATTATGATATTAGTTCAGAGTATACCCTCAGTGATAATAGGTCTCCTTTTTCCTTAAATTTCTTGTACTCTGTTGCGTTCCAAAAAATGGAAATCGAATGAGGGAGGAAACTTTGAATTCAATTTATATGTCAAATTGGTTGTATAGGTAAGTTCCGAAATACTATGATTCCACATATTCAGATGTTTTCTTGAGACATTCTTAACTATCAAAGGTAATCATTAATTGCTAATTTTCTTCCCTTCTTGTTGTGTGTAGTTTGGTGTGCATAGGTAAAGGGTTGGAACATGTATGTATTTTGTTTTTCTCTATTTATTGTTTTTTTCCTAAAAAAAAAAACTTCACTTCAACCCATAATTGATTCTTACGTCTTCTATGTTCTTTGTGTGTGTGTTTAAGTACAGTGTTATGTTTGAGTTTTTTTCTTTTCCTTTCCCTCTTCTCATAATTGGGGTTCAATGTCATGGCACTAACTTATATTCACTTGTCTTCCAATTCGGTCATGTTGCACTCCTGTTGGCTCCATTTGGAATGAGACTCTTATGGAATCTTTTTTTTTAATTGTGAAACAATGGTCCTAGAGTCCCTATGAGGACCGTTTACACATTAGTCATTGTTTCTTGTGTTTATTTCTACCTATATTTATATAGTTCCTGTACAGGGAAAAACTGTTAGTTACTGACTCTATTGTGGTTGAGAATATTTTCATTTTTCCATGGTCTTAGCACCAGGAGGTTAAAACGTTGTATTTCTTAGATAATTGGAAGTCGCCTAATATGTAGTGACTTGTTAAAATACGTCATTCTTCGTTTATAAAGTAAAAGTGTAACCCAAGGTGAAATTTGTGTCAAGGCTCATCTAGGTACTTTAATTCCTTTTTTATTCTGAGTTGGTTGTGCTCATCCACACTTAGCATCCTTATTTAATTTCTTGACTATTATGATATAAATGTTCACTATTTTGTGAGATTTAGTTTGCACAATTTACTATGACTTTGTTAACTTTCTTATACTGGGTAAAAGCTTATAATACTCATATAAAATATATTTCTTCATTTCAGAAATGATTCTGTTATTTGTTTTTGCTTATCCTTTATATATTATGGATTTCTGGAAAAATAGTTGGCCTCTATAATTTCTTTTCCAAAATTTCGAGCCTGCTCGTTTTCTGGGTGAATAATATTTGAATTAATTTATCATGTTCGGGATACCACAAAAATTTCTCACTTAAAGAGGAAAATAAGGAACTTAGTGTGTTCGACTTAGAATAAAAGGAGTCTCAATAACCCTCTTTATCACTCCCTTAGAAAATATGAGGTTTAAATTTCTCATTCGATGGTCTTTTATTCCATAACTCAAGTCCTCACCCTTCCCTAATACACATTTTCTTTCTATTTTCTTACAATATAGTAAACATATTCAACAGTAACAGATCATCATCGTCGATTTGATTTACAGATAATAATACCTATGCATTCAAATATCATGCATATTTTTTTCTCAAAATGACAGTTACAAAAAATTTATATCACATTAATTAAAATAAATAAACAAATCACTAGCGCTTCTATATATATTCGCTGCTATCATATGTTTTTTTTATTTCCTAGCTCACAACTACAACAATGAGATGTCAGAATTCATAAACCTAAGTAAAATATAGAACATACATATTTTGTGCATGTGCGCACGACTAACACTAATACGATTGTAAACATAGAATAAATCCATACCTTCAAATATTGATTATACATACACTCTAACCATAAATCAGAGACGAAACTGCACTTGGGCGAAACACCTTCCTCCCAACTTTGAACTAATCCTCTAGCTCCCCCCGAGGAGAGATCTGTTGGCCATAGAATCAACAACCTATTGTGATTCCAATTAAGGTAGTTTTATGCCTTACTTTCCTAGAAGATTTTTCCTTAGCGAGATCCCTCTTTTTGGGGTCTACTAAACCTCTAGCCTAAGCTTTCTTTCTTTTTTCCTTAAAGCCCACTTTTCTCTCCTGCGACGCTTTATTCCACCTTTTACTCTATGTTTTTCTACAATTAAGTGATTTAATAGATTTTCTCTCTCATCATATTAAATCCTGCTAATCAACTCTAAGGGATTTTTAGGAGTTATTTAAGGGAAGATTAGTTTGATCTCATCCACCAACTCCAGATTTTGAATATTGGCAAGAATCTCCTAACTCTATTGTTTCTTTCCAAAGTAATTTCCAAATTTTCCCATTAATAAAATTCATTTAATACATCATCATATTTTATTTTTCACTTGACTCAAATCTACCATGGTTTCATAGCCATCACATCTATAATCAATTCAATCTAAAAATAGAAAATATTTGCATAGAAATAGAGGGGTATTACATATGAATAAGAAAAAAATTGATTAACTTAAAGTCAATCTAATGATCCTTGGAAATGGAAAGAATCTCTATTTAACCCTAGTCATACTATAATATTTTGTTAACAAAGGACACATCATATATCTTCCAATCATTGAAAAACATTGGATTTTCCTACTTGTTTTCCACCTTTCCAATTGAAATAGAGGAAAATGTTAACAATACTAGTTCCTTTCATGTACCTGGTCAATGTTCATAGATTTCTTCTTGCTGACTATGGAATTATGAATTGTGCAGGATTCTCTCAAACCCCTATCACCAGAGAGTAAACCAATGAAAAACATGATAACTATGATATTGATGGCGATATTAGTTATACTCTTCTCTGTTCATAGATTCAAAATCCAAAAATGTTTGTTACTCATTTTTCCCTTCTATTTTGATATGGTTGTTATTCATTGCTTTCACTGGAGTACTTCCAAAGATGATACAAGCATCTTCAAATATTTTTATCCCAAAAATATATTTGATTACTTTGAAAAAAAACCAAAACACCTTGAATTTTACTTGGAGGAATAGTTCTACGCATAACAGGTATGTAATATGGTTCCAATTGCCTAAATAATTTAGTTGGATATTATCAAACATAGTCTACATTAGTACGTTAATTATGAAACGTGTAAACAATTATCTAGAAATTACCAAAACTAGCCTTCATTGCTAGCTTCAAGTAACTAGAATATAAAAAAATTATTTAGACACTTCCAAATCCAGTCTTTATTACTAATATTAAGTAAGTAACACACAAGAGCTAAAGCTATAATTGCATATGTGAGTCCTTTTTCGTTCTCATGTGTACTTAACACATTAGCATAAATTAATTGAACACAAGAGAAATAAAAAGGACTTGTGTTATTGCTAATGTTGTTTCTGATTCGAAATCAAAATCCAATACTCGTTCATTCCATGACCCATATTGTGTAATGTGTTTAATATCAAACATATAATTTAAAAATTCACGGAATAATTTTCATTCCTGTTACAAGTTTACAAGAACCTTTTTTCTTTTGTCCATCACAAAATGAATAAAATCAAAAGCCTTAAACATTTTTTTTTCTTTTTGGAGACTTAAGTCAGAATTTGGATCGAGAAAGATTTTGTAAGAAAACTTTTAGCCTCCTAACTACCCAACCTTCCGACCACCCAACTACCAAGTCAGGGTGACTACATTTTCTTTTTTATAAATAATTCACCTGACCTCCTAACCTCAACATTGCCCGAATGTGTAACTTCCTAACCTAATGAAACACTAAACTATGGTATAGTCATAGTCCTAATAGAATAAATGAATCATAAAACAAAAAAATGGCCGACTGTTTGACCTCCCACCTTTATGATCAACGCAATAAAAAAAAAATCCCTTGAGTTTTTTTGCAATGTTCTTTTTTATATAGTAATTCAAAAAACATTGTTTCATGTTCAATTGATTCTTTGTTAAGACAATAATAAATTTCCTCATGCTTTCTCGATTTAGGAAAAGAATAATAGTTCACTTTCTTATGAGAAATTAATGAACATGTTTAGTTGTGATCTTTTCATATTTTAAGAAAAAATTTAATAGTTTAGAGTGCTTCCCCTGCATGTTGTTTTCCTAAATCTCATTGAAAGAAATGTTGAATTAAGGAAATATAGTACCAATTTCAAAAAACCCTGTGTGACCATAATATCATTTTACAAATTCCTAAATTCAATTTCAAATTTTAAATAAGAAAAACATACATATATTGTGTTACTATTCACATGTGATTAAATGTGGAAAAACCACCTAACTGCCCAATCGACCGACTGCCCAAGTACTCATCCTAAAGACAAAAGTTGAATATGGTACAATCAAAGTTGTGAAAGAAGAAATCAATCATAAAATAAAATAAAATGTCTGACTACCTGACTCACCGACCTCCCAACCATATGATCATCTGAATAAAATACTATTTTTGTTAATTTGCGTGAAGTGCTCTTTTTAATGAAGATTTTCAAAATTTCCAGTTTCACATTCAAATGATTATTTGTTAAATCAATAATATATTTTCTAATGCTTTCTCGATCTTGAAAAAAAAAACAATTGCCCTATTTACATGAAATTAATTAACACGTTCAATTATGATTTTGAATTTTTCTAAAGAAAATCTTATGATTTTAGGCTTTTCTGCTTGCATGCTCATTTCTTAAGTCTTTTTGGAAGAAAAAATGAATTAACGAAACTTTGTGTAAGCATAGCGTTATTCTTTTTTAGAAATTCTTGTGTAATTTCAAATTTTAAATAAGCCCCACTTGGGGTAGCTCAATTGGCAATGTCCATGGAAATGAAGTCTCACCGAACCATAAGTCTTCGATTGAAATCTTGTGTTATCCCACCAATCGGGGTGATAAGTTGGACACGATGAAGATGTAGTCCTACCAAGCTTACAAAAAATAAATAAATAAAATAAGAAAAACTTATATATGCTCTATTAGTGTTTACAGGTCACAAAATCGCAAGAAAAGGGAAACTCTCTAGTGACAAATTTAATATTTTAGGGTCTTTTGCCTGCATGCTCTTTTCTTAACTCTTGTTCAAAGAAGAATTGAATTAAGGAAACACAGTGCCAGTCTCAAAAATTGTGTGTAAGGATAGTGCTGTTTTTTATAGAAATTCATGAATTCAATTCAAAAGTTTGAATAATCAAAACTTATATATGCTCTCTTGGTGTTTACAACTCATAAAATGCCAAAAAACAGAAAATCTCCAACCGCAGATTTAATATTTTAGCGCCTGCTAGTTGCATGCTCTTTTCTTAAGTCTTGTTCGAAGAAACACTGAATTAAGGAAATATGGTACGCGGTTTAAAAAAAATGTGTAAGCATAATTCTATTTCTTTTAGAAATTCTAGAATTCAATTTCAAATGTTAAATAAGGAAAAGTTATATATCCTTTGTTATTGTTTACAAGTTATAAAATGGGAAAAAAGGGAAAATCTGCAGCAGCAAGGCAACAAATGGAGAAAATTAGAGAAAACATTAAGGGGATGGATGATCCACCAGTAGAGCAACTCAACTTCAACGGATAACTCATCTCATATTCAACCTAAAAAAACACAAAAAGTAGGTATGATGAGCGGGGAGGAGATATTTGCATTCTTTGAGCAAAGGCAATGGTTAGAAAACACAAAAGCTTTTGAAACAAAGAACAATTGGTTTGAAGCAATTAGAGCAACAGAGTTACATAAAGTAGCAACTAGGGCCAATTGTTTTCCCTATTATGACATGGTTTCATGTACTCTCTCTCGCGTTGGTTTTCACGTTGATTTTAAAACCACGAACAATATCAGATCATCAAGAAATTGTCATGGGCTATATGAAAATTAAACTCTTATCACCCATATAAAGCTCCATCTCCTAGAATCCATCTTAATACTGACTTCCTTTATAAGTTTCGAATTGCAGTCTTGAAGAAATATCAAGACAATTGTGATATAGTAATTGAAGACGAGTTGACAGAAGAAGCAAAAGGTTTCAAGCTCAAATAAAAAAATAAGTATCTTATAGCTATTTTTACGAAGCGTTTTAGATTTCTTATTAAAATGCTAATGATATTATATGGGCAACAAGATTATGATAATTTCAAAATTAAATGGATTCCAATAATCCATAGCATTTTGAATGAGGGAAAACACCTAAACTAGGCCGACATGTTGTCCGAGAATATCACGGATTCAATAAGAATGTCATTATCATCCCCCCCCGGGTTCAAATATATTTTTTGTATGTTTTCCTATTTGATAGATGTTGTTATTGCCTCAGTTCCATTCCCACTCATGAAATGGAATTACCCGTCTGACCAACAACCATCGATTCAAAATTATGCTCCTATTCTATGGGTGTCTAATTTTAAATACCATTTTCATGATATTTTCCATTATGTTTTGATTCATTAACATGAAATCTTGTTTGGAACAATACCTCCCAGAATAAGTGATAATTTGAAAGAAGGCCTAGATAATAGGTCACTGGTTTATTAAAGAATCATTTTCTTACGTCAGAGTTTTTGGAAGTGAAGTTTCTCCCCATCTTTTGCCTTGATATATCGCAAAAATACTTTTTTTCAAAAATGTGGCCAATCAAGTTGTTTTGAATGGGAAAGCCAAAAACTTGAGTAAAGTGCAAAATAATCTCTAACCTAATTTTCTAATCAATTTTGGTGACATCAATATCCGAGAAAAACGGCACATAATCAAAGAAGTTGAAGATCTTGAGGAAATTTAGTTATTTCCTTTTCCTCATTTTAACTATGACCCTGAAGATGTTATTGGTATTTAATTATATAACAGTCAGTTATATACAAAGTTTTATTCATCAAAAACCCCCTTTTGATAATATTTTTATAAACATTAATGATTTTCAGCAAGTCGTTCAAAGAGCCAAACTCTTAGATAGTTAAACAACACAACAATTGCAAGAATTTAGGGAGACCTGTTCAAAAATTTCCTAAAGGAAAAGGCTCTCCACCTCAACATTTCATTCGAACATTTAAATTCTATTAAATTTTTGCAGTTTAACTTCAACGAACTCACTTTAGAACTTTCTATTGTTTCTCAAAAGGAAAAGGGGGTAGAAATTGAAAAAAAAGGTTTTGGTTTCACAGGTAAAGAAGTTGAAGTCACAACAATAAAAAAAAATATGAAAGAGCAGTAAGAAATTACAAGAACATAAAAAAATGCAAAGAAAAAAGAAAAACTAGTTGAACAAGAGATTATTGTCACTAATTCTCCAGAGAAAATAGAGTAAACGAAACCAGAAACAACATAATTCAAACAAATGCAAGTAGATAAGGAGAAATAAAAAAGGGTATCCACTGAAACCAACACCAAAGAAAGTGAAGAAAATATGGAATCATATAACAAGTTGGATAATATATCCATTGTATCTCTGAAGCATCAGTAACACCAATTTCTACTAGGATTCCTTGGGAATCATTCTTGTTTAAACCAGTCTCTGAGTTAGAGCCAATTGCAAACACCATCCATTCTTTGACAAATTATTATTTTAATACTCAAACAAAATCAGTTGTCAGAAGAATAAAGAAAATGAAACATGATACTATGGAGATTGTATCTAAATTGAACTTACAGGCCCAGGGAGATGTAAAAGAAAAAGCTCAAGAATCTTCTCAAGCATTAGGAGCTTTTTTTGGTTACAATCAATATCATGTGAATGAGATTGCAACTTCATATGATGACAGTTTGCAGAAAAATAAATTTTTGGAGGAAAAAATGAAGAAAAATGAGTTTTTCAATGAAGAAAATTGGCAGCGGAATTCTACTACTTTAGTTCAAGGATTTGTTGTAGAAAGAGAAAACCTGCAAAATAACTTTCAAAAACAATCAAAAGAAGAAACTGCAAAACATAAATAGGATATTCGGGAATTGAGAAAATTACATGAAGATCAAACTCGCATCTGGAAGAAAGAAGCATAAAACACTTCTTCCATTATTGTCACAACATTGGAAGAGAAAATTGAATCTCTTAAATATCAACTCAATGAGAATCAACAAGAAAAACAGATTCTCGAAGTTTTCAAGGATCAAGCTTTAAAAATTTGTCTAATTTTAAGGAAGAATGAATCAAACTTCTATAAAAAAGATGGATAAAATCTCAAGATTCTATCAAGAAATTACAAATTTAAATGAAAGAATTGACTCATTGGTAGAAGAACACAAATCAATTAAAAAAAAAAATTGTCTATTCTTGACTTGGAAAATGAATTTCAATCTACTAAAATTCCAAAAGTTATAAGAGAGATAAAAAGTTGATGCGTGAATCCTTAAGTTTTAGGGAGAAAGAGAAAAAAGAAATCAAAGCATGAATACAAATGGCATATGAGCAATGTTTATCGATTGAGAAAAAGCAACAGACTTTATAGAAGAATTTGACCTATAAGGTGGAAAGTCATTAAAGGAAGTAGTTCCAGGAGAGTTAAAACAGTCTACAGAAGATCTTGTTGTTGAGGACCAGGTAGAAATAAAAAACATGAAATTTTGGAAACAACAACGTTTCCAGAAGTTTATGCAACTTTGTTTTAAACAAGTCAAGCTTACTCAAAATTTTGAGATCAAATATCAGAAGAAGAAGAAAAAGGTACAAGGATTAATTGCCACTTGCCATATCAACATAAATCAATTTCCTTCCATTTATTTCTCTGCACTGTACGAGATATATTTGTAATGGGATGCTTATATCCAAGTACATGCACCTCACCTGCTACTTAGTATTAATTACGAACATTCTGAAGAAGAGGAAAGGATGTTTGCCTTCCTGCGAGATATCAATTAAACAAACATATTTTTAGAGTTGAGTATTTACTTTTAGAAAAATTGTTGATTTTCACATCTCAAGACCTATTTTATTAATTTTTGGCATGTATAGACCTTTATAGATCGGTGCAAAGGGTCTAGAATTAGTGAAGACTACAAACTTTAATGTTTTTAATCAATTTTGAAGTACCGGGTTTTTTCAAAACCATTTTTAGTGTTCATGTGTGATGACCTATGGCATTTATGTTAGTACATGATTTTAATTACTTAATAAATGCCTCTAATTTTACTCTATGACTTATGCTCTTTGATTCTGAATGAATATTTGATAATTCTATTTACGATTCCTTCTGACAATTTTGCAATTTATATCTTTTTATGAATTTGAATTAAAAATTGTAGATTTACTTATTGCTAGTTGATCATTCCAATCCAATATTCAAATATAGGCACATTTTCTCTTCTCTATCAAATAGAAATTGTTATTTATTTAGTTTAATTGTGAATGTCTATATATTCCATAAAATACCAACAAACTTGTTTCAATAGTATGAAAATCCGAAATTATTTTTAAAGTTTCTATTTAAATCTTCAGGCAAAACTTATATGTTCAATTTTTTGTATTCAATCACAGTTAGGATTTTATATCTTATAATTTTATGTGTGGTGTTATGCTCATTTAAATCCTTTAATTATTGCTATTTAGATTGGTTAAATCATTAGTTAAATGTGCATGTGATGTGGCTATTGATACATTCATAAGGTGCAAGACTTTGGAGCAAGTGTTTGATGAATAAAATCTCAAGAAAATATATTTCGTTTATGTATTCCAAATATATATGTTAAAATCAATTAGTTCACATATGCATTGTATTGTATAATATTTTCCCTCTATATGTCCATATGCATATGGCATTAACAATTTTATAATATAAGCTTGTCAATCATTGATACATTGCTCTTGTTCAATGTTTCTAGCATTCACGTGTTGTTCTAAGCAATTGGTAGCTCTATTGTTATTGCAAATAAAACAATTATAAAAATTTTGTGCAATCGTTTTTCTCATATTAGACATATCAAAACATTGTGCAAGTGTAAAAACAGACTCAAACAAAGAGTCATAACAAACATTGATATTTTATCCATAGATCAACAAGCCTTGTTCAAATAAGATTTTCTCAATTGACAATATGTCAAAGTGTGCAAGTGATAATTGGTATCAAAAAATGCATGGGCCAATTGCTTTATCTATTAAAGCTACAATATCTATTGTGTTATGTAATAGGAGTAGCTGAAAATGTCCACATGCAAAATTTTGGTTATGTTGCAAAATATTATATTCATAGCCATCAATGTCTCTATTGAACTATATATCTTAGTTTAATTTTAGTTTTAGATAAGAAATCACACCTTTGTTACAGGGGGGTATACAACCATATGAAACAGAATATATCTATATATATATATATATATATATATATATATATATATATATATATATATATATATATATATATATATATATAATTGGAGCTTTGATTGGCCAAATAATGGCTTCTTGCAAGAGCATTTTTTCCACCTCTCAACATATCCTTACATAAATTGGATGCAAGCATAGTAATTCTTGCAATCATAATTGTTCCTTGATCCATGTTCACATTGGTAACTCTTATAGAATACTAGAATCGTCTACTTCTTTTTGTAATGTTTATCATTTTATATGGAACAATAAAGTTACTATTCTTTTCAGCATTGTTGTACAAGTTTCCTCAGCAAGGTACATTCCATTAATTTTTGCTACAATATTGTTTCTTGTAATGCATGTGTGTCATTATATCCATGAAAAAAGTTATACCTATGAGATGAAGCACAATGTGACAACAGATTCCATGTTGAACCTAGGTTCGGCACTGCTTGTGCTCACAAGTCCAGCAGAAAAGTTATTATACACAAAACCGGCACAGGGAGTTGGAACAATACTTGCACATTTTGTCAAAAATATTCTTTGTCATTTACTATGTTCTTGTATTCATCTGCGTTAATTATTCACCTCTGAATACAAAAACAACTAGAGGATGCATAGTTATAGCATTATTGTTCTAACAAAATAGGTCTTTTTAGAACATATGTTTGTTTTTCAGCTAGAGCAATGTTAATGAAAATTGTTTTCCTAGAAGTTGAATACAAAATAAATTACACAGAAATGTAGAGTATTTGTCAATTGGACATTTATTGCATATTTAACAATGTGTTTGCAAGTTTCTGAATACTTTCAATTTTGTTGTGTCCACAAGATAGTGAATTTTCTCGAATTTGTTTTAATATAGTTGTCATAGAGAGATCCATTTTTGGTCATATAAGAGCTACAATATGTTGTTGTAGTATAGGCATCTAAATTAAATTGAGAATCTGTGTTTCTTGCCACACTATGCTCTTATATTCATCTGTATCAAGTATTTATCTCTAAATACAACTGAAACTAAATATTTTTTCTTATTTAGCTCTATTGATACCAAAGGAAACAGATGCAGAAATCTATTGTTAAGTATGCATGTAGATACAAACAGACAAAAAATATGGGATTTGACAATCAATTACTAAAATTCTAGAAATGCTTTAGAGTGTCACATAACATGTACACTCATGAAATGAATAATTGACCTGAGAGTCAAGGAAATAATTGCAACTGTGCACACAGTATAGTATTTTCATAGCCTGTTGGATAGAGCCAAGTCTAGTCTTCTTTATTTGTTTTTTTCTCTAATTTCTTGATATGAAACATATATTTTAAAAACTCATGGAATAATTTTCATTCCTATTATAAATTTTACAAGAAACTGTTTTTCTTTTATGCATCACAAAATGAATAAAAACAAAAGCCTTAAACAAATATTTTCTTTTTTGAAGACTTAAGAGGTAGGTTGGATCCAAAAAGTTCTTGTAAAAAAAAAATATAGCCTCCCGACTGCTCAACCTTCCAACCACCAAACTAATAAGTCGGGGTGACTATGTTTTTTTCTTATAAGTAATCTGATTGACCTCCCGACCTTAGCATTGCCCGACTGTCAAACTACCCGACCCAATGAAACCACTATACTAGGGTATAGTTGGGGTTGTGATATAATAAATGAACCATAAAATAAAATAAAAACCTTTTGACTATCCGAACTCCTGATTGTACGATCAACCCAATTAAAAAACAAAACAAAGAAATCGCTTATAGTCTAGACAATAATTTTAAACTTTTCGCCAAATCAATTTAAAAATAAATAGTTTACACTCTGGGCAGTAACATGAAGGATTGATAGAGGGAGCTCCTAGTCTATATTTTCCTTAAAGGAAAATTTAGTCTATAGTTTCTATGATACATAAAATCCATTTACATTCTTTCCTTTCACGCTTAGAGAGAATAGTGATCACCAATTGTATATTTCCACGCGACAGTACACCACGGGGCCACCAATACAACATATAGGTGAGTGGTCAGGGCATTGATCCGAACTTAAACAGGAATACAAAAAATTATAGATATAACCAAAAATACATAGATGTAGCAGAAATAACACTTCATTTCATTAATATCAAATACTGAAATATTCTTACGAACAGAATGGAAATAAAACTATCTCTGACGATGGTAGCTTACCTCTGAGAAGAGATGTCACAACTACATCACTCTAAACTTTTTTACAACGAGGCTCAAAGGAATATTTATCATTGATAAATAATGGAAAACCATAAACATCTAAAAACCTAACCCTATGAGATTAAACACCAAAACTCTGGGCCCCATTTGGGTAAATTGGTACATCAACTTCTCGGGGTTGTAACTTTGGCATACAATCTTTGTTTAACGCGCACAATACCTCGTTAGAAATATTTATTCGAGGACTACAAATTTTTAATGTAAAAAATAAAGAGTGAATCATGTTTTCCCTATTTTCCCAAAAAATGTCATTTAGCATCTCAAAACAGCTTCGGAAGTTCACGACCTGAAAAACTGCCAAAAACAGTACACTGTGCTACAATTAAGGAAACTGAAAATCTAAAAGATACATTGTTGGGGGATCAAGTGGAATAGGCGGGTGGCCACTAATATCCACCTGTATTAGTCCTCCCCCCTTAGGAAGAAATGGTCCCCATTGAGTTCAGTGCATCCATGAGATGGGAGAACTTCTATTAAACTTGGTCCCTAGTGAGCGACTTGCCTTAGTGCAGGAGTTGGCCAACCTTGACAGCCTAATACATTTGGATCTTTTGCTGGTGAGTGTTCTTGATCTATGTGTCCATGATATGATCAGATGTGGCTTGTTCCATGAAGTTTGTGTTTAGCTCTATTGGTGTGAGGTGTTCTGCAATGTCACATGTATCCAACAATGGTTGAAAGTATGGCCGAAGGTGGTCTACATTGGACACCACATGCAAACCAATGAATGATGGAATACTAAGCTCGAAGGAAATTTCCCCTTAAACCTTAGTGATGGTGTATGGCCCATATCGGAGTGGGTGAAGCTTCTGGTGGGGTATGGCCCATACCTGGAACTTGTGCAACACCCGATGTTAATCATGGCACTGCTTGTACTTAACATTGGCTTTATCTAATATATCATGGACCTGATGTCAGATGTCTTGAATTTGCCCAATGAAGTTGTTAGCCTTGTCAACTCTGGATAGGATGTGAGCTGAATCTACCTAAGTGGCTGCAAATAGTATGGCCACATCAATGGGACATAATGGCTGAAATCCTAGCCCTACCTGAAATGGGTTGTGGCCTGTTGAGCTATGGAGAGCTTTGTTGTAGATGTTTTGGACAAAGGGGGGGTTTTAATCCCATGTACGTGGATTCTTTTAGTTGTACATGCATAGAATGTGTACGATTATCGTGTTTACAACCTCTATTTGACCATCAGTTTGGGGGTGGAAAGCCATGGACTTAGTAAGTTTGGTATCCAGCATCGACCAAAGACTTGACCCAAATGCACTTAGGAATCTGTTGTCCCGATCTGAGATAATGGACTGTGGGATCCCAAAGTGTACCCACACCTTTTCAAAGAAGAGCTTAGAAGTGGCCTCTATTGTGATACTCTTCTTACAAGATGCCATACTGACCATCTTAGAGAATCTGTTGACGACCATTAAAGTGTTGTTGTTATCATGCTTAATAGAAGGAAGGCCCGACATGTAATCCATGGAGATGGATTCCCAAGGTTGACTAGGAGTAGGCAGAGAAGTATATAGGCCTTTCTTCTCGATGGTTGGTTTAGCAATGATGCATGCAGTACAGGATCGAATGTACTTTGCAACATGATGATGAAGGTTCAGCCAATAAAATTAATTATGCAATACTACCACTATTTTCTCTAATCCAAAAGGTCTAGCGACTCGATTGTAGTGCACCTCCCAAATCATCTTGGCATGCTCACCTGAATGAATATAGATGCGTCCAAGGTGGCATAACAATGCATCTTGGAGGTGAAAATTTGGAACTTTCTTACCTTTCAGGAATATCTGTTATGTGCTACCATATTTTGGATCACGTTTGTAAAGATGCGGCCATCCTGAAGTCTCATGCCCACAGAAGTCGAGCACATTGATCAATTCCATGACTGGTGGTTGGTTGAGGCAGTTTGCAACATTATTGGTGCTTCCCTTCTTGTACTTAATGTTCAAATGGAACTATTGTAGGTATGTGGACCATTTCTTATGGCGACCGTTCTACACCTTCCCTTGTGTGTGTATGAATTATAGGGGTTGGTGGTATGTATGGATGATTGTTTGCTTCCCCATAATGTAATGCTTCCATTGGCGGTAGGCTTGCACAATGGAATGATTTTCTTTGTCATAGGTGAGATACTTTCAGACTGTTTCTGAAAGCGTCTCACTGTGGTAAGACATTGGATGCCCCTGCTGGGTAAGAATTACACCAATAGCATACTCAAAGGCATCTGACTCAATCTCAAATGGTTCTTGCAAGTCGGGTAATGTGAGCACTAGTGTAGAGAAGAGGAAATGCTTCAACTCGAAAAATTCCTTATTTTGGGTTTCAGACAAAATAAATTTTATTTTGCTTCGCCCTTGGTGACTTGACTTAAAGGCCAAGTGATATGAGAGAACCCCAACACAAACCTGCGGTAGAAATTAGCAAGACCCAGAAAATTACGGAGCTCTATAAGAGTGGTTGGGGCTGGCAAATCTTGAATAACTTGTATCTTGGTTGGGTCCACATGCACACCCTTCTCATCAATGATGCACCCCAGATATTGAACTTGGGTCATGCCAAAAGTGCATTTCTCCAAATTGGCACACAACTTGTGTTGACGTAGGGTTTGAAGGACTTGTCGAATATGGTGGAGATGCTCTTCCCAACTCTAGCTAAAGATCAATATGTCATCTAAATACACCACCATGAATGCATTGGTGAAGGGTCACAATATGTCGTCCATCAATATCATGAAGGTTGCAGGGGTATTCGTCAACCCAAAAGGCATGACCAACCATTTAAAAAGGCCTTCCTTGGATTTGAAGGTTGTCTTCCACACATCGGAGGGTTTCATATGTACCTGGTTATAATCAGACTTCAAATCAATCTTACTTAAATATATGTCCACCCTTGAGTTGATCCAGAAGGTCATCAATCCACAAGATTGGGAACCTATTCCATACAGTGATCTTGTTCAGTACCCGATAGTCAATACAGAGTCTCCAAGTGCCATCCTTCTTTTGTACCAATACAATCAGGCTCACACATGGTGATGAGCTTGGATTGATGTGCCCTTTCTAAAACAACTCATGTATATGCCTCTTCTTCTCATCATTCTCCAATACAGAGTGTCGATAGATTAATCCATTGGGTAGCAGCACGCCTAGGGTCAAATCAATGGAGTGCTTGGCCTGACAGTGTAGAGGCACCTCCATAGGTGAGGAGAAAATGTCCATGTACTCCTCCATGACCTTGTTCATTTGTTGTTGTTGAGCAGAGGAGCCTTGTCTAGAAGTCATGGCCACAATCTTCTTCCTGCCCTGAGGGAAAATCATAAGGAAAACAAATTTCATGTTCGGTGAAATGATCTTTCCACATTTCTTTTTAGTGATCAAAGAGATGGTGATAGGTGGGGCTACCTTCAGTATCTAGTACAACTTATTGTCCAGGGTAATAATCACAGATCGAGGTATAGACTCATATAAAACATGCCACTTCCACAAGTATGGTTGTCCTAATAATACATCACAAAATTCAAGAGGGGAAACATTACATAGTGCCTCATATGTGAAGGGCTTGATGGCAACACTATTGGTTGATGCAAAGATCTCATCCTTGGTGAAGCCACCTGATGGTGTATGATTGTGGATGTGTTTAGTTGGTAGGCCCAGTTTTTTCACGTCCTCTGCTGAAATGAGGTTCTTTTGGCTCCCATTGTTGACAGTGAGTTGCAGCAGAGAACCCTTCACCCACATCTGTGAGTGGAAGAGGTGTTCCTCCTCCTCTAGATCTTCTGTCTCATTCTGTTGGATGTTGGTGGTAGCCACGGTGGCACTGGGCTCCGCATCAATGATCTACTCCCTTTGTCATTCCCCTAGTTGGGTTCCGACTCATAGTCAGAACATGTGTTTGATTCGGAAGCCTTCATCTCAACCACCAGTGACTGCTTGGCCCGACACTCACTCGTGTTGTGAGTGGAGCTCTTATGGAACTCACACCATTTTCCCATGTCCTTATTTGTCTTCATGGTGTTGTTCTTTGCTTATGGTTTTGGCGGGTTTTCCTGGGTCACCCCACCTTGGATTTGTTCTTTGCTCTACGGTTTGGGGGTGCATTTCCCTTGCTTCGTATTCACAAATCCAAAGTCTCGCTTCTTTTGTTAAAACTTCTTCTCAATCTTGACAGCATACTGGTATGTCATGTTGAGCGAGGGGATGTCCAGGAACTCCATCTCATCCTGGATGTACCTGCATAGGCAGTCATGGTACTTGAGTACCAAATGTCGCTTAGAATCCTTGATACCCAACTTCGTGCAAAGGGTATGAAAAGCATTTGTAAACTTTATCTATTTATCCTCATAGCTCCCAACAATGTAGTATTGTTGTTAGGTCCCTATACTACGAGTTTAACCCCTAATTATTATTAGTGAAGCCCCCTTATTGTATTATTGTTCCCCATAGAAGCCCACTATTGTTATTGTTGTGCCCATACAACATTATTGTTATGTAGGTTATGATGCCAAATGTTATGCAACCAGCTCACAAAATAGAATAAAAGATAGATCAACGACCTCAAAACCAGCCTCTTCGAGGGGGGAACCTCATTTACATTACACAAATGAAAAATTATTGGATGATACAAATGACAAGACCTCCTTTATATATATAGGAGTCTAAGGGGTCCCATTACAATCAGAGCCTACATAGCAATAATATTGTAGGGGTACAACAATAACAATAGTGGGCTTATATCGAGCAAAATAATAACAACATGGGGACTACATGGGCACAATAATACAATAAGGGGGTTGCACTAATAACAATAAGGGGTTACACTCATAGTTTAGGGACCTAACAGTCAACTTGTGATTAATTTGATCTATCTATTGAACCTAATCCAAGATTCTAGTGCGGTCCATTTTTGTCATTATTTTGGACACTCTGATCACGACTAAATCGCATTCTTCAAGGGCTATGGATTTGTATATTTTGGATAAAAGCTCCACTGAACCAATGTGTCCACTTTTGCCTCCTTTTGGCAACAAATCTTTGATATTTTAGAGACACCATGTAAGGCTTTAGGAAGAATTTTTATGCACAAGTGAAACTCTCTATTGGGAAGATTTCAACCTTCTCAAAGCATATATTGTTGATATACTTGGCACTAGAGAGGATCATTTCTTAAGCTTGATTTCTGAACTCAATTTGAAATATATTTTTTTCTGTTCACATCAGAACTTAATGACTATAATGTTTCTTCTAGCCCTCTATATATGAGCTCAAATTACTAAGTCTTTTGGAGGATCTATCTAGACTGTAAACCCAACATATATATTGTCTTATTGAGAAGAGTTAAGTTCAAGCTTTGATCACTTTTTTATTCGTTCATTGCACTTAGAGAATAGATATTTGGCACTAAATTTTTGACCTAATATATGAAATCAAAATGACATTGATATTCAGCAGCAACACTGTCATGTAACATCTTTTCAGCATTCTTCAATATGATATATTGAATCATTTATAAAGCATTTTTAGAGTGCAATATTGGCAACGGGTACCTATGTTTTTTCCTTCTAGTTTAAGAATTCCTTGAATTTAATTACTCAGTCCGTCAAGTGTTGAAATATGTCTATCTAGTTGTATCACCAATTAAGCTTACAGTTATCATCTATTCAGTGATCAGACCTGATTGTGATGTCTACATTTTACCCTTTTCTAAGATCTGCCATAATGGTTAAGACTTCATCTACAATAGTATATACATGAAAAAATAAGGTATAGGTAAGAACAGTTGTGAAGACATCTTGAGGCATGTCTAGGTACAACAATGATTTTCTCTTCTTCAACACACCTAAGGTAAGACATATACAAACACCTCAGGTATGGATTATCTTCACTACTTTATAAACTAAAAGTTGCATATACTTAATATCTATAGAAAAGGGAGTCTCAGAATTGAAGGATTGACATAGTCTGACTTACCACTGCATATCTGAATTATTCATCAGAAATATTCAGGTTTTTGAAGAACTAAGAGTGTAAGTTTTGCCAATCCTCCACATGGATGCCAAGGTAATGTATGTTTAGTTGTTGGTGCTTATATATGACCAAGTAAAGAATGTAGAGGCTATATATGGCTACTATAAGTTGTTTGTATCATTTAGAAGCGAGAAGGTATTGTATTGAGAAGAGATAATTGCCAATAGAGCAGAGTAAAGACAAAATTACTGATACCTAATGAGCAGAGAGTGTTAGATGTCGCTCCATTCTCCAACTAAGGTCTCGTATTAATATTGAATAGATGAGTAGATTTATTTTTTAATTAGGGCTTGATGGAAATTCTTGTGCATTATTGGAATATGTTGTGTTCCATGGTCTACAATTTTTATGTCAATGGTGATATGGTTGGATAGTCATTGACATGCTTGTATGTTTGATGCACATTAAAAGTATTTGATGCAAGGATGAATATTGAAAAGAGAAGTTTTATTTACTGTAAGGATTTTGTATTTGATTAGAAGTATACTTTTTTAAGAAGAAACAATATTGAATTTTGTTCTTTTTGTTGATTATGAGCACATCAGGATCTAGTCTGAAAATTTTGAAATATAGTTAGCTAATGTGAGATAAAGGTTGGAGCAATCAAGGTAAGTGGCAGCTTTTTGAACAGGGTGCCAAGGTGCTACAAGGTAAGAGAGTGGAGTCTCCTTCAAGTCGAAGCCTGAGAACATTTTAGGGTAGCGGGGTGTTGCTAAGGCAGGTTGGAGACTGCACATTATGTTGGAACATCCTTCTAAGTGGAGTTGGTAAATAGGGTGTTGGAGCATCCTTTTAGTTGGATCTCATAAATTTGGAAGTTACAACTTCCTATTGATGCAAATAAATGAAGAGAAATATTAAGAAGTGTTTGGTGGTTTTTCTCCTAGAAGGGTTTCCACCCAAAAATATATTGTCTATGGTATTGATGTTTGTTCATTGATTAATGGTGTTGTTTACTGTTCATATGATGTGATGTAATTTAATATTAATGTGAATTTAATTCTCTATGAAGTTTCATACATACTAATTGAAGAGAAATATTGATTCACCCCCCCTCAGTATTTCCAATAATTGGTATCAAAGCGGGTTCCTTCAATTGCAACTTAATAGTTTGAAGGAAGATCTTAGGTGAACTAAGATGTGAAGATCAAGGAAGCAAGCCACCAAGAATTATAAGGAAGAAAATGAAATCATTGGCGTTGAAATAATTTCAAAACCTATTACATTTGAAAAATAGAAATAGGTTGTTCCAATTCCTCTATTCAGTCAATAAATCTTTGAATTTTGGAAAGGGAAAATGGAAGATTATTTGGGATCTATTGGATATGATTTATGGTATTCAGTTGTTTCTAGAGACACGTCTATCGATGAATCTAGAAGAAACAATACAGAATCCTTTAGTATCATTTTAAGTGCCATGCTAGATTCTTTGAAATCCATTGTAGTTCAGTGCTCATCAACAAAACATATTTGGGAGAAACTTAAAAATATCTATATAGGTCAAGAACATCCAAGTTAATATAAAGATGATGATAATCGTGTTTCAAATCAACAAGATTCTTGGCTAGAAGAATCTAACAATGTTGAAGAAGGAAAAGGAGTAGTTGACATGAAGTCAGAATTGATTTGTGCCTTATGTGAGCTTATCAAAGCAAGGAAGAGAAATTAGATATTTGAAGAAGAAGTTTCCCTTATGAGAAATCAACTGTAGGAAGTAGAAATGGAAGAGGAAATTTTAACAAGCCAATTAAAAGATTATTTTCAAAAGCATGAGGTAGAAATCAGTCAAAAGTAAAATGAACTTAACACAACTCTAACAAAAATTAACTATTTCAAGGAATGAAAATAGTAACATTTGTAGGATATCTAAAGGAAAGATCAAGAAATGGCTCAGGTGAAGATGAAATTAAAATAAATAAGTAAATCTCCATGTGATGAAGGAACAAGCTACAAGTCCCATAGAGAAAAATTGATGAGAAGTGAGGCCAAATCGAAATGAAGGACAAAACAAGGTTAAAAATGTCAAAGCTCCAAGAAGCAATATTGAAGGATTCAAGGACAATGATCAACGAAAGGATGTACCACCTCCAAAAAAAAATGTTTGTAGAAGGTCATCAAGACAGGACATCTCATCCAAGTACCCCAAATTGTTTAATGTTTATTGCTTCTCATGCTCTAACTTCAGGCATATGGCCAGGGATTGCAGAATGTAGGACGGGGTAGATTATCAAAGACATTATCAAAAACATACTATAAGAAAGTTTCATTTGCTCCATTATTCAAGCCCAACATTGAATTTTGAAAATTCCATAACTAATGGCATATAGATCATGATTGTAGGCACAAGATGTAATCATTCATGAAGCACAACCCTAATATTTGGTACAAGAAGGTATAGAGAAGAAAACAAATGTAAGAAAATCAAGAAAATGGAAAAGTCTCTGCAGTCATGCTTTCATGTTTTATAAAATCGAAAGGTCATGATGAATATACAACAAAAGATGATAAGGTTCAGGATGACCCAACCAAAGAGTTGCTTATACATTATTCTAAGTAATCTAGTTTGTTGACTCCTTGTGACTATTGAAGAGGTGGAGTCTATGTTGCAGCGGTTGTAGATTTTAAGATTTATCTTTTAGCATACTGATAGATGGGAGATAGGAAGAAGTTAGCTTTGTGGAGCAATAGGCTTATGGAAACAAATTCAGAAGGACTCAGGTGGAATTAGTTGTGGTAACCCATGTGACGCATACCATGTCAATAAAATAAATGTGGTCTAAGGAGGACAAGCGCTTTGTAGGAAGATAGAAGAAGATATTTCATCAGGGGGGTAACCCTTTTCCATTGATGTCAAAGGGGGGGACAAATCGAGAAAAGAATATTTGAAGCATGAAGTTAGGATGGGTAGTGATCGCAGGGGGAGTATGTGTTTCCATCAATGACAAAGGGGAATATTGTTGAAATGTGTTGTCATTAATTCCAACATCGATTCTAGAATTATCTTAATATTTGTCTAGATTGTAGTGATTGAAGATGCGTAGAAGCCCTAAACTCGTTGAATTTTCTTAGGATGAAGATTAGTTATGATTCTCTTAAGATCACCATATTCTGATTCCTTTCATCGTGCCGATTCCAACAATATATAGCATGCCATGACATTCCTCACATTTTGGGGAATATATGCAATCAAAGAGGATGCCCCCATATTGTGGTCAAAAGCCACAAAGGGAGATGATTTGGAAACATGTTGTTGGCTAGATTATGGCTCAAGGATGCTTTGTTGAAATTAAAATTTAATTTTTGAAGACAAGAGAAATTATATTTATTCCACATTACCTTGGTCCAAATCTTGGAGGGAAAGTCAAGTTCAAATTCATTGTGGTCCAAAATGAGTAGGAAATTCTGGCTCCAATATTCAATTTTTAAATTAAATTTGTTCACTCTTCGTTGGTGAAGTAGGCCCTCTAAGAGTCCTATCCTCCACTATATAAGGTGCTCGACATCCTCCATAAAGGAAATCTTCTCAATTCCTAATGTTCTGTGCAAGCTTTGCAACCAAGTTTGAGGATATGGAGGTTGAATGTTTGAAGTGTTTTAGGATGATTCTTTTCCTATTATTTGTGTTATTGTTTTCACTGGTATTTGAGTGTTTTCTAAGAACCTTTGGCCTCCTATAAGGCATTCCTAAGGCATGTGTGAAGGCAGATTGTAGAGGAACGTTTGAAGAAGAATTGTCCAGTCCCTATTTGGAAGATCCACACTCTTTCATGGAAATATATGACGGTTTCTTCCATCAACTTTAGTACTGAGTGGGTCAGCCTTTTTTAGGGAACAAATTTTTTGATCAAACTAAGGAAGAACCTCAACCCTTAACTAAAAGTTTCTTGCGAACTTGTTGACATAACTAGGGCTCATCTCTACATCAACCTGTTGACTCATTCGATCTATCTCTTGAATTTGGTCCAAGAGTCTGGTGTGGTCCCTTTTTGTCATGATTTTGGGATTGTTATCATATATAATGTGCATTATTCAAGAGCTATGGATATGTATATTTGGGATAAGGGATTTTTTGAACCAATGTGGTTGCTCGACCCTCCATTTCGCAACAAAGCTTTGATATTTCTGGGGCATTGTACAAGGGTTTAAGATGAAGTCTGATGCATAGGTGTAACTCTCTATTGGTAATATTTTTACCTTATTAAGGCATAAATTATTGGCATACATGGAAAAGGAGAAGATTTTTGGTGAAGCTTGATTTATGAACTCAATTTGAAATCTTTTGTTTCCATTCATATCGCAACTAAGCAATTGTAATGTTTCTTTTGGCCCTCTATATCTGAGATTTAATTACTAACTATTTTGGACTATCATTGAGAACTATAAACACAACATATATCTTTTCTGGTTGAAAAGGGTTCTGTGTAAGTTTCAATACGTTTTTTATTGGTTAACTTGTTCCAGTTAATGATGTCTTAGGGAGGTTGGTGTAGTTACTTCTCAGTCCTTCCTTAGTATAGGGTCCTTGGTAGTTTCATCCCCTCAAGCATATTAGCTTTTAGAAGGTACCACTATAGTTGGTTTTCTTGTTGCATCTCTTATGCCTTTTATAGTGCATGTTATTTGGTCCAAGTATAGTTGGAAATAAGGGTTTTGTAATTAATCAATTAATGAAACTCATATGTTTATTATGTCTGACCAAATTATTCATCAATATTTATGGTTGAGAAACCCTTCTGCTAAAGAGGAGAGTCCAGTGCCAAAGATATATAAGATCAATCCATCATTGTGGAGATTAGAACAAACCATATTTGGGAGTGTTATATTTAGCTTAGATGGTGAATACCAGTTATCCTTGAAGTAGTAGGCAAAACTCCACCACCACATGTCAACCCACCTTTGACTAATCCTCTCAACCCCGTAATTGTACAAGTGAGAACCTATTTCACTGAACCTTTTTCCTTGTTCTCTCATCAAATGGTTGGTGAAAGTGGTGCATCCACCATGATAAATATGGTGTCTTCATCACAACACATGTCAATAGTTTCATTTGCAATGTCTTCATTGCCATCGAATAGTGTGATAGGTTCCACTCCTATTTAAAAAACACCTCTTTCCTTGTAACTTCAAGTAATTTCTAAGCCTATTTGTATCCCTCCCTCCATTTAGTTTCATTTTTCATATGGGGACAAGACAAACTCAACCTACAGGATTTGGGTGGTTCCAACTTAGTTCTTCTATCCCTATAATCACAATCTCTAGCATACAACAAACTTCTTTAGGGAATATTTTGAGGAGTTCTACATTTGTTCCTAGTTAATCTAGGTGAAATAATGGTTTTAAAGGGAAATGAAATCCATGGAGTAGCTCTATCCTAGGAGGAATTTCTTTCTCTAGATATTTTAATGCATTTGGAGGGGTTTGGTTATTTGGGGAAAATTCCCCTGCTAGTACCATTTTTCCTACAATTATTCCTACTTAAGGCGGTGCTTTTGTACCAAGAGGCCATCCTTATAATGTTGGGTATAACCCCATTAATAACCATTATTTTGGAGTTTGTTTGTCCTTAGGGGAAATCCCCTAGGGAGAAATAATTTGGTTCGCTATAAAAACTAATCTAAAAGTACAACACCATAGGTCTAATAATCCCTTTGGTTATTATCCCCCTTCTTGAAATAATGTTATGGGGATACCTCAAGCTCTATCTAATGGTTCATATTTACCTCTAGACCCATTCAACCAACATCAAATTCCTTTTCTAGCGTCACTTTATTTTCCAGATTTGGATAAATTGACTAATGACCACATATGCCACAACCCTCAATGCGCTTCAATGCCTATTGAGCTTCCTTCTAATATCCAAAAATTAGATGAAATCCTAGAAGAGAATCCAACCACCCATATTTTCACCTACCATCTATGGTTCTCTTCAAATTATTTGATGGATGATAGTATCACTTTGAGACTCTTCCAACGAGCCCTAACCAGGGATGCCACCAAATGGTACATCAAAATTTACATGGAATCCTATCATGATTATGCCTCCTTAGCACGAACATTCTTGAACCACTTTAAACTACCTTCGTGGAAAGAGATAGACACTAATCTCCTATCTAATTTCAACAAATACACGTATACCCACATCTATGACCATAATCACATGTGGATGAAACGTAAGTGATTTATTAGGACCAAGATTACTGGCCAATTAACGAAAAATTAGCTTGCATAATCCTCGCTATCACATATTTCCAATGATGTATCCATGACTAAAGAAGCTATAGGGAAGTAGGCCATCTTACATGCCTAAAATCTTGACTTATTTTACTCATAGTTAGGTAACATGTGTAGAATTATTCCTAATGCTCCTCTAATATTTCCCAATTCACAAAGACCTAAAGCAGGACTAGATTATGATGGTGGGATTGATTCTATATCAACTAATGTTTTGAGATATTTAACTACTCAATTGAGGAAACTAATTTCTACATTGAAAGCCCATGCAACCATATCGAGTTCTCAACAAGAAGTATCTCTTGAGAAAACCTTCAACATTCACTTTGTGTAGTCCATGCAACCAAATAATTCTCAACAAACTAGTAGTAAAAAGAAGAAAAACATGCAAAAGAATACTTCCAAACCTACTCAAGAGTCTCAACAAACCCAACCCAACATGGGTGGGGGAATAAATGAACTATGATGTAAATTCAAGCTTCCTTGCAAAATTTTCCAAGATGGCCACCTTACTCATTAGTGCCCTTGGATGGATAAGTGTTACATGGAATTTGCATCTATGGATAAACACATCTTCCCTAGGTGGGTGGCTACACCTATAACAACAGAAATAAGGTAGTTTAACCTTTTCTTATAGAAGATAGATGAGATGGAGGAACTTACTTGTTTCCTTTCTCTTCCTAAATCTCTTTTGAATTGCTCCCATCGCTCCCACTTGAACTAAATCACTCAAAACGTACCTATATCAAGAGAAATAGAAACAAGAAATGATCAAAGCATACATAATCTATCAACTATAAAACAATGGAATCCAATACATTGAAGCACATAATCATCATAGATATGAAAAATCATATGAGAAAAGGAATAAGCTATTTATTAATGTAGTAGGAAGAGTATCACCCAATATAGTTCGATTCTCTGCCACTCCTCCTACTTCAGTTCAACCCTCGCCACATCAAAATCACAACACTCCAACAACATAACATTGCTTAACATAAACTCAGTCCTCAAACCAATAGAATTTACTTACAAACTTTAGATTCTAGCCCCTTGATCACTATGGTGAGTGCTCAATTTATAGGGAAATGGAGGTGGTTTTCTCACAAATGAGGGTATTGAATGGCTTTCCAAACTTGGAGTTATTTTCCATGGAGTACGGGATGAGAGGATAGGAGGTTAATGGATCCTTAGCCTATCCAATTTCGAGCTCATAAGAGGAGATAAGAGTTGGGATCCTTCTAGAATCATCTATAATGAAGGAATATTCTTAGAACCCTATGTAAATTTCGCTCAATCTCACCCAGCGCAGGCTAAAGAGGGCCTAAGTGCACTGCAGTGCAGGCCATAGTGGGCCTGCCTACTCTGTAGTGCACTATCTCAAGGAATGGGCTGCGCTAGTGTCCCAATGAGGCATTTCAGGAGGGCTTCAGGCCAGGAAACTTCCATACAAGGAAGCATTCAATGAGTTGACTTGTCTAGGGCATGTAACAACTGAATTGGGGTTTGATGAGCCCTAATGGTACTGATCTAAATGTCAAGAGTGATGTGCCCAAATAGACCTGTAATAGTTTCCCCTAAAGCAGGAAATCGAAAATGATAATGTTGAGTGATATGCTTTACGATGTGATGGAGAGGAACTGAAGCAGATGGTGACCTGCATCGATTACAATACATAACATCATTATATTTTATAATTTTTTCATGAATTGTTGAGGGAAGGCATACCCATACTCAGCATATAAAATTTTCATTACATGTACATAGATAGTCGTC
This sequence comes from Pinus tabuliformis, assembly GCA_031772625.1. Classification (NCBI taxonomy): domain Eukaryota; kingdom Viridiplantae; phylum Streptophyta; class Pinopsida; order Pinales; family Pinaceae; genus Pinus; species Pinus tabuliformis. Next base: position 589,977,469 of record CM062810.1, read on the forward strand.
TACATATATAGATCCATGATGGGATCACTATCAGTGTAAATCCATCGTACAGATGATTTAGTACTCTCTTGAAATCGCAACCCAGATGACTGAAACTAGATCCGTGGTCTTCTATCTCATCCAATCGTTCAGTCAAGTGCAAGTCTAACCATGTGAATATGTGATCTGAAGTCGAACATGGGAAGACACCGTTTGGTTACCAGCCAATGATGTAAGCTGTTAACAGATGCGAGAGGGATCACCGATAATGATAATGATTCTCAAGGTACTATAGTACATTCTGCATGGTGTGAATAGATGTTTTGATGTCGAACATCACACAAATTCTTTCATTCGAAGGCCAGTGATGTCAACCTGTCACCGGAAGAAACTTTCCATTGATGTATGCAAGCCCCAAGGTACTGAAAGGGTGTTTCTAAGTCAACTTCTTAGATAATGTGTTGATGTCAACAAGAATCGATTCGTTGCAAGAGGGCCTTGATGTATCCCACATCAAGGACATGAAACGAGTATAATGATTTTGGAGACAGAATGTGACTGATGACAAAAGGTTCAGGAATGGCGGTCATGAAAATAAAGGTTTATGAGTATTGCAAAGGATGAGTTTTACTGAGTGACTTCTCTTGAACATGTCAATGACACTGAATGAATTAGCAACATTGACCCAAAACCAAAGTGATGGATGGTGTGATAACCATCAAGCAGATAACCCAACCCATATAGTCAAGGAGATGAAGTGAAAGGGTCATGTTCAAGAGCGACTTGCTACCATCAAGTGATTTATCCCTTTTCCCATTTTCCCTAGTCATTACTAACCAGTACCTCTTTATTTTTTAACAAGCTTGAGGAGGATAACATATTATTGTAGTATAATTCCACCCTTCGGATGAATCCATCTCTATGTGATGTTTTAATGAGCCTAGCAAAGGTGAAACTCGATCTTGTCATGATGGACAAGTTTGTCACTATTTGATGTTTTAACAAGTTTAATGACAATGAGAACTTTTTCATTTTCATGTTTAGAGAGTTTGAAAAGGGAAAAAAAGAAAACTCCACAAGTTTTTTTTCTTAAGTTTGTCTCTCACGTCCGAAAAAGTGTAAAATAATACAAGAGAGAACCTATTGACCATGTTTGATAAACGTATTCCTTTTTCATAAATAATCTATCTCAGTCTAGAAAAGGGTTAAAATTATACTGAGTAGATGTTGTTTCCAATCCATTTACAAGCTGAAAAGGACAATCACTCGACAATCTTTTCATATTTCGAGAGTTTGAAAAGAGCTTAAATAGGACTCCACTTAGAGGAACGAGTGGTGTCTAGGATAGAAACTGGTTTCAGTGATGTTGGAACTTCTCAAAACATGTTAATTTCTGTGAAGAGGTTGGCTAATAAGACCACTCATTGCAACTATTCCTCAAAAAAGATAAAACAACCCAGTGAAAGTGTATGATCGGCCAAGCAGATAGTGACGATGGAAGGAGAAAAACCAAAGCTCATATGATGGAAGAGGCTGAGACAATGGCAATCAAGAGGGTTAAAATGGAGATGGGTTCATTTTTACACAAGCTTGAACCATAGGGAACTATGCTTGGATTCAGTTTCATGTTTACACAAGCTTGAAATGAAAAACTATGCTTGGATTCAGTTTCATGTTTAGACAAGCTTGAAATGAAAAATTATGCTTGGATTGAGTTTCATGTTTACACAAGCTTGAAACAAGAAAAACTATTCTTGAGATTGGTTTACATACCCCCAACATGATGCCTCGATTCTAGGTGCATGCCGACCAAGCTTTATTACTTTCACCTAAGTAGACTACTTGTGGCTATCAGCTGGATGGAATGAAGGTTCTTTTACGAGATCAAGTGAAAGACTCGACTTGGATTTTACGATATCTAATCGAAGACTCGAATTGGAAATTTTCTCCGGGGGACCTTGTTTCATTTTTTTAATGAGCTTGACACAAGACAAGGAACTCTGCTCAGATTCCTTGTTTCATTTTTTAACGAGCTTGACAAAAGACAACGAACTATGCTCTGGGACCTGTTTCATTTTCTAATGAGGTTGACACAATAAAAGAATAATCCTTATATTCCTTGTTTCATTTTTTAATGAGCTTGACACAAGACAAGGAACTATGCTCATATTCCTTGTTTTATTTTTTAACGAGGTTGACACAAGACCAAGAACTATCCTCATATTCCTTGATCATGACCCATAAGCGATCATGACCTCCAAGAGGTTCTCATCAGATGGGATAAAAATGCTCTCAAAGGGATACGTAGCAAGGAAACCATTAGAGATTTGGTTCCAATGCCCCCAATACAAAATGCACAACATCACAGAATTCATCGTCAAATGATGTAGCCATGGAACGGTTTTCCACATAATTGACCCATGGCGGGGAAGATACCATTGGGATAAAAGGACCATTTAGGGAAGATGGTTGACTGGAAGCCATATTTGAACCAAGAAATGAAAGCTGGTCAACGATGACAATTCTTCCTTCATGCAAGAAACACATCACTCAAAAGAGTGTTGAAACAATAGCTCCCATGCCATAAACATAGTGACGCCAAAGAAGTAAATTGTAATCTAAAGGGCTTGGGACTACCATCACATTGAGATAAACAAATTTTCCTACCAAAGTAATAGGAAATTGAGGAAGGATCCCTAATGGTTGACTAGTTCCTCTGTTAAAATCCAATGGATTCTAGGTAACAGGCACAAGTGGCGGTGAACCAAGCACCTGCCAAGCAATGGAGGAAAGGATACTCACAGATGCACCTTCATCTATAATAGTGCCAGATACAAACATATTACAAACTTGTACTATGATCTGGAAAGGAACATAAGAAGGAAGACGACATCCTGCCAGTCGATCCCAATAAAATGAAGTGACCAGACTACTTGGAGGGGGTACCGTAAGAACGGGAGAATTGCCTCATTGAATTACGAGAATGGGAGGATTTTTCTCCTGTCTTGATGGAACAGGAGGGTTTCCTCCAAGCTCATTGGAATCTGAAGAAACGAAAAGAACCTGAGTGGTATCATATTCACTCTCTATGGGAAAGGTACGATTAACTGAAGGTGAAATCGGGTCAACTATTTCCTCGACCTGTGATTGGTCAGGTATAGACTCATGGGATTCACATTCAGAGAGAGTGGGTTTGACCAACGGTTGATTTGGGTCAGTCACTTCATTAACTAGTGAAGGATTAAGGGAGAGTCTCCTGTAACCAGATGGAATTCGTTGCGGAGAAGTAGGATGGTTATCCAACACTTTTTTGGCTTCATCCAGATAGGTACAAAGGTGAATGGGGTGATTCCCTTTGCATAACCTAGAGGTAAAATTAACTTTACCCTTCTTTTCATGAACTTTACTACCACTAGTTGATGGTGTGTCACGAGCATGATCTCCAGACATTGATAACACAGGATGATGTGAATGAGAAGACCATTCTTCTAAGATCTGAGGAATGCTAGAACAATTTCGAAGAAGATGGTCTCCCATAAAAAGTTTGTAGGGATATCAAAGTTTGTGAGGCATATCGAATGATTTCTCATCAGAAGTTGCACTTGAAGCAATTGTTGCTTGGTTGTCCCCCTCCTAAATGTTCTTCTTCTTCTCCTTCTTCTTCCCTTTCTTCTTCTTCTTATCCACCTAGTTACTAGGGTCAATACTTTCACGAGGCGAAGAGGAAGAAGGGGAGGAAGAAACAACCGACGAAGAAGGTAAAGGATTAACTTTAGGATCAACTGGATGTTTATTTTTTCCAGTTGTAGGAATATTTAGTTGCGAGGCCAAGGAGGTTGAGAACAACTAGATTGGAAAGCCAATGGTAAATCCCGGAAGGCATAATGTAGCCATATATGGAGCACCAGTCACTACAAGAAAAAAGGTCATTGGTGAGGGTCATGCCTGTGACAGACATTTAAGGTCTGTCACCAATGTCGCATATGGCAACGGTCTTTAAAAAAGCGTTGTCGTAAGTATATATAGTGATGGTCCTTTAAGGTTTGTCACCAAAGCCATTTTCAATGACACTTTTGGTGAGGGTTGTTAAAGGCCCATCACTAATTCTCTCTTTGGTGACACTTTTGGTGAGGGTAATTAAAGGCCCATCACTAATTCTCCCTTTGGTGACACTTCTAGTGACGATCTTTTATTGACCATCGCCAATGATATTTTTGGTTACTTTTGGTGATGGTAAATAAATGTTCGGTTTTTTATGACACTTAATCCTTGTGACGGACCTTTAAGGTCCGTCACCAATGTCGCATATGGTGATGGTATTTAAAAAATCATTGTTGTAAGTGTATATAGTGATGTTACTTTAAGGTTTGTCACCAAAGCTATTTTCAATGACACTTTTGGTGAGGGTCGTTAAAGGCCCGTCACTAACTCTCTCTTTAGTGACACTTTTGGTGAGGGTCATTAAAGGCCCATCACTAATTCTCTTTTTAGTGACACTTCTAGTGACGATATTTTATTGACCCTCACCAATGCTCTTTTTGGTTACTTTTGGTGACGATCAAAAATTGTTTGTCATCATTGATCATTCCAATGAGTTTTTTATGATGCTATGTACCTGTTACTATATTTTTTGTCAAAAGATAACGATTTAAGACCATTGTTGTGGAGTCTTTTTCATTATTTGTCCAAGGCCATAGTGATTATAATAGTTATTCAATTTGTTAAGAAGTAATTAGTGTGAATCATTTCCCTCAAGTCATAAGAATATAGTTTTCCTATGAGTCAACACATGATTCATCTCTATTAGGTTTATTATCTAGAAAATTTCATTTAAATAAAGCTCCACTAGTGTGTGTAGGAACTATATTATTTAATACATAATCAAGCTTTGTCATTTCTATTAATGAGAGAGACCTATCACTCCTAAACACTCATGGCACACCTTAACATGCTTTGGAACATTACACTAACATTCCTTGGCACCTCGCATGTCTTGGAACATCTTTGTACCTAGAACATCTTTCCATGAGTAGGACGCCCAAGCACATGTTGGCATGCCCTAGCATAGCATAGCACTCCCCTATCATGTGTTGGCATTCCCTGTAGTCCCTAGCATGCCTTGGAACACCTTGGCATAATATTGCATTGACAAACATTAGAACTTGGCACACGTTGGCACTTGGCATGTATTGGAACATATTATTAGTGTGCCTAGCATGCCCCTTTTGAAAGATATAAAGTATCGACTTATTAACCCTCTTATGTGTTCATTTCCTTTCATTTTAGCTTGGTTATTCCTTTTGTTGCATTGAAACTCCTTGACTCATATTGGCATACCCTAGCACCATGTGCATCCTAGCATGTCTTAGCACATGGCATGCCTTGACACTATTTGGCACATGTTAGCACACCCTAGAACTACCTAGCACACTCTATCACTTCTTGACATTCCCTGATATTCCCTGGCATGCCTTACCCGTGCTTAGCATACCTTGTCACTCCCTCCTTGGCATGACAACTAGCACTCATTGACACTCCCCGACACACCCTCATATTCATTCACTTCCATGCATTTTGACCTAGTGCTCCCTTGTGTTTTCCTAGTACTCCCTAACACTCCTCAGCATGCATTGGCACTCTCTAGCACACCTTAGCACTCTTTGATATGGTCTGCCACTTCATAGCATGCATCACACTCCCTGACGCACATTGGCACTTCGCAAGTCTTAGCATGTTTGGTATGCATTGAGATGACTTGGTATGCTTTGGCATGGTTTAATATTAAAGTTATTTGAGATCAATTATTGGAAACTAGATGAGAAGAAATGGAGGAATATTTGGCACTTAGAATGCATTGACACTTGGCACTTGGCACCTATTGGCACCTAGTGTTGGTGTGCCTAGCATGCCCCTCCTAGAAAAGGTAAATTGATGACTTATTAACCCTATTATGTGCTCATTTCCTTGTAGTTTAATGTGTTCTTCCATTTTGTTGCCTTGACAGTCCCTGGAATGCATTGTCACACCCTTGTACATATTGGCACGCCTTAGCACTTAGCACATCTTATCTTGTTTGACATGTCTTCGTACTATCTAGCACATGTTAGCATGCTCTAGCATTCCCTAACAAACCTTGGCTGTCATGACCTCACAACTAGAATTACATTTTTCCATGACTTGGGAACCTTACATTCATTAGAACAACTTGGCACTCCCTAGTTTTCATTCCCTCTGTTATCCTCCACAATGTCCCAGGCTGATGAGGATATTGATGGAGGTAACCACAGACCAAGCTTTTAGTTTGGTAGCTAGCCCTACCAAACCAGAGAGTGATCTCTCTATGAAATCACAACCAAGAGATGACTAGAATGTAAAGGATTTTAGGCTAGATAGCTAGGCTCAGGTGGGTTTTGGAAAATTTAGGGTTTTGTTGCTGGATAAGGGAGAAAAACCAGGTAGCTAGGTTGGAGGATCAAAGGTTTACAGCAGTAAAGATATAAAGGGGCAAGGTAGCATTACTTTTTGATGGATATTAGGTTTTGTCGATGTAGTGTAGTTTTTAGAAGAAGCAAAATGTCTTAATGAGAGTGGAACATGAATTCATTAAGCAAGAAAGAAAGTAACACATAATGATTTTTCCATCTAAACAGAGCTTTATGCAAAGAATTTTGTCTATAAACTGCAAGGAAAACCATTGAAGAATTGATGAATGGAAAGATAAGATGAATATCTTTCATATAAATCTATAACAGAGAAAAAACAACATCACAAACTTACTGCAGATGAATTCCTAGATAATAGTTGCAAATTGTGTCCTTTGATTTCCAGAAAATGTCCCAGTACAAGCTACAATAGTTCTCTCTAAAATCAAACCCATTTTATCACTGAGAAATTGATATATAAAGACAAAAACAATATCTCCCCACTCTTAGGGGTTGAATCCATGACTCTAGGAATTGTTCCATGAGGTGTTCTAACCAAACCCTAATGTTTAGGGAAGTTTAAAACAACTTCTACAATTAACTTTGACTCCAACCTCTCTCATAAATGAGGTTAAATTTACATCAAAATAGCTTATAAAGAATAAACACTCATTATTTACATTTACTTTTACCCCTCACATTCATCTAATTCACCCTTTTTACTTTTACCAAAGTGAAACTAGGAATTACAAAAAATTACACAATGAAAATTTTACAAAAATCTCAGAAATTTTCAGGTGTACAACGAGTTTTTGCAGGTCATTTTTGTGTTCCTTTCTGAAGTCCAAATCCATATATGAAGCCATTTAGGGAACTATGGGAGAGTGTACATGTATTTAGAGTATTTTTTCACTCAAAATGAACCATTTTTGGCTGAGATATGGCCATTCTCCCAAGAATCTCCAGGTGCGCAGTGAAATGGAAAAAGACGGGTAGAAAGGTGAGTTTTTGCCTATTTTTTGCAAATTTCTCAAAAACTGAGCTCTAGACCAAGAAAGTGGGAAAATTGGTTTTGAGAGGAGGTCATAATATTTCCAAAAATTCTGTGTTTCCATCATTTGGAGCCTTGAGGAAGAAGCACAGCGTGAGCTCGCTGCGCTCCTAGACAGAAAATTGCCAAAAAATTGCAAACCTGCATGAGTCTGCACCAAAACAAAAAAATTTCTCTAAATCCTCCCAAAATTTATCTAGATATGCCTAATTAGGTATGTTATGCAATAATGGATGCATAAGAAATAAACTCTAACTTACCCTTCTCCTCTTGGCTGATTAGGGTTTCCTTGAGTTTTTCCTTCAACTGCTTGATTTTGACCTTGGCAACCTGATTCCTTATGTAATAATGGATGGCCATTTTATTTTGAAACTTGTTATCCCTGTTGGTCTTTTCAAGGAGATTCTCAAGGTGGCAATTTACTTTGTGAAGACAAAACTCCCTCTCCTCATTTATTTCCATGGAAATCCTCTCTTCAAAGGTCAATTCTTCCATTGGTGGCTTTTGTTCTCTTTCCCTTTGAAGTGCCTTCCTAAGACCCATTTTCCTTGGTCTCTTCCTTTCCACATGTACTTCATGCTGCTGAGTGTCCTCATGGTCCACCACTACCTTGCGTTTCATCTCTTGTTTCTTGGCTTTGAATTTCTCTTTCTCCATGACTAGTTGTTTTGCCTTAAGTTGATTATTTTATTGCTCAAGGAATGAAATGATGAATGTGACCCTTTCCAAATTTTTCTTGAGCTCCGTGATCTAATGATCCTTGTCTTTGATGACTTGTTCCAGGTTTTTATTCTCATCATGTGCCTCCAAGTCAACTAGGTCAAATTCATGCTCAATGGGATCCTCATCATGCAAAGAAGCCTCATGATGTGATGGTGATCCCTGTTCTGCTAATGTAGTAGGCTTGGCCTCTTCCTTAATTTGAGGAGAAAACACAAGGCTTCTGCCTCTCTGATATTTCTTGGTCACCTCAGACCTAGGTGTCTTGGAAACCTCATCATGTTTTCTTGATGACCCCACCTCCATGGGTTGTACTGACATGGTTTGGTGCTAGCTTGGTGAAGTGGTTATATGCATTTTCAAGGCTGCCTCAATGAAGGTGTCCCATGTCATGTTCTTCTCTTTCAACTGATGGAGTACTATAACCTTTATTAGGCTATGGTGAAAGAGGCTGGGATAATGCACTTTTCCTTTTAATTTCACCCTTTCAGACATTTTGGTTAGGCTCCTATACAAGTAGTTGGACAAATTTAGAGACTTGGCAACTGTAAAGTGCATGAGAAGTCTTATGTGGTATTGATATAGCCTAGAAAATATGCCCTCACATGTGAAGAACTTCATGAAAACCTTCATCAATGATGCATATCTCTCCAACAAGTATCTAAATGGGAAAACATGTGAGTGATCTCCTTTGTATTGTGATTTCAAGTAGGGTTTGTATTCTTCTAGGTCTAGGTTCATGCCTTTGAACTAGTTTTCACCATTGTTTGGTATTCCTATAGCTTGAGAGATGCCATCCACTGAAAACATGAAATCAGTGCTTGCAATGGTGATCTTGTATTCCTTTAAGGTGAGGGAAAATATACCTGTGAAATTGAAGCAAAAACATGTCTTCCATCAAATGCATCGGCTGCTACAAAGAACAAATACACCAAGGGTGAAGTCAAAGCGAAGAAGATTATCAGAGATTCCATTGACAAGCGTCTGGTGGCCTACATCTCTGATCTAAACACCTCCAAGGAAATCTACGACAGATTGGTAAGCATGTTAATGCACTAGTGCTCATAATTAACTATGCCATGTAGTCCCTAGCATTCCCTGGAACACTTTGGCATGCATTAACATACATTAGCACTTGGCATACATTGGAACTTGGCATGTATTGGAACCTATTATTAGTGTTCCTACCATGCCCCTTTTGAAAAATATAAATTCTTGACTTATTAACCCTCTTATGTGTTCATTTCCTTGCATTTTAACTTGGTTCTTCCTTATGTTTCCTTGAAACTCCTTGACACATATTTGCATACCCTGGCACCCTACACATCCTAGCATGCCTTAGCATCTATCATGTCTTGGCATGCCTTGGAACTATTTGGCACATGTTAACACACACTAGAACTCCCTAGAACACTCTGGCACTTCTTGAAATGCCATTATATTCCCTAGCATGCCTTACCAATGCTTAGTATACCTTTTCGCTTCCTCCTTGGCATGTCAGGCACTCATTGACACTCGTTGACACACCCTCATATTCATTCACTTCCATTAATTTTGACCTAGTTCTCCCTTATGTTTCCCTAGTACTCCCTAGCACTCGATATGAATTAGCACTCTCTGGCATACCTTAGCCTCTTTGACATGCCCTGCCACTTTGGAACATGTGTATCACTCCCTAACACACATTGGCACGTGTTGGCACTTGGAAAGTCTTAGCATGTCTAGCATTTGTTGAGATTCCTTGGTATGCTTTGGCATGGTTTAATATTAAAATTTATTTGAGATCAACTATTGGCAAGTAGATGAGAAGTAACAGAGGAATATTTGGCACTTAAAATGCAGTAACACTTGGAACATGGCACCTATCGGAACCTAGTGTTGGTGTGCCTAGCATGACCCTCTTGGAAAAGGTAAATTGATGACTTATTAACCCTATTATGTGTTCATTTCCTTGTATTTTAAATTATTTCTCCTTTTTGTTGCCTTGATAGTCCCTGGTGCATATTGTGACACCCTTACACATCTTGGCATGCCTTAGCACTTGGCACATCTTAGCATATTTGACATGTCTTCGTACTATCAAGAACATGTTATGATTCCCTAGAATACCTTGGCACTCACACCCTCCCAACTAGCCTTACATTTTCTCATGACTTGGGAACCCAATAACTTGGCCAATTGAAACTATTACAGGTAGATTGTGCCTTGTTCACCTAAGAACTGCCTATAACTCATCTTAGGCCACTCATGTCAAAACTCAAATTGTCCCACTTAAGAACTTACCAAGGCAAGGATCACATCTAGCCACGACCATAAAATAACTAAGCAACATAGATTACACACACAATATTTCACGTGTATGTCCAGTTCATATAAACAATAAAGCATTAACTAAGAGTTTGCAAGAAACACAATATGCACAAGGCACATGTGATATAAGCCAGCACAAGCCGAGTGCCCCAAAACTTATACATAACAATGTACAATATGCAATTGTCTAAAATAGTTTTACACATGAGCATTTGGAAAAAATGTGCCACATGTCATATAAAAATAATAGCTAAAGGAAAAATAGTGTTGTGCCTAGCAAAAAGTCTCCCTTGATCTAAAACTATTTTGTCGATCCCCTTATCACAACCGTAGGATTTCCTCTCGTAAATCCTATTATGAACTTCTCCTAACACACTTCATCCTTGGCACACTTGAATTCATTAACACTCCCTGGCACACACTCTTATTTCTTCATTTCCATATATTTTGATCTAGTTCTCCCTTGTGATTCCTCAACACTCCTTAACACTCCTCAACATGCATTAATATTGTTCAACATGTGTTAGCGTTCCTTTTCATTCCTTGTCATTCCCTGGCCCTCCCTATCTATCATGCCCTCACAATTACCCTTACTTAATTTGCAACTTGGGAACCCAACCAAGTCCTCGCTTGACTACAAGAGCTTGAACAAGTTACAATTACTACAACTAGACTATGTTGTTGAATTGTGTAGCTTGGGAGGTACTCCACAAGCCTAGTGAGATGGGTTTGTGTGAGTTTGGTCACAAAAGTCTTTGTGGGAAAAGAAACCAAGTGAAGGGGTTTTGGACCCAAGATGGGGTTTAAAATCTAAAAGAAAATTAAAAAGGAAAATTAATATTTCCTAAGGTCTAAGTGGATAAAACTCGTAAGTTCTAGAGGGTTCCTAAGAGGCCTAGCTAGGAAAATCTATTTAAGGAGGAATTAGTATGAAGGAAATAACATCAAGTGAGAAGGAGCTCATTTGATCAAGGAGGCCAGGAGAGATGTAGTCCTAAAGTAGGTCGAGTTAGAGGGATGAGTAAGGGTTGCTAAAGGGAGGCCATGATCATCCACCAAGAGAAATATCATCATGTGAGGGTTCACAAGAATGTCACATACCTTAATGGGTTCGAGCTAGGAAGTAGGATGAAATATTGTTGGTTCTTTTCTGCTAGATCGATCTCAAGAGAGGCAGCTCACGAGAATTTGGGCATGTGATTTTAGTGTTGTTTTTATATGAAGGTTGCATCAAATTATGAAATAACAGAGAGGGTTGACACTCTGTCTTGTGGTTGTTAGTAGGTTGCAAGGTCTGTGATAAAGAACAACACAAATGGAGGAGGGCCTGCACTGAAATTTAGGGCCAGAATAGAAGTAGTTTCAAGTGTAATATTGAATGAGGTAACCATAGTTTGAGGTTCATACAGATCTGAAGTTCAGGTCAAGATTCAGTAAAAGAAATGCCCAAAATATATGGATCCATATGAGCTATGTCAAGTCTCTTATGGAGGCAAGAGTTGTTTTTTCTGCTATGGGTGGATAGGCTTTGTTCTAAAGAAATTATAATATAAGTACAATGCCCTAGTTAGGGTGGTTTCCTAGCATGTTCAGTCCATAAGGTTGCCCTTAAGACTATGACAAATCTGTGTAGAAGAAGAGGGGTCATGACCCTTAGAGCAAGTTTTATCTCTGCAATATAGACCACAAATCTGGAAGATGGTTTGCAGAAATATGTGTGGAGATAATAGATCCAAAGGAGGGTGGAACCTAAGTAGAAGATTAAACAGAAGAAATGTGCCATATGAGGAATGGATTGACATGAAGAGGAGTTTATTTTGGTGGATTATCCATAGAGTTTTGGACAAAGATATGAAGGAACCTATAAACAATTAGTTAATGGACTGTTAGTGGATGATTTGTGACCCTAGTTTAGTCATCTACAGATTGTTAGAAGGATGATAAGAGGAGTAGTTCAGATTTTTTCATAGATTGGACAAAAAATAAATTGGTACACAAGAATAGTGATTTTGAGAGGACTCAAATCACTATTAGGTGGTAGATTTGAAGAGCCCTAGATGAGGGCAGTGTTGTGGGACCTAGATTGGTAAATAATTGACTGTGGTTGGGAAAATTGATGGTAGTTCTAGTACAGTTGGAGGGTTGTTAGGTGATTGTCAAAGAAGATCCCTAAGTCTTGTACTTGTGAAGGACAACAACACTGGTAGAAGGGCATGTGTATTGGGCCTAAGGATGTGCGGACTTTGAAGAACTAAAGTAGCAGTCAAGTGGGCTATCCAACTAGCCCTAATTCATTGTATTGTATAGGATTGAGTTAGTGAGAAGAAGGTTGACCTCCATAGCCCTAAGCTTGTCATCTTGGAGCAAAAATATGGAAAAAATGGGTAAACCAAAGAGTTGTTCACAATGGAGTTGTGAACAAATGATCGAAGACCCTAAGTGTTGCAGAGCTTGAAGAAAAAAGGAGGTATCTAGAGGGAAATTTTTGTTGAGTCGAGTTCAGTAACATAAAGGAGTTGAGTTCATTGATTAAGGCAGATTGAGGAGTTGCAAAATGGGAGGCAAGAGGACCTGCTAGATGTGTTCAGGACACGTGGAATGAAATGGTTGTGTGTGGCCACCATCAACGAGTAGGTCAAGTGTTGTCTTGTTCAATTTAGATTGGTTGTTAAAGGACTAACAACAAGCCTTAGTTGTATTCCTTGTATCAGTGTGATTGTAAATGGACATGATCCCTAGTACATGAGCTCTATCCTGTTCTATTATAGTTTGTAATATAATGAAGAAGAGTTTGAAAAAGTTAAAAATTTTCATGTGCATTAGTTTATTCCTTGATGTGTGTAGATTTCGTTTTGTAAAGTAGATGTGTTATGGCACTTGAGTGTGTTTGCATCAAATATTCTAAGACCAAACCCAGATTCTCATGTGTTGTGGAAATTCAACATATGCCTTGTTCACCTAAGAACTACCTGTAACTCATCTTAGGCTACTCATGTTCAATCTCAACTCATCCCACTTAACAAGTTACGAAGACAAGGCTCATAACATCCAACTGTTGCCATAAAACAACTAAGTAACACATTTTACATCTTGACATGCCATAGCAACTGACATATCTTAGAATGCCTTAGCACTATGTGGCATGTGTTAGCATCCCCTACATTCCTTGGCATGCTTTAACACTCCCTAACATACCCTAGAACTTCCTAACATGCCTTGGTAGTTTAGCATACCTTGGCACTACCTAGCATATAAACTTGTCACTCCCTCCTTAACACACCTAGAACTCGTTGACACTCCCTGTCACACACTCTTAATCATTCATTTCCATGAATTTTGATCTAGTGCTTCCTTGTGTTTCCCTGACACTCCCTAGTATGCGTTGGCATACCCTAGGACCTGGCACATCTTGGCATGTCACCCTAGCACTATAGCATTCCCTGGCACTACCTAGCATACCTTGTAACTCTCTCCTTATCACACTTAGAGCTTGTTAACACTCTTAGTCACAAACTCTTATTCAATATTCATTTCCATGCATTTTAACCTGGTTCTCCCTTGTGTTTCCCTACTACTCCTTAACACTCCTTGGCACATGTTGGTACACCCTAGCACCTAGGACATATTGGAATGTTGCCCTGGCTTCTAGCATGCCTTAACATTTCCTAATATACCTTGTCTCACACTCCTAAACACACCTGGAACTTACTGACACTTCCAATCACAAACTCCTATTTGTTCATTTCCATGCATTTTGACGTAGTTCTCCCTTTTGTTTCCCTGACACTCCCAGATAACACTTCCTTGCACATGTTGGCACATCTCATCGCACTCTAACATTCCTTTTCACTACCAAGCATGCCTTGACACTCCTCCTTAGCACCCTTGGAACTCACTGACACTCCCTTTCACACACTCTTATTCATTCATTTCCATGCATTATGACCTAGCGCTCCATTGTGCTTCCCTAACACTCCTTAACACTCCTTGGCACACATTGGCACACCCTCGCACTTGGCACATCTCGACATGCTTTCCTAGCACTCTATCATGCCTTGGCACTACCTAACATACCTTGTCCACCCCTCCTAAGCACACCCAAAACTTTTTAACACTCCCTATCACACACTTTTATTCATTCATTTCCATGCAATTGAAACTAGTCCTCCCTTGTGTTTCCCTGGCACTCCCTAGCATGTGTTGGCGCCACACCCTAGCACCTAGCACATATTGGAATGCCTTAGCACTTGGCATGTATTGGAATTCCTAACATGCCTTGGAACTTTTTAGCATGTGTTATCACTTCCTGGCATTCCTTGCACACTTTGGCACTCCCTAGTTTCCATGCCCTCATAGATAGCCTTACTTTTTTTACGACTTGGGAACCCAACCAAGTCATTGAAAAAATAGTGTTGTCCCTAGACAAAAGTATCCCTTTGTCTAAAACTCTTTTTCCATCCCCTTATCACAATTGTAGGGTTACCTATTGCAAGTCCTAGGATTATGTAGTGTGCAAATCTTAGTTGTGTGGGTTTGGGGCTCAAGGCCTAGTTGCTCCATTTAACTGAAGTAAAATGAGAGGAAATGAGGCACTAGGTCCTTCCACGCGTTGGCACATCTTGGTCGCATGCCACCCTAGCACTCTAACATTCCTTAGCACTGCCAAGCATGCCTTGTAACTCCTCATTAACACACTTGGAACTCGTTGACACTCCCTATCACACACTCTTATTCATTCATTTCCATGCATTATGACCTACTTCTCCCTTGTGTGTCCCTAGCACTCCTTAACACTCCTTGGAACACATTGGCACACCCTGGCACTCTGCACATCTCCGGATGCTTTCCTAACACTCTATTATGCTTTGACACTACCTAACATACCTTGTCAATCCCTCCTTAGCACACCTAGAACTTGCTAACACTCCCTATCATACACTCATATTCATTCATTTCCATGCAATTGAAACTAGTCCTCCCTTATGTTTCCCTTACACTAAGTATGACTCCTTAGCACACCCAGAACTTGCTAACATTCCCTATCACACACTCTTATTCATTCATTTCCATGCAATTGAAACTAGTCCTCCCTTGTGTTTCCTTGGCACTCCCTAGCATGTTTTGGTGCCACACCCTAACACCTAACACCTCTTGACATGGCTTAGCACTTTTCATGTCTTGGAACTTTCTAGCATGTTTTATCACCTCCTATCATTCCTTGCACACCTTGGCACTCCCTAGTTGTCATGCCCTCATAGATAGCCTTACCTTTTTTGTGACTTGGGAACCCAACCAAGTCATTGAAAACATAGTGTTGTCCCTAGACAAAAGTATCCCTTTGTCTAGAATTTCTTTTTCCATCCACTTATCATAATTGTAGGCTTACCTATTGCAAGTTCTATTATGAAATTCTCCTAATACACTTCGTCCTTGGGACACCTAGAAGACACTCATATTCGTTCGTTTCCATGCACTTTGACTTAGTTCTCCCTTGTGATTCCCTCACACTACCCAACACTCCTTGACATGCATTGACACTGTCAGGCATGTGTTATCACACCTTTTCATTCCTTGGCATGCCCTGGCGCTCCTTTGCTATCATGATCTCATAACTACCCTTATTGGTTTTAAGACTTGGGAACCAACCAAGTCCTACTTCGACTACAACATATTGACCAAGTTACAGTTACTACAACTATATTATGCCTTGTTCACCTAATAATGGCCTATAACTCATCCTAGGCTACTCATACCCAATATTAACTCATCCCACTTAACAAGTTACCAAGTCAAAGCTCACATCCAACCATGGCCATAAAACAACTAAGCAACATAGTTTACATCTTGACATGCCATAATGCCTAGCATGTCTAACAATCCCTTGGCACTATGTGGCACATGTTGGCATTCCCTACATTCTATGGCATGATTTAGCACTCCCTATCATACCATACCACTCCTTGACATGTCATGGCACTCTTGCATGCGTTGGAACTACCTAGCATATAAATTTGTCACTCCCTCTTGAGAACACTTGGAATTCACTGACAATCCCTATCATACACTCTTATTCATTCATTTCCATGCATTTTGAACTAGTTTTTCTTTATGTTTATGTCGCACTCCCTAACACTCCCTAGCATGCATTGGCACACCCTAACAGGCATTGGCACACCCTGGCATATTGTCGCCCTAACACTCTAACATTTCTTAGCACTACCTAACATACCTTGTCGTCCCCTCCTTAGCACATCTAGAAATTTCTGACACTCCTTGTCACACACTCTTAGTCATTCATTTCCATGCATTTAAAACTAGTGCTCCCTTATGTTTCCCTTGCACTACATAACACTCCCTGGCATGCATTGGCACACCCTACCACCTGACACATCTTGGCATGTTTCCCTAACTTCTAACATGCCTTAACACTACCTAGCATGCCTTATCACTCCCTCCTTAGCACACCTGGAACTCACTAAAACTTCCTATCACAAACTCTTAATTGTTCATTTTCATGCATATTTTTCACCTAATTCTCCCTTGTGTTCCCCTAGCACTCCTTAACACTTCCTAGCACGTGTTTTTGATGGACAAAGCACTATATATAGGGCATCTCATCCTCCATTTGTGGACAAACAGATTTGGTTAAGTAATTCTGTAATAAGAAGTGCGAAGATAACCAACCAAGAGATGGAAACAAAGAGCGAATATTTTGGTGTTGTTTATGGGTCTGTTTTAGGGCTAATAGCTCCACACGTGTGAAGGAAGGAAGAACTATCTACTACAGAAAAGTTTGAAGATCTTGCTATTGTCTAAGAAGTCGAATCAAGTAATAAGATAAGCAAGGTTACAAGCCAAATTATAATAAGAGTTCATACCATCCAAGCGAAGAAGATCAAGGTTCAAAAGGTTGGTCAACCACACGTTCTAGGGTTTATGCAGGAGGGCCGAGAACTACAGATCTGATCCATGGAACTGGAATTTGAAGGATAGTCGAGTTATTGGATGAATAAGCTTGATCATCGTTCACTCAAGGAAAACTAAGGAAGTTGAATCAAGGAGGCTTGTGACTTGGTCTTGGAGAGGTCATTGAGTCAAGGGTCTAGGCCATGGTCTTGGTATTTGTCAATTGAAGTCTCTAAAAGAAGAAGGTTTCATTTGGGTTTTCCTCTCATGTTGGAGAGGTTTTGGCCCTGGTTAATTGCATATTTGTTGTGTCTCTTGTCTCCTCATTGTTTATGCATTGGTAGATGTTTGATGAAGAATATTGTTTGGAGAATTGTTTTTTATTGTGGATTAGTCTTGAATGTGTTTGTGCATGCAAAATTGGTTGGGTTTGTAAACTATAAGTAGAGCAGTGTTTGATTGATGCATACTTCCTACAATAAACTGTGTCTCTTACTTAAACAATTAAGTTAGTGGAAGCATGGGTATTTGGACAATTATTTTGGAATTTATGCACGTTACAAGTAAATCAACTCATATAATACATAAATATAATGGAAAGTTGAAATGTGTTGCATCATAGAAAGGATGTTGATAAAATATGATAGCGTAAATGTACATGATAGTGTGGAAAGGTGGGGAATAACTCTTAGTTAGTCATATGTAGCCTAATCAATTCCTTTTTTAATCTGTAAATGTCCATGGTGATTTTGAAAGTAGGTGGGTAGCAATTCTTACTCATGTCATAGATAGCCTAACAATTACTTTTCTCTATCTAGAATGATACTAGATAAAAAACTTTTTTGTATTGTGTGCTTATTCAATTTTTTTATAATACATCATGTTATAAAAACTTTTAAAAAGGTTCTCACTTTGGTTCTTGCATTTGTGGTAAAATCTGAACATGAATTCTGAAGTAGTGTTATTCTGGAGGATGCCGACAATATTTTTCACTCCATAAAGGTTTTAACCTATCTTTAGTCTTTGATGAGTTTTTTTAGATGATTGTACTTTAAAAATAAAGATGGATCTGCAGTTTTCTCACTTGCTAATTTAGAATCAATGAAAAAAATCAAAATAATTACTTACATTTGTTTGTAGAGTTTGCCTGAAATTGATGGAGCGTGGTGATTACATCAAATGAGTGTGAAATTGAATTTTGAAATTTTATTAATGTCCTCAATGCTTGGAAAATGTAATGGGATTGGATTATAAGTTAACATGTAAGGTATTTAGTGAGGTATTTCTTCTCTTCTAAGAAAAATATATCTAAACCAAGTGAAATACCAGGGGAAGAGAGGATTTCGTAGAGTGCAAAACTTAGTTGTGTGGGTTTGGGGCTAAGGGATAGTTTCTCCATTTAACTGAATTAAAATGAGAGGAAATGAGGCAATGCATGCTTTGTAAATCTTAGCTATGAGGATTTGGGGTTCAAGGCTAAGTCACTTCACAACTGAAATAAAATGAGATCAAATGAGACAAGGACTTGCAAATTATTAGTTATATGTAATGATATTAAAGTGACTAAACACAAAGTATCAAAATTTGAAGTAGAATCAACCCTTGTGTATGAAAATTCAGTCAAGCATTTTTTTATGGTTGAATTCCCCCTCAAATATACATTTGATTAATGCAAAAGCTTAGAAAACCACATCTATGTAATCGATGAGTCCCTCTTAGATGCACAAACCTTTCCCCTTGGCTTCCCATTGTCTTTGAGGTTGTGTTACCCTACACTCCTATATGCGTACTAGGGATACTACACTCCAACATGATGGATTCTAAGATATATTGTGATAGGGGGGTCGAGCGTTTGGGAAATTCTTGTTGCCACAGGAAGGTCTTGCCATGTTTAATTCAACAATATGGAAGCAAAATGCTCATGTAGAAGGGTTGATGGCGATTTTTCAATAGTGGGAAATAGAAATGCCATACATTATGGTGCTTGTTGTACAATATCACCAATTCATGGAGAAAGATCAATGGTTCCTTGGGTAGAACTTTACCAATGTGTGGGTGGAACCAGGCTCATGAGATTTATTTTTTACTACCATCACAATGAACTACAACCAAATTGATTACAGAGAATTTATGAGAAGGCAGAACTCATGAGATTCATTTTTTACTGCCACAAGAAGAACTACATCAAAATTGGTTATAAAAGATTGCATTGTTAAAAGTTAATTTTTAGCTTTAAAGTTTGACATAATAATTATAAAACCAAATCTCATTTGTTTAAATAACACGGAAACCCATAATATTAGTATTAGATAATTAAACATTAATAAAAAATAATTGTAGTTTTTTTGGTTTTATTATATAAAATCCAAATCTGAATTCGTTTAAAATTCCAACCTACAACATAGTTATTTTGTAATTTTAAAAAATAAAAAATATATATAATTTTTTGGAATGAGTATAAAATAAGATAAGAAAATATACATTCCATACATTTTGATATATTCATAAAATATAATGTTTCTAAAATTTATAAAAAAATAAATAATTATAATTATAAAATTTACCAATCATCCAAATTAAAAATTTCATTTTTGCTGAGGTTTCTTCCCTGCCTTATTGTTCTACCGCATTTTCTTTCCCGCCTTAGTGTATTCGAATGAATGTTGAGTAGTTGGAAAAAAAGTAAATACCAAAAAAAAATTTCTTCCCTACCTTACTGCATTCGAATGAATGTTGAGTAGTTGAAAAGAAAAGAAAGACCATGGGCACCGGTTAACTGTTTCACGATGGGGAACTAAATTTAAATCTATCGTGCATGGGTAAACATCATCTCTCTCTCGCGTCTAGTGGCGACTTGGATCAATCTTTTCTGGTGGGACCGATGGGGGGGGCATTTCTCCTTCTTTCCTCGCTTGTCAAAGATAGATCTACTTCTTTCCTCCCTTGTCAAAGTGCTTTCCCATTTCCTTCCCACTTGCGGTGCCCACAAGCAGTCTTGTCCGTAAGGTAGGGATTGCAGAGTTAGGATTGCCTTAAGTTCGCTAGTTGAGTGGCAGGAAATTATAACCCAAGAACAGTCACTATCTAGTAGTTACCCAGGTCGGGAAAGGGGTACAATCTACTTCGTGGATGGATGGAAATAGGTACAAGTCGCAGGATCGATCTTTAGGGTTTCTAGATCAATTGTCGTTCTTAGGATTGATTTGCAAATTTGTTTTATATTTTCACATGAAATGTTGTAGTGATTTGCTGGAAGTTAGTGTTTCATGGTTGAATTTGGATGCGTTGAGGGATAAGATTGAGGAGGATCTCTTCAATGGCATGCTGGCTTGCTCACAAAACATGGATCAATATTGGGGAGGATCTATTCAATGGCTTGCTGGCTTGCTCACAAAACATGGATCAATATTGAGGAGGATCTCTTCAATGGCTTGCTCATAAAACATTGATTTGTTCGACGTCTATTTTCGCTGGGAAAATTTGGACCCGATGGAAGGATCAGAAGCCTTGGTCTCCTTTCAAGGGCCTAATTTACCGAAGCAAATACTTGCATAGGTACCCTTTCTCTCCTTTAATTCCTTCCTCGAATTCAATTGCTTCAAACAATCTACCAACTTTTTCACCTGAAATTAGGTTATTTGGGTTTTGTTTTTTCAAGAATTTATCTTCAAATGAACTAGCCACACAATTACTATATTAGCAATGAAATTTATATTAAATATAGGTTGATCAAGCTATCAAGCTCCCTGATAAATATTCTATAATAATCACTGATATCTGAGTGCTTGAACAACATAGAGAAACAAAAGGTAAATAGCATACCTGCTCAAAATTTATTCCTTATAGGACTCTGCAACTAATATTTTGCAATGTAATCTAATCTGTAATGGCCTGGACATATATTGTGCTCCAACGCTCAAGTCCAGACCATAGGAAAAGACCGAGCTAATAAACCATTAAAACTTTGATTTAAGCATGGGCATACATAAAAAAAAATAAAATTAAGTGTCATATATTGATTTGAAGATAACTTCTGTTAATATTTTGCAGTTTACACATATTTAAGATGGAATCGAGCAATGTGACTTTGAATATTTACACTGACCACGTAATCTCATTTTTCTCTGTAGCTTATACTTATGTACATTTGCATTTCTTTGGTGAATTTTGAAGCAGAGATTTTGGTTGGATCTGTACAGATAGTTATGGACAATGGTATTTTAAAGGTCACGTTATCGAAACCCCAATGAGCTGTGACTGAGATTGAATATGGAGGCATAGACAATGTTATCACTAAAAATTCTAATGCCAAAATTTCAAAACCGCTCACATTAGTTTGATGCGCCTAAATCCTTTTAGCAGTTTCGCAGCGCAACATGTTTAGGTGATTTCATAGCGAAAAACACCGACTTTGCACTAACTGCGCTACGAAATGGGGAATTCGTGCTGATCCATAGCACATCTCACACCAACTGTCATATTTTCTGCAAGAATTTTAAGGGAATAACATGTGTAAGGTCTTACATGTCGGTCTTGACACGTGCAGGCTCTGTTGGCATCAAAGGGGCTACAGCTTATGAGGTTTCTAGTAACCAGCAGAACATGTT
Source organism: Pinus tabuliformis (assembly GCA_031772625.1). NCBI lineage: Eukaryota > Viridiplantae > Streptophyta > Pinopsida > Pinales > Pinaceae > Pinus > Pinus tabuliformis. The sequence continues at coordinate 589,999,464 of CM062810.1, forward strand.
GCAAGATTATGTGCGGAAGCAGGGGATGCCAGCTCGATTAAACAAAGATGTGATAGAATTAGTAACAGATCATGTAGTTTGCCGAGAAAGAGAGCCGATATCACCCGAAGCATCTCGCATACTACATTTAATGTGTGTTCAAATGGCTACATTCCACCTCAACCTTGTATGCCGGTGGAGTCCTGATGAGTTTGAGATTTACAGAGATCATGGTGAGGCAAATCCTTCAGATGGTTCGTAGTGCATGCATTAAGCATCAAATTCTTTTACAAGTTTTTTGGTTCACAGTATTATTTTAATGTAATACCTCAAGTTCCTTACCATGTTATCATGAATCAACCTGAGGAGATGTTTACTGTGAGCAACAGTTCTCTGTCAGAATTTGGTGTTCTGGGTTTTGAATTGGGTTATTCAATGGAAAATCCCAATTCATTGGTCCTGTGGGAAGTTCAGTTTGGTGATTTTGCAAATGGCGCCCAAGTCATTTTTGATCAGTTCATAAGCAGTGGGGAATCAAAATGGCTTCGCCAATCTGGACTTGTTGTTTTGCTTCCTCATGGATATGATGGCCAGGGTCCAGAGAATTCTAGTGCAAGATTAGAGCGGCTTCTCCAGATGAGTGATGACAATCCTTTTGTGATTCTTGAGATGGATCCTACATTACGCACCCAGATTCAGCAGTGTAACTGGCAAATTGTAAATGTGACAACTTCTGCCAACTATTTTCATGTTTTTCGTCGCCAGATAAATCGGGATTTCCGTAAACCTTTGATTGTCATGTCTCCAAAGAATCTTCTTCGGCACAAGGACTGCAAATCAAATCTGTTTGAATTTGATGACATGCAAGGTCATCCCGGATTTGACAAGCAGGGAACCCGATTTAAACGTCTCATTAAGGATCAGAATGATCACTCTGACCTAGAGGAGGGCATCAAGTGTCTGATACTTTGTTCTGGAAAGATTTATTATGAGCTGGATGAGGAAAGACAGAGACTTCAAAGGAAAGATGTCGCTATTTGTCGAGTTGAGCAACTATGCCCATTCCCATATGATCTGGTCCAACGGGAGTTGAAGCGATATCCAAATGCGGAGATTGTTTGGTGCCAGGAAGAGCCTATGAACATTTTGGCACAATCGTAAAATTCTGGGGCAAGTAAACCCACGAAATCAAGGAGATAGCATCCGGGCAGTTGGCGGTGTTGCTGCCATTCTTGCACTTGCGCATCCAGCAAAATAAAAGACGCATTCTCCGCATCTTTTCTGTTGGTGCTGTGAGTGAAATGAATAAGCAGAAGGTTACTGCTGCTGCCCATCAAGCTGTAAATTCTTTAATATAGTTGATGAAGAACCCATCTACACCTCAACGGTTCTGGCTATCTCTATTGAATGATTCTGTGGAGTTGCTTATGTGGCCAGATCATGCTTTAATCAATGTTGTTGAAACTAACCTGTTGTTAAACAAGTTGCAAGAACTGTCTCTAGCAAAGGTCCGAGGTGATTTGGAGGTTTCTCATAATAACGAGTCTCCTCAAGCAGTCCCAGCATGTGAGGCTGGCACTTGCTACAAACCTTGGCTGTGCTATATTGCAAGAGTTTCCCCTGAGGAGAAAAACAATGGATCAAGGTCGACTCAAGTGTTATCTGGTGCCTTGAGGGAAGAAGAATTATTTGATACAATGGTGTTGCTCTATCATTTGGGTATGGATCCAAATTTTAAGCAGGTATGAAGTTAGTAATGGGTTGCAATCTTTCTTTTACCTAAGGTTGAGGAGATGCAATGGGAACTCTGTCGGCTTTTGATAAACTTCAGTCCCTCATCCAGCCCATCACAATCAGCAGGTTCAGTGTTCACGTCATTTTTACAGAGTCTTGTTCGGAAGAACAGAGGAGCAGATCGTAACATGCCTCCACCTGGTCTTTCAAATAACTCAGTTCTTGTTTCTGCATACATAACACTACTGCGTTTCTTGTCTGAAGGTTTTGGTATGGATGATACATGTCAATTGATGAAGGGACCAAGACAATAAATAGATGCTGGGTGCGGTTTTTAGTCATCTTCTTAAAACTCATCCTATTGCCAATGAGATTTTGAAGAAATCACATGGAATAAAGGTGACATGGATGTTGAAGAGAGTAATGTCACACATTCTACAAGGCAAAAACCCTGTTGCTGTTCAGGTGCGGCTGCATCTCTTTCAAGCAGTGGGAAGAATCTTGTGAAATTTGTAAACAGGTGTTCCAGCAGTCATGGCAATTCTATTCCAGAAAGGCCAACAAATGTTAGCATAGAATGTACTTCAAGTAGCTACAGTAATGAAGTCATTGGCCAACCTTGATGGAATTGAGAAGGTTGCTCCCTTCCTGAAACCAATAATAGAGGTGAAAATTATCAAGTCATTTCTTCAAGGATTTCTACCAAGATACTAAAGACTATTGGAGTTTCAATACCAAATTTTTCATCACTTATGTCATGGTTGATGGATGGGCTTGCATTGCTGGTGAAATTCTCCGATTGAAGCCATTAATCATTTTTATCTGAAGAACATGTTTTTGATGAAGACTGTGTTTTTGAAATTACACAGCAGTTTTGTAGCGCGCTACGAAACTGCTGTAGGTGATGGTTTTAACGCAGACAAACAGTTTGGTAATATGGGCGGGAATTTTCAAAAGGAAACACCTAAAGGATATGTTAGAAACCAAATGAAGCTATCAAAGCCGTTCAGATCAAGACAGGTGTACCTTTAAAAAGGTGGAATATTTTAACTCAAGTTTAAAGTTTCTGTTATAAAGCCACTTTATCACCGTTCATGGGGTATTAAATGAATTGCATACAAGGAATTTTGGCCTGCACACTTGTCCATCGATGAGGCCTCCAACACATCAAGAACATGGTAATGTTCTATATTTTTGGATTATTAAAAGGACTAAAAGACATGCTACTGTATATTCGAAGTTATGGAGGACTGGAACCGAAAAGCAAGGGATATCAGCTGACATCACTGAGCAGTTAAAGTATTCAGCATTCAAGGCCAACATGGAGCAATCATCTCAGCCACCTCAGCCAAACTAAAGGAGACCAGGTGTCAAAGAACAAGGAGGAATCATTCTACGAAGAAAATAGAGTTAGAGTCATAGTCAAATTAGAACTCTTTAGAACTCTAGTTAGCACTTATTGTATTTAATAGTTTGTTGCAAAGCAGATAGGTGTCATAAAAGGTAGTTATCGACTCCCCTCATCCTGGAGGAGGAAGCTCAAATTAGTTAGAATAAGAATTATATATATAGCTAAGACAGTGATGTAATGAAGGTTGGATATTTTATAAAACAGAGGACTGTTTTGGCTTATGTAAAAACAGAGTTCAGTAATATAAATGACTGTTTTACTTCTCAGGATTCATAAGGGATTTTCTTGTTCAGAATGTGTGATGGTATATTTTCTTTAGTGTTCTTTTACAGTTGTACAAATGCATAATCACTCAGAATTCATTGATCATGCTCTGACTTCCTGTATGTCTTTGTAAACTGTGGTTTTATATAAGTGGTATTCTGAACATCCAAATGCTAAATGCCCTGACTTCTATGTAAGGCATCATCATTGTTTGCTGTAGTATGTTTGACTCCATAGGCCCAATGGAAACTTATGTAATGTTTGTCCAGCCTTCATTATTTGTCAATGTTATTCACAAGAGTTAGCCATCTTATTAATAGTCAAAATCAATAACCCTTTGAGAGAGCCCTCTCAGGCTAAGGAGGCTAAGCCTTAGTCAAAAGATTGGTTTGAAACAGTTACTTGAAATCTTCCTGGTCTGCAGCCTTCCAGGGCCTGATTTTGAGATAACATTTTGGTGCGTCTGCCGGGAGCCTGAAGATTATTCATTCCCGAAATCATGAAGCTGAACTTTTGAAGGTAGCAGGAGCTCAGAAGAATTTTTGAGGCTGCAAAACTACCTTGGCGACTCCACACATCAAATAAGAAATTGGAAGGTGACTCCACTGCTAGAAGATCAGTAGCTTGATGAAGTTTCAAGATGAATTCCACTGCAAGAATGAATTCCAGGTATGCTCCTATGAATTGGTCTCATATCCCTGGTTTTCCAAATCCTATGCCAAAGGTTGATTGGTTAGATGATCTTCCAATATTCAAAGATGAAAAGAAGGACAATGCTGCTCTTCATTTGGTCAAATTCCATATGCATGTACGTAGTCTTAAGGTTCATTTCCCTGAAGATTGTCTCATGAAAATGTTTATGACCACTTTAGAAGGAAAAGCATGGTCTTGGTATAAAAATCTGGAAAATGGTTCAATATATTCGCTTGCTAGTTTTCATGATGAATTCTATGAAATGTATAAAGAAGGTTATCCTTCTTTATTGCTGCTTAAAGATTGCTGTAGACATTCTTTAAGTCTTATTCAGTACTTGGAAGATTGTTATGATGATGATGAATTTATGGATGAAGAAATTTTAGAGGCTCTTCATAACAATGCATTCCAGCACCGATAAGAAAGTATAACATCTCATGAAACGCAGCATGAAGATCAACAGGGGTTTATTTGTGAAAACCATGTTCAATCCTCTGATATTGATGTAGAGATGCAGCAGATTTCTCAGTCTTCGAATCATAATGAAGATAAAAATGATTGCAAACAGCAAGAAGAAGTGGGAGATAGCTTTTACGACCCTCAGGCAGAGGAAAAGGTTGGTTTTTTATGTCAAACTTCTCAGCAGCTTACAGCCATAGATGATCATAAGAAAGAGGAAAATTACATTGTTTGTAGGCAGCATTCAGAAAAGCAGTTCGATAGCATATCAAAAGAACCTTGTGTGGTTGAGAATCAGTTGTCTAAAGATGTGGAATATTATGATGATCATCAACATAATCATGTATTCTTTGACCCTATAAGTGAATACATAGACAAGCTTTGCACTCCGGTCTTTCATTTTCTTTTGCATTATGAAGATCAAGTATATTATGAGTTGATTTGGTCATCTCACTACCATGGTTATTCTGAGGTCGGATGCAGTCAAGAGCCTCCAATATCAGATAAGACAATTGATTGGCTGTTTTGGAAATATCATGTTGCCTGAACTACAAGTGGAGCTTGCAGCTGATAGGGTAGGTAGGTAGAAATGTACAAATAAGCTCAAGGTTGACTGAGCATTTTTTAGTAGTGGTAGATTTCTTTTTCCCACAGTGATCATCAAGTTTAAGCCCGAGGTGAAGGCCCAAGAAGCTGGAAAGGGATGCTTGTCAAGCAAATTTCTGTTTGTTATAAATGGATAAGGCACTGGACCTGCAGGTTCTTAGTGTACCACAAGGGCACACTATCCCAAGTGCAGCCACTGTTATCACTAAAAATTCTAATGCCAAAATTTCAAAACCGCTCACATTAGTTTGATGCGCCTAAATCCTTTTAGCAGTTTCGCAGCGCAACATGTTTAGGTGATTTCGTAGCGAAAAACACCGACTTTGCACTAACTGCGCTACGAAATGGGGAATTCGTGCTGATCCATAGCACATCTCACACCAGCTGTCATATTTTCTGCAAGAATTTTACGGGAATAGCATGTGTAAGGTCTTACATGTCGGTCTTGACACGTGCAGGCTCTGTTGGCATCAAAGGGGCTACAGCTTATGAGGTTTCTGGTAACCAGCAGAACATGTTGCAAGATTATGTGCGGAAGCAGGGGATGCCAGTTCGATTAAACAAAGGTGTGATAGAATTAGTAACAGATCATGTAGTTTGCCGAGAAGGAGAGCCGATATCACCCGAAGCATCTCGCATACTACATTTAATGTGTGTTCAAATGGCTACATTCCACCTCAACCTTGTATGCCGGTGGAGTCCTGATGAGTTTGAGATTTACAGAGATCATGGTGTGGCAAATCCTTCAGATGGTTCGTAGTGCATGCATTAAGCATCAAATTCTTTTACAAGTTTTTTGGTTCACGGTATTATTTTAATGTAATACCTCAAGTTCCTTACCATGTTATCATGAATCAACCTGAGGAGATGTTTACTGTGAGCAACAGTTCTCTGTCAGAATTTGGTGTTCTGGGTTTTGAATTGGGTTATTCAATGGAAAATCCCAATTCATTGGTCCTGTGGGAAGTTCAGTTTGGTGATTTTGCAAATGGCGCCCAAGTCATTTTTGATCAGTTCATAAGCAGTGGGGAATCAAAATGGCTTCGCCAATCTGGACTTGTTGTTTTGCTTCCTCATGGATATGATGGCCAGGGTCCAGAGCATTCTAGTGCAAGATTAGAGCGGCTTCTCCAGATGAGTGATGACAATCCTTTTGTGATTCCTGAGATGGATCCTACATTACGCACCCAAATTCAGCAGTGTAACTGGCAAATTGTAAATGTGACAACTCCTGCCAACTATTTTCATGTTCTTCGTCGCCAGATAAATCGGGATTTCCGTAAACCTTTGATTGTCATGTCTCCAAAGAATCTTCTTCGGCACAAGGACTGCAAATCAAATCTGTCTGAATTTGATGACATGCAAGGTCATCCCGGATTTGACAAGCAGGGAACCCGATTTAAACGTCTCATTAAGGATCAGAATGATCACTCTGACCTAGAGGAGGGCATCAAGCGTCTGATACTTTGTTCTGGAAAGATCTATTATGAGCTGGATGAGGAAAGACAGAGACTTCAAAGGAAAGATGTCGCTATTTGTCGGGTTGAGCAACTATGCCCATTCCCATATGATCTGGTCCAACGGGAGTTGAAGCGATATCCAAATGCGGAGATTGTTTGGTGCCAGGAAGAGCCTATGAACATTTTGGCACAATTGTAAAATTCTGGGGCAAGTAAACCCACGAAATCAAGGAGATAACATCCGGGTAGTTGGCAGTGTTGCTGCCATTCTTGCACTTGCGCATCCAGCAAAATAAAAGACTCATTCTCCGCATCTTTTCTGTTGGTGCTGTGAGTGAAATGAATAAGCAGAAGGTTACTGCCGCTGCCCATCAAGCTGTAAATTCTTTAATACAGTTGATGAAGAACCCATCTACACCTCAACGGTTCTGGCTACCTCTATTGAATGATTCTGTGGAGTTGCTTATGTGGCCAGATCATGCTTTAATCAATGTTGCTGAAACTAACCTGTTGTTAAACAAGTTGCAAGAACTGTCTCTAGCAAAGGTCCGAGGTGATTTGGAGGTTTCTCATAATAACGAGTCTCCTCAAACAGTCCCAGCATGTGAGGCTGGCACTTGCTACAAACCTTGGCTGTGCTATATTGCAAGAGTTTCCCCTGAGGAGAAAAACGCTGGATCAAGGTCGACTCAAGTGTTATCTGGTGCCTTGAGGGGAGAAGAATTATTTGATACAATGGTGTTGCTCTATCATTTGGGTCTGGCTCCAAATTTTAAGCAGGTATGAAGTTAGTAATGGGTTGCAATCTTTCTTTTACCTAAGGTTGAGGAGATGCGATGGGAACTCTGTCGGCTTTTGATAAACTTCAGTCCCTCATCCAGCCCATCACAATCAGCAGGTTCAGTGTTCACGTCATTTTTACAGAGTCTTGTTCGGAAGAACAGAGGAGCAGATCGTAACATGCCTCCACCTGGTCTTTCAAATAACTCAGTTCTTGTTTCTGCATACATAATACTACTGCGTTTCTTGTATGAAGGTTTTGGTATGGATGATACATGTCAATTGATGAAGGGACCAAGACAATAAATAGATGCTGGGTGCGGTTTTTAGTCATCTTCTTAAAACTCATCCTATTGCCAGTGAAGATTTTGAAGAAATCACATGGAATAAAGGTGACATGGATGTTGAAGAGTGTAATGTCACACATTCTACAAGGCAAAAACCCTGTTGCTATTCAGGTGCGGCTGCATCTCTTTCGAGCAGTGGGAAGAATCTTGTGAAATTTGTAAACAGGTGTTCCAGCAGTCATGGCAATGATATTCCAGAAAGGCCAACAAATGTTAGCACAGAATGTACTTCAAGTAGCTACAGTAATGAAGTCACTGGCCAACCTTGATGGAATTGAGAAGGTTGCTCCCTTCCTGAAACCAATAATAGAGGTGAAAATTATCAAGTCATTTCTTCAAGGATTTCTACCAAGATACTAAAGACTATTGGAGTTTCAATACCAACTTTTTCATCACTTATGTCATGGTTGATGGATGGGCTTGCATTGCTGGTGAAATTCTCCGATTGAAGCCATTAATCATTTTTATCTAAAGAACATGTTTTTGATGAAGACTGTGTTTTTGAAATTACACAGCAGTTTCGTAGCGCGCTACGAAACTGCTGTAGGTGATGGTTTTAACGCAGACAAACAGTTTGGTAATATGGGCGGGAATTTTCAAAAGGAAACACCTAAAGGATATGTTAGAAACCAAATGAAGCTATCAAAGCCGTTCAGATCAAGACAGGTGTACCTTTAAAAAGGTGGAATATTTTAACTCAAGTTTAAAGTTTCGTTATAAAGCCACTTTATCACCGTTCATGGGGTATTAAATGAATTGCATACAAGGAATTTTGGCCTGCACACTTGTCCATCGATGAGGCCTCCAACACATCAGGAACATGGTAATGTTCTATATTTTTGGATTATTAAAAGGACTAAAAGACATGCTGCTGTATATTCGAAGTTATGGAGGACTGGAACCGAAAAGCAAGGGATATCACCTGACATCACTGAGCAGTTAAAGTATTCAGCATTCAAGGCCAACATGGAGCAATCATCTCAACCACCTCAGCCAAACTAAAGGAGACCAGGTGTCAAAGAACAAGGAGGAATCATTCTACGAAGAAGATAGAGTTAGAGTCATAGTCAAATTAGAACTCTTTAGAACTCTAGTTAGCACTTATTGTATTTAATAGTTTGTTGCAAAGCAGATAGGTGTCATAAAAGGTAGTTATCGACTCCCCTCATCCTGGAGGAGGAAGCTCGAATTAGGTAGAATAAGAATTCTATATATAGCTAAGACAGTGATGTAATGAAGGTTGGATAGTTTATAAAACAGAGGACTGTTTTGGCTTATGTAAAAACAGAGTTCAGTAATATAAATGACTGTTTTACTTCTCAGGATTCATAAGCGATTTTCTTGTTCAGAATGTGTGATGGTATATTTTCTTTAGTGTTCTTTTACGGTTGTACAAATGCATAATCACTCAGAATTCATTGATCATGCTCTGACTTCCTGTATGTCTTTATAAACTGTGGTTTTATATAAGTGGTATTCTGAACATCCAAATGCTAAATGCCCTGACTTCTATGTAAGGCATCATCATTGTTTGCTGTAGTATGTTTGACTCCATAGGCCCAATGGAAACTTATGTAATGTTTGTCCAGCCTTCATTATTTGTCAATGTTATTCACAAGAGTTAGCCATCTTATTAATAGTCAAAATCAATAACCCTTTGAGAGAGCCCTCTCAGGCTAAGGAGGCTAAGCCTTAGTCAAAAGATTGGTTTGAAACAGTTACTTGAAATCTTCCTGGTCTGTAGCTTTCCAGGGCCTGATTTTGAGATAACAGACAACATGATGGAGATTCTGAATTTGGAAGCCCACAGAGGGTATGTCAATCATTGCCAACAAATCCCCAAAATATCTTATTTGCAACCGGATTTTCTTTTAAGTACAGGAGTTGTGTTTCTCATGTAATGTCTTCCTTAAACCAATGCAAATGCAGGTACTGGGATCTCAACTGGAGTGAACCAGGAGGTCCACTACTATCTGATTCATGAGTTTACAGCATTGAACCAAAATTGTGGTTGAATAAGTTGTTCCCCGGTTATCGAAATGGTAATCAGAACTTCAAAACCTATGATTTCAAGATTGAAGGTGGAGAATTTATTGTGGTCGTGCAAACAAAGGACTAGGTTGAAGTATCGTTTGTGGTCGTGCAGACAGAGGACCAGGTTGAAGTATCATTTGTTCGAAACTGGGACCCTCCATTCCAGAACACCACACAAATTCCCTTAAATATAGACCTAAGGTAGTTAAAATTATTCAACATTCAACCTGGTGAGTTAGCTTTATTTTTGGGGATTGATGTTTCTAGTTCTTCTGCGTATAGATGTTGCTATGAAGGTTGTCGTGGGGTATATGTGCTACTATTTTCCGCGGCTATGTATGGCGGACATATCTTCTCTCTTCTGTTGACAACTTGGCTCTATAGCATCTGTTGGGGAACTTGGGGTACATATTTTCTCCTCATCTGGAATTCATTCCTTCTCTGTGGTAGTACTCTAATTTTTCTTATCCTGGGTATCATGATGTGTAGCCACCATTGCCTCTTGGAATTTATTGGATCGCCTTAATGAAATGCATTTTCTCTTGTTGTTCTATTAATATTTGAAAAAGAGATAGGATACCCATTGTAGAGAACTAAATGTTATTAGTATAGCACTATTATAACTTATCCCCTACCTCTTCCATTGTATTAGCAGCAGAGTAATAGTAGCCTGGGGAGGGGAGTTCTATTATAGCGGATTATAGAGCTCCCATGGATTAGTATTCCCACTGGATTATTCCCAGGAATATCTATATTTCTTATCAAGGGAAAAAAATTGAAACTGTAGGGAAAAGTGAAATGTAGATATGGCAATATATATGTATATAAATGTTTCTATTTCGAGATTTAGAGAGAGATTTAAATATTTCTATCATGTAGTAGTATTGAGATGTATATCTTGAATGTGGAGATGTGTTAGGAAATCTAGCGAGAGATGTTAGGTCAATTTAATGAAAAGGTCATGTTCATAATCTAGTCTTAGCCCTATGGACTTCTGGTAGTATCTTTGTCCCTCCCATGCCCTATGGTGTCTTAAGAGTGAAAGCCATAAGATAAGGTGGTCCACTTGCCTTATTTAGCCTTACTACTAGCCCCCACTTGCCTTATTTAGTAAAGGTAAATGTATGTAATTGTACAAGCACTTAAACAATGGAGAAACTACATCCTAAGTGAATAAATGGTCATTCACATAGACCACAAGCCTCTACAGTTTGCTCCTTCATAGTCTAAGTTGCAGATGACAAAACAACTTATGTAGATTAGTTACTTACAAAAATTTGAGTTGTTAATTAAAGCACAGAAAAGGAAAAATCCAACACAATCCTTGATTTCCTTAGTCGACCTCTAGTCGCTTCACTTATTACAGTGTTGTCTTATGCACCATTATGACACCATGACTTGGCCTCGGTTGTATGAAGAATACATTGATGTTTCACCAGTATATCAACAACTCCAGATGATGAAGTGGATTTCCTTAAACTACCACTTAAAGCACAATTTTCTCTATAAGATATCACAACTTTGTGTACCTCAAGGTGAGCACCGATAGAAGCTTATATCAGATGCACACTACAGCAAGATAGTGGGCCACTTTGGAGTAGCTAAAACTCTTAAAGTACTACAGAAGTAGTCTTTCTATTGGCCTTCACTCAAGTTGGATATCAACCAATACATCAAGTCGTGATTGTTTTGTGCCATCACCAAGCCACCTAACCGACGACGAGGTTTGTACACACCCCCTACCTATTGAAAAAATCAATCGGTCGCACTCTTCTATGCATGTGTACATTTCCAAGCAATTTATCATCAATAAACATTATTGGAAGACAATAATTGTTCACATAAATTTCTAAGAAATTCTAGATATCTAAAGAGATTTCCTTATAAAGCTCAAGTTCAGCAAAGCATCCAACATATGGATCATGAAACAATGGATCCTCACACTAATATATTCGCCATGGGATTGAGACAAATATATACAAATGGTAAACTCCCTCATGTAGATGAGCAAGTGGTGTTGGAAACTCTCCATGCTAAATTTCTTAGACTGAAGGGTGAGGGAACCGTGAGTACCATTTAGAATTGAAATTATTACCATATTCAAATGGCGTCCTTCCTTAATGTAAACAATTCTTCAACAATATGGCCACTCTCCCACATGTGTCACTTCTCCCAATCCTCACACTTAATTGGCACAATGCACCTACGCATTTCATTTGACAATGTGTATGTCTTGGGACTTTATATCCACTATAGTGGGCCTTCATCCCTCTTCTATTACAAAGCAGGCTTCTCAGGGTAGGGGAAATCACAACTCCCCACCCTCCTTCATTTCAATGCAACACAAAAATCTTTTCTTGCTCTCTTTCCATTTCACAATAGTTCTTCAATTAGAAATCTCAATTTCAAGCCCTTCCTTCCAACTTTGGTTGAATCTCTACATTGCTCTTAACTCAAAAAGCAAGTGATAGAAGGGATGAGTAGAAAGATTGGTACCCGAGCTAGAGTTAAAGAGGAAGAAACATTGAGTCAGACACTGCAAGATTCCTCTCATGGAGTAAAAGGATCACAACAAGGCCATGTAATCCCTCGAGAGAGAACGAAGATGCTACCGCATGCAGTGGTAACAATCAGAGTATGGTGCAACGTCATATATTAAGTTCCACCAATGACATCATATTAGAAAAAATATAAGCATGAAAATAGATTGAAACAAAAACAAAAGGGAAACCCTCACTAACTCGTCAGGCCCTTGCTCAATAATCGGGCAATTTTTGGGTATGAGAAATTAGGAATCCCTTCTTCAAAGTCCCTGCTTGCTTTTATAGATCTCTTCATATTGATGGATGGCTTCAACCCTCCTCGAATGGCCACTGGATGAGTGTTGGGCAATTTCATTCATTAAACTTCCTGGCAACTGTTTGAATTTTTTTTAATTTAAAACTTTTATACAAAACTTTGACTTTCGCATTTTGTAATTTGGTGCATATGTATTCCACTCAGGCCAAATTTGTTTAAATAAACTACATATTTATTTTCTTTTGATTACGTTTCTCAACTATGGCCGTGGATTTATCCTCGACAAGTATGGAAATAAGATATGTTCTAGGGAATTGAACATATGTTTTTTCATCAATTGTATCGATATAATTTGACCATAAATAGCATGCAATCGCCTACTCAAAGGCAAAAACTCTTTTCCGTGTACGACCACATTGAGAGTAATAAGTATCTTCCCATGTGTCGTCATAGCAATGAATTCCATTTTTCTAATTCATCGTGTTTCTCATTCCAGTGGCCACTATTATTGTGAAAGTTTTTTCCTCCATGAAAGTTGATAAGAAAATGCTAAATGTCAAATTTCAGCAAACATTCTGAAAACCTTTTTGATCCATTTTCTAGCATGGTCTAAAATCTGCTTTGATAGTACTATGATGTATCTCTTCCAAAACTTGATTGTCTTTCATAGTTGGACAACTAATTTGATAAACGATCTCTTTAAATCGGCCTTGGACTCAAAATTTAAGTTATTGGATGTTCTTGAAGATGGGCCAAGTGTTCACCCAAAACATCCAAACATATCAATAACAACACATAGTTTAACAAAAATATTCATCCGCATCCAATTATTAAATGTGGAAATATTCCTCTAAAATATTAGATTTCCCATACACTGGGCCTATTACTTATATAACCCCTTGTTTTTGTTTCTCTTGCACGTTTGGTGATTCAGCCAGAATATGTCAAAATATAGAGTTCCTTGATGTCTTCACTCCAACTTCTTAGATGTCCTCTCAAAGAAAGGCTCAAAGGATATTCCAAATATTAGCCTTAGAAGTGGCCATTTCGACCTGAAAGGCCGAGTATCCATGCCATCGGTTGCACGCCTCTATGCATGTGTACATTACCAACCAATTTATCATCAATAAACATTGTTGCAAGACAATAATTGTTCAAATAAATTTCTGAGACATTCTGGATATCTAAAGAGATTTCCTTATAAAGCTCAAGTTCAGAAAAGCATCCAACATATGGATCATGAAACAGTGGATCCTCATGTTGAGTTCCAAAACTACCTTTCCCTTAAGCATCTTTCTCATCCTTCTTTCTTTGTTTTTCCATGAAAAATGCATCCTTAATCATCAAAAATCATTACACATTGCCTCAAGGAGTATATTTCAGTGATTTACAAGTTATATTTTTATGTTTATTATTTGAATAGGTTTTTGTCTTTTAGCTACAGAACTCAGCCACATTCCGCAGCTAATTGGTTGTTCCGCAACCATCTCCACACTTTTGTAGGTTACAGGTGTCAAGAGAGGAAAAGGACCACATGGGTAGCTTGGAAAACTTCAGAGCATGGATCGTATCCTATCCATCTAGCCTAGATCGATGAGGAGGACTCTGGTCAAAGGGATGTAAACTATAGAAACCTATGGCAAACAGGACTCTGTTTTGCACACGTTTCTCAGTGATGGGATCCAAGGCAGTCTCCTGACGCCACGGACTTCATATGCCACCTGTGCAAATAGAATCTAACAAGCCACTACCACAAATTTATGTTTCCAAGCAACTAGGGACAAGAAATCCGCACACTGCCCTATCTACGTGTTTTGTTGTAGCTGATTTTTCTCTTCAAAACAGTTATATATTTCTCTATAAATACCAGCGTGTAGAACGCAGAACAAGTTAACATTTTCGCTTATGTAATAGTTCAGATTTCCGCTTTGTAGCTTGAAGAACTCAGTTCTCTGTTTTAATATAAAGACTCTGTTTTCAATGGATACCTGAAGCGTTGTTGGTGTATTGATTGAGTGTTCATAATCCGAGACCTTTGCAGAGGGTCCCTGCATGGTCAAGGGTACATTTTATTTCTGTTTTGTATTTCATAGTTCAATTGTAAATTCACTGTGTTTTTTTCCATAATGTTTATAATAATTTTCTAACTTTGTTTATAATGCAGCTTGTGTCATCTTTTCACTAACTCAGAGTAGTTTTATTTCAGCGCAGAATAGTCCTTTGGTTTTCACTGCTTTCTAGTTTCTTATCAGTAGTTTTAAGTTGATCTCAGTAGCATAAATTGGTTCATTTCATTTGTTGTTCATTAGTTTTTAGATTTTGAATTAAGTTGTTCAATGCCATTTCCTTATTAGCTTAAGTAATTCATATTATAAATGAATATTTCCAAAATCCCTTTCAGCTGATGGTTAATCTTAAAACTAAATGGTGAAATGTTTCATTTGTGAATGAGTCTTTCTCTACATTTTTATGTGTACTTTTCTTAGAATAATGAAGAAAGAAATCTCTCAAAAAGCTATCACAAGGAGGTAGTTCTCCCTAAATTGTGTAGCAGAGTGACAAAAATACTTCATTTAGCTTTGCTTTCATAATAGAATAGTTGCAACTTCGTTTTCAATTATGGTTTTTCACTTAGTTTAGCTGCAATTCCATCTTCAGTTGTTCATTAAGTTTTGATTCTGCAATAGATTAGACAGTAGAAGTAATCTTACTTTCAGTATTTCATTTTTTATTTATCATAGATAGCTGCAATCTCATTTTCCCATTTAAAGCTTCGGTTTTGTAATTGAGTAGATAGCAGTTTTAAGTCCTTCTAGTTCATGTTTTGGAAACAATCATAAAAGAAAGAAGAGAAGCTATGTTTTCATTTTTCTTGGTTCAAACTTTATTTCCAGATCTGGCTTAAAGCACTTTTAGCTCTCATTTCATTTCTATAGATTCTTAGCAACAGTAGATTAAGATTTTGTAGATTACATTGCAGAACATTAGGAATCAAAAGAACAAAACCCCAAAACAAACATAAAACTCAAAAACAGTGAAGTAAGAGGGTCATCTAGCACATATAGTGCACTACACTTCATCAGTTTACAACACCTGGATTGATAATTTATGTGGAAATTTAGGACACTAAATTGACTGAACATTTTTGTGCCATTGCCGGGGAAGTGTAACTAGGTAGCCTTATCTCTTACATTCATAAAAAAAAACAACAAAAACAACAAAACAAAATAATGACATGCATAGAGAAAGAGACTCTAGGGGTAGATTTATAGCTAGGGGCAGAAGTTCGATTTCCACAACTCCACCTACTCCACCAAGAGTTAGAAAAGATACACCTCCATCCCAGACTCATACTCCCAGCCTTAGGATTCCTGGAATTCAAGGGGCAGCAACTCAGTTAGAAGATTCTCCTACTTCATCCACTAAAACATACCTAGGAGAGAAGACCTTTTTCACTTCTACAGGGGAGCCTATTGTAGTTGAGGAAGTAGGAATACCTAGTGAAGAAGAAGAAGTAGAAACTCTCTCCCATAATCCATTAATAGAAGAACCAGAGGACTCTGAAGAAACTATAATGGCAGAAGAAGAACAAGATGGAGAATTCTCACTGTTTGGAGGAGGGGGTAGAGGGAGAGGTAGAGGAAACAATGGAGGAGGTAGAGGTAACAATGGAGGAGGCAGAGGAAATAGGGAAATAGATAACTCATTTGGATTCCCTATAGTAGATGAGGAAACACATACCACAATGAAAAACATCTCACCATCTGTCCTCCCAAACTTTTATGGGTTGAGAAGTGAGGACCCTGAAACATTTTTGTTTGAGTTTGAAGTCTTGTGCAAAACCTATGACTATCTAGAAGACTCTCAAAAACTCAAATTGTTCCCTTCAACACTAAAAGGGGCTGCTTTGAAATGGTTTATGGGGTTAGTCACTCAATCCATTAGAACTTGGAATGACATGAAACAAACATTTTTGGATAGATACTTGGATTATTGTATGCCTACTAATCATAAGGATGAGGTGTTAAAAATGATGCAAAAGGAAGATGAAAACTTAGAGGATTTGCTTGAGAGATTCAACTACAATTTGAAAAGAGCAAAAATGAACAATTTAGATGAAGAAACTTTGAAAGCTCTTTTGTTAAAGGCCATTAGATATGAATGGATAGATATCCTTAACATGATGGGGAAAGGAGATATCTCTCAACTTCCATTGAGTGACATAGTAGAACTATGTGTTCATCTCTGTTTCTGGGAAAACTAGTGTCTTTTCAATCGAATAGCCCTCTAGGTTTGGTAGCTACCCTAGAAACAACAGTTTAAAGCAATTCGCGATTTCTTCTATGTATAATAGATAAGAGAAAGACAAAGGAACCAACCTGGATCTTCCGCTTAACTCCTTGCTTGATCTCTCTCCCCCTTGACAGAGCTTGCAACTCCTCTCTGTACTTATCCCGCTTGGAGAGTACCTGTAGAAACACAGTAACAAAGAACCGTCAAAGCATCTTGATCTATTATATCATAATCATTACGGAATCAGAAATATAATGAACATACAATGGCATTCACAAATAATAACATTCACAATTGCACAGTTATATGGAAGAAAACTCGAAGAACTTTATTAAATAGAAGGGAGAATTACAACCCAGTTTTCTGATCCAGCATCATCCTCCTAGCATCAAAGCCCTCTTCACCTCATGAAATAGCAAGATCACCCAACAATACAATGCTCTTTCTCAAATACAAACTATCAGCACTTCCTTGCAATTCACAATATTCCAGCCTCTGGATCTCTTAAATGAGGGATCCATTTATAGATGTGTGCAAGGGTGTGATTCATCTCTGGGATTTGATTAGTGTCATTCCACTTGTTACATTTGGTTCCACAAGAGGGGAGATAACTGAAGTTTAGATCTCTTACTCATCTTTGGGGCGAATTCAGAGAGGCAAGTGTCAGAGGGGAAGTTTCTAGAAGATTCTATGAGCATCCACTTAGCAAACTGTCCCGGACATTTGTCCATCCTCGCTCATCGCACCCTATAGAAGGCCTCATCAGTATGCATTGCACCTAGCTAGTGTAAAAGTCAGTATGCATCGCACCCTAACAGTGGAGCAGTCAGTATGGTCTAGTTTAGGCCAATTCTGGATGGTTTTTCAGGTGGAAATTTTGGGGAATGATGTAATTAGATGACCATGTTCTTTTAGGGTATGAAACAACTCTTTTAGGGGTTAAAGAGCCCTAGTTTATTGACATATAAGATGAAGTCATAAATCTTTGATGTCGAGTGAAATGCTTTATCATGAGGATCCGAGGTTTCGAAACTAGAAGGTGACCTGTATAAGATACAATACAATACATCATCATAATATAATTTTCATGATCTAGCTGAGGTGAGCATTCAACACATATTTCATTAAATTTGGAAGTTTTCAATGGATCTAGAATTTAGAACTTTAACTAGATTAAGTTTTTTCAAAATGAGGAACTAGAAAGTCACTTAGTTCACTAATTTTAATGTAGATATTCACCATTTTTTGTGTAAAAATTATCATGATAAGCTTTATAAAAAAAATTATATAAACTTGCTAAAGCAAATCTTTCACATCTTAATCTTGGATTCCTTACATTATCTATTTTAATAGTTTTTATGGTTTATATTAAAAGATAAGTTTTTTAAGGTTATTTCATGAAAATAATGATGTGTATTTTACTATAATTAACCCATTTAATTATAATCGAATATAGTAAATATCATGTATGTGTTAAGCTACAATTATTACTAAGAAAGTGTTAGCACAATTTAAAATTTTATCACCTTTGCAACACTAATAGTATGGTTGAAGATTAAAAAACTCTCATAGATCATCCAGTTTATACTCATATTGGAATTAAATTTCAAAATATTTGTGACACTGCCAACCTTTTTGATTGTTTAACTAAACAAAATTATGATGGTCTTGAAACACTTCTTTTAATACTTTTTGAGCATATTAACAATAAAATTCGAAATAACTTTTAGTAATATCTTTTTACCCATTTTTGGTCTTACTGGATGATAATCATCATTATCACCATCATAATTACATACTATTGTAGGAAGTTTGCACCATTTTAGAGTTGAGGAGAAAAAAAAAATAGTATCAAATTAAATGTTGAATGTGAGTAGTAGCATAATTTATTTTTATTTATTATTTGTACTTTTATGTTAATAAAAAAGTTGATTGAGGCTTACTTAATGAATAATAGATTAATATGCAAGATACATATTAAGTATAAAGTTATTTAATGACAAATGATCTTAGTGATGTGTCTAATATATACCATTATTTAGAACTTTAACTAAATTAAGTTTTTTCAAAATGATGAATTAGAAAGTCACTTAGTTCACTAATTTAATGTAGATATTCACCATTTTTTGTGTAAAATTATCATGATAAAATTTATAAAACAAATTTATATAAACTTGCAAAAGCAAATCTTTCACATCTTAATTTGGATTCCTTACATTAACTATTTTAATATTTTTTATGGTTTATATTAAAAGATAAGTTTGTTAAGGTTATTTTATGAAAATAATGGCGTATGTTACTATTATTAATCCATTTAATTATAATCCGATATAGTACATATCATGTATGCGTTAAGTTATGATTATTACTAAAGGAGTGTTAGCACAATTTAAAAGTCTATCACCTTTGCAACACTAGTAATATGGTTGAAGATTAAAAAAACTCTCATAGATCATCTAGTTTATACTCATATGGAATTAAATTTCAAAATATTTGTGACGCTACCAACTTTCTTGATTGTTTAACTAAACAAAATTACGACAATCTTGAAACACTTCTTTTAATGCATTTTGAGCATAACAATAAAATTCAAAATAACTTTTAGTAATATCTTTTTACCTTCTTATATACCTTATTTGGTCTTAGTGGATGATAATCATCATTATCACCATCATAATTACATACTATTGTAGGAAGTTTGCACTATTTTAGAGTTGAGGAGAAAAAAAAAATTAGGATCAAATTAAATGTTGAATGTCAGTAGCAGATTGAGGCTTGCTTAAATAATAATAGATTAATATATATCATAAAGTTATTTAATGACAAATGATCTTAGTAATGTGTCCAATATATACTATTATTTAAAACATTAACTAGATTAAATTTTTTCAAAATGAGGAATTAGAAAGTCACTTAGCTCACTAATTTTAATGTAGATATTCACCATTTTTTCTGTAAAAAATATCATGATAAACTTTATAAAAAAATTATATAAACTTTCTAAAGCAAATCTTTCACATCTTAATCTTGGATTCCTTACATTATCTATTTTAATAGTTTTTATGGTTTATATTAAAAGATAAGTTTTTAAAGGTTATTTTATGAAAATAATGATGTGTATGTTACTATAATTAACCCATTTAATTATAATCAGATATAGTAAATATCATGTATGTGTTAAGCTACAGTTATTACTAAGAAAGTGTTGGCACAATTTAAAAGTCTATCGCCTTTGCAACACTAATAATATGGTTGAAAATTAAAAAACTCTCATGGATCATCCAGTTTATACTCATATTGGAATTAAATTTCAAAATATTTGTCATGCTACCAACCTTCTTGATTGTTTAACTAAAAAAATTTATGATGATCTTGAAACACTTCTTTTAATGTTTTTTGAGCATAACAATAAAATTCGAAATAACATTTAGTAATATCTTTTTACCTTCTTATATACCATATTTGGTCTTAGTGGATGATAATCATCATTATCACCATCAACATTACATACTGTTGTAGGAAGTTTGTACCATTTTAGAGTTGAGAAGAAAATACTTTTTTAAGATCAA
Organism: Pinus tabuliformis; assembly: GCA_031772625.1. Lineage (NCBI taxonomy): Eukaryota > Viridiplantae > Streptophyta > Pinopsida > Pinales > Pinaceae > Pinus > Pinus tabuliformis. Next base: position 590,019,892 of record CM062810.1, read on the forward strand.
ATTAAATGTTGAATGCGAGTAGTAGCATAATTTATTTTTATTTATTATTTGTACTTTTATGTTAAAAACTTGAGGCTTACTTAATGAATAATAGATTAATATGCAAGTTATATATTAAGTATAAAGTTATTTAATGACAAATGATCATAGTAATGTGTCCAATATATACCATCATAGATCCATTTTAAGTGCAGATGTAGGGATCAAATTTCTTCACGTGCAAACACTTTGAGTGAAAAATACAATGTGTTATTTTTCATTGTTGAAACTGTATTTTTGAATGCTAAATAGAGTATATATATGACCAAATAAAAATTTTAACCATAAAAACTTTTTTCTTATATATAGATATATATGAAGTTGATATTGACATAAATTAGTTAAAATAAATCTTCAAATAGTTTCTCTGTATCTCTAGCTGAAATATTTTTGAAAAGTATAAGATTTAAACATCTAATTCACACATTTATATACTTCTAATTACTTTACAAAATATTCATTTTTTTTACTTTTCTATTTAGAACATAATTTTTATTTCCCCCCCCATATTGGGATGTAAAATGAGCCTCTCGTCTCAATTACTATTCATTTTAATGATCAAAATCAATCATGAATTAGAATAGTAACAAAATAGTACAATTTGATTATTTTCAAATACAACAAGAAAGAGAGAAAATTGACTAAGATATTTATTACAAATGTTTAGTTTTTATTCCTATAGTGTTTAAGCATATTATATTGAAAAGAAAATATTAACATTCATCTAAAACTTAGATTCCTTACATTATTTCTATTATCATTAACATTTATATTTATGTATTAAATTTGACTCGTGAATAATAGATTTTGCCAAACAAAAAAAAAAAATTACCTATAAAGTTATTTAACAATATACTAATATTGTTTTTCTTACTATTATTGACCATTTTAAATTGACACTAACTACTTCTCCTAAGTTGAGTACAAGTTAATTATACTAGTACAATGTTGGCACCAATTCAAAATCTATAAGAGGAAATATTTTATAATTCTAGTTGTGTTGTTCAATGATCAAAATATTTCTTTTATAAATTAGAGGGCAACAAAATAGTGAATTTGATTTATATCAATTATAATAAGGAAAACTCACCTCAAACATTATATCAAGTGTCTAGCATTTATTCATTAAGTGTTTAAATGGTTTATATTAAATAGAATACTAGTTAAGTACTCCATTGTTTTTTTAATAGACCAAGTATAGAAGATGTTTTTAAGTGCATTATTGAATTTGATTATGCATATTTGATATGGTGACAAGTCATGTTGGTCAAATAAAGCTTTGAAAACTTAAATATTTTATGGCATTGTCATGTAATTTGTATAACACATGATTACATTGAAATATTAAATAATATAAAACTCCTCCAAAAATAATATGAAGAGAATATTTGATAAAATGTGTCTGAATGTATATTAATAGATCCTTCAAAAAAAAATACATTCACGAATCATATAAACCTACTCTTAAGATATTCGCTCAAGTAGATCAAGAATGGCTTCTACACCATATTTATTTATCTTGGGCTTCTTGCAATGTTCTTTCTTTGGCATCCATGCCTATACTATGGTATTAATTGGAATAGAGCCAAGTTCTATGTCATTAGGATTTGGTACCCAATATTGCTCTAAAATTTTTCCATTGTATTTCCCTGACATAGGCTTCCACCAGTCAACCTTTACATGAAGATTCTCACTTTCATTATCCCTAAAGATATCTGAGATGGATTTTGCCATCCAAATCATCTCTCCTGCATCCTCGTTTCCTAATCTAACTAGCAACATCTTTCCTTTCTCAACATCAATCATCGGATTGAAAGTTGGTTTTGGCTTGTTGCATTTGGGTCCAACATATATTGGTTCATCTATCACATTATCAAAATCTCCATCCATAATACTTGAGATTACTTGGAGTGCATTATGATCAACATCAACAATGTGCCTTGTCCTAAGCCAGAAATCCTCAAAAGATGAATCACTCCCATCTATTATTCTATGATCACTATAGATTCCATCTAATGTAGCAAGAACTTTTCCCAATACACCACTTTATTTTTCCATTCCTCTGTAACAATTGGTGAATCCTCATTCCCAATAGTGTCTTTCCACATTTTTATGTATGATGTTATCCCTTCCTTTAGTTCTTTTAAATAGACATCATTTTGTTTGGAAGCTAAGAAAGATGGCTTCCCTATGGGAATTATAGGTCGGCCTTCATCATCTATATTCCATAACTCAACTGGTTCTTACCACTCAATATCTCTAATTGATTCTTTGTACCTTAGTATTGGAACATCATTGAGTACAAGAAATTGGAAGTATTGGACACTAAGATGTCCAAATAGTGCATTTTTTCCCTCCTTGATGTATCCATTAAGGAAACTTTTGAAGTCATAGACCTTGTCAATAAGTGTAGGTGGAAACACTCGATTTTCTTCAACTGTGAAATATGTATCCATCATTTCAAGTAAAGAATAAATATCTTTACTTTTTAGGTTGGAAGACATTCTTCCATAGGTTCCATCTATGTCTTCATGGGTGTGCCCCACAGGCAAGAACCCAACCTCAATAGTGATGATGAAGACACCAAGTGCAGTTAAAAGAGATAGAAACATGAAAAGATAGCAATTCTTATTATCACTTGCTGCATTGTCCAAATGTAACAACAAATGTGGAGGAAGAGGTTTAAAATCAACATTTTGACTTTTTGAACTTCCATGAGATTTAAAATCATCCTTGTACCCTTGACATTTTGAGTAAATAGAGGTGTCAAGTAATGCATTTGTAAGTGGGTTTCTTGAAATTCCACTTTCATAAAGTAGATCGCCATACATATCCATTTGTGGGTCTTCAAGGTCCCTTAAGCACTTTGAAAGGGATGTAATAGTAAATTGTGATCCCATATGGACAAATGGTAAGGAGAAATGACCAAAACCTCCTGCCTTATGCCCATGTGTAAGCATACCTGTCAATGACAAACCTAAATTTGTTCCTACAATAGATTTAGATTTGACATGTAGCCTTGGGATTGAAGTCTTTGTTTTGTCCATTTTATCATGGATAATGCTCAAATACTCCTTTGGAAACCGCTCTGACATAATTTTATGGGCATAGTAGCAATATCTTCCACACATAACAATCTTGTTATGTTTCTTCAACCTACCTCGTGCCTTTTCTTCCATCTCTTTTGTAGTTGCTGACTTCATTTGTGCTCTCAACAGAATACATTCACTGCATTTACTGAAGTTGGTGTTCTTTGAAAATGCCACATCTCGAAACTTAGTATTCCAGATCTTGCTCATTATTGACTGTGATATTGATGGGTAATTGAGCTTTTGAAGAGCCTCATTGATCTCTTTTAACAAAGAATTTTGTGTGTAAGTCGAAGGAAGCAATCTTAAAGAAGCAGATGTTCCATCTTCTTCAACTTGACGTGTTTGGTTTGGTGAAAAATCTGAAGTATATTACAATTTTGTGCAATATTTCTATCGCTGCCACTGTGTGAGCTCTTGCTTTGCATGTGTTGGTGTTACCATGAATAGCTTTGATCTGTCCATGTTGGAAATAATGCTGGTAGTTATAGAATGTGCTTTGAGGAATTTTATGTATCTTATACCATGCTTTCTTACAAATAATATTCCCATTAAATCTCATGTCCTTTACATTTCTAGAAATAGGTACTAGGCCATGGCCATGGCCCTTTGACATGACTGTGTTTGACATGAGTGAATTCAAGACAAATTCTCTAATACCATTTTTATTTATTTGTCTCATATCCCTTCTAGCACCTGCAATGGCCTTCCTATCCACATGTTGAAGACAATCTTTTCTACAACATACATCTGCTGCCAAAACTCGAATTTCTTTCTCTTCATCTATTTTTGTTTGACATTTTGCAATTTTTTTTGTAGCCATAACTCATTTAATCCTTTTATATGGCTTTGTTACATGCATATCAATTGAGTTTCTATCTTTTTCATTACAAAAGTACCCATCCCAATTGTTTAAGGGATTTGTGTCCTCTATAACATCCCATATCACCATTTCCTTGGATGGCTCCTTGAACTTTTCCTTGACCCTTAATATCACACCTTTGTTGTCCACCAACTTATTTATTGGCCATCTAACCAAACAGTGTATAGACATATCCCCAATTCTTCATATCTCACAATTTCCGTCTATCTCTTCTAGAAAAACACCAAAATCCATTTCACCTAGTGTTTCACCCTCAACAATGTCATGCTCGTGGACATTAACTAGCATTCCTTTGGCAATGCACATGCTTGTTCCCATGCATTCATGTGTAAGAGAAACCTTTGTACATATGAATCTAACCCTATCTTGGGGAATATTTGTGGCATGATCATGACAGTGAGGCTCCAAATCTGATTCTGGCCAAATTTCATAAGATTCTAATGCACCCCCAATTGTATGCTCAAATCCTGTTAGATGTGGTAGAGGATCATTATGTTTTAACACCTTCTCGATTTTAACCATTATGCATCCTTTCTTTACCATCTTTCCATGCACTTTATGCCCAAGCTCTTTATTGAATATGGAGCCCTCGCCCACCTTCACTCCATGTTGCAAAAGATCTACCTTGTTTCCAATAGAAAATGTGGAAGAAACATTTGCACCTATAAACGAATGTAAATAAGGTTAGTATTTACTCAAAAAAAACATTTATTATGCTATCAATAATATATAACACATGCTTCAATATTTTGATTTACCTATGTTGTGTCTCAAATCCATGATCTTCCATGGATGTATGTCCCCTTCATTAACATCCTCATCAATCAAATCTGGTTGAGTTACATCAATTATCAAAATTGTAACATAACCAGCATTAACCCTTTCTCCAACATAATAAGTTCCAAACTATGCAGATTCGACCCTTCCTAGCGCAATGACTTGATCATTAATAAGGAGATCAACATAGTCCCCTTTTGCCAAAATTATATTTTCCATTGTAGCTTGTATCAATTCTGTAACAACAATTAAATCGTAACTTGTAATTAAAAGGTTGAACTGTGTAAAGTGCGACTTTATATTTTCACAAAAACACACAACTTACAAAAAAGTAATATAGATGCAAAATTTAAAATAGTATGGTAGTAATATTGTATGTAATGAAACATTGTTTCCTCAAATGAAAGCTAACAATCAATATCATTCCTTCTACTACAAACATAAGCATATTGCTAGAAGCAACATTACATGGTCAAATAAATCTAGCACATGCTAGATCTCCTTCTATGACAAACAAGCACATTGTCAATAAGAATATTCTAAGGCAAAGGAAATCCACCACATGCTAAATTTCCTTCTAATGTAAATAGAAGCATATTACTCACAAAAACATTTCAAAGTAAAAGAAATCTTACACATTCTAGAGTTTATTCTAGCACAAACACAATCACATTGCCAAAAACAACATTGCAATGTGAAAGATATCTAGCATACGCTTGATTTACTTCTAGCACAAACAAAAGCACATTGCCAACAATAACATTGTAGGGAAAACAAAATCCAACAACTTCTATCAAAAACACAATCACATTTCCAATAACAACGTCGCAAGGTAAAATAAATTTAACGCATGCTAGCTTTACATGTAGCATAAATACAAGCATACTACCAAAAACAACATTTCATGCCAGAAGAAATCTAGTGCATGCTATATTTCCTTCTAACACAAACAAAATCACATTACCAAGGTGAAGGAAATCTAACACGTGTTAGATTTCCTTCTATAATAAACAACCAAATTGAAAACAACAATATTGCATAGCAAAAGAAATCTAGCACAACTTCTAGCCCAAACACAAGCACAACATTTCCAATAACATTGCCAAGGTGAAGGAAATCTAACATTTGCTAGATTTCCTTTTATCATAAACAACCAAATTGACAACAACAATATTGCAAAGAAAAAGAAATCTAGCATAGTTTCTAGCCCAAACACAAGCACGTTTCCAATAAAAATATTGCAAGGTGAAAGAAATTTAACGCATGTTAGCCTTACATGTGACACAAATACAAGAAAACTACCAACAACAACATTGCATGCCAAAAGAAATCTATTGTGTGTTATGTTTCTTTTTAACACAAATCAAGAAAGTGTAATGGTGATTCTCTATTGTGAAGACCTATATTAAAAGTGGTGTAATGCTAATAAGACCAATGTAGCTACTGCCAGGATACCAATGTAAAGTTTCATTGTTCAAAAGTTTAGGGCCTCCTTGGTAAAACCATGCATGTCATATTCAGTGACTATGGCATACTCTGAGGTAGATTCAGTAATAAATTTTGTGCATCATAAGAGTTTTGGCATTTTCTGGCTAAGTTAAGGCACCAACACCACAATTGTTATGAATCACCTAGTCAAGTCTCAAGAGAGAGCCTCTTTTGTCTCATCACTATATCAATCCATGAAATGGTGGAGAGCCTAAAAACCTTCTCTTTTAATCACTCAAGCTAGACCAAATTGACAAGTTGTATTCCTACCTAACCAAACATTTTCCATGTTTTTGCTTCCTCATAAAAAGATAGCAGTCTAGGGGTTATCCTGATGCAAAATGTACCTCTCGGCAGACTATGTTAACACCTTGTTTTAGGAGATTAACCCACTAGCCTTTGTTCTATGGTGACTTTCCAAACCCAATAGCTCCTCCATAAGATTACTCTCGTATTGAATCTAAAACCATTTAACTATGATTAATTGGTAGCACATGCAATTTGCAAGGAAGGGTCACAGTTTCAAGTTTGGACCATTTAGTCAGGTTTATAGCTTAAATGGCAGTTTCATACTTCGAGTTAAACTATCTTTGACATATATAATATAACTGACCTAGTCCATTTTTATATCACTACTACAACAATCCATGAAATGTGCATGCAAGGTCTAAAATCAATGCTTGACTTGGCTTCCATAGTAATGTTCCACATTTGAATGGACTTCCCAAAAGATTGCATTGTGTTTATATAATGCTTCATGCATCTCTAGTAAAAACTAAAGGCTAGATGCCAAATGTGTTTGTCAGATGTTGCTTATGAATGCATAAGATAAGGTTGGTGTATTTCATATATTCTCATGCATCTCTAGTAAAAACTAAAGGCTAGTTGCCAAAGGTGTTTATCACATGTTTCTTATGAATGCATAGATAAGATTGGTGTATTTCATATATTCTCATTACAATACTGAATGCTGGATCTAACTCTTCAATGGTCCATGGATTGAGTTTTAACTCGTTGAGGTATCTGTTACAATGGGCCAGTATCTTGAGCACTGGACAAACGGTTTGCTTGGTTTTTTATTGAATTCGATTACAAAGGAGGTATGCTAGAAACTCTTGACATCCTTTACGGTCCTCACTCAACCACACAACAAGTGGATTACTGGTAATCCCAATTAGATGTTTGGGTGCCATAATACCAGACATCTAATATCGGAACGTTCACTCAGATTTTGTGGGGATCGTATCAAAAGGAATGGAATGGCTCCTGGTTTCAATCAGGTTCCTACTTTATATAATATGGAACACACCCCTCGGGAGCCCTCAAATGAACTGCGTATGTTTGTGCTTAAGGAGGCTCCCATCCATAATTGCATAATAAAGGACACTAGTCAAATGGCTCTTGGAAAGATAATCCTTGGAATGGACTCCCAATCGGTGCCACATAGACATAGCATAATGGAGAATAATGTAGATTATATTATCATTCATATGGCAGGTCAACATTGACACATTTCCAAAGGCAAATATTCCAATCCATATCTAGATCTGAGGTCTTCGGCTGCATCTCCTCCCTTATATAAAAATACAGAAATGGATACTTCCCCTATCTCAATATAGATACAGATGTGGAAAACCTAAATATATGATGAATCGTTGGGTCTTGAGCTGCTAACAGTCAAAAGGGCCTTCTTTCAGGAAAAAAAGACGTTTATTAATCTGGATCACCCCGGAATTGGATTGACTAGGAAAAAGAAGGCATCAAGTATAAAATTATATCCTCTTGTGTTGGTGTGGGGTCCAAGCTCAATACATGATTTTATGAAACCATTGAAGCATCTCGTTATCCATCCATTGATCTGGGTACCTCCAATGAATACTACGAAGCAATAGAGCATGAGTTGTTCACTCTTGCTCCCCCAATCATCCAGTTTCTTCACAGGCATGAGCTGTTCACTCTTGCTGATATTGGCTGCCAACAATCTGTCATTTCTCCACTGTGTGGAGGATGGGGAGACTAAAAAAATTGTAGAATTATTTGGAATTAGAGTCAGGCCTTTTGCTGAAGCCCAGTAAGCTCCCATCCATAATTGCAGAATAAAGGACACTAGTCAAATGGCTCTTGGAAAGATAATCCTTCGAATGGACTCCCAATCGGTGCCACATAGACATAGCATAATGGAAAATAATGTAGATTATATTATCATTCATATGGCAAGTCAACACTGACACATTTCCAAAGACAAATATTCCAATCTATATCCAGACCTGAGGTCTTCGGCTTCATATCCTCCCTCATATAAAAATACAGAAATGGATACTTCCCCTATCTCAATAGATACATATGTGGAAAACCTTAATAATGATGAATCGTTGGGTCTTGAGCTACTAACAATCAAAAGGGCCTTCTTTCAGGAAAAAAAAGACTTGTATTAATCTGGATCACCCCGGAATTGGATTGACTAGGAAAAAGAAGGGCATCAAGTATAAAAATATATCCTCTTGTGTTGGTGTGGGGTCCAAGCTCAATACATGACCCCAACCAACCATGCCTCTAGTACTAGATAGAGTGTGAATGAAAAATCAAAGCAGAATTTGCAGTCTTAGACCAAGGCTAATATCCACAAGTGCTCTCCAGTCAGCATTTCACTCATCCTGTGCAGACAAATTAGAGAAATGCTCAAACAAAGCATTTTTAGCACCAGCACCATGATTTGATCTATTATGAATTCCTTTAAGACGGACTCAATTTACAAACTAGCTATTAATGTAGTAATGTTATTGTCCAAACAAAGCTGAAAAGCACGGGCAAGAAGGCAACAGCTCTAGCATTACTACAGTTACCAGTAGAGTAAAGTTCAGAAATACAGGCACTAAGACAAACAACTATATAATCAATTTAGTTGTCATCTCAGTAAAGTTTACAGGTGCAGGCATTAAAGATAATTGCAAAATTGAATAGTGCACAACAATCAGGCAGATCATTGTCAATGAAAAACATCACTTGTCTATTGTCATTTAGAATAGCATCACTTGTCTGTTGTCATTTAGAATAGGTGCCAAAGGCAACTGCCGGGAAAAAAAGATGTACAAAGGGGAAAGCACAACAAGTGCACCCTAGAGCATGAGTTGTTCACTCTTGCTCCCCCAATCATCCAGTTTCTTCACAGGCATGAGTTGTTCACTCTTGCTGATTTTGGCTGCCAACAATCTGTCATTTCTCCACTGTGTGGAGGATGGGGAGACTAAAAAAATTATAGAACTATTTGGGATTAGAGTCAGGCCTTTTGCTGAAGCCCAGTAACTATGAGAAGAGGTTTTTGCATTGGCTCATTCAAAATTTTGAAAATAAACTGTGGTTATGGGAAAACAGATGGCTCTCTTTAGACAGTAGGATGGTCATGATAAAGGTAGTCCTACAAGGTATCATTGTCTACTGGATGCATTTGTTTCATTTTCCAATGTCAATTATTCACAAAATCAACTCCACCATGGCAGATTCCTTATGGGTTGGGTCCGGTTACAAAAATACGCTTCACCTATCTAAACTAGACTCAATTTGCAAGCCCATTGATGGAGGTTGGGCCATCAAACACACTCACACTTTCAATCTGGTACTTCTCATCAAAAATCTATGGACGGCCTTCAAGTGCCAAGGTATTTAGCAAAAAATCATTATTAAAAAATATCTCAATCATGCTACCCTGGAAAACTGGATCCTAGTTGGGGCTCCGGTTAAGAATAATGTGTCTTTCATTTGGAATATCTTGACGAAATCTAAGCCTTGGATACAGGGATATATAATATGGATGGTTAGATGTGGCGACATAATTCGCATTGACCTTGATGCAATCATTGGATTGGCTGGGAATCACATTCTTCCTCCCCCAATCATCCAGTTTCTTCACGGGCATGAGCTGTTCACTCTTGCTGATATTGGCTGCCAACAATCTGTCATTTCCTCCTCTTCCAGTTGGCCACATGCTGAAAATTTGGCTCTTCTGATGGAGCTCAATGTCAAATGGGAAAATTACAGATCTCATCTCTATCATGCAGATATTGCTCTGTCTAAGAGGGCAGATAGGCATTCTTGGGGCAGTCTTTCTCATGGTGGACAAATCTCTACCAAAGAAACATACAAGTACATATACAACATGCAAAGGTAGTGCGCTAGAACTATTTAGCAAAATAAAGGCACCACCTAGAGCTATGGATAATTCAGATCTCATCTCTATCATGCAAATATTGCTCTGTCTAAGAGGGCAGATAGGCATTCTTGGGGCAGTCTTTCTCATGGTGGACAAATCTCTACCAAAGAAACATACAAGTACATATATAACATGCAAAGGTAGTGTGCTAGAACTATTTAGCAAAATAAAGGCACCACCTAGAGCTATGGATAATTCAGTTGGTTGAACTACATAAAGTATTTTGAGGTGTGAGTTCAGTTCTCTTTGGTGCATCCAGACTTGACCTGACCAAACTTTATGTGTTCAGTGGCCATCCAGTTCAACCCTCTACAGTAAATCAGTCTTATCATATCTGGATTCATATTTCCACCTACTACAAAGGTCTAATCAGACCTGTAGCTATTTATGGACACCGTTCAGTCTACTGGCCATCCAGTTCAGCCCTCTATAGTAAATCAGTCTTATCAGTTCTGTTTTGATATTTCCACCCACTAGAAAGGTCTAATCAGACCCGGTCTTATCAGTTCTGTTTTGATATTTCCACCCACTAGAAAGGTCTAATCAGACCTGTATCTATTTATGGACACAAGAAATAAAGAATGAAATGTTTCAGGAAGTTTTTGGGCATCCACCATGGCTCCAGCCACTGTAACTGCTGCAACTATTAATCGCTCTGAGAAGCCATATTCAGATCATTAAGAAGATTTTATATATGATCTTCTGGGTGGAAGTTTTCTTGTAACTTGCTTTTGTTTTGAATGAACGCATGCTGGAGAAAGCAAGTCCGTTCATATGAATGATAGACGCGGGTGGGGTGAGAAATCAGAGACGTGGGGGCTCTTTTGTCCTTCTGATTCAACTTGATTGATGTCCAAATTTACCTCTGAAAACTCAGAGAATGCATGTCCTTGGAATGGTATTTGGTGTATGCAACACACCAGAGAATTGGTTGCCACAATATTCTCTAAATTAGGATTGGAAGGTATCATTTCCTCATCGCTTCACAATCTCTAGTTATTGTGCACTCTGAATCTTATAAAAAAAATTGTCATTGAAAGAATTCCATCATAGTTTGTGTAGCTTAAAGCGCTCCTGGGAATACATGACCTTAGTTTTAGTTCACAGTGGGGTTTTATTTCAAAGGAACTGTCTAATTCTACTCACCTTTAAGGGGAAAAACTTGGAAGTTTGAGAGGGTCCACACTTTGAATGGCCTTAAAGGAAGTATTCCAGCTCCTTTGACTTGCTGAACCCATCTTGATTCTCTGTCATCTTTTTGGCTTGAATCCAACTAGATCGATCTCATCTTTAACCACAGATCTGTAATTTTGGGATAGTGTTTGTGGATTCATTCAACTAGACACCACAATTACATTGGCACCTATGTAAATAACAGATCTGATGTTATATGGGCATGTAGCTTCAAGGACAGCATGGCGTAAAGCCATTGCCGCTTTGAGTCAGTTGGCCTTCCTAAACCTGTGTAGAAGTAGCCTCACCAGCAAGATTTATGAACCCATCATGAGTTAACCTTGACAAATCTATGAGCAAGATTAGATCCAGCAGAAAACAGCAACATAACATAAGCCCTTACAATGAAATGGGTATTTATCCCAAGAGTTTATTCTTGCACATTCTCATGCTTTCAAGGCTTGCATATGTGCTAGAAATCGTAGACAAGTACCAAGACTTGGAAGAAAACTCAAAGTTGCTATGTAGCTACCTAACCTAATTCCAATTCAAGAGGTACAAAACTTAATGAATAATAACGCTCAAAGTGTTATGCTGCTACTGAGCATGCAGGGGTCAGCAAGAAGAGAATTAGGTGAGAGAGAAGATGTTGGAGCAAAATAAAGATCATTGACATTACAAAAAAAGTCATAGGAGTAAGATCTCTTGATTAGAGATCAATGATGGTTGGAGGACATGCGAAATGGTCTTGAACATGACCATCATGGTTTCCCAAATGTGGTGGTTGTGCAAATGCATCTTTCTGGTATGCTAGATCTTGCACAGAAAAATCTAATTCTGTGACTGTCAGTATGCCATGAAGCAACATAAATAGATCTAGAGTTTGTAAAAAAAATAAGAAAATTTTACATCCAATGGATCTCCCTTTTCCATGAGGATTGTGACTCCAAGTGAGTTTGAACAAAATCGTAACATAAAATAGTCATAACTTCCTCAATACTTTTCAAAATCACTATTATGATACCAATTCAGAAGTGGCATATAAATTTGGCCTTTGATGGCAGACTTCAATCTAGTTCCTAGGCAAGGAAAAAATTACCTTGCAATATAGGGCTTTGATATGTAAGGAGGGAAAACCTCTTGAGGGCATAACACCTACAATACTACACAAAATCACTATTATGACCCCAATGTGGAAATGGAGCCAAAATTCTGCATCTTGCAGTTTGATTGTAATCAGGCACACTAGTGAAAAAATATGCACGTCACAATTTTTTGATGGTTGAAGGGAGTAGATCTAGTGGAAGTTGAAAAGTAAAAAACCTCAATGAGCCAAGGTATAGAGCCCTTGATTGTAAAAATCCACCAGTGTTAGATCTAGTAGAGGTGTCAGATGGAAACCTTAAGAGGTGACTAGATCTACAGGCTGCAATCATTGTATTACAGCAACAGCTTGTGCACCCCTCTCATCTCATTTTGTAAATAACATAGAAGAGACCTATAGCTTGGAATTTGGATGGATTGAGTGCTTTGTCCTCTTTTGGAATTAGAGTGATGAAGATAGCCTTTATGGTTGGAAAGGCACCTGATATTTGGTGTAACTTTTCTTTCAATGCCTAGACCTCATTTTTAATGGCGAACCAAATGTGGTGGAAGAAATTTGTGGTGAAAACGTTAGGACTTGGATATTTTCTGGCAGACATATCCATGACAGTCAATTTGACATCTATTAAAGTGATGGGTCTCATGGGACTGGTGGCGTGTTGTTTCCAGACTAATTAGGAGATGTGTTTGGTGATCATGTGAATGGCAGTGAAGCCGTCCTATTTGAGTTTCACTGCCATTCCTTATTCACGGAGTTTTATGGTCTCCTTATTCCTACCATTGACTCCTCTTGGCAGCTGATTGTGCATGTACCTCCATATGCATGGATTTATGGTGCTTGTTGGAGCATCCTTCGTGATATCCTTTATGTCTGGCAATGGAGTTTCTAATGAAAGCCCTAGAACTTTTCAAACGTAGAGAGTCAACTTGCCTAAGGAATGGTCACCATCTTATCCTTAGGTTCTGACTTATGGATGGGCTTTTAACATAATGTGATGACCTTGCTTCATATGGCAAAATCCTCTTGTAGCAATCTGACCTTGGCTGCTTGGTTATGCTCATGGCAGTGTTAGTTCATTTATGAAATTTGGCATGTGTTGTGGATGGCAATGATATTGCCCATCTCCTTAGAGAGTATACCTGAAAACTTTGAATACCCTCACTACAAGCACAAGGCATCATTCATGTTTTGGAAAATTACTTCCCTGCATATACCATTGTATAAATATCGGTAGTACAAATTCCAAGCACGTTGATAAGCTTTGGAAATCCTTCCATTCACACACACACATTGTTATTGCAATTAAATATTGGCAATATAAATGCAAGGCATCATCGGTAAGCTATGGAAACTCTCCATTCACTCACACACTACTGTTACACCTTAATATCAACAATACACATGCAAGACACCATTGATAAGATGTGGAATTCCTTCCATTCACACGCGCATTGTCATTGTAATTAAATATCAGCAATGTGGGTACAAGACATTATTGACAAGCAATGGATATCTTTCCATTCACACACACATTGTTACTGCAATTAAATATCAGCAATCTAAGTACAAGAAATTGTTGACAAGCAATGGAAATCCTTCCATTCACACACACACACTGTCACTGCAATTAAATATCAGCAATCTAAGTACAAGACATAGTTGACAAACAAAGGAAATTCTTCCATTCACGCACACACTGTCATTGCAATTAAATATCAACGATACACATGCAAGTCATCATTTCTGAGCTAAGGGAATCATCTCATTTCTGTGCATACCTACTGTAATTACTGCTAAATTTGAACTCAAAAGTTTACCATTTACAGTCTTGAGGGCTGGGAAGTGATGTTTGTCTTTTACTGTAGAATGCGTTGCAGGATTCAGGCTAGAAAGTGGTGTCTGCATCTAACATTGAAAGTCAAAGACCTTTGAATACACTATGATGAGTAATACTTGTCATTTTCCATGTGCTCAGAGGAATACCTCTTTACTATATGTGTAAGGAGCTCAAATATTTGTACAGAAGTTACCTTCACTACTGCATATTTATATCAGAGACACCAATAACAATGCGGCACTTATCAGGAGCAGGGGATACTGCAGGGAATACTGGGAACAAAGGTGTATAGGTCTAGTGTACCTACAATCAATATGTCAGTTGGGACAAGTTTGTGTCATAAACAGACAACTTTCATCGGGATTCCATCAAACCTCCAGATATCATGCCAATGAGCCTTTTAATGCAATAAGTGGACACCATGCAAATGCTATGTATGAGACTTTTGAAGGATCAGAACACCTAGTGGCCTAGTCTTCAGACAACCTAAGGCTTCCCTTCTTCAAGGTACCCTCAACCACAGATCTTGCCTTATATCAATATTACTTAAGGGTAATACTATCCAGGAGATCTGTAGATTTATCTTAGGGTTAAAACAACACAGTTTTAAATTTACCAGTCACACTCATGTTTACAAATTTATATCCATTAGTCTTCTCTACAAATTAGAACCTACACATGCAGAAATGTAACCTTGTAACCATGCATGGACATATTTGGGCATCTCAGTTAATTAAACACTCAGCACAGTGTGGGCATTGGGGCAAGGTTTATGATTCTCCTTTCAACCATTGGCAACCAACAATGCAACTACCACCCCCTAGCTTATGCAACCTATCCCAATGTCCAGACCAGTAATTCCAGAGGTCTTGTCCAAGAACAAACTCTCATTGTGTCCCTAAATGACTTCAGGGAGCGAGTTGTATCTCGCCATAAAACTCAATCAGGATGACAATTTAAAAATTGTTGATTGTGTTGGGTTCTTGACATCAAATTACAGCTAGTGGCACACATTTCATTTGATTCAACTATCGAAAACTATTTTATTTGACAATCTCCTGAACTAGGGTTTTGCTTAATATTGGGCAATGTAAATTTTGCACTAAGGTTGTATTTCTCAGGGAAATAGCCCAGGTGATTATGGGCAGTGTGTTCATGTCGTCCATGGTTGATCACACTTGCAAGAGCATAGAAAATTCAATTTTTCTGTTGAGAAATGGCAACAAGAAATTCCAGATTAAATTTGTCCTTGAATTTAAACTGATAATTAAAATAGAATTCTATTCTCATAGCAACTTGTAAATAGTTAATTAAGTTTAATTGGCTTAATTAACTTAGGAATTTCGAGTTGGAAGTCTTTTGAAAGTCATGTAAGTGTTCTCCCTAAGTTTTAAGGGTCCAGTATGAGTTTAGATTGAGTGGAACTAGATAACTCAGTTTACTGAGTTATAGACAATTAAACTAGTTTCTAACTGTTTGTTGAACTAGTAGAGGATTAGCAGTCAGTTAATGCACTAGTGTATCCACAGGTGCTACTCCAGTTAACTGAAGATTCTCTCATCGAAAACTCATTTTTTGAGAAAGACCCAGTTGAAACTAGAGTGCAGGGACAGTTTACTATTTGTTGTATAATTTTTTGAGCTGTATAGATCATGCATGCACTCAAGAAGAGGACCTAGATTGGATTGCGCAGTTTTGGTGCACTGGATTCCCATTAATATGGGCTATTCATCCTAGGAATTGCGCAAGGAAATAGGGGCTTGGCAGGCAGTGGAAATTGGCTAAGTGTTGGCTAAGAGCAGGCTTGTGAGGGAGAGAGTTGAGCATACTTGTGCGGAATTGTTCTTGTGAGAACAAGCTTTGTATCTTCACTCATATTTCTGATTAATGCAATACAGATAAGCGGGGTTTTGAGCAGTGGCTTTCCCCATAAAAACTTTTTGTGTTGTGCCATTTTTTTATCTTCTTCTTGTGTTATTGTGTTCATCGATCTATTAGCTTCCGCTAGTTGAAAGTAGAAGTAGATTCTTGTCTCTTGTTTTAGCAGATTACTTGAGCTTGTGAATCTACAAAAAAATCTACATTTTCTTCCCAATTTATATTTTATGCCCATGGACCAAAATCTCATTGTGTCCTCGAATGGTTTTAGGAAGGGAGTTGCAACTTGCTATAAAACTCCAACTGAAAATCCAATTGAAAATCCCTCGATTGCAATGGAATAATAACATCAAATTATAGCTAGGGAAACTCCTCTCATCTGATTCCCCTAGATAAAGGAGGTATTATTTGACAATCCGGAAAACTAGGATTTTGCTCAATAAGAGACAATGCAACTTTTTGAATTAATATTCTATTTTTCAAGACAATAACTTGGGCGATTCTAGGTAGTGTGCTCACATGGTACTTGGCTAAACACACTTGTAAGAGCTTACAAAACTCAATCATGTTTCTTAGTTTGGATTATATATCCCTAAACAAAATTTTCATTCTATCCCAATAAGGCTTCAAGAAGCAAGTTGCAACATGCCAGAAAACCCTACACAAGATACCAATAAAAAAACTATCGATTAGCTTGAACTCCTAACATAAAACTACATTTTGGCGCACCCATCTCATCTAATTCCACTAGCTAAGAAATGTTTTATCTGACAATATCCAAAACTATGGTTTTGGTCAGTAATGGACAATGTAATTCTTGCACTAAGGTTCTATTTTTCAAGACAATATGTCGCGACATTGTGGGTAGTGTGCCCACATGGTCTCTAGGCAAACACACTTGTAGGAGCTTACAGAACTCAATTATGCTACTTGGTTTGGATTTTATACCTCCATACCAAATTCTCATTATCTCCTTGAATGATTTTAGGAAGTGAGTTGCAACTTGCAATAAAGTTTAAACTCTAAATGGGACTTCAACCGAAACAATTGTCTATTATGTTGAACTCCTGACATCGAATTATAACTAGTGCCAACCTTCTCATCTAATTCCACCACCTAAAAAGGTTTTTATTTGCAAATCTCCAAAACTAGGGTTTTGCTTAATAAAGGACAATGTAATATATGCATTAAGATTCTATTATTCAAGACAATAAATTTGGTGATTTTGGGTAGCTTTCCCACTTGGTCCTTGGTTGAACGCACTAGCAAAAACTTACAAAACTCAATTATGTCGCTCGATTTATATTTTATGCCCAAGCAACAAATGTCCATTGTCTCCCTGAAGAGCTTTAGGAAGGGATTTGCATCTCGCCATTAAATTGTAACCATGAGTCTCATCGAAAAATCATCGATTTCATTGGATTGTTAACATCGAATTTCATCTACGAGCACCCTCTCATTTGATTCCACTGGCTAAAGAATGTATTATCTTACTATCTCCAAAAACTATGGTTTTTCTCAATAATGGACAATCTAATTTTACAAAAATGTTCTATTGGGACCCCAAGCTGCATTTCATGGAGTTGGCACACTTGAGACAAATGGGCAGCATAGAGGCTTACATATCGTAGTTCCAGAGTCTAGCTGTAATGGTGTCGTACATCTCTCAAGCTCAGTTGATTATGTTGTTTGTAGAGGGGTTATCAGATCCCTTGTGTGGATGGATGAGGGCCTACAAGCCCACAACATTGATGGACATCATTTCCAAGACCCGAGACATGATTGATGCAATTCCCAATACCAAGGCCCCTATACCCACTGTGCCCGTGGCTCCTTAGGGGAGCAAATATACTCATCATCCTTAGAGGGAGATTGGGTGTGGTCAAGTTGGATGACGAGACTTGGAGGGACCTATGGAGGAGGAAGTTGTGTTTCACGTTCCAAGATCTGTGGGTACCAGGGCACAAGTGCACCAAGGGCAAGGCCCATTACATCAAGGTGTACTCAGATGGTGAGTAGGAGGATGAGGCTGAGCAAGAGATAGACAATGGTGACGGAGGACCACAGTTTGCAGGAGGAGAACCACCGCCGCCGCCACCACCTCGGTGAGGAGGGCTAATTGTTCCCACCAGGGGAGTTCTTGCTTCACTTCAGGAAGTTCCAAAGTACTTGACACTACGGAACAGGGGCACAGTGCAGGGGCAGTGTGTGTTAGTATTAGTGGACAGTGGGGCTACCCATAATTTTATTGATTCCTAGATGGTGGACCAGAGAGGCATACATATAGAGGCATTTGAGGGGTCTTGATATTGGTACCAGGAGACCGAACCATGCGGTGCATGAGATATGTCCCTAGTCTAACTTTGATTATGGGGAACTATTCCATGACTAACCATTTCTTTGTGGTTGATGTTCCAAACACTAATGTGGTGATGGGTGTCCAATGGTTATATTCATTGGGGTGGGTCACTACCGATTGGAGGAAACTGGAGATGGAGTTCATGGGCCCAAATGGAAAGTTGGTAGTGTTGAGGGGTATGCACTCCTACCTACCATAGTCAATATACGTCCATCGGATGGAAGCAGACATGTGGCGTGGTGGTATAGAGTGAGCGGTGGTGCTCATGATTTCAGAGGCAAGAACTTAGGCATGACTGGGTCATCCAGACATCTTTGTGTTGTTGGAGAGACATCAAACAGTTTTTTGGGAGATTTGTCCAGGAAGGCCTCCTGATCGAGGGTTTGAGCACACCATTGAGTTGGAAGAGGGTGTACATACAATTATCACTACTCTTTATCAACGCCTTGAGGCCTGCAAGGACGATATTGAGAGGTCCATCTAGAAGCTATTGGTGTTAGGGCATATCAGGCCTAGTACTAGCCCTTTTGCTTCATCGGCGGTGCTAGTGAAGAAAAAGGATGGGACCCTTCGCATGTGCATCGACTACTAGGCGCTAAATAGAAGACTTTGAAGAACCAGTACCCCATGCCCCGTATAGATCAACTGATGTATGAGCTTAGAGGAGCCAAGTACTTCTCTAAGGTAGACTTGCGCACAAGGTACCATCAAATTCGAGTGTGTTAGCAGGACATTTGAAGAAAGCATTCAGGTGCCACAAGGGGCACTTTAAGTTCTTGGTGATGCCCTTCAAACTCACCAATGCCCCAACCACATTTTAGTATTGCATGAACCATGTGTTCTGCAAGCACTTGTGCAGTTTTGTTTTGGTGTTCTTCAATGACATGCTTATCTACAACATGACATGGGAGGAGCACCTACAACACTTGGAATAGGTCTTAAGCATCCTGGAGGAGCAACAATTTTATGCCAGGACATCCAAGTGTGAATTTGGGCTAACCAAGATGTTGTACCTAAGGTATGTGATAAGAGAGGACGGAGTTAGAGTCCACCAGGAGAAGATTCCCGCCATCCTTGATTGGCCCACACCAAGTAATGTGACGGAGGTGAGGGGATTACTGGGCATATGCACATATTACAAGCGCTTTGTGAGGGGGTTTTCTCAATTGGTTCGCACCCCTTATAGACCTCATGAAGAAGAAGGCACTCAGTTGGTCAGACACAGTGCAAGAGGCCTTTGAGCACCTCAAGATGGTCATGAACACTTTCCCAGTCTTTGCGTTACCGAATTTTTCCCAACCCTTTATACTGGAGTGTGACACATCAGGTGAGGGCATTGGGGCAGTGTTGATGCAGAGTGGTCATCCCATACCTTATGAGAGTAGGAATCTTCGGGACTATGAACGGTTGTACTACATCAACACTCCCTCTTAGCTAGGGAGGTATTCATAATGACTATCCAGATTTTCTCTGTTAAAATCTTTCTTTAAGAATAAGGTTACACACTTCATAATACCATTATCCTATGGTACTATAACATAATTATGATCGAGATTCACCATCAAACAACTAGTCTCCATACATAGTCTAGGTGAAACTCCAAAGGCCTCGTCTTAGGCATAATACCAAACAAGCTCACTGTAGAAAGATTTGAGCATGATACTGGGAGGAACTTGCTCATCAAAGTTGCCTCCAAAAATTTCTTCAACCAAGTTCACAATGATAATTACTCTTTCTTCACAGCCATGATTCCAACCCAACAAACATGCTTCTCCAAGACTCTAGGTGTTATATAGGCTCTTGTTGAGACACCAATCCAAAAGACATGTTGATCTATAGGTCTAGGTACCATCTAGGTGATTACCAAGGCATTAAACCAACACATATTATTTCACGGATCTAGATACCATCCAGGCTACTGCCAAGTTATCGACCCAACATTTTTCAGGGATCTAGGTACCATCTAGGCTACTGCAAAGGTACATACCCAACATCTTTCAAGGATCTAGGTACCATCTAGGCTACTGCCAAGGTACCAACCCAACATCTTATAGGGATCTAGGTACCATCTATGCTACTGCTAAGGTACCAACCCTATGTACCATCATACAGCCTATTCAACCTAAGGTACCACAACTTTATGTACCATCATACAGGCTACCTAGCCTAAGGTACAACAACTAGTCACCATGATCTGATCAGTGCCTCAACCACATCGTATACAAACTAGTATAGGTTTTCCATCACCAAGGTCAAAACTCCAAGAACATCTGTGTTCCAAGTTCCAACTACATAGGGTTGGCCAAACCCTAGAGCATATTTAACTGCTCACGCCACAGGGTCAAAACCCTAACAAATCCTCACATCACAGGGTTGACATTATCTTGGCCAAAGGTCTCAAAAGGCGCACTCAACAAGTAAACGAGCTTGATAGAGGCACTCACTCTTATAGAGTGGTTGTTCCAATCATAGAAAGGTACGTACTCTTCTGAGTAACTAGGCCTTAAAGACCATACTTTCTAAATTAGGAGAATGTATGATTTCAACAATAGTCTGGGCCAAACTTCTACCCCTATTGTTATCTCATTAATGCTCCCTCTTTCTGAGAGAACTTACCTTAATGTGTCCAAGCTTGTCCCTGAAGTACATGTACTTCATCCAGGACAAAGGCTTGTCAAAGGCCTATCACAGCTTTAGCCATTAAATATAATTTAAAAATAATACTTAAATACATAAGAATTAAACTACTCCCTCTGAATCAAAGCTTCTTTTAAATTCATAATTCTTTCTGGATTCAAAGCTCCTTCTACATTCACAACCCTTTCAAGATTCAAAGCTCCCTTTGAATCCAGGACTTGTCAGAAACTTCTTCCAACCTTAGAGAACCTTCAACATGTTCTTGCAATACTCTCTAGGAGGTCACTGAAGAATAGTTACAATCAAGCAATGAAAATAAAACGAGACTAGATTACTAGAGAAATCAATAATATTAAAGGAAGAGAGATAGAGTACGTATCTTTTATGATGAGCAACAACTCCCTTTTGATCTTGTATTTTCGCAGTTATCCAATAGATCAACATTCTTGCTCTAGACATCATTATCATGACCTAGGGTTTCTTCTTTTAGCGGGAGCATCTCATCCTAGGGTTTTGTCCAAAACCCTAGGCATTCTCTTATCAATCCTTTCTAAATTTGCAAACCCTATAAATCAAAAAGTCAAAAACCTAAATGTACTTTTACACAAGGGATAGATTACTCTATGGTCTTGTCCAAAAACCCTAGAAAATACACCAAACCTCAAATTCAAAGCAGATCAATACTCCAAGTCAAGACTTCAGATTACTTCAAATCAAGACTCCAGATCATCCTTGGCTCTTTCAAAAATTCTTAGCAACTTTGGATCATGAAAATGTCTTAGGCCAAACCTCACAGAAGAACCTCAGATTCACTCCATCTTAGGGTGCACTTCGAACTCCATCTCACGATCATTTTGTAGACAATGTTCTAGTAAACAGAACTTCGAGATTCATCCAAGGAACTTGGATCTTCATTTTGGATCTCATTATTGTCTTTAGGTCATCATATTGATCTTAGATTACTATGCTTGGATTATACTTACAGAATGTGGAGCATACTTGTGGAACACAGAACTTGGAGCAAACTCTTTGACATGGCTGGAATATGTTATAGATTTTTTCAAATTTCGGGCAAGTTTGGGAGCTTGAACTTGCACCTGGTTAAAAATGATCATAAGCCTAACTTTGTAGAAAAATCATAAGCCAAATTTAATCGATGCCATAGTAGATTGAGCATAGTTCCATCTCGGTGTGCGCAGTTTACATGATCTGTCAACTTGAAAAGTAATGAAGATATATAGAGCGTAAATAAGGTAGAAGATGCATACTCTTGTTGTCATTACTCACATGGTTGTTTCAAGAGATACTAGTTTATTTCCTTCGACACCAATCTTGTTCATAGAAATAGGTATACTACTTGCTGAAATGTAAATGGAGACTGCAGTTGATAATTCTCTGTAAACTCTTGGTCTAGATGAAAGGAGATCCCGAGTACTAAATCCTTTTTTTAGTAAGCTGCAAGTTATCCATATGTCAGTTGGATTCTTGTTAACCTTCAACAAAGGTTCAAATTAAAGAATTGAGCATATTTTGACATATGATGGGGCACATCAATAGGCATATTAGATCCAGTGGTGACTATGCTTATTAATATGAAAGTGTTGATGGCAGAGGCCAAGACTGGCCAAAACATGTTATGCATTTAAGCATTTCTTGGTTACATGTAGTGCATGTATGGTTGTCTTTATGTGAGGTGACTTTCGGAATTGTGTGCAGTCAAATATGTAATTCCCAAAGAATGACCTTGCCCCACACTGAAGGCAAACCTTGAAAAATGACCTTGCCCCCACACGGCATCGCTGGAGAAGGTGAAGTCACCCATATACACATTGAGATTCAAGGTTAGGATGGTAACCACCTTTGGTTAGGGTGGGTTACATCCTCAATGCATAGGACCCTATTTTGCATGCATCTTCAAAACCATGTTAATGATGTATTTTGGTGTTCGGAACCCAGAATTGCAAAGAGGTAGTAACTAAGTTAAAATATGCGTAGAAGCAATCAGAACCACATTTGGAAATTCAAAATGTTTTGAATTTAACAAAATCAGAAGAAAATAATAAAATATAAAACTGAAAGAAAAAATACCTATGCTGAACTGTGAAACATGTAGAGGAAAAGAATATGAAACGCTTCAACTCGACCAATCTGAGACAAAATCGTGTATTGCCAATTTGAAAAATGAGATTGAAGACGGCACAGCCCCAAATAGCAAACTTCACAAGTTTTTCTCCGGTTTTGGCCTTTGTTCCCATTTCTATATCGGTCTTTGACAATGCAGGCTCTAGTTCTCTTTTTCTACTTTTGTTGGTGACGCTTCAACTGAAAAACTGTGCCCACTATAGGGCAAGAATATAAAACTGAAAGAAAAAAGATACCTATGCCGAACTGTGTAACATGTAGAGGAAAAGAATCTGAAACGCTTCAACTCGACCAATCTGAGACAAAATCGTGTATTGCCAATTTGAAAAATGAGATTGAAGACGACACAGCCCCAAATGCAAACTTCACAAGTTTTTCTACAGTTTTGGCCTTTGTGCCCATTTCTATATCGGTCTTTGACAATGCAGACTCTGGTTCTCTTTTTCTACTTTTGTTGGTGACGCTTCAACTGAAAAAACTGTGCCCACTATAGGGCAAGATTGACCTAGATAATGATTTTGAAATCGGTTCAGGAGGGCAACAGAGGCTATGACTATTTCATTTATGGAAAAATATGAAACTGTGCACATGGTTTAATTCGGATTGCATAATGATGATTTGTGAAAATTTGGAGGCAACCTATGTTTTTCATAAATTTGGAGGCAATAATTCAAATTCGTAAATTTGGAGGGAATAATTTGGAATCATTATAATCTCTAATTTTCTTAAATAGATTTTATCTTTCTTTTACTCAAATTGCGGAGATATTAGGGTCACGGTGCGACAGAATGGAAAATTATGTGTTTTTTTTTTTAACTCCTATTTCTTTTTTATTTTATTTTCAAGCTTATTGTCATTTAAGCCAGGATTGTTTTTTAGGAAAGATAAAAAGGAAATGGGTTTGAAAGGTTGTATTTTTTTAAGGATCGAAGAGTTCTCATGGTTATTCATTGAGAAATAAAAATGAATTTATTACATAAAAAAGATAGTAATTAAAACCTAACCCATAAAATTATGACTCTTATTGTTATAGGAACCTAACAAAGTAATCATGGAAACAGGAATCCAACAACTACGAAATCGATTAATTTCGGTTATTATGATTGCGAACTTTTTAAAAAAGGCCTCTTTCACGCGCACAGCAGCAGCCCCTGCTGCGACCTGAATACTCCCTCCATCGCCATGGCCCTAGGAGGGAGCCCTGAGGCCCCTCCTCCACCAGAGATCCTTGCGTTCAGGAAGCTAATCAGCGACAGTAGTAAATGCCCAGCAAAGGAAACTCAGTGTAAGTTTGTAAAGAAACTGGACAACATTCCCACAGTCACCCTGCCCGTTGAAGATTCTTGCAGATCTGCTTTGAACTTAGCTGAAAGAGGGCTCATCAGCCAATTTACAAGGCTATGGCCTTCCCCCAAGGCTGTCGAGGCGTGGGCACATAGGAACTGGCAATCACTAGTAAAGGAAGGCATCGGAAGCTTCCTGGTTGGTAAGGGCCTTTTTGTCTTTGTTTTTTATTCAGTAGAAGACAGAAATCTCATCTTTAGGAATGGACCATATTTCATGGGACCTCAGGGTCTGTATCTAAACTCATGGTCACCAGATTTCGATCTGACACAAGATGTGCCATCAGCAGTTCCAGTGTGGGTGCGCCTCCCTCATCTTCCACTGCACTGCTGGAACCTGAAGTCACTAGAAATGATTGGTAACACCCTGGGAAAATACATAGACAGAGCAGAGAGAAGGGATCAGTGTTCATGTGCAAGAATATGTGTCGAAGTTGACTTGGAAATAGGGTTACCTGAAGCCATAAAGTTAACAATAGCAGACTGGTCTTATATCCAAGAGTTAGACTACGAGCAACTACCATTCAAATGCAGAAATTGCCATGAATATGGGCATTTCGCAAGATACTGCAAAAAAAAAGGAGGAAGATCTAGAGAAGTCGAAAGGAGAGAAATGGATCCAAGTGCAGAAAGCGGTCCAAGCCAAGCTGAGTAACAGGAATAAAGGGAAAGAGGTATCGATGGAGTCTGGAACTCCCTTAACAGGAATGGTTCAAATGGAAGGAAGAGGAGAATAGCCAAAGACAACAACCACAATAAACCCATTCGAAACCCTTAGCTCTTCAATTGAAATTCCAAAAATAGAGATAGAGGAGATTGAGCGACAAGTTCCCTCACTCAAAGCAGAAAAGAAGAACATGGAAGTAACCCAACTTCACTCCCCAGCAGGAACCTCCTCCTCATCCACATATGCAGAAATGACAAGAAAAACCCCCGGAAACCTCTGGGTCATCGGAATACGAGACATTCAAGAGAACCTCTAAAAGAGTTGGAAGGAAATCTCATAAGGAAGCCAGGGAAGAAGAGGCCGAGAGGCAAAAAATGTAAGGCAACCAATCCACCATTGAAATATCTATCGGGAGAAACACCAGAACAAGGCCCTCTAAGGAGGCATCAACTCACTCCAGTCTCGCTAAATAATGAAACTAGTCTCTTGGAATTGCAGAGGCTTGGGGAACCCTTCGAAAGCTGAAGCAATCAAAGATATTCTGAAAATAGAAACTCCCGAGATCCTCATGCTCCAAGAGACTAAGATTGAAGGCGAAACCCTTCTTTAGATCAACAAATTAAAATGGGGAAAAAATGCAGGAAAGGCCATTAGTGCAAGAGGTACCTCTGGTGACCTAGCAACATTGTGGTCGGAGGACAAGTATCAACTAGAAAGATCCTTTGAGACCCAACATTGGATATTCACCGAACTTCGGCACCCCTCTAGTAAGCTCTCCATCTCTCTCTTCAACCTTGATGTTCTAGTCTACCTTACAGAGAAGAAAGAATGCTGGCAAACCTTGTCTAATTTCTTAGACATTTACTCCCTTCAGAATATAATAGTGGCTGGAGATCTCAACCTCGTCATTGATCCAAAAGAAAAGAGAGGTGGCAATAGTGGCAGGGACCAAATGCTTCCATTAGTAGAGGAGTTGATACTTCATTGGGATCTTCTTGACTTCAAACCGAAGAAAGGTCTTTACACCTGGACAAACAATAGAGTTGGGGCAGAACACATCTATGCTCACCTAGATCGCTTCTTAGCACAGAGCTCTTTGTTGCTAGGAAAAAGACTGATCTCCTCAAAAATTCTCCCAAAGCTAGCCTCAGATCACAAACCTATTCTCTTACAGTTGGAAGAGGAAGAATATTTGGGTCCTATCCCCTTTAGATTCAACCTGCTTTGGTTAGGGAAAGAAAGGTTCATGGAAATTGTTTTGGAGGCATGGTCCATACCTATGTGTTACACTAAAAAATGTCACCTTGACTACTTACAGTTAGTATGGCTCAAATCAACAGTCATGCTACCCTCTTAGGCAAGTCTCATGCCTCTGTTATCCATCTCAAACTCAAAGAAGAGAGAAAGTCTTGTAAAAACTATGTTTATCTCTGGGGTCGCAGGTTCTCTCTAGCCTTACCTGCGGGGACGCTGACCCTGTTCACAAAATCTGCGTCCATGGATGCTCTGTATGTTAAGGGACAGGTGCGTCCCTCTGTAAAAGGCAAAATGCGCGAGTTTTATCTTGAAAAAGTTACTTGTGGTTACTTCTAGAACATTCTAGAGGTCGGTTTGATGAAATGGATGCGCCTCCAGTTGGTTCATGTATCTCTATTAAGGGGGAACTTATCCCATCAATAAGGGAGCTATCCCACCCAAAGAGGGGGATGATCCCATTGATAGTGGACCTGAATAACCTCTTTACAGCACTATAAATAAAGACATTGAGCCAGAGGGAGAGGAGGTTGGAGCTATACATTTTCTTTGGGTAAATGCTGCAGGATTTAGGTCTTCCATTAGAGCCTTTGTGAGGAGATATTGTCTTTACTTGATTCTACTTGGAAGAGGGTGAGCTTTGTCAAAGTAGAGGAAAACCCTTGATGGACCCTGGGAGGAACTTGCACAACACCAAGGCCAGGTTGTAAGAGTTTCTTTGTTTCGTTATTAATACAAACTGGTTTATTTTTCTCAATAGCTTGTGTTAATGAGTTATTTCATGTGTTCCTTGGTCTGCATGTTGAATATATGTTTTATTATATGAAATGAAAGTGCTTGGTAATTGTTTGATTGTTTGTGGTTGCAGGAATTGACTTGAAGGAGGAGCTCATCCGGATCGTCAAGAACGGACTTCAACAACAGCGTTTTGGAATAAGGTAAGCCTAAACACTTGTAGTTTTCATGTTGTAAAAGGTGTATTTAGAGAAAGATCACTCCATTTTGTCTTGTTTGTCATTAGAATGTCTTAGACTTCTAGGAAGGTCAGCCGTGTCCGCACCCTTGACCAATTCCGTGTGACACTATGACAGGATCTCCAAGCTTCGTGTGGGAGCAAAAACTAAAAATAACCAAGAGGGCTCTGAAAAATGGATTAAATAACCCTCAAATTCTCCTACCAGCAACAGAAAGGAGACAGTTCAGTTGTTATCAAATCTGCAAATGGATTTGGAAAGTAAGGAGGTGCCTTTGAATTAATCCGCCCATTTTTAGTTATGATGGGCATGGGAGCAATGTCAAAGATGATTGCGGGCAGGAACTGATCAGGGAAAACTCTTTGATTACCAAAGAAAGTGGGATGGTACGCCTCGGCAGAGAAATGCCCTCCAAATACTAATACTAATGAAAATTGTTGTGCCCTCCATGCAATGGAAAAATGATTCAAAAGAAATTATTTTCGAGTTGAAGAGGTGACCCCAGGAACAACTTTTGTGCCCTCCATAAAATCGAAAACCCCAGGAACAACTGTTGCGCCCTCCATACAATCTAAAAATGATTCAAAAGAAATTATTTTCGAGTTGAGGAGGTGACCCCAGGAACAACTAAGGAGGTGCGTCAGGTGGATATAGAGGGGGCTACAGAGGAGGCAGGAATGGCACTGGAGAGGATCGAGAAGCTAAAACATACATAAAAATTTTGCCTGCAGTTTCTACACCCTATCTTCAAAGAGCTATTTTTTAAGAAAACAAACAGAAAGCTAAAACACATACCTGTTTTAGGCAAAAACTATGGAAGATCGGCCTCACAGAAAAAATAATAGTAAATGTAGAGCTGGTAAACCTGTCTTGGCTATTACTCCTCAAAGCAGGCTGATCTGTCTGCTCAAAAGTTTCCCAAATCGTTGAATACCAAATATTTAGAGCCCAACTTGCCAAATATCATATAATAATTTAAGCCAGCTGGTTCAGAAAATAAGCTTTCCTCCTGGGCGTGAACCCTGACAGTGACACCTTAATCAATCGTTGGAAGAGAATGTTCAGGCGATGGGACTTCGAGCCAAGGAGATAAGAACAGCCGATTCGAGCCAAGCCCAGCCAAGGAGATAAGCGAAATTTTAAATTTTCCCACAAAATTTTAAATTTAAGTCTTCTTCATAATATTTTTTTAAAGGTTCATTTGCCAGCAGTTCTATTAATTGATTTTTCCCACAAAATTTTAAATTTTCCAATAAAATTTTAAATTTTCTCACAAAAATGTTTGAAAATTCTTCATCATAATAATTTTTAAAATGTTTATTGGCCAACCGTTCTATTAATTTGCGCATTTATTTTATTAATATAAACCATATAATATTAACTAACCTTTGTATCCTAAAAAATTTATAAACACACATTTGCATCCTATAAACTATTCATCTTAGAGCCATTGGGAAGTGGTTTTGTACAATGTGCATGGTTTATATTATTGCTAAATCTTAAAAACTACGAATAGGCCCTAGGATGATAATAGTGTTTCTTCTTAGATGATGTCCAAGGCCCTAACAAAAGTCATCCTTGTTGGGAAAATCCTCACATTAAACCTATACAACATTTATATACCTATGGTTTATAATGATGGCAAATAGTGCTCCTCATCACCTAATTGTGCAAAAAGCCCCAACTAACCTAGTCTAGGTTAGATGTCCCCGATATTAACATATTATCCTACATTATCCATTAGCTCATGGAGATAGAGGGTTCAAGGACTCTCACTTGATGGTTGGGGACTATAGTCCATCAAGAGGTCAAATGTCGGGCTAACTGTGTTAAGGACACCTCAAGGTCAACCAACACTAATGCAATGTATTAGTTGTTCGTACATCGACCTATCAAAATGTCACAATATTGGGTAGTAGACATTAGTAAGTAGGACACTAGTCACCAACAAGAAACCTTGATAACTATAGAGTAATGATGTGGTGAGTGGATGTGGACCCGAGGATACCACATGTCAATTGTGTGGCAGTTGATTTGACATGCTAACATCTCATTATGATGTGGCACCAATGTGGGTCTAGATGACATGGCATACCAATGTGGCAAGTGATGTGGGATGTTGACATGGCAATGGAAGGTTGACTTAGCACCAAGGTGATGTATAGGTGGTAACCATATAGTGGCGACGTGGATGTTGGGCTTTTGGATGTTAAGATATCAACTAATTAGTATCAATGACACTCTTTAGCCTCTTCCCGAGGGCCCAGTGGCTTGATAGCTCGACCATTGGCCTTTCAAGATATTGGGTATTGAGAAATTAGGGCTTCAATCTACAAGCTTGTCTGTATGTTAGGTGTCGAGTATCAAGACAATAAGTATGTATAGAGAATTAAGGAAAATCATGTGTTTCGTGTGAATTTGGGCAAGCTTAGAAGTCGAGTTGCAAACTACTACAAGTGTCCTTATTTTTCTACAAGAAACAGTGTAATGTGAAGGTGAATATGCTAAACGTGATATTGGATGGCAATGATGCTAAGGAGAAGTTGGAAAATTGAAAAGTGCACCTATCCAATGCATCAAAACAACTTGTGGTAGGGTTAATCTAACAAAATGCAAGGTTGTAGTGCTTCTTGTACTTGCAAAATAGAGTAGAGTGTAAGAAACAATGAATAATACATAATGAACAAAAAATTAAAAATAGTAATGGAAATGAACTAAATTCAAAGTAAAAATTCTATATAACTAATATAACAGTGCTACAACTATCATCAACAAATGTTAAGATAATCTGCAAGAAAAAATTGCTCATAAACTATCTAAATAAACGTGCATGAAAGTAATGTTCATAAATATTTTGTAGACATAAACAAATGTGTGAACAGAAATGATACAAAAGGGATATCGACCACGTAGGTTGGGCCTTAACACAAGGAAACTTAAAAACCTTAGAAGAAAGCTAAACTAAGAGCTGAAATCAAATATCACTTCGATTAGCAAAAATGTTGTTTGTACATGACAAAGTTACAAAAAATGCTTAGAATCTAAACCTCTCGTATTATTCACATGCTTTCCTACAATTTCCTTCTAATCCTATTATGCTACTCAAGCCTATTGTTTGTACAAGTGGATAGGAGGAAAACTCCTTGAGTGGAGGATTGCTTTCCCTCTAAAAATCAATAAAAACCTAGATCTTGTTTCCTAGATCACCACGTAGAAATAGTAAGGAGGATTTACTGTCCTTAGGAAGTCGTGTTGGTTTTATTTTGTAGAAGGTAGTAGGCCCCACAAATATCTCTAGATGATTCTCCTTGAAATTTGTGTAAAATCCATTCAAATATTACACAATAGTCATGTTAGGCACATAAAGTATGAAAAATATCTTGGACTCTCCTAAGAACTCATTAAGCTAAGAAAGTATTATTAAGTGAACAAAACTAGGTTCAATATGGCCTTTATGTGCCTAGGAGTGGTTAGAAAAACCTTATGGGAGACTCATCACATATATTAATTGAGAAGACAAATTTTGAATTTATCAATTATTATGCAATTTAATAAATTTTATACTTAATATTAATTTAAAATTTAAATATAATCTTAGTGTATTGTGTATGGCATAAGAAAATAATATGAAGTGTTATCAACCAATTTCCTTCCTTATATTTATTTGTAGTCATCATTATGTTTTTTACCCTTTTGCATATATTGGGCCCTTCATTTTGAGCTTGTTGGAGCACGAACATTAGATCAACACTAGGAATATGCCTCCTCCATTCGTTCTTAGTGTATTGTTTGGCTTTGAGAGCGTCAAATTAGTCTTTTCTAACCAACATGTTGTTGTGCTCTACAACAACCCCCCATTTCATAACATTTTCATTCACAAAAAAATTAACATATGGAATGGGTCCCTTTTAAAATTTAATTGGCATCAATGCTTTTGCGTTCAAAAAGGTATGATAATCAAATGAGTTTATGTATTTAAGCCTTTTTGAATAATAGTGTTCCAATAATAAAACAATCTTTTGTTATTGCGATAAAGCGATCGCAAGATCGCATATCGCAATAACATGAGAAACGCATTAAAGTGGTATTTTGATCTCCGCCGATGCGATATCACTATCGGCGATCGGCGATATTCCATGCACACCTAATAAGGACACATCACTCACGCCCCGACGCGACGCGATATCGGCGATCGGCTATCGGCGCCGCCTCATGTGGAAAAAAACGCTTTAAGTTATAAACCCCGACCTGTTGCGATATCGCTATCGGCCGTCGGCAGAATCCCATACACTTTAATAAGGCGCCCGGGTCTTACCCCCGATGCGATGCGATATCGCAATCGGAAATCAGCAAATCACTTTATATGCATCTTGTTATGTTTCCATGCGCTAGCCCGATGCGATGTCGCTATCGGCCGTCGGCAGGATCTTTTGCTAGTGATTGTGCAGCACCTATTCCCCGAAGCGATGCGATATCGCTTATCGGCGGTCAGCATTCTCAAAAGCCATCACTTAAAGCCTTAAATTTATATTGATATCCGGTTGATAAAGCGCAAATTCCAAAATGCCGTTAAATGCAGGGATAAGGTAATGCATGTGTATTTAAAACTTTGCCCCTTCGATTAACGAACACCTGTGCTTAACCGCCAAAATATCTGTTGTACGCTTAAGGGGGTCATTCAGCCGGATAACGGTGTAATAATCATTTAATGGGTAGCAGGCCTTAAATCACCATTAATGCATCTGCAATATCTTCCCAGTGATTGGATCCGCAGCCACTTTTGGGAATTAATCTCACCACGCTTCAAATGATATATCTTTCCCGTTATGGATTGTCATTGTTATTTCCTTGTTACGATTTCTCTTGCATTTGTGTAGAATTCATCTGTTGAGAGAAGCCTGAGCATGATGGGGAAGAAATCCAAGAGGACCGCGGGCTCCGCTGCTACATCTGTTGCAGGACAAGCTGCCACAGATAAGAAGAAAGGCCTAATTTCAGACACTACATGCACTGGTCTCACTAGGACTTCATGGCAGGGCACATATAATCTATTAGAGGCTGAGCAACCGAAAGTGATAGTGACAGAGGCTAGTGTGGATGTACTGAAGAAGTCCGATGCTACTCTCAAAGACTTGGCCGATTCCTTCCTCCACAGGATAGCAGCCAGAGAGCAAGTCCTTCCCTACACTGATGTAGTGCGATGGGCAATCGAGGAAATTCCAATCATCGATAGAACGTTTCACACAAGGGATGGAAGGATTTTCGGGTCGTTCAAGCCAGAGCACCTAAGGCAAATGTATCATTTGCCCGAGCCGGAGAAAATCTATAACAAAGCCTTCGTGGAGAAATTTGCAGCCGAAAATGAAGTACAATCTGAACCCATTCGGGATTGGAGGCAGAATCCGGCCAAACACAAGCAAGAAAGCTCGGGTAAGTACTCCGTCGATTCTTTGGCTTCTCCCTATTGCTATGCGGGGATTATGATGTGTAGACTATGGGGGTTACATGACTCTGCTAATTTCGACATAGAAATGGTTCCCCTGATGGAAGCAGCTGTTAATAGTATAATCATGGATTGGGCCACTATTCTTTCTGATAAGTTGGTCGTAGCTATTCGTGACTTTAGAGCCAAATCCGTAGTCACCGAAAGGAAAATCCCACCATTTTATTATAGTGCTTACATTATGGATACCTTGTGCTTTAATTCTGAGTTTCCTGTCCTCGGTTGGAGGTGGACCACCCAAGACCCTTCACCCATTCATTTGTACCATCAGAAATTGTGGAAGTCCTCTTACAAGGACCATTTGTATCAAATTTGCAATGGTTTTATGGTTCCCATTCATTATTCCATTTTTGATCGGCCTATTCCCAAAATCTCCTATCTGGCTTCCTTCGACTTACCAGCTGTAGCAAGTTGGTTCGGAGAAGAGCATTTTACCTATGTTAGGGTTTTTGGGAGCCAAGCCAAGCCGCATGTTCTCCCTTTATATGTTCCAGACAAATTGTTGGCCCGAGAAATCTCCTACCAGATTATGGCCGAGAGTGTCACACAAACTCTCAAGAAAGAAAAGAAGAGGGGCTGGCCCTCTTTTCCCTTGAGAATTGGTGTTTTTACTCTGCATGATCTCAAGCATGCAGAAAAGGAGGCAATAAAGATGCAAGCTTTATCCCTAGCCACTATCCCAAGCAGACTCTATGATCCAAAGAAAACCGCCTACACTGCCCTAGAACAGGCCAAATTAACAAAGGTTGACCATCAAGAAGATAAGTTTGATGACCTGTTCATCGCCGCCGATACAATAGGCCATACCAAAGAACTTGCTAGAATGAGATATAACGATGAGAACTTAACTGAGTTCAATAAACTTAGAGAGCAGAGGTTGCAAACTCTGCCTCTAGATTTATTATCAACAACCCCAGCGTCTTCCTCAAGCGAGCCTGGTCGGCAACAGACGAGCCAACCTCCTGTTACAACTAAGGAACAAAAGAAACAACAGGAGGAAAGGCAAAAGAAGCTGCAGGAAGAAAAGCAAAGAAAAGAGCAAGCTGAGAGGCAGAAGAAGGAGCAGATAGAAAAACAGCAGAAGGCGCATAAGGATCAAGAACAGAGAAAGCAGAAAGAGATAGAGGAACAGAGGAAGAAGGAAGAAGAAGAAAAACAAAAGAAAGAACTGGCTGATAGGCAGAAAAAGGAATTGGCAGATAGGCAGAAAAGGGAGCAAGAAGAGAGACAAAGAAAAGAGTTAGAGGAGCAGCAGCGAAAAGAGTTAGAGGAGCAGCAAAGGTTAGAACAAGAAAAAGAGCGGAGCAAATCCCAGACAGAGCAACATAAACAGACCTCCATTGATCCTGAATTGCTTAAACAATGGAACCAATTCGATTCCATTATCAGTGGAAAGGAAGGCTCCAAAGACACAGACACCTCTAAGACAAGCGATGCACCAGATACCACTTCTTCTCAGGTTCTAAGCGGAACCAGCGGCCCACCCATTTCAAAGGATGTCGAGGTAATTACTAAAGACCCTTCCGATCAAATTGTTCTCCAGGTGGAAGATATTCCTCCCCTGGATGTTTTCTACAGCCCAAGGCATAAAGCCGTTGTTAAGCGCTCAAGGAAGAGACGAAGGCTTGATCAACCTTCTATCTTTCCTGAGCAAACAGTCACGGGCAATGTAGTCTGGAAGGAGGAATTGGACCCCTCCGATGATCTAACAAAGCTGTCGCAGTATGCGGGAGCTTATTCTGCAGCGACTATTGACAAGGCATCGGAGGTAAGTCTTCTATTGAAGACTAAGGACCAGGAGATTTGTGCATTACAGGCAGAAGTAACCGAGGCGAAAAAAAAGGCAGCGCAGGTAGAAGAGCAGTTGCTGGCACAACAGCAAGAAAACAATGTATTAACCCAGCAACTGCAGACTGAAAAACAGAGAATCGACCAGAGCGCAATCCAGAAGCAGAAAGAATTGTCGGAGGCATTGGCACAGTTGTGAGCGGCGAATGAGCTGATGATGAAATCAAAAGACGAGCAAATATCTCAACTATTAGCGCAGCTTGAAGACATCAAGGGAACCCAGAAAGTGGAGGATTTCAGAGCAGAAGCAGCTCAAATAAATAGCACATTAATATCTCAGATTAGACTCCTATGCCGGCAACTTACTGAGGCTGAGCCATTATGCGAAATATCTACAGCAGTATGTCAGCAGATAGAGAAAGCCAGAAATGAGCTAGATCAGGCCGAAGAAGCCATAGCCGGATATCTTGATTGGCAAGATTCTGATGTGGGGAAGGCAGCGAACTTGCCTAGAATCTATGAGACATACAAGGACATACTCTTCACGGAATGGAACACTCAGGTGATGAAAGCGGAAAGGGCAGCTTCAAGGTGTAAAATGATTGCCAGCAATATGATTGATTTAGTCAACAACACACTCTATTTGGCAAACATGATTTCCCAGTGCACACCTGGAAGCATAACAATAGCAAACATGATTGAACAAACAAGTTATCATGACTTGGAGGAAAAGGGAAGGTTAATCGCTGGAGTAAATACTTTAACCTCCGAGGCATATTGGCTCCTTCTAATCAAGCCACACACTCAAAGTTCGGCCCTCAAATGTTTAACAGATGCTCTCGGATGCCTGATCCCCGACATTCAGGATGCCACATATGATGCCCAGCTCACTTCGCGTCTCAATGCTCCACCAAAAGTAGAGCCAATGCTGGCGATATGTCAGCTGAGGTTTAAAGGCAAAGAGCCCACCTAATGAAGCATTGCTGCCGATTGCCAGATCGCCAAGGAAGATGGAAAAATATTTATTGATGCCATTTTAATAGCTTTTCAGTTTCTTAGATATTTAGAGTAGCTTATTATTTATAGACCCTTTCATTGTTTTGGAAAGGGTTGTAAAATTTTGTAATAGACTTAAAGGCTGAAGTTTGCACTACTGTGCTTCAGCCTATATTCTTTTGTGAAACTCGACCGATAGTTCTTAATTTAACGAGAAGGTTGTTTTATACAATTGCGCACTATTGTCTCTTGTTTGGAATGCTTTCTGGTTTGAAGGAAGGACTGCGACATAGCGATTAATATACCGGATTGTTAAGCAACTTACATGGTACTTTTATCTGCATCTGTATTCTTTCCTCTTATATGAATTGTTGTGTTATTATTTTTGCTATTGTTGAATACATGTATGCACTGTAACAACAAATCTTCATTTCGTTCCATTATTGGATGTTTTGTGATATGCCCTCTCTTTTAATCATGCATGTAGCAATGATATGAATGACAAAGTGTAGTAATTCGCTATTATCGCTCTGCATAACTAATTATGCAAAGCAATCTTAAATGGTTTAAACATCTATGCTTTAGCGTTAGAGTCATCTATATGCCTGCCTTAAAGCATAGATTATCAAACGCTACGCTTTAAAAATTGATAAGTCCTGGGATTAGATTATAGTTAGTATATTTCGCCGATAGTTTTAGTTGTCCGCTTATCACCATCATATATCATAAGTCACTCATCCATCCCATTTACTTATAATTCTTGGGAAACTGGTCCCATTATCCCCAGTCGGAGTCACTATTCCAAATGGAAAAGGAGCTGTACTAAGGTCCGGACCGGGTGGTTTCCCCAATGTTGTTGCAACGATTTTCGGGGCATCAACATTTTTGGCGCTAGAAGGAGGGCCTCAACTATGAATGGCACATAAGTCCAAACCTATAAGCCATTCCAAGAGTATTTCCCCCTCCGAATCCCCTCGACCTTCCCATTTGCATACTGGTTCACCGGTATCCAAACAAGGAGAAGGGGAATCAACTACCACTGCTCAAACCCATCATACCACAGAACAATTAAGTCTTGAATCACCTGAAGTCCAGTCTCTAATCCATAAACTTCAGAGCTTCTCGATTTCACCACAGAAATCTGAGGTATCAGAAAGCAGTGCGACTTCGCAGTTCAATCTCACTCACCCTCTCACCAGACTTCAGAGCGAAAAACTCGGTATTGAACCCACTGAGTTTCCTTTACCTAAAAGGAAAAGGGCGAAGAAAATTACTGAAGGATCTGATAGTGAAGAGCTTTCATCCACGTCCTCCATTTCATTTTCTCCTCTGCGAGGTCAACCATCCACTCCCCCATTACAAATTGTCGCCCATCAGGTATCAGAAGCCTCAATATCCCAACCTATTCACTCCTCATCTTTGATCCCTTCCCATACATCTGGAATCCCAACAGTAGTGTCAACCACTGTCGCTATTATAATGGCAGACCCATGGACTAGGCCAGGAGCAGTCAACATGCCTGCACCATTGCATGATCTACCAGATGCTCCCGAAAAATGGCTGCCTAAATTTAATCCAGATGACGGAACCCAGGCTGAAGAACACATTAACAATTTTATGTTAGCAGTTAACTTAAAAGGAGTGACAGAGCAAGATGTTGTTGTAAGACTCTTCCCCTACACCTTACAAGGATCAGCAGGATCCTGGTATTTCTCTCTACCCTCTGGTTCCATTACCAGTTGGAATACTTGCCAAGAGCAGTTTCTGACCAAATATGGAGATGATCGGTCTTTGGCTACTTTAATAAACGATCTTTCCAATCTAAGAATAGAGCATAGGGAACCAATAAAAGAATTTAATGCTAGATTCAATAAGCTCCTGAACAAAATCCCCACAGCGTCCAAACCAAGTGAACAAATTCGCAGCGAATGGTATATAACTGCCCTGCCTGCCAACATAGCTATTTTTGTAGACAGGGCTGGGAAACCTACCTTAGCTGAAAACATGAGAGAAGCACTCGCTGTTGAAAAACGCATCAATGCTCTAGAAAAGAAAGCTGCTTTGGAAGATAGAAAAGCTAAAAAAGTCTCATTTAAAGAAGATTCCAAGAAGAAAACCCCAAAGGACCCATATGACATGGAAGGTTTACAAAAGGTCCTTAAAACATTGTCTAACGAAATGGTCGAGATAAAGAAGCAGGTGGCCGAAACCTCAAACAAAAGACCATTTAGAACTTATAAGAAAACTGAATCAAAGCCACCCAATGTTATATCTAACGCAGATTCAGATCAAGATGAAGAGGAAGAGGAAACAACTTCACAAACCGATGATGAAGAAGAAGTAACTGAATGCCACGGAATGTGGGATTTTATACTCCCAAACTCTGATACCGAGAATGAAGAAGAAGCCTTTCCGGTTACTACAAGAAGTAAAAGTACTTCTGAACCTGCCCAGGCAACTTCAAAGAAGAGGAGCGCAGGTGCTGCTACAGCAAAGGAAAAAGACCCCCAAAAGAAGTCGCCTGTAGTAGTTCCCCAAAACCAGCCTTCAACTTCTAATTCTCCTTCAACATCCAAGACATTAGTGGTATCTGATTCAATGGAATATAACATTGTTGATGACATGAAGAAAACTAAGGCAAATATAACCATGTTTGAGCTTAGCAAATTAAAGCATCAACAAAAATTACTTCTTAAAGAATTAAATGTTGTTCCCTCTACTCCCCTTCCCAGTGCAAGAGCTGCCAATGATTCAGGCCAGCCTCCTGCAGGTATGGTTGAAGCTACCGATTCAGTTCTAATTGGAGATAAATCAAATTCTCACACTCCACCCTTCCTGCTGACTTATGAGATTTATAATAGAAACCTGCACAACTGTTTAATTGATTCAGGGGCCTCATCTAATATAATGCCAGCTTCAGTTTGCTCTAAGCTGAACATTGAACCCCAGAAGTCTGCCATTCATATTGTACAGTTGGATAGGACTAAAGTGCAGGTTGTGGGAGAAATTAATTCTGTAACCATTTGGTTGTCTGCCGATCCCAGGATTGTACAGAGGATTGACATCTTAATTGCCGACATACCTGAATTTTATGATTTAATTTTGAGCAGAGATTGGTCTGAAAAACTACATGGGTATATTTCCACAGATTGGTCACATATGTGGCTTCCCTACAAGGGAAAGCCAAATCAAATAAGGATCGATCGAGAGAAGCATATGACCCACACAGTTACTGAATTTGAACAAGAAAATCCGCCGGTAGCATTCAATAATAACATTTTGGGGAACTATTCGTCAGAATCATTCTTTGGCAACTTTGTTGCCCAACCATCTCCTTTTTCAGTCAATCATTTTACATCTCAGATTGAAAATTTTTCACAAACTGATAAGTCCAGATGTTTTAATGATGCTGAGAAAAATGTAGATATTTTTGTTAATACTCCTTTATTTTGGTCTTTATATTTTGATGGCTCTAAGTCCAGTGAAGGCTCAGGAGCAGGTTGCATTTTGGTTAGTCCACAAGGAGAAAAGACAATGCTGTCTTGTAGGTTAGAATTTGAGTGCACTAATAACACAGCCGAATATGAAGCTTTAGTCCAGGGATTATATAAAGCAATCGGCCTTGAAGTGTGATATCTAAAAGTATTCGGTGATTCGGAAATCATTGTCAAACAGGTGAGGAATGCAATTCATTGTCTTTCAAGTCACCTCAAGCATTATCAATCGCTAGTACAGGATCTTACCTCACACTTTTTCGCATTCAACATTTCTTCCATTCCTAGGTCACAAAACTCAGCAGCCGACCTACTAGCCAATGTAGCTTCTAAGCTTCTACCTTCTGAAGACTACAACCTTGATAGATTTTCTGTAGAATTACTTTTTAGGCCTTCAATTCCTGACAATGTCACTAATTGGAGAGTATTTAACCATGACGAAGATATCTTGCAGTTTCTAACTTCGGAAAAATCCTATAACAATCAAGTTATTGAGGAAAATGATCATGATCTACAGATGAAAGAAACGCCTCAAGAAAATTCGATCCCTAAACCAATGGTGAAGCTTGAAGACCTTTATGATATCAAAGACAGGTTTAAACCTGTAATCAATGCAAAGCTTCAAAGTTCTACCCTTAGGTTTGAATTGATAAATCTAGGCACTGACGATGCTCCTCAAAACATAAACTTAGGATTAGGACTTT
Source organism: Pinus tabuliformis (assembly GCA_031772625.1). Classification (NCBI taxonomy): domain Eukaryota; kingdom Viridiplantae; phylum Streptophyta; class Pinopsida; order Pinales; family Pinaceae; genus Pinus; species Pinus tabuliformis. The sequence goes on from CM062810.1 coordinate 590,060,229, forward strand.
CTCAGGAAGAAAAGGAAGCATTCATTAAACTATTAAGAAAAAACAAATAGGTCTTTGCTTGGAAATATGATGACTTGAAGACATATGATACATCTATTATCCAACATACTATTCCTATGCTTCCTGATCAGAAACCGATTCAGCAAAAGTTAAGAAAAATACATCCAAATTTGGAGAGCTAGATAAAGATGGAGCTTAACAAGCTCTTGAAAGCCAAGATTATTTTTCCGGTCCGACATTCAAACTGGGTCTCTAATATGGTGCCAGTCAGAAAGAAAAATGGCGACATTCGAATCTGTATTGATTTCAGGAACTTGAATAAAGCGAGCTTGAAAGACAATTTTCCATTACCCACTATGGAACAAATACTGCAATCTGTGGCAGGTTCTGAATTGATGTCCTTTCTTGATGGATTCTCAGGATATAACCAAGTTTTGGTTCATCGTGACGACCAACTTAAAACCACATTCAGAACAAAATGGGGAACATATGCATATCAGAAAATGCCTTTTGGACTTATAAATGCAAGAGCGACGTTCCAAAGAGCTATGGATACAGCTTTTAAAGGGTTAATTAATAGAACAGTGGTTGTCTATTTAGATGATATAACTGTATTCTCTAAAGAGAGGTCTAACCATTTGCATGATTTAAATCAAATCTTTCAACGATGCAAAAGGTACGGTATTTCTTTGAACCCTAAAAAGTCATTTTTCGCTCTTGATCAAGGAAAACTCTTAGGCTTTATAGTATCCAAAGATGGCATTTATATTGATCCTAATCGGATCAAGGAAATTTCTGAAATCCCTTTCCCACACAATAAAAAATCGATGCAGTCATTTTTGGGTCAGATTAATTTTGTCAAACGATTTGTTCCAGATTTTTCTCAAATTGTATTACCACTTCAGACAATGATCAAGAAGAATTCAGTCTTCAAGTGGGGATCAGCGGAGAAGGAAGCTTTTGATCTAATCAAACAATCGATAATCAATGCCCCAGCATTAAGTACTCCAAATTTCTCCAATCACTTTACATTGTACACCATGGCATCCGACTTATCTTATGCTGCATTATTAACGCAATTAAATGAGGACAACTTGGAAGCTCCTATCTCATTCTTTAGCTCTAATCTTCAGGGTGCCGAATTGAATTACTCTGACGTAGAAAAACAAGCTTTTGCGGTTTTTAAAGCGGTCAAGCATTATAGATCCTTTCTTTTGAAAACCCACACAAAAGTTATAGTCCCTTTTTCTGCAGTCAGGCAATTGTTAATCCAAAGGGAATTGGGGGAAAAAAGAGCAAATTGGGTCACAACGCTTCAAGAATATGATTTAGAAATTAAACCAGCAAAGATTGTTAGAGGTCAAGGTTTTTGCAGGATATTGGCAGGAGCATCCAACATTCCAGAATCAGGAGATACAAGCCCAATTGAAGAAATTAATCAACTAAGTGTCACTGATTCTCAATCTCAATATGCTGATTTAATCTTTTTCTTAAAGAATGGCTATGCCCCCACACATTTATCTTACAAAAATAAAAGGGCCATTAGGTTAAAAGCAAAGAATTTTACTCTTATTGATGATGTGCTTTTTAGGCAAAATTATGATTCTATCCTGTTAAGATGTCTTGAGAAACCTGAAGCTCAAAAGGTTTTGCAGGAGCTACATGATGGACCAGCAGGAGGACATTTTGGAGCAGACACAACAGCTCACAAAGTTATTCATGCTGGATATTATTGGCCTACTCTGTTTAGAGATGCTCATGAATACGTAAGGAAATGTTTCAATTGCCAAACTTCTAGTGGAAGGCAACGGAAATCAGCTTTCCCTCTGCAACCAGTCAACATTGAACAGCCATTTGAACAATGGGGATTAGATATCATTGGGGAAATTACTCCACCATCTTCCAAACAACATAGGTATATCCTCACTGCTACCGATTATTTTACCAAATGGGTGGAGGCTATTCCTTTGAAGGCAGCAAATTCAGAAGCAATCATTGAATTCATAGACCAATTCATCATTACCAGGTTTGGTGTCCCAAACGCTCTCGTTTTTTATAATGCTTCCTATTTCTCAGGAAATGCTATATATGATTTCGCTATTAAGAGGGGGTTTAAACTGAAGTATTCTGCTAATTATTATCCCCAGGGAAATGGTTTAGCCGAATCTACTAATAAAAATCTCATCAAAATCATTAAGTGAACTGTCGAACAGAATCATAGAAACTGGCACAAATCTTTGGTGTTTGCATTATGGGCTGATAGAATAACACAAAAGGCTTCTATAGGTTCCTCCCCATTTAATCTGGTATATGGAAGAGAAGCAGTATTGCCTACCAATCTTGTTCTACCTTCTTTAGCCCTAGTACAGTACATTGAAGAGACTCCTTCTTCTTCTATCCAACTTAGACATGACCAAATTCTCAAGTTAGAAGAAGAAAGGGAAAAAGCCAGAATCACTCATGCCAAACATCAACAAATCATCAAAGCATCCTTTGACTCAGCATCATCCGGCTCCAAACAGTTTCAAGTCGGTGACTTAGTTCTCAAATGGGACAAGGCCCATGAAGATAAAGGTAAGCATACCAAATTTCAGAAAATGTGGCTTGGACCATTTCAGATCTGTGAAAAGATAGGCCATTCAACCTTTATATTGCAAGACTTATCAGGGTTGAGAGATTCTCTCCCTGTTAATGGCCTGATCTTGAAGAAATTCTTTAATTAAGAAGGTAATCCCTTCTCCTCTTTGTAGATTTGTGTAGTTTGTAGGATTGGTAGGAAATAAAACTGTAGAGTATCCCCCATTGACCTTTTGCTGTGTTTGAAGAAGCCGTCTCACGAAAATAATATGAATATTTGCTTTTAGATAGTAGAACCCTCAATCAAAAGGAATAATTTCTAGGAAACTAGATATCCGTGTGTTCTGAAACCACAATCTAACTTTTGAAGACTCTTCTCAAGATGTAAAAGTTTTGTGAATCATTTTCTGTTTTCAAAACTGGTCTCCAAAGGTTATCCATTTTAAGATAGAAACTAACCCATTTTCAGCATCTTCAACTCTTCACCTGTGATCCATTTGCTCTTAAGGAGAAGATTGTTCACCCCATTCACTAAAGTTTATGGTTACTCAGAGTGTAATTCTAAAATATAAAAGATTAAAGATAAGAGGTCTTATTACAAGCCTGCTTACCATGTTCATAGGAAAATAGTTTGACTGACATTACCAATACTGCCTATCAAAACAGGGTAATGGCTTGAAATTTCAAGACAAGAGGTCTCATCACGAGCCAGCTTTTTCAGTTAAATTATTACCAGTGAATGGCATTGTCAACAGTTGGCCACCAAACCAGGACAATGGCTTTTTATCTTATCAATGAAAAAGAAGAAAAAACAGATGAAAAATAAAATATGAGAACATGTTTTAGATTCACTCTGTTAACTACACTCTTATGTGAATGGAAAAGTGGACAATACTATGGTTAAAAGGTATCCCTGTCGAGACTATAAACGTTTGCTGGCAACAGAGGCTCTACCTATGACAAAGGGGTTAATTATAAAAGCTGATTTGGGAAAGTTTTCTGTTTTATCATTATAAACCAGCAGAAGCCTGTTTTAAAAACTTAGAATGTATTTATTTTCTTGAAACCAAAAGGGAAGAGGTTAACATAATAAGTTCATTTTGTTCAGAATGCATGGATATCCAGTTATATTAGAAGTTTTCCCTTCTGGTTGAGTTTCTATTTTGGAAAAGCTTAAGTGTTTGTATTAGTTTCAGAGATAACTGGTTCTTCCAGCGAATCGCCAATTGTTGTGCTCTACAACAACCCCCCATTTCATAACATTTTCATTCACAAAAAAATTAACATATGGAATGGGTCCCTTTTAAAATTTAATTGGCATCAATGCTTTTGTGTTCAAAAAGGTATGATAATCAAATGAGTTTATGTATTTAAGCCTTTTTGAATAATAGTGTTCCAATAATAAAACAATCTTTTGTTATTGCGATAAAGTGATCGCAAGATCGCATATCGCAATAACATGAGCAACGCATTAAAGTGGTATTTTGATCTCCACCGATGCGATATCACTATCGGCGATCGACGATATTCCATGCACACCTAATAAGGACACATCACTCACGCCCCGACGCGACGCGATATCGGCGATCGGCTATCGACGCCGCCTCATGTGGAAAAAAAACGCTTTGAGTTATAAACCCCGACCTGTTGCGATATCGCTATCGGCCATCGGCAGAATCCCATACACTTTAATAAGGCGCCCGGGTCTTACCCCCGATGCGATGCGATATCGCAATCGGAAATCAGCAAATCACTTTATATGCATCTTGTTATGTTTCCATGCGCTAGCCCGATGCGATGTCGCTATCGGCCGTCGGCAGGATCTTTTGCTAGTGATTGTGCAGCACCTATTCCCCGAAGCGATGCGATATCGCTTATCGGCGGTCAGCATTCTCAAAAGCCATCACTTAAAGCCTTAAATTTATATTGATATCCGGTTGATAAAGCGCAAATTCCAAAATGCCGTTAAATTGCAGGGATAAGGTAATGAATGTGTATTTAAAACTTTGCCCCTTCGATTAACGAACACCTGCGCTTAACCGCCAAAATATCTGTTGTACGCTTAAGGGGGTCATTCAGCCGGATAACGGTGTAATAGTCATTTAATGGGTAGCAGGCCTTAAATCACCATTAATGCATCTGCAATATCTTCCCAGTGATTGGATCTGCAACCACTTTTGGGAATTAATCTCACCACGCTTCAAATGATATATCTTTCCCGTTATGGATTGTCATTGTTATTTCCTTGTTACGATTTCTCTTGCATTTGTGTAGAATTCATCTGTTGAGAGAAGCCTGAGCATGATGGGGAAGAAATCCAAGAGGACTGCGGGCTCCGCTGCTACATCTGTTGCAGGACAAGCTGCCGCGGATAAGAAGAAAGGCCTAATTTCAGACACTACGTGCACTGGTCTCACTAGGACTTCATGGCAGGGCACATTTAATCTATTAGAGGCTGAGCAACCGAAAGTGATAGTGACAGAGGCTAGTGTGGATGTACTGAAGAAGTCCGATGCTACTCTCAAAGACTTGGCCGATTCCTTCCTCCACAGGATAGCAGCCAGAGAGCAAGTCCTTCCCTACACTGATGTAGTGCGATGGGCAATCGAGGAAATTCCAATCATTGATAGAACGTTTCACACAAGGGATGGAAGGATTTTCGGGTCGTTCAAGCCAGAGCACCTAAGGCAAATGTATCATTTGCCCGAGCCGGAGAAAATCTATAACAAAGCCTTCGTGGAGAAATTTGCAGCCGAAAATGAAGTACAATCTGAACCCATTCGGGATTGGAGGCAGAATCCGGCCAAACACAAGCACGAAAGCTCGGGTAAGTACTCCGTCGATTCTTTGGCTTCTCCCTATTGCTATGCGGGGATTATGATGTGTAGACTATGGGGGTTACATGACTCTGCTAATTTCGACATAGAAATGGTTCCCCTGATGGAAGCAGTTGTTAATAGTATAATCATGGATTGGGCCACTATTCTTTCTGATAAGTTGGCCGTAGCTGTTCGTGACTTTAGAGCCAAATCCGTAGTCACGGAAAGGAAAATCCCACCATTTTATTATAGTGCTTACATTATGGATACCTTGTGCTTTAATTCTGAGTTTCCTGTCCTCGGTTGGAGGTGGACCACCCAAGACCCTTCACCCATTCATTTGTACCATCAGAAATTGTGGAAGTCCTCTTACAAGGACCATTTGTATCAAATTTGCAATGGTTTTATGGTTCCCATTCATTATTCCATTTTTGATCGGCCTATTCCCAAAATCTCTTATCTGGCTTCCTTCCACTTACCAGCTGTAGCAAGTTGGTTCAGAGAAGAGCATTTTACCTGTGTTAGGGTTTTTGGGAGCCAAGCCAAGCCGCATGTTCTCCCTTTATATGTTCCAAACAAATTGTTGGCCCGAGAAATCTCCTACCAGATTATGGCCGAGAGTGTCACACAAACTCTCAAGAAAGAAAAGAAGAGGGGCTGGCCCTCTTTTCCCTTGAGAATTGGTGTTTTTACTCTGCACGATCTCAAGCATGCAGAAAAGGAGGCAATAAAGATGCAAGCTTTATCCCTAGCCACTATCCCAAGCAGACTCTATGATCCAAAGAAAACCGCCTACACTGCCCTAGAACAGGCCAAATTAACAAAGGTTGACCATCAAGAAGATAAGTTTGATGACCTGTTCATCGCCGCCAATACAATAGGCCATACCAAAGAACTTGCTAGAATGAGATATAACGATGAGAACTTAACTGATTTCAATAAACTTAGAGAGCAGAGGTTGCAAACTCTGCCTCTAGATTTATTATCAACAACCCCAGCGTCTTCCTCAAGCGAGCCTGGTCGGCAACAGACGAGCCAACCTCCTGTTACAACTAAGGAACAAAAGAAACAACGGGAGGAAAGGCAAAAGAAGTTGCAGGAAGAAAAGCAAAGAAAAGAGCAAGCTGAGAGGCAGAAGAAGGAGCAGATAGAAAAACAGCAGAAGGCGCATAAGGATCAAGAACAGAGAAAGCAGAAAGAGATAGAGGAACAGAGGAAGAAGGAAGAAGAAGAAAAACAAAAGAAAGAACTGGCTGATAGGCAGAAAAAGGAATTGGTAGATAGGCAGAAAAGGGAGCAAGAAGAGAGACAGCGAAAAGAGTTAGAGGAGCAGCAGCGAAAAGAGTTAGAGGAGCAGCAGAGGTTAGAACAAGAAAAAGAGTGGAGCAAATCCCAGACAGAGCAACATAAACAGACCTCCATTGATTCTAAATTGCTTAAACAATGGAACCAATTCGATTCCATTATCAGTGGAAAGGAAGGCTCCAAAGACACAGACACCTCTAAGACAAGCGATGCACCAGATACCACTTCTTCTCAGGTTCTAAGCGGAACCAGCGGCCCACCCATTTCAAAGGATGTCGAGGTAATTACTAAAGACCCTTCCGATCAAATTGTTCTCCAGGTGGAAGATATTCCTCCCCTGGATGTTTTCTACAGCCCAAGGCATAAAGCCGTTGTTAAGCGCTCAAGGAAGAGACGAAGGCTTGATCAACCTTCTATCTTTCCTGAGCAAACAGTCACGGGCAATGTAGTCTGGAAGGAGGAATTGGACCCCTCCGATGATCTAACAAAGCTGTCGCAGTATGCGGGAGCTTATTCTGCAGCGACTATTGACAAGGCATCGGAGGTAAGTCTTCTATTGAAGACTAAGGACCAGGAGATTTGTGCATTACAGGCAGAAGTAACCGAGGCAGAAAACAAGGCAGCGCAGGTAGAAGAGCAGTTGCTGGCACAACAACAAGAAAACAATGTATTAACCCAGCAACTGCAGACTGAAAAACAGAGAATCGACCAGAGCGCAATCCAGAAGCAGAAAAAATTGTCGGAGGCATTGGCACAGTTGAGAGCGGCGAATGAGCTGATGATGAAATCAAAAGACGAGCAAATAGCTCAACTATTAGCGCAGCTTGAAGACATCAAGGGCACCCAGAAAGTGGAGGATTTCAGAGCAGAAGCAGCTCAAATAAATAGTGCATTAATATCTCAGATTAGACTCCTATGCCGGCAACTTACTGAGGCTAAGCCATTATGCGAAATATCTACAGCAGTATGTCAGCAGATAGAGAAAGCCAGAAATGAGCTAGATCAGGCCGAAGAAGCCATAGCCAGATATCTTGATTGGCAAGATTCTGATGTGGGGAAGGCAGCGAACTTGCCTAGAATCTATGAGACATACAAGGACATACTCTTCATGGAATGGAACACTCAGGTGATGAAAGCGGAAAGGGCAACTTCAAGGTGTAAAATGATTGCCAGCAATATGATTGATTTAGTCAACAACACACTCTATTTGGCAAACATGATTTCCCAGTGCACACCTGGAAGCATAACAACAGCAAACATGATTGAACAAACAAGTTATCATGACTTGGAGGAAAAGGGAAGGTTAATCGCTGGAGTAAATACTTTAACCTCCGAGGCATATTGGCTCTTTCTAATCAAGCCACACACTCAAAGGTCGGCCCTCAAATGTTTAACAGATGCTCTCGGATGCCTGATCCCCGACATTCAGGATGCCACATATGATGCCCAGCTCACTTCGCGTCTCAACACTCCACCAGAAGTAGAGCCAATGTTGGCGATATGTCAGCTGAGGTTTAAAGGCAAAGAGCCCACCTAATGAAGCATTCCTGCCGACTGCGAGATCGCCAAGGAAGATGGAAAAATATTTATTGATGCCATTTTAATAGCTTTTCAGTTTCTTAGATATTTAGAGTAGCTTATTATTTATAGACCCTTTCATTGTTTTGGAAAGGGTCGTAAAATTTTGTAATAGACTTAAAGGCTGAAGTTTGCACTACTGTGCTTCAGCCTATATTCTTTTGTGAAACTCGACCGATAGCTCTTAATTTAACGAGAAGGCTGTTTTATACAATTGCGCACTATTGTCTCTTGTTTGGAATGCTTTCTGGTTTGAAGGAAGGACTGCGACATAGCGATTAATATACCGGATTGTTAAGCAGCTTACATGGTACTTTTATCTGCATCTGTATTCTTTCCTCTTATATGAATTGTTGTGTTATTATTTTTGCTATTGTTGAATACATGTATGCGCTGTAACAGCAAATCTTCATTTCATTCCATTATTGGATGTTTTGTGATATGCCCTCTCTTTTAATCATGCATGTAGCAATGATATGAATGACAAAGTGTAGTAATTCGCTATTATCGCTCTGCATAACTAATTATGCAGAGCAATCTTAAATGGTTTAAACATCTATGCTTTAGCGTTAGAGTCATCTATATGCCTGCCTTAAAGCACAGATTATCAAACGCTACGCTTTAAAAATTGATAAGTCCCGGGATTAGATTATAGTTAGTATATTTCGCCGATAGTTTTAGTTGTCCGCTTATCACCATCATATATCATAAGTCACTCATCCATCCCGTTTACTTATAATTCTTGGGAAACTGGTCCCATTATCCCCAGTCGGAGCCACTATTCCAAACGGAAAAGGAGCTGTACTAAGGTCCGGACCGGGTGGTTTCCCCAATGTTGTTGCAACGATTTTCGGGGCATCAACACATCCATACTTAGTGTATTGTTTGGCGTTCAAAGCATCAGATTAGTCATTTCTAACCAACATCCATATATTTTTTCTAGAATATTTCATTCCCTAGAATTTTTTGGTATTTTTTGTCAAAAATTATATAGTAGAAAAGTTCTTGCATCACACATCAAACCAAAAGGATACAAAACAACACACACACTTCTATGTACAAGGTACAATCACAACTCAATCAAAACAATCATGTCAATGTGTGCCTATTTAATAAAATGAAGAATAGAACCATATCTTGGCAGGGATTAATTATTTATTTTACTTGTCATATTTGAATAACAATAAACTACTCTAAGCCAGTCTGGGGATGATGTGATGGTATTTTAATAAGATGAATTACAGAGCCATATCAGGGATGAATTAGTTATTTTACTTCATATTTAAATAATAATAAACTAACATAGATCCTGTTAAATAGGGCCGTATATTTGAATAACAATCAAGGTGTATATTTAAATAACAATTGTAAATAAACTAGCATAGATCAATGTTAGCCCGGCAGGATATATTGTGTTATTAGTTGTTGAGAGGTAGGAATCTCAAGTTTTTGATCCTTAATAAATTGTGTATTATTTGTTGAGAGGTATGCATTTCAAGTTTTTTATCCTTAATAAATTAATTTAACATTGATTTATTGGTTAGTTTTCTCTCAAGGATTAAAAAAAAGCCTCGTTCAATATAAAATAGTATATGCTAAAATTCAATTTGAGATGGTTCAACATAAGATTTTATATACAAAAATTCAATTCGAGATTTTTCCATTGAGCTTTAGGTGTAGTTTACTTTGCAGTTTTACAATGTAAAACTATTTTTTTGGGTGGGTATTTTCTAATGTAAAGTTGATTCCAGAGGGAGTTCTTGACGTTTGTTGTTTATTTATGTAATAACAATTACATCTGTCTCTGTTTGTGTTGAATTGAGAAAATATCCTTCTCTGAGCTACGAGAAATATCTGGACTTGAGTTACGAACTTACCTTCTAAATCCAGGATGCAAAATTTCGCTGATGAACTCGTATTTTATCTTGGAAGGTTTGATGGCTTATACCGTAGTTTGGTTGAAACATATAAATAGCCCATTGTCCATGCATTGTGTGGTGATCTGACAAATAAAAGAATTTTTCATTTTGTTTCTTAGCTATGGCAATGATCTGATGCAATAAAACTTTGATTTAGAAGTCATTTTTCCAGATTCAAATAGAAGTGTTCATCTTTTATTTATTTATTAGTGTATATATTAATGGGAAGGACTATCCCGTGTACATGGTTATGGTCATATGTACCATATTTATTTTCCAATTACTCACTTTCCATGAGATGCATCTGATAATAAGTTGGTACCAACTTTAGTGCCATGTCAGCTGAGCTGTGGTCTCACTGTAAAAATGTGGGAGTTTACTATTGCTGGCCCAAGTTGGGCTCCCAGGAAAAATAAGAGAATTCTCAGCCATATACCTAGAAGTGCAGTTCTAATATGAATAGATTTTAGCAGCAGATTGGGGAAATCAGTCCCTGACTTGGCCAAAAAATAAGGGGTGTTATGGTAAGGAGAAAAGAAAAATTTAACCCTGCAATCATATCATCTAAATTTAATTTAAAGCACTGGCCTGACAATGGTATCATAACAGAATAGAAATCATGATCAGGTCACATCTTGTTTCTAGCATTATTTTCCTTCCAAAATTTAACTCACTTCTTTTGTGGACCCCAAGGTTCATCATTCAAATTCACAAAGCTACTTTGAATCTACTGAGGGTTAAAATGGAACTATTTTGTATTTTTGTGTGTGCCTGTGTAATCAAGTAACTATTTACGAGGTGCTAAAGAAGACAAGGGATTTTTTGGGATCGATATTTGCAGGTATCCAGTTTGCCCACGTCGTCAATGCCCTCTTGTAAGCCACAAGTGGATCCATGTTTGTGTAAAGCTGATTTTTAGCCATGATCAGGGCCCATCTGTCCAACCACATTCCAAACTATTACATTTTTAATATCATTTACAACACTAAATTTGGCTACCCCTTGTTGGGCCTTTTTTTATACGGAATCTCCCCATTTTTTGAGTTGAGTGGGGTCACAAGCCTTAAGGAGAACATGGGCTGGGCTTCTCTTTTTAACATTAGCTCCCATTTTTTTGATTAGAACGAGGTCGTAGATCTTAATAAGAACATAGGGTTGGGCTTGAGCTCTTAATCTTCTTTATTGCTATGTTACCAACCAGCTCTGTTGAAAAAAAACAGAGTTTTCAGGGTTCTCCTAGGTGAAACCCAGCTGGGCTCTGCTGCTGACCTTAGTTAACTAGGTCATGAGTCTGACTCTCTGCTGACAAATTAAACTTGCCATTATTAAGTCATCTCTGTGAGCACTTGTGGGTTGGAACCTGATTGGTGAGCGCATTTCACAAAAATTAAGCAAAACACACCTTGTTATCTGATGCCCCTCCAGTGGACTTGCGGTCGAAAATTTGATGAGGGATTATAGTCCCAGCCCAAAACTAATGGCTATTTTTTTAAACAGAGTGTGCTGAGGGTTTTGGGGGTTGCTGAATCGATCCTTTGCCTAAGAAGATTGGAAAATGAAAATTTTACTAATTGTTTGCTGGAAAAGTGAAGTTTGCTGCTTGTTTTGGATAATGCATATCAAGCTTCATCGGTGAGTACCTCATGAGTTATACCCTGCTAGACAAGTCAAAATTGCACGCAGATGGACATATGCCTTTAAATATGTGACAATGGATTAAATAATGTGTCCTCTTTAGTTGGTGGTCTGCACTCATATAAGCTATATTCTTCTCTTCTGGAAACTTTCCAGTTTTGTCACTCAACATTCTCGTAGATGTTTTCTTCCAAATTGTAGGATATAATTTCAGATGTAATTTCCAGCATTATTTCTCAGTGTGCCCATAAATCAACACTGCAATGATTGCAGTGATTCCTGGTGTTGTCTTTTGAGTCACTGAGCAGTGGTGAAAGTCCTATTTCTGTTCGTTTGCTTAGGAGATTTTTGATGTTAGGTACCTTTCCTTGGTTTTCCATTTCCCCACTGCTGGTTTTCTGTTCTTGTACTCGATAAATAGAGCCTTCTTACCAACATCATTAAGGTTCTTTACTTCAAATGGGGTAAATTCCTTTCTGATGTAGCCATGTAGTTCTCCTCAATTTTTTATCAACGTTCGAGGAACTTCTACTTTGAGATTTAGCAAGCTTGCTGATTTCTTATATTTAGTGGTGTAGTCCTGAACAATTTTTCTTGTGTTTGTGAAAATATCACAATTAAATGGATCTTCTTGATATCCAATATCGTAGAACTGATCCTTCAACAGCATTTTGAATGTCTCCCATGATACTATCGAGGGTCTCCTTTGCTGCTTCAAAGATTGCATATAGCTGTCTCACCTTAAAGCATGGTGGAAGATAACGTGGAAGTCCTCAAATTCAGAAGGTTTCAGGCTGTTTAACCTTAGTATCCTCTTGATGAGAATTTCCTTCTTTCTTGAAATTTACTGAGCATTCCTCTTTCTTTGTCATTCGATGGGTCATCATTTTTGTTAACATACCAATATTTGTTTTTAACCGACTAAGGATGATCTTTTGTTCTTCTCTTTCTTCTTGGTATTGTTTGTCAATATGAAAGACCAAATACACAATGCATGGGAGATGTAAAATATGATCTTTATATCAAATGGGGCCATTGCATACAATGAGGCAGATCTCCTTTTATATTACTGGTTATTTGTTGTACAACTAATTTCCCTAATCACGTTATTTACAAGTGAATTTGAATTAATCTTACCAAAATTTTTAGTTCCTTGAAGTTTATCTATTATGTTATCAATGCATGGCAATGGATATCAGTTTTTAAGGGTATGGATCAACAATCGTCAACACTTTTAACTGCTTTGAAGTTTTTCTCTGCTCTGTTGGATCAGGTGACACACTTTTAACCGTTGATTTGAAGTGTGACTGCTTTTTCCAAATATCAGTTGAGTTGACTGCTTGTCCAATAAAAAAAATTTAAAATAAAATTAAAATAATTTAAAATAAAAATTTCTAGAAAACATTGGCTTAAATCAAGCCATATGGAAAAAATCTAAAGAAAATAATAAGCTTTCAGCAATTTATCGATTGCTATATACCTAGCATACCTAGCAGTGGGCAGGTATAATAACAAGAAAGAGGCTAGGTACTTTTTTCACTCATTTGATAAAAAAAATCTCACCACTCCTTATTTTTGTTCTAGCAGTTAATGTTGTATTAACTAACTGTTTATTAAAAAAATCAACAATAGAAATCAAATAGAAAGCGGTATGGTTCAACGCCTAAACAGTGGATATCATGCTCTACAACATCTTACTTAGATTTTTGATAAACAAATTGCACAATGAAAAGGATGCCAACTTTGATGGTTATTGCACATCCACCATAGAACGTGTCTTGACTCCTTATGTTCTCGTTTCTTCCGTCAAAGTCCAATATAAGTGTTTAAACATATAACAAAACTTTTTTTGCATATAGAATATTTTTGAATTTGATTGATAAAAACGATGTCAATTATTTAACATTTTTTTCGTCAAATTTTAAAATAGTTTCGAAATCTAATAAAAATAAATATAACCAGTATAAAATAACATAGATTTTTTTTTTTCTATTTGTTTACTACAACGAGTCTTTTAATATTTTATGTGCTTGAAATTGTACTATTGTGACAATATTTGCACTGGAGCTTATCATGAAAGAGACAAGGTGGTTGCAAATTACATATCAATTCCCAACATTGAGCGAGATGTATGCACTATATGGCAGAGTAATAAAAGCTATGACACACCTGTACATATGTCACTAGATCTGGAGTGGCTTTATTTAAAGTTGGCTCCTGATAGCGAAGAAATTCTTTCAAAGTTGGTGCTGGTCTTTAATGTTCATGTTGATACTCTTCTTTCTCCTTAGTTTTTTTCAAATGTTCAATGGTGTATAATGTAATTAGGTAAATGTTTAATTAGGCCGATAGGCTTTCCTTTGAAAGAGACTTTCGTCGTATTTTTTCTCTACAGTTGACACGTGTCGTCCACATTCAGCGGGCAGACAGTTTTCGTATTAGGCCTCTTTTTAATATTTTTCAGCGGGCATTCAGCGTCTCCTTTTCAATTACTTGGCATGGTCTCAACCGAAAATCTTTGCAGCTGGCGCGAGTTCTATTGCCCAGGCCTCGCACAACGGAAAACTATTATGCCAATTCCTACTTTAACCTTATATAGCTTCGACGATCTCCACACTCTCAACATGTGATTGCATTTCATATGTTCTCATGCCCAAATAGTCGTCTTCCTCCTGCTGCCATTGCTGGTGGTGGACGCCTATTTGCTATTAATTAGTCATATCCTGAACTGTTGTTGTCGTTCCATTCAGATCCCTGTTACACTCTTTGGCACCTCCTCCTGCTGATTACTTACAGTCCGTTTGTAATCGAAGTAGCAGCATCATTTATTGATCCCTGTTACACTCTTTGGCACCCCCTCCTGCTGATTACTTACAATCCATTTGTAATCGAAGTAGCAGCATCATTTATTGCGGGATCGGCCGAGATGGCGAAATATATGGAAATGGTGGACGCGGGTATAAGGATCGCTGCCAGGTTCAATTCTCACTGCCCTCAGAAATCATGTATGTATTATCATCCAACTTCCAACAGCAACACTCACTCTGATATAACTTGCCCCAAAAATGAGGTACAGGGCGCCTCGTCTCGTGCCATGCAAGTTTCTGCATCTAACGCCAATGCAATGTTTGAGATACTCTGTATTGCTGTTTAGGCTGCAATTTCTTTATCTCCTTCTGCAAGAAAGACAATGTGATGGAGACTGTCCCCTCTCCCCAATTTTTAATCAATTATTATTTCATCCTTTTTCCATATAATCTTGTTATGCATGATATCACAGAGCATAATATTTGGGCATGCTTCTGTTCTTTTTGGTTTAAATGCAATCTTAGTGTTAGTTCAGCGATTTCTATTGTTTTTTTATTGATTTTTATGCCTTAAATACTGGAAAATGCTGAATCAGATCGATTTCCTGAAATCTATTTTTAAACCTTTTTCCCTGTTGATATGAAAATAAAAATGGGGAGGGTTACAAAGAAAACAAATCTAATTAAGAACAACAAAAACAAATCTATGGCACTCAATACCCAATGAGAAGAATGGAATGGCATGCTAACCATACATAAATTCTCTAACCACAAGGGCTACGAGTCAGACCAACCATATTTTGGGATTTTCCCAAACGCGTTGCTATGCGTTAAACTATAACGCTTCATTTTCGGTCATAGGAGTATAGGAAACCAAAAATCTTTAAATTTGGTTGATTTGATGGACAAATTGCCTTTCTGATATTTTAGTTTAATGCTTCATTTTCGGTCACATGAGTATGGCAAACCAAAAATCTCTAAATTTGGTTGATTTGATGGACAGATTGCCTTTCTGATGTTTTAGGCCTGTAACAGTCGTTTGTTTTTGTATTTTTTTCAACCCAGCTCTGTAATGGGGGAAAGCTTCAAATTCTAGTAGTGATCAACAATAGGCTAAATGGTAGCATATCAGAGGTATATAGGAATTGTACAAGTCTTCTTCCGTTTAGACTGGCAAACAATAAGTTCAGTGGAGAAATTCCAAAGGGTCTAGGGGGATTGCCAAGAGTTTCGGTGCTACATCTCAGTTCTAACAGCTTTGAAGGAAGCATTTCTAAAGATATTGGCAATGCTAGAATTTTATCTAACCTACAAATTGACTGTAATAGATTTTCATAATTTCAACAGGCTTCGAAAGTTGGTTAGTTTGCAGCTTTACCAGAATAAACTTGAGGGTGAGATTCTTAAGAATATTGGTACGATGGCATTGGAATTTTTAGATGCTTCGGATAATATGCTCTCAGGAATACTTCCAAAGGGTTTAGGCAATTTAACTAGGCTAAAATCTTTGAATTTGTTTGAAAATAGATTTTCCGGCGAGATTCCTCCACGGATTGCTGAGCTGACCTTGTTGAAAACTCTGAAATTGTTTCGCAATTCGCTCACTGGGCAAATTCCTCATAAGCTTGGAAGCAAGAACCAGTTTGAGGTTTTGGATTTATCTGAAAACCAGTTAAGTGGGCCATTGTCAACCCAGCTCTGTAATGGGGGAAAGCTTCAAATTCTAATGTGATCAACAATAGGCTAAATGGTAGCATATCAGAGGTATATGGGAATTGTACAAGTATTCTTCGGTTTAGACTGGCAAACAATAAGTTCAGTGGAGAAATTCCAAAGGGTCTATGGGGATTGCCAAGAGTTTCGGTGCTACATCTCCTCTTATTTATCCCATTCCAAAATAAAAAATATCAGTTTTTTACCTCAATCATTTCTATTCCAAAATATTTCAGAAATCAAAATAAACCCCACAAATAAAAATGCAAACAAATTAGCCTACCTAGAAGTATGTTCTCTTTTGCATTGCATTTTTGCTAAAAGGAAATGAAATGCAAAAAACAGGGTGATATTGCATATGAAAATAAATGGATAAAATCAGGGTGATATTGTATATGAGAATAAAAGGATTTTGACTTTTCTGTATATGGTGTTTCAGTTTCAATGCCAAAAATCTGCTAGAGCGGTTAAGAGGAAAGCGATTAATGTTTGTTGGAGACTCAATAAGTCAAAACCAATGGGAATCCATGGTCTGCATGCTTCAAGCAGTGATTCCTAGCAATATTAGTCAATAAGCTTCAATATTCAAGGCCCTGGCAAGCTGATAAATGTAGTTTCCATGGATAGTTGTGCATTTGATTATATGGTGAGTAATGAAGTCTTACAATCTTCTTTCTCTGAAAAGGATTATGATGCTTCTGTGGAGTTTTTCTGGGCTCCACTTCTGGTTGATCTGCACAATAACAGTCAGAACCAGAGAATTCTCAATCTGGACACTCTTGCGGATAATGGTGTTTATTGGAAAGGAGTTGATGTATTGGTTTTTGAGTCATCCCATTGGTGGCAAGATCAAAGGTGGGAAGTATCAAAACTCTGAACTTTCTGATTAAAATTTTCAACAAGGGGCAGCCAAATTTAGTGTTGTAAATGATATTAAAAATGTAATAGTTTGGAATGTAGTTGGACAGATGGGCCCTGATCATGGCTAACAATCAGCTTTACACAAACATGGATCCACTTGTGGCTTACAAGAGGGCATTGATGACGTGGGCAAACTGGATACCTGCAAATATCGATCCCAAAAAATCACTTGTCTTCTTTAGCACCTCGTCCCCTACACATTACAGGTAAATCTTTATACAAACACACATTGTATATATTATAGGGCATTTTTGATGTGGATTGCAGTTTTCATGAATATTTTGGAATTGGAAGTTTAAGATTTAAAAAAATATAATTGTTCTTATGATAGATCAAATTCCAAGATATTCATGAAATCTATTCAAGTAGCTATGGCTCTTATTTTAGGTATACAAAATGGTTTTCCTCATAAAATTGATGTAAATGTGCAGCCCAATTTATTGGAATCAGAAGAACGGGCAGAAATTCTATGGTCAGACTGATCCAGTGCAATTTGAAGGATACTCGCCTCCAGTGATTCCTCAGGTGTCCATAGTGAAGGAAGTTATAGGGACTATGATTTTTCCTGTTACTCTGCTGGATATCAAGGACTATCCCAATTTCGCAAAGATGGTCACCCTTCAATTTATAGTAGTCCCGTTACTAGTGATGAGAAGCAGCGTCCTGAGCAGTTTGCAGATTGTAGCCATTGGTGTTTACCAGGCGTCCTTGATACATGGAACAAGCTTCTATATGTCACTTTGCTTTCCAAGGGTGTAGGGAATTGATAATTCTTATTGATCCCTGAAGCTGGGCCAAATCTAGGACCTGGTTGGCCATAAGGAGGAAATCCTCTACCTTGACTCGCTGGAGCAGTAAACATATCTGGCATTGCAAACCCATCCACAGGGCCCATTCCAATCCTGTCAAAGCCATAAGTATCACCAGAAACCATACCTGGATGAAAGCCCAAAGCCTTTGATCCTGCCATTCCCCGGCTACCCCTTGACATTGTCCCACGCCACATCATTCCTCTTCCCTTGCCTCTTCCTTGGCTTGCACTCCAAGTCTGGCTTGAGCTTTCTTGGTCATCGCAAACATTGATTTGAACTTATTTCAGTAAAACGTGAGAGAAAAAAATCACAAAATTATGCTTATTCCTGTATTGGGTTATGATGGAAACAAAAATTTACTTGTTGGGTTGCTCTAGATTGAAGATTTCTGGAATGAGTTGTTATTCACTTGTATTCGTTACCGTATGGGTGTATGATGACTATCAACGTTTCGATTTGGTTGTTTTGCAAAATTTTCACCTTAGTTTTTGTGTTGACTTTACATGCTCACACATTTGAATGTGTTTGGTTAACATTTTTTATGTAGATTTTGGTTAAGTCTGGTTTTCTGTTTAGGAATAAGAGTTTTGTAGGGAGATTCTAGGTTTGGCAAATTTGCAGTTTCTTCTACTACTTGAGACTATGGACGACTCCGTTCCTCTGGGCTAATCCGGGGACTGAAGGAAGAATGTGAGAAATTGCAGATTGCTTGGGAAAAAGCAAAGTGTAGGAAGGCTGTGGCGCAAGTTGCAAAACTATACAGGGCCCTTAAAGAAACAAAGACTGAAACTTCTACAATCTACAATAATTTGCAGTACTCGAGTGATTTTCAGCCAAACATAAAATCAAATAGGGTTTTGATCGAAACCAAAAGTTAGAAAAGGGCTTTAAGCCAATTTTTCTACCTACTATTTAAATGAACTTTTAGCTGGTCAATTTTTTTTATAACATGTTGGGCCGGACCAAAAAATCAAAGAGTATTTTAGAACAGGCCCGGAATTGGGGTCGCAGTTCAAAATGTATTCTACAAAGTTAAAACAGAGTTTGGATCTACAATTCTTGGGATTAGGTTTTGAATGGCCATTCCCATTGGTCACCAAACTCGGACTTGGCGAGGGATAATCGAAAAGACCATCGACTGGAACTGTGAATGTCTTGGACTTAACCTAAAATAAATACTTAATCAAATTACAAATGATTAAGTTATCCATTGTGTTCCATTATACACATGCAGGGCCTTGGTTCAGTGCCCACAAACACGCGTTAGGGCACACATAGTCGAGGGTCATAACAAGTAAATAACTTGACAAGTACATACTCTATAAGAAAAAGTTCAACACGGGGTGTCCTGACAAACATATCATGACAAGTTAAAAAGGAGATCCTCTTTCTCAATTTATGTTCTGCTCTTAATTCTTGAGAGATCAATAACTCCTCTGAGGCGTTTTGAAAATCATTATAATCCGTTTGTCTGAACAGGGCGACATCTTCCAGACAAAGCAATTGATCTTGTGGATGAAGCATGTGCAAATGTAAGAGTTCAACTAGATAGTCAACCTGAAGAAATCGACACCCTTGAAAGGAAAAGGATTCAACTAGAAGTTGAGTTGCATGCCCTTGAAAAGGAGAAAGATAAACCCAGTAAAGCTTGTTTGGCTGAGGTTTGTACTTGAGATAACCTTATTGCATTTTCTTCGATGTCTTTCTGATCAGTGATCAGCCTGTAGGCATTTTTATTATGATGGGGATTCTCTGATGTAAAGATGTCTTTTGAAAATTCTTTGTATGTTGGGGGGTGTTCACTGTTGTTTGACATAGTGAAAATTGTTGGTCGGTAAGAACCGTTAGTATCATAACCTTTAAATAACTCATTTTCTTTTCTGATTCTTATAGGTTCCCATGGAGCTTGATGATTTGAGAGATAAGTTGCAACCGTTGAAAATGA
This sequence comes from Pinus tabuliformis, assembly GCA_031772625.1. Lineage (NCBI taxonomy): Eukaryota > Viridiplantae > Streptophyta > Pinopsida > Pinales > Pinaceae > Pinus > Pinus tabuliformis. The sequence goes on from CM062810.1 coordinate 590,080,260, forward strand.
AATACCAAAAAGAAAAAGAGACAGTAGATGAAATATCCAGGGACTGAAGCAAGAATATGAGAAATTGCAGATTGCTTGAGAAAAAGCAAAGCGTAGGAAGGCTGTGGCGCAAGCTGCAAAACTATACAGGGCCCTTATAAACCAACAAAGTTTAAAAAAATATTGTTTCTTAAACTTTTCATTCATATATATATATATATATACTAAACCCTACGCCGTTTGCTTTCCCAAGTCTAGGCAAACTCCCAAGTCTGTAGAGAAAGCGGAGTCAGCTCCCAAGTTTTGTGGAGTAAACTTCCAATTTTTTTTTGTATGAATTTTAATATATTTTCCTAGAAGTCTTAAGTGTTCTATGATTTGGATTTTCCAGCAATCATTATTGGATTTTGGTTATAGAAAAATTGTTGGCGAACTTTTATTGTATCTGGGTCGTGCAATCTCAACGATTAATATCTATGATTCCAGTTATTTTACAAATTATTTAACCAAATTTTAGGCAAAAATGATCAGGAAGAAAAATGATTGGAAACGTTTCATTCTAAATTTTTAGTCAAATTTTGGGGAAAAAATAACTGGAAAAGGTCCCAATTATAGCATGTTCCAAGTCAACTGCATAGGCTTGCTAAGTCCTGAGTCAACTGTTGACTGTCTTGCCACGCTGAGTTGGTTGCTTTAAAGCCAAGTCTGGTAACTTTGGTATGCATATATATGTATTTATATACGTTTCGTCCATCTGTCTTCCATTTTATGCTTGCATAGAATACGATTGAGTTGTTGCTCATGATGTAGGATTTTGACCCTGTGTTTTATCGCACAGATGGCACGAAACCAATCATTTATAAATTATATGATTTGTTAGCGAATGAATAAATGTTGTGTTGATATGAAAACCTTTTGGTTATCTTGAGTGCAGGTTTCATTCAATTAGAAAGTTTTCAGAAATCAGTGGAAGGCATTGCCCTTTTGCCACTATGGTCACAGAAGGTTGTGCTGAAAGAAGTTGGTGAAATATATGTAAAGCATAATGCAATGTATTCAGAGGTTCAGAGACCTGTTTGGCTGCACCAGATTACTCTAATTACATAAAGACCTGCAATTCTAAAAACAAACCTGTTGATTGTGCTTTCAAATCATTCATTACAAAAGGTTCTTTTGAAGGTCTATCATTAGTACTGCAACAATATGTTGGAGCAGAAGGTAAGAATCACTTTGACGGTACTCTCCTTGAAGTTAACATTATATTTTCTTTGTCAGCCTCACTAAGCATGAAATTGGAATGAAGCCTCATTTTCCTAACGAGAGTTTATGGTTCAACATAGGTCATGATTGCAAAATAATTACTGATATTCAGGAACTAGTCCTTACAGTCATTGTTGGTATCCAGAAACTAGATTCATTGTCTTTCATACTGTTAACATGGGATATTTACGTGGATGGATTTTTCTGTTTTGCTTGGTGATCTCCTATGATGAAATAGTTTCGTCTTTCTTCCTTAGACAAACTCTGGTCTTGACAAATTGTTCTGTTGTTGCAAATGCTAGTGGAAATCCTATGTGGGTTATTTTAATATAGGTTTGCCATTGGCACTGAGAACAAGAAAATAAATCAGGTAGACTAGAGACATTTAATGTTTGACCATATACCAAATGCTCTTGATAATTGTCCATGCATGTAGGGTAGGTATCAAGCAGTATTCAAAAAGATAAATTTGAATTCATATATTGATTGAGTGCGAGTTATGTGATGCGGGGAATTTCAGCTTAAGGGGATTAATTTGTATACATACATCGACCAACCCACATACACCAACGACCTCGAATGCCTTCACTGAGCCTTTAATTCTTTAAATGGAACACTAAGGCATTCTAGCAACTCCGACTACTGTTTTTGGCTACTACTTCTCTGGTATGGCAGGTGTTGAGGTTTCCCTTGTTATAAACTAGAAAAGAAATTAGATATCCCAAATGATTGAGGCCAGATTAAACTCAGGTATATCCTGCCACTTATTCTGAAGCTAAATATTATCCATGAATATAGTAACTACCCAGAGCTCAGGAGCCAGGAAATTTCTGTGGATAACTAGAGGGTGTACTTGTGAATGCAACTGCAGAATTTTGTGAAAGGTTCACTTGTCTGTAGATTGTAGAAATTTGATGGACAACATATCAATTTTAGTTGAAGAGAGTTTCATTGTATGGGGCAGGTTATACCAGATTTGATTTAATTGTATTGTATATGTTTAATAATGAAAAATTAAAAATCATGAGGGGTATCGTTTTTACCACATACCTTTCAATTTATTACTGCAGGGGAGTGCCATTAAATTTCTGTTATGAAATCGTTGCAGTGGGAGATATTTTTATAAGAAAAATTGCAGCTTTGTCGAACAGTTCTTGCTTTATTGTTTCATTGCTTATACATGGATATTCAGCTCATACAAAAGGTTGTATCGATCTGGCTGGTATTGAGCGTACTTGGTCTCAGGTTGTATCGATCTGGTTGGTTTTTAGAGTACTGGGTCTCAGGCCTTTGTATCACGTAGAACTATCACTCTGCAAGTATAGTTTTACTATTAGCTTTGTAAATATTTTTCCTTAGCAATAGCTTATGGCTTGGACAAGAAGGGTGGAGAGGAAAATATTGTTGTTTTTGATCTTGGCGGTGGCACGTTTGATGTCAGTGTTCTGACTATTGACAACAGAGCTTTTGAGGTTTTGGCTACAAACGGTGATACCCATCTTGGAGGTACTCTGTCTGAACTTTGTCTGGCAGTTTTACATTATGAATTTGAATACGTGCACAATTTTATATTATGAATTTGAATACGTGCACGGTGGTTATGATTGACTTTTTTGGTTGGCTTTCGAGCTTTGAACTTACCAGGATGTACACTAATATGCAGGCGAGGACTTTGACCAAAGGATAATGGAATATTTCATCAAATTGATCAAGAAAAAACACGGAAAGGATATTAGTAAAGATAGAAGAAATGAAATAAGACATTCAATGTGTTCCTTGTAGTATAGATATAAACAAAACATCTAAAGAAAAGTAATTGCACAATGATCCAGTCCAAGAAAACAAGGTTTACCACAAACCAATTAACTCTTCTAAAAAAATTCAAAAATTCCAATTAAATAATCCTATTGGCCTCTCTTTGTACCTTTTGGGACAATTGCTAGTAATATTAATGGTGTACAATGTAATTAGGTCAATGTTTAATAATATTAATGGATTAGGTAAATGTTTAATAATATTAATGGTGTAAAATGTAATTAATTTAATTACATTTTTTTCATTATTTTTGGGTGAAATGTTTGATATATTATATTATAATTTTGGTTACTTAAAATAAAATAAAAATAACATTATTAAAATAAAAATTATAAGTTATTATTTATTTTATCAATTTTTGTTGGGTAGTTAAGGTAAATTTGAAATAAAAATAAAAATAACCCTATATTAAAATAAAAAGTTGTTATTTTTTAATTAATTTTTATTGGGTAGTTATGGTAAATTTGACTTGGTCAAGTTAGTTTTTGAGCTCTGAGTTTATGAGAACCCATGGTATTGTCCATGGGATTTAAATCCCTTTTTAGTAGATAAAGAGTTAAAATGGATCTAGATTGGTATTAATGGTAGTTTAACAAATTGTTTAAATTAAATGCTTTTTAACTAAATAAATTATATATAAGAGAGCCTTCTAAGTTAGGTAAGTTTGAGCTTTTTAATTGAATTGTGTATAAATGTTAATATCTTTAAAATTATGTAAGTTTGAGCCTTTTAATTGAATTGTGTATAAATGTTAATATCTTTAAAATTTTGAAATTTCAATAGTGATTTTAGTAAACTTTTTTTAAAAATAATAAAATTTTAATATTTAATAAAAATAATGAAATTAATATAAGTGAGACAAAATTATCATTAAATCTAAAAAAAATAGATTTAAAATTTAATATAAATGATATATTTAATTATCAATTATTTAACAAGTATAATTTATCAATATATTTTAAATTAAAAGAAATATAAAGTTGAATTATAAATGATTTAATAACTTTTTATATTAATACAATGTGAATTTCAGCTATTTAAATCATTTAATATATTAGCCTAAATCATTTATCAATTATTGAGAGGGGTCAAATTTTTTGAAGTGAAAACCTCTTTTTTTAGTGCAAAACCTGAAGAAATGTTTGCATGCCAAAAAATTTGATCCCTCTTAGCATTTAATAAATTCAGAATTAATATGGATCTACACTGGTTCTAATTAGTGTACCATGTCATTGCTACTCAACAAGTATTTAATCTTATTTATAAATTAACATAACATTTATTATTATGCTTACCAATCTAGTTCCAAAATGACAATGGTATGTTTACAACATTTGATTGAGTGATTACACTTGTGACTCAATAACAAGGTAATATTCAACTATGAAAGACATAATTCCACTAGGAGGGTATGCTACCATTTGGTTCACTTTCCATATACTTCATGATAATTGTTCTTTTTTTGCAAGGTGTTGGTTCTCATTATTACTTTGATTATAAACAACATAGATAATAAATCATAACACTGGTTCAACATATACCATTCATGAATTTTAAGGTTAGCATTGAATATAGTAGTAATACATAAGCATACTCTTGTATGCTCCTCATAGTAAAATGGTATTTCCCTTAAATTAAATCTTGTGATTATGTAGGAGTCCTCAACAATAACTACATCCCTTTGCACAATGCCCTTGCGGAACTTGACTCCTTGATACATTGTTAGTGCTTTCACTTGTTATTAGTTGCTTGTCCCTATCTCCAGGAAAATTTTAATTTATAGGGACCTCTTCCACTTAGCAAAGCACAAAGCAAGGTCTTGATCTCCATTGAATCCATTCCCTCTAGTTCCATAGTGTTGGCATAAAGAATTTTAGCTACTGGCTGCTCTTTGGGTATCCCTAAAATTCGTATACCTTGGCTCATTACAGTGATGAATCAGACAAGTGTATAATGTGATTTCAATGACACCTTATCTCATTTGTAGTGAACATTTCTACCAGCTCCATGCAGAGGACCCTCTTTTCAATATGTTTTCAATTCTATGTTTTGAAATTTTTTTAATTAGAAATGTAAAATCATAATTTTAATTAATTATATGTTTTAAATTTTATTTTTAAATTAAAAATATAAAATCATAAATTTAAATGGTTCAAATTACATTATAATGCACTTAATATTTATAATAAGGGTAGCCCTTTCCAAATTTATACTTTCCATTATATATTAAATATTATCCATTAAAATGAAAATAAATATCTACAAATTTTAATAATAATAAAGAATTTGGCATGTTAATATTTTTTTATTAGTAATTTTAAAATTATAAATTACAATTTTTGAAATTATATTACATTTTTCATGTATTATTGTATATAATATTTATAAAATTAAATAAAATAACCATATATTTAATAAAAATTTTATTATTATCAATTTTATGGTTTGAAATTTTTCCAAAATAAAAATATAAAATTATAATTTTAAATGGTTCAAATTTCATTGTAATTCACTTGATATTTATAATATTTATGGGCTTTTCCAAGTTTATGTTTTCTACTTTATATTACATATTATTGATTAAGATAAAAACAAATATCTACAGATTTAAATAATTGCATGGAGAGACTTTAGTCCAACATGAATGATTACATGGGAGATTTTAGCCCAAAGTGAATGAGATGTTCTAAGGTTATATAATGTTATTTAAAATTGTTAATTTAGTTAAATTACATAAATATAATATAAAATAAAATAAAATAAGAATTATAATTATTAATAATTAAACAATTTTAGATTCATCTTAACTCTAGATTTAGATATCCTACAAAGGGATCAAATTTCTCAAGGTACAAGCTTTTCCTTTAGATCCATCTTAAGAGTTTGTTCTATTTGCATGGTTTGCGAAATATTACAAAGACCCAGTTTTTCACATGAGTGAGAGAGACAATTTACTTGATGTGGTTTATAAACATGTATATGCATCTCCTAGATGGGGAGGAGCATGTGGAGGGATATGGAGGTGAGTATGAGATTGTTTTGTGTGAGAAATCCATCACAACTTGTTAGATTTCTCACTCTACAATGTTTCTATGTGCTTGAGTTTGTGCTAAAAGGAAATCTAACACATGTTAGATTTTCTTTTACATTGCAATGTTCTTAATCTAGAACACATTAGACTTATTTAGTCCTAAAATGTTGTTATGTTCTTGTGTTTGTGCTAGAAGGAAATATAGCATGTGTTAGATTTATTTCAAATTTAAATATGCTTGTGTTTGTGTTGAAAAAAAAATTAACACAAGCTAGATTTCTTATACTCTACAATGTTGTTGTTGGCAACGTGTATGTATTTGTGGTAGACATAAATCTAGTACTTGTTAGATTTCTCACTCTACAATGTTTCTATGTGCTGGAGTTTGTGCTAAAAGGAAATCTAACACATGTTATATTTTATTTTATATTGTAATGTTGTTAATCTAGCAAACATTAGACCTATTTAGTACTACAATGTTGTTATGTTCTTGTGTTTGTGCTCGAAGAAAATATAGCATGTGTTAGATTTATTTTAAATTTAAATGTGCTTGTGTTTGGGTTGGAAGAAAATTTAACACAAGCTAGATTTCTTATACTCTACAATGTTGTTGGCAGCGTGCTTGTATTTGTGGTAGACATAAATCTAGCACTTGCTAGATTTCTCACTCTACAATGTTTCTATGTGCTCGAGTTTGTGCTAAAAGGAAATCTAACACATGTTAGATTTTCTTTTACATTACAATGTTGTTAATATAGCACACATTAGACTTATTTAGTCCTAAAATGTTGTTATGTTCTTGTGTTTGTGCTAGAAGGAAATATAACATGTGTTAAATTTCTTTCAAATTTAAATTTGCTTGGGTTTGTGTTGGAAGAAAATTTAACACAAGCGAGATTTCTTATACTCTACAATGTTGTTGTTGGCAACGTGCTTGTATTTGTGGTAGACAAAAATCTAGCACTTCCTAGATTTCTCAACCTACAATGTTTCTATGTGCTTGAATTTGCGCTAAAAGGAAATCTAACACATGTTAGATTTTCTTTTACATTGCAATGTTGTTAAACTAGCACAAATTAGACTTATTTAGTCCTAAAATGTTGTTATGTTCTTGTGTTTGTGCTAGAAGGAAATATAGCATGTGTTAGATTTCTTTCAAATTTAAATGTGCTTGTTTTTGTGTTGGAAGAAAATTTAACACGAGTTAGATTTCTTATACTCTATAATTTTGTTGTTGGCAATATGTTGTATTTGTGGTAGATAAATCTAGCACTTGCTAGAATTCTCAATCTACAATGTTTCTATGTGCTTGACTTTGAGCTAAAAGAAAATCTAACACATGTTAGATTTTCTTTTACATTGTAGTGTTGTAATATTTGTGGTCGACATAAATCTAGCACTTGCTAGAATTCTCAATCTACAATGTTTCTATGTGCTTGACTTTGAGCTAAAAGGAAATCTAACACATGTTAGATTTTCTTTTACATTGTAGTGTTGTTAATCTAGCACACATTAGACTTATTTAGTACTACAATGTTGTTATATTCTTGTGTTTGTGCTAGAAGGAAATATAGCATGTGTTAGATTTCTTTCAAATTTAAATGTGCTTGTGTTTGTGTTGGAAGAAAATTAACACAATCTAGAATTCTTATATTGTACAATGTTGTTTTTAGCAACGTGCTTGTATTGGTGGTAGACATAAATCTAGCAGTTGCTAGATTTCTCACTCTTGAATGTTTCTATGGGCTTGAGTTTGCGCTAAAAGGAAATCTAACACATGTTAGATTTTCTTTTACATTGCAATGTTGTTAATCTAGCACACATTAGACTTATTTAGTCCTAAAATGTTGTTATGTTCTTGTGTTTGTGCTAGAAGGAAATATAACATGTGTTATATTTCTTTCAAATTTAATTTTGCTTGTGTTTGTGTGGGAAGAAAATTTAACACAAGCCAGATTTCTTATACTCTACAATGTTGTTATTGGCAACGTGCTTGTATTTGTGGTAGACATAAATCTAGCACTTCCTAGATTTCTCACTCTACAATGTTTCTATGTGCTTGAGTTTGCACTAAAAGTAAATCTAACACATGTTAGATTTTCTTTTACATTGCAATGTTGTTAATCTAGTACACATTAGACTTATTTAATCCTAAAATGTTGTTATGTTGTGTTTGTGTTAGAAGGAAATATAGCATGTGTTAGATTTCTTTCAAATTTAAATGTGCTTGTGTTTCTGTTGAAAGAAAATTTAACACAACCTAGATTTCTTATACTCTACAATGTTGTTGTTGGCAACGTGCTTGTATTTGTGGTAGACATAAATCTAACACTTCCTAGATTTCTCACTCTACAATGTTTCTATGTGCTCGAGTTTGCGCTAAAAGGAAATCTAACACATGTTAGATTTTATTTTAAATTGCAATGTTGTTAATCTAGCACACATTAAACTTATTTAGTCCTACAATGTTGTTATGTTCTTGTGTTTGTGCTCAAAGGAAATATAACACGTGTTAAATTTCTTTCAAATTAAAATGTGCTTGTGTTCGTGTTGGAAGAAAATTTAACACAATCTAGAATTCTTATACTCTACAATGTTGTTGTTGGCAACATGCTTGTATTTGTGGTAGACATAAATCTAGCACTTGATAGACTTCTCACTCTACAATGTTTCTATGTGCTCAAGTTTGCGCTAAAAGGAAATCTAACACATGTTAGATTTTATTTTATGTTGGAATGTTGTGAATGCTTACATGTTTCTGTTTAGGCTAAAAGGAAATCTAGCTTGTGCTAGATTTTTTTGTCGTGTAATGTTGCCATTGGAAATTTTTATATGTTTGTGTTATAAGTAAATGTAACACAGACTAAATTTTTCTCACCCTACAATGTTGTTATGTGATTATGTTTCCATTAGAAGGAAATATAGTATGCATTATATTTCTTTCACCTTGTAATGTTGTTATTTGCAACGTTCTTGTGTTTTTTATAGGAGGAAATCTTTGTACACTATCCCATTCTTAGACTACATATTCCATATGAAGGGCCTTCTAATCATTTTGGGGTTTAATATTTTTTATATTATAACAATAGTCTATGTAGGCATGGACTAAAACCTCATAGTCTCTAAAAGGCAAGGTCAAATGTCCCAAGAAATATTATTATTACAGTGTTTTTATTGACATTGTGTTTATGTTTTTGCTAGAAGGAAATTTAGCATCCACTAGATTTGCTTTACAATACAATGTTGTTGTTGGCAATCTTCTTGTATGCAATAGAATATAGTCTAGCATGGGTTATATTTCCTTTGCCTTGCAATATTTTTAATGACAATGTGTTTGTGTTTGTGGTAGAAGGAAATCTAGCTTGTGCTATATTTATTTTGTTTTGCAATGTTTTTCTTGGAAATATGAATGTGTTCGTACTAAAAATAATTCTAGCACGTGCTATATTTATTTCACCTTACAATGTTTTTTTTGACAATATCCATGCGTTTGTAATATAAATAAATCTAGGATGCGAATATTTCTTTTGCTTTTTAAGATTCTTGTTGGCAATATGCTTTTGTTCGTGTTAGAAGTAATTATATCACATTTTATATTTCTTTCACCTTGCAAAGTTGCTATGTGTTTTTCTTTGATCTAGACGAAGATCTAGAAGAAAATCTAACGATCGCCATAGTTAATGTTCTTTCATTGTGTTTTGCTTTTATTTTTCTAAAGCAAACTAAGAATGTACATGACTAGAAGAGATAAATTTTGTGTACATATGATGTTGTAGTTTCTACAATTGTTTTTATTTATTCACAATGTAATGTCTTTTGGAAATGTTCTTATGCTCGTGCTAGAAGGAAACCTAGTAGATGTTTGCTTTCCTATATTCACGATTAAAAGAACATAATAATATATTTGGGGGTGCCCTTTTTATAACCTTGATTAGCTATTATTGTGAGTTCTACACTTGTTATTGTTCTTGTTCATTTTGTTACACATATAATGATGTGAGTAGTTATAGTATTTATAAATTCATATTTTCATCAATAATTTGAAACTATGATAACAATTTTTTACTTTATTTTCAGATACCATGGACTATGAAGCTAGCGAGAATTCAAAGGAAGCATCCAAGGAAAAAGGAAGTTCAAGAAACACGACACCAAATTTTTTAAATGGTATGACAATTTTAGTTTATACTTTGTTACAATCGTTAGACATTGTGTTAATAACTCGTTGTTGATTAATAAAACCTATGGAAATAGCCTTAGGAGTGGGGTTTTAATGAGGACAACCCATACTAACATGGGTATTTTTTTTTCCAAGAAATTTTAACTATGTGATAACTTTTAGTGTCATATACTAAACTTGCATAACATATGTACTCATTTATTATTGTGCGTGTAAATGGAAATCGTGTATTATAAGGTTGTTTAATACTATTTGTTATTTCATGTCTTCCATAATATTTTTCTTTCTAGAAACCATGGAAATTGCTAGGCATGAAATTTGAAGTAAAGTAGCAAAGAGAAAAAGAAAAGCAAATGATATACAAATGATGCCCCCTTCAACTGATATGGTGGTTTTATATTTTATGTACTCTTTTAGAAATGGTTGGATTAGGTGGTTTCTTTTCTTAGCAATTTTACCCACGTGATAACTTTTGGTGTCATATAGTAAAACTTGCATAGCATATGTACTCATTTATTATTGTCCATGTAAATGGAAATCATGTATGATAAGGTTGTTTAATAATATTTGGTATTTCATGTATTCCATAATTTTTTTTCTAGAAACTGCGGAATCTGGTGTGCTTGAAATTCAAAGTAAAGTAGTCAAGAAGAAACAAAAAAAAGTGATATACAAACATTGCTTCCTTCAACTCGTATGGTGGTTTTATATTTTATGTACACTCTCTTAGAAATGGTTAGATTAGGTGGTTTTTTAGTATTTATAAGAACATTATGTGACAATATTTGAAATTATATTTTCAATTTGGTTAATGCAAATATTTTTTTTGTTGTTATTTGCAGAATTGGTTGGCCCAAAAGCAAATGAAATGTTACAACCATCACTTAAGAAAAAGAAAAGTTATTCAACTGAAAAGGTAGTATTAATAACACCTTCTACTTCTACTTTTGAAATGATTAAAAAATACAATACATATAATGAGTTTGTGCAAGATTGGTACATCCAAATAGAAGCTCCGATGAATATGTTTCATGATATGTATCTATTTGGATCAATAGATGGAAACGAACTAGAGATATTAGGAATAATAATTAATTGCTATGCTTACAATGAAAATGACATTGACTTTCAAGTGGAAATGATTAAAGAAAATGAGGTAAAATTAATTTCATGTCTAGTGGAGTATACAAATTTTAAACCAGATTTGATTGAAGCTTCAAGTATTGATTCAACAAATACGATAAAGATTTCAATGTTCAAGTTGGATAACTTTGAGAGCTTCTCTAAATCTGGACTAAATAGTTGTGCAGATCTTTTAAAATGCATCGCCATTGTTCTGAGATATCGCTATGTAAGAAGTAAGAAAACATCATCTGTACTTCATTTACAACAAAAAGGTAAATTTCTTGATAAAATTGATTCTCAATTACTTGCTTTTAGAAGAGTATATTTATTTGATTTGGAGGAGAATATAACAAAAAGTGATTTCAAGCTCACTATAGAATTTCAAAAAACTAGGAAAGTTGAATTTGAAACAACTAAAACCTTGCAAACCAATGTGATGAGATTCATGAAGCCTTCAAGCATTGCTATCTATTTTCAAACTTTTTTAACACAAAACTGGTTGTCGAAAGATGTAAAAAAGCCCCCAAAGTGTTCAAATTAAGGTCACAAGATAATTTAAATGTTCAAGTATTAGTGAAATCATTCCTAGAAAAAATTCAAACCTCATTACCCGATGCTCTTCTGATTCCATTTGACATCAATGAGCTTGATCCATTGGTAAACTCTATCAAAATTTTAAATGAGACAGATCTAAATTCTAAGAATATCAATTTTTGGATAGTTGATGGTCAACATACCATTCAAGTAGTGAAAGAAATTTTAACAAATCCTAAGTATAATGTATCGAGAGAAGCAAAAAAAATATAAAAAATGTAATGCTTGATTGTTGCATCCATTAGTTGAACCCACTGAGGTGATCCGCATTTGTTGTCAATTAATTATGCAAATAAGGTATTCTTCAAAACTCCATTTATTGATTGTGTGCGCTCGGAAAGACATTTCTTAATTGCCAATGACAAATTAAAGAAAATGAGGATTGGATGTTCTGAGACAGTTGAAGAGAAGGTATGTAATTTTAATTATTTTTACATTTAACATTTTATTATTGTATCTATTTTTGTTGTAGATAAATGACTAAAGCTGATAATATAAGTCATATTTTTTATATTTATAATGATTTCTCATTAGATTATAACACATTATTTAGTTTCATTTTTACATTGAATTTTTATTAGTTTATATTTATTATTTTATCATGTTGATGATGAAATGTTGTGCTCATTCTTTGTCTCTCCAATTACAAATTTTTCTTATAAAAAAATTCTCTTATATTTTGATGAACCTATTTGGGATAAATGGGACACTTTTTTTAACTGTTACCAACTAGGCACATTAAAGTGTTCTCCAAGCCAACTTGATTTGAGAACTACAAGAGAAATAGTTTACACAGTTTGACACCAGCGACTCTTCAGCCCATTCAGGGATTAACCATTGAAGAAATTGCTTTAGTAGCATATAAGCTATTGGATGAAACCATTTGGTTTTCTATTCCAATTAATCATCCATCAAATGCCATAAAATTAAAATATTATTGTTCTAAATTGAAAACCAATAGAAAAATATTGGATGCAATCGTTACATATTGTCAAAGTCATGATCAAAATTTGAATGAGATGACTCTTACTACATTCAAAATTCTTGAGCATTATGAAATTAATGATATCATATTTACCAATTTTTGCAACACGGTGGAGGGGTCTACTTATGTCAAAGGAACACGTAATACAAAGATAGAGTCCCTTTCTCAGCAAGCATGTGGAGTCCTTGATAGAATGATAAATAGATCAACAAGTGTTCAACAGGTTGATAACAATTTTGAATTTGGTTGTCATTTTGGGGGCCCTCATCTTTTGTCAACACTTTTGCACTCTTTTCCATGTCAGTTGCAACCAATTTTACATACGACCTTGTTGGTTTGGATACACTTGCTTTGAAAAAAAACAATTCCACAAGCGATATTACATTGAATTTTTTTGATTTCTTATCGAAAAAAATGAGTTGAATGACTTTACTATAATTCTCTTAGTAGAACTTTGGTTTTGTAATGATGTATGCCAGTCTTTGGAAATTTCTGTAAAGAAATCCAAGTTCAACTAAAAATGACTAGTGGCATTTATGAATATAAGTCCCAAAACAATTATAGTTATGATATAGTTCTTATTATACATTTCTATACTTCAGAATTAAAATTTTTGAAGACTATAAAAGACTCTCACACATTTGAAGACACATTTGATGAAAATGAGAGAGATTATGATTTCTCGATGGATTTAGTGGAGAAACACCAACAATGTAGTGATGCAAAAGTGGTCAGTTCTCTTTATGCGGGGAAAAATTTAATCAAGGCTTGTTGTACATATGGAAGAAGAATTTCATGTGTTGTGCACACAGAGTCACAAAGGACAATCATGTTAAATAATTACAAATCTTTTCAACTATCAATTTTGGTATCCATTAACTTCTTGGAGAATTCGGGTACTACAATTCATTTTTTTCTTCTTATAATACTTTGGATACTATTTTTTTCATATTTCTTAATTGTCAAAGAGTTCACTAAAATGACTAATGATAGAGATTCTCAAATAGAGAATGATGAAAGTGGGAAGAAAAAAATTAATCAACATAGTGCTCATGTTGTTGAAAAAAGTATGAAGATAGAAATAGGAGGAGAAGGAGGAGAGGAAGAAGTTATCATACCAGGTACATAATTTGTTTGGTTTTTTCTCTTGATAATTTTTCACATTATTTAATTTCCATATTCATAACATTTTTGGATGACTATTATAGGGAATTATGAGATGAATGAAATTAATCAAGACAATGACCATGGAACGATGGAGATAGAAATGGGTATTAATCGTTGTGACTCTATCTTTTTTTATTTTATTTTATTATTCTTTTAAATTATTGTGATTCATATCATTTCATATGTTGATTATAGTTGGAAATAAAGAGAATGCATATAATGACCAGGGTATTGTACCACAAAACTACAATCAAGACTAAAATATTACTATGGATGATTATAGATGATTCTTTTTTTTGTATAGTTGTTTAATGAATTTTGTTCATTGTCACAATTTATAACATTTTTTTTATGTTTATTATAGTGACAAGCAAAGAGAACCAAGACATTGATCAAATGAAAGTTAAACAAAAATTTAATCAAGAACAAAATATAACATCATGTACTTATGATTTGTCCACTTGTTTTCCTTGTTATTTAATGATTCTATTCATTTTCACAATTCAAAATATTTTATATGTTTAATTTGGAAACAAATAAAAGTAAATAAGATGATGATGAGGTGCAACGTTACAAAGATGAAGATAATGTCATATCAGATACTTATAACTTGTCTTCTTGTTTATCATATTATTCTTCAAACTCAAATGCTTGTAACTACAATAACTTTGTATATTTTTATTATAGGAACAAATAAAAAGGATAAAATTAACAATCAAAGTAATGTTAAAGGTGTGTGTGTGTGTGTGTTTCTTTTTAAAGGTTGCATTACTAATGTTTTTCTTGGTATTGGTATTTGATTGAAGGTTTAATATGTTTACTCTAGGTCCTAACAAGATGATAAAAGAAATTATTGTTTCATTTATAAATAGTGCAAAAACCACTCAAGGTAAATGTATCGTTTCAACAATTATTTTAGTAATTTTTGTAACATGAATAAAATGGTTTGACTATATTATTTTCCATTGTGTTGCAGCCAAAATAATTGAAAAGAAACTAGTTATTTTTGAACTAAAGGACATTTTTTTATCATAGCATCGATGATGAAGCAACAAACAACGAGCATATTGAGAAAATGGGAGCTGATGCTGATTACACAATAGAGAAAAAATTATTTTGGATTCATCCACATGCAAAATCATTTTTTGAAATGTGTTTCAAAAATGAATCTCTTGACATTGAAATTTGGACGACAACTTTGAAACAAAGCACAACAAGATTTCTAAAAAAATTGGTTTCAGAGGCATTACAAGGAACTTGTGTTTAAGTGGATTGCTTCAGACTGTAAGCCAAAAAAGGGACATAAGGTCATTGATAATCCAATGAAAGTTATACACACTAAATCATTGAAAAAAGTGTGGGAAATGCATACCCAATATGATGCAACTAGTACTATTATAGTTGTTTGTTTAATTGAGAGAGTGAAAGAGAATCCAAAAGAAAATGTGATTCTTGCCCCTCCATTCATTGGAGCAAATCAAGGGGATAATTGGTTGATCAATGAGCTATGGATAATATTGCATAAACTCAAAAGGCTATGGATGTGCGAGCTATTTTGAAGGATGTTCAATTACATATAGAAGTACCTTAAGATTACAGATGTTTATATCATGCTATTATATGTATGACATCATGAATTATTACTTTTATTTAACAACACTAATAAAAGAATTGTTGATTTGGTTTGTCATTACTGAAAATAAAATATTTTGATTTTCTTTATTTTTGGTGAGATGAATGGTCATTTAATGTTTTCATATCAAAATTTCCCATGCTATATATATATTTTACAATGGATTACATTATATGTAAAATTAATAGATAATTGGTCTATTTGTTTTAATTAGATCATTACAATTATTTGCTTTAAATGTGGTTTAAGTTATCGTTATACCTCTTAGAAATTAGTAATGTGAAGGATGACCCATTGCATTCTTATAACCCTTTTTATTCCATATAAGTTGAAAAATTATATTAAGTTGTATGTAGCACCAACAATAAACATACAATTTGTACTAAAAGAAACAACAAAAAAAACTAAGATAGAAACTCTATAAATTAACATATAATTAATTAGGTTTGAAATTTAAAAATTGTATTATATTGTATGTGAAAATTAATATATAATTAGTTTGTTTACTTGCACTAGACCATTGTAATTATAATTTTTAGTTGCAATTAAATAAATCGTTACAGGTCTTAAAATCAATGATTTAAATGGTGGGTCAATGCATCTTATAAGACTTTTATTCCATACAAATTAAATAAAGGTATTAGGCTCTATGTATAAAGTAAACATATTATTTGTTTGCTCCTTTTAATGGGGCAATTGTATTTGTATTTTGTGATACTTTGAACTCATTGTAAAATTACGTTTGCATGCAAATGGAAATAGTTCATAACAAATATTAAAATCATTTTTAAAATGATAGGTTTTTATGTCCTTAAACAATGAAGTGTTGAAGTGGAGATATATTAATATCATACATGTGGTTGCAGTGCAGATGCAGTTGGGAATTACTACAAGTCAAAAGATGTTGTTGATATTTGAAGTGGAAGAGTATTATTCCAATCATACACCAAATATGAACAAAATTTTCATATTCAAAGAGAACCAGATTGGCAGATTGGTGATAGGTCCTATTTTTTAAGGCCTTTTCAGTAAGAAGTATTAAAATATTGCTTAAGAAATTATGATGTCGCAATATGGACATTAAATGTCACTGACAAGTACATTTGAAAAGTACTTGAAAAATCAAATATTGATATAGAGGACTTTAAATTTGCATGGGACAGGTCTCATTGTCATTTGCAAACAAAAGTGGAAGTAGGGAAAGGAAGATAATTTTACGAGAAAATGTTGATTGATGTGTGGTCCCAATATGGAGATAATTATGAAGAATCAAATGTATTTCTAATAGATACATAAAAGCATACTTCTCATTTCATTAGATATCGATCAAACCACATCTTGATAAAATCATATACAGGAAAAGAGCAAGATATGTGGCTTATGCAAGTTTTATTCCCCTTTCTTAAGACACTTCATCATATCAAACAAAAACATGAGTACATTCGAATGTTCAGTAGAACATGTACTTCATTGTAGTTCATGGAGATAAGTTCTTTTATAAATTTGTTGAAAAGTACATTCTATTTTTTCAATACATTTTGGACATGGTTTTTGTTGAATCAATTTGTATGATTTTATATTTTTTGAAATATATGGGAATTTCCAATTATATTAATATGTATATTTCTTATTATTTATAAATGTTTTTGCAATGACCTTGTTGTATCGATTTTTTTCTAAGATATGTGTGCGCGCGCACATGTTCTTAAATGAATTATTTGCCATTCAAATTATCTTATATGAACCATCGAGGTGTGTTACTTTTAATGACTTATGTTTACTTATATGTATTAATAATGATATATAAATGTGAGATATAAGTTTTGAAATAGAACTCTTTGCACACAAAGGTGCTATTCTTACTAAAGAAATTATAATAATTAACTTGATAAACGTTATGTGCATTATTCACTATTCACAATGCATTATTCACTATTAAGGCTAATGATAAATGTGTCATAGGTAAATGATTTGATCTTTTTGAAGCATAAGATATGTGATTTCTCAATTGATAGTTTTCATAAATTTATATGCTAAAATCAATTAATGGTTGTAACTGCAATCATATCATATTGAAAATCAACAAGGCACAAAGTTAGTTATTCATTGTTTACATATAAAATGCACTAATATGAATGCATAAATGAGATATGTAATTTTTTAGATAAAAATATATTGTATATAATTTTGCATTTCTTAAAAAAACATATATATGATGATAATGATTGATAAGTGGATTATCAAGGTTTTATTACATACTATCATGGATGAATTATGTCATTGAACTTTTTGAATCGTAAGGCATCTAATTTCATTATTTAAAGTTGTTTTTTCTGTAAATTTATATTTTAAATAAACTGAAATCATATCACTTGAGTTATAATTATATTATTGACTTGTACTTAGTTATGTCCATTAATATGAGTGTAAAAAAGTGATTTATAAGAGCCATATACTATGATGCATTTTTTCAAAAAATAAGTCTTTTAATTTCTTGATAATAAGTATTAAGTGAACTATTTAGGCTAACAAGTGATGGCTCATAAGTGAATACTACTCGTTAAATTGTAGGGCATTCAATTTTTAAACCATATTTTTTTTCATATATTCTTGAATCAACTATTTGTATATGTAATCATCTCATCTCATTTAATTTAATAAGGAATCTATTTATTGACTTTTATTTGTCTATTACATAATCTATTAAGAGTGTATTAATCTCATATTGTATTGTTTTGAAACAAAACTATATGAAAAAAAAAATTCTTTTCTTAATAAAACATGGAATAATTAATTAACAATGTGTTAAGTGGACCATCTAGACTCATTAAAGAAATGGGTAAAAAATGGTTGTATTTAAACTTTTTGCACCACAAGACATTGATTTTCCAATCCATATTAGCATTTTGTCATTTTCAATTCCTAAATAGTTTATTTGTGGTTTAAATAATTTCATAGAATTCAATATGACTTGAAGAATGCCATTTGGTTATATGCATTGATAGAAGTTCATAAATGTGATGCAATTTTTAAATGTAACCCTTAATATAAGTAAATATATATATTTTACAAAACACATTATAATTAATTGATAATGAGTTTTAAGTGGTCTATATAAATCCATTTATCGACTTTTATTTTCATATCATGAAGTTTAATCTAAGTGTGTAAATGTGGCACTTTAAAAAAAAATAAAACTCCATGTATCATAAAATGTTTTTCCTAACAACACATGGAATAATTAATTGGTAATGAATGTTAAGTAGATTGCTAAAGTTATTTCAAGGTACGGGTCATAAATAAGTGTACTTAAACTTTATGTAACATATGACATTTGATTTTCCCACCTTTATTAACATTTGGTAAATTTCAATTCTTAAATAAATTATTTGTAATTGAAATAATCTCATAGAAACCAACAAGACAAGTATGTCTTAAATTATGTTTAGAATGTATGTATGTATAAATGGAATTTGTTTTTGAAATAAAGATCTCAAAGTAAGTAAAAAATATATTTTTTAGAAAATTAATAATTTAAAATCAATTATTTATGAGTTCTAACTAGTTTATTCTATTTTGAATTGACAACTTTTTCTAACTATGCTTTATTAAATCAATTGTTCATATATGTAATCATGTCATATAAGTCAATAAGTCAAGAAAGCATTAATTGATTTTTATTTAACTATCATGTGGTTTAATATGAATGTATAAATGTGAAATTGTTATTTCTAGAATAAAAAACCATGTAAAGAAAATGAATTTTCTAATAAAACATGGATTAATAAATTCACCACGAGCATTAAGTAGACTGTTTAAGCTCATTCAAGAGATGGGCCATAAATGGATGCCTTTAAACTTTTTACACCATATGACATGCTTTTCCCATCAATATTAACATTTTGTAAATTTGAATTCTTAAATAAACTATTTGTACTTAAAATAATCTCATAGAATCCAGCAAGACTCAAAAGTTATTTATTGAATTTCATTTAGTTATATGTATTCATATAAGTTTATAAATGTAATTTATTTTTGAAATAAAGCTATTAATGCAAGTAAAGATTTATCTTATATAAAACTATTTAAGATTAATTGATAATCAGCTTTAAGTGGTTTATTCAGGCTACATGAAAAATCAAGTGTCATAGATGAATGCCTTTTAATACATATTTAATCTTCAAAATCAATATCTTGTAAGAAAATCTTCGGCAAAATCACATAACCAATCTTTTGTCGACGCGTTTCGAACCAACCAGTGTGGTTCATCGTCAGGACAAGTTGAAGAACCAATCTAGCTTAGCGAGATTAAATAGAGCGTGCAGAGATCCCAACAGCTAAATTCCTAACGGCTAATTTGACCTAGAGACCCTGGTCAAACTAAAAATCAATTAATATTTCTCGAAAAAAGCTAAATTCAGGTAAATAAAGGAATCCATTTGGTAAATTTAAATTAATTAGGTGAATTATTCTTATTATCCCAAATATCAAGAAATGTATATTTTAATTAAGATGGTTATTATATCCCATAATATATCTTAATTAAACCATATTTAATTATTATTCCAATTACTAGATCTCAACAAATTGTTAAACTATTATTATTTTTAGAGTTACTCTAAAAATAATAATAGTTTAACAATTTGTTGAGATCTAGTAATTGGAATAATAATTAAATATGGTTTAATTAAGATATATTATGGGATATAATAACCATCTTAATTAAAATATACATTTCTTGATATTTGGGATAATAAGAATAATTCACCTAATTAATTTAAATTTACCAAATGGATTCCTTTATTTACCTGAATTTAGCTTTTTTCGAGAAATATTAATTGATTTTTAGTTTGACCAGGGTCTCTAGGTCAAATTAGCCGTTAGGAATTTAGCTGTTGGGATCTCTGCACGCTCTATTTAATCTCGCTAAGCTAGATTGGTTCTTCAACTTGTCCTGACGATGAACCACACTGGTTGGTTCGAAATGCGTCGACAAAAGATTGGTTATGTGATTTTGCCGAAGATTTTCTTACAATATTATGGATCACAGAAGTCTAAATTCCTCAATCAATATCTTAATGATAATTTATTTGTATTTACATTAAGTATTTAATAATTAAATAACACAGGGACTTATATAAATTTCAACTAAAATACATGAGTTATGTTTCACATTTATTTCTTCCCCATTAAAAATGCTTATCATTTTCTCTTCTTAGTGAAAGTAATGGTCAATCATGATTTTCCATACAATTGGTTGACACTAAATTTACATCGACATTGTTATTGGTTTTGACAATGTTTACAAGGAGAGATAAATATCCACACTACCATCAACTGTGCTAATATTTGAAAACCCTTGCCTCCACTACTTACAAGAATTCACCACTAAAGTTTCTTGTTTACTTCAATTTGTGACACTGTCCATCATAATGGAATGACTTGAATACCCATTTAAGAAATATCATTAAATGTACTTGGATTTGAGTGGAGATAGATCAAAGGTACCTAACCTTCTTGAAATACCTAGATCATCAATGTATAACTTTTATAGTGGATGCCTGCATGCTATGAAGATGAGTGATGACCCCCTCATTAGTGCTTCATAAAGGGACCGTAGGAAATTGAACACAAGAACATTTTACTAAGGTTTTAGTAGACTAGTCTAAATGCAATGCAAGGGACACCTATCCTTGTCATTTACAATAACATCCTCACATCACCATCATTCAATCAACAAATCCCTCGTAGGTTGGGGGAAAGGGGGTTAGAGTTGCCAAACATAAAATTTAAACATCGAGGAATCTAGCATGTTATCCATAACTATAATATCTTTATTTTATGTTTGACATAATAATATGATTTAGCTTAAATCAATTTCTTCTAAGAGTTTGATTTCAAACTCCTATTGTGTATTGATACTATTGTACATAACAACCCCATGTTTGACCTATTCATGATCTCTAATTGGTTTGAAATTACTTGCAAAGTATTTTAATGTTGAATCAAGTTAATATGGCGATTTACAAAAGAATGAATGTTGTTGAAGGCCTTGTAATAAAATACTTGCAAATAAAGGTGCTATTCTTACTAAAGAAATTATAATAATTTACTTGATAAATGTTATGTGCAATATTCACTATTCACAATGCATAATTCACTAGTAAGGCTAATGAGAAATGTGTCATAGGTAAATGATTTGATATTTTTGAAGCATAAGATATGTGATTTCTCAATCGATAGTTTTCATAAATTTATATGCTTGAATCAATTAATGGTTGTAACTGCAATCATATCATATTGAAAATCAACAAGGTACAAAGTGAGTTATTCATTGTTTACATATAAAATGCACTAATATGAGCGCATAAATGTGATATGTAATTTTTGAGATAAAAATGTATTCTAAATAATTTTGCATTTCTTAAAAAAACATATATATGATGATAATAATTGATAAGTGGATTATCAAGGTTTGATTAGACACAATCATGGATGAATTATGTCATTGAACTTTTTGAATTGTAAGGCATCTAATTTCATTATTAAAGTCAATTTTTTGTAAATTCGTATTTTAAATAAACTGAAATCATCACTTGAGCTAGAATTATATTATTGACTTGTACTTAGTTATGTCCATTAATATGAGTATATAAATGTGATTTATAATATCCATATATTATGATGCATTTTTTTCGAAAAATAAGTCTTTTAATTTCTTGATAATAAGTATTAAGTTGACTATTTAGGCTAATGGGTGATGGCTCATAAGTGAATACTACCCGTTAAGTTGTAGGGTATTCAATTTTTAACGCATAATTTTTTTTTCATATATTCTTAAATCAACTATTTGTATATGCAATCATCTCATCTCATTTAATTTAATAAGGAATCCATTTATTGACTTTTATTTGTCTATCACGTAATTTATTAAGACTGTATTAATCTCATATTGTATTGTTTTGAAACAAAACTCTATGCAAAACAAAATTCTCTTCTTAATAAAACATGGAATAATTAATTAACAAATTATGTGTTAAGTGGACCATCTAGACTCATTAAAGAGATGGGTAAAAAATGGTTTTATTTAAACTTTTTGCACCATAGGACATTGATTTTCTAATCCATATTAGCGTTTTGTCATTTTCAATTCTTAAATAGTTTATTTGTGGTTTAAATAATTTCATTATTAGAATCCAATATGTCTTGAAGACAAAATGACTGCTGATACTGGACATGAATGGGAAGTTATTTATTGAATTTCATTTAGTTATTTGTATTCATATAAGTTTATAAATGTAATTTATTTTTGATTTCACACTCCTATTGTGTATTGATACTATTGCACACAACAACCCCATGTTTGACCCATTCACGATTTCTAATTGGTTTGAGATTACTAAAATTATTTTAATGTTGAATCAAGTTAATATGGCAATTAAAAAGAATGAATGTTGTTGAAGGCCTTGTAATAAAAAACTTCCAAATTTAATGAAATATGTGTTATTCCCATGCTCAACTTTATAAATTCATTTCATGTACATAGAACAGATAATCGTCTGTAGTTGCAGACTGGTGATTCTTCATATGTAGAGTCATCCACCCTGGCTTAGATGACCATCTGTGCAGCTTCTGTGTACATTTGATGTCTTTATATCCCTGAATAAATCATTGCCTAGATGGATGAAACTAGATCCGGGGTCTTCAAACTCGTTCAATCTTCGCCCGATGTACAAGTCGATCCATGTGAAAAGATTTTTTGAAGTCGAACATGGAAGGACATCGCCTGATTACCAGCCAATAATGTAAGTTGTTAACAGGCGTGAGAGGAATCACCAATAATAATAATGACCCTCAAGGTACTACAGTACAATTCACGTGGTGTGAATATATGATCCGATGTCAAACACCACGCAAAAACTTTCAGTCAAAGGCCATTGATGTCAACCTACCGCCGGAAGTGAGAAACTTGCCATTGAGGCATGCAAGCTTCAAAGTACTGAAACTGTTGTTTCTAAGTCGACTTCTTGGATAATGAGCTGATGTCGACAAGAAGTGACCCGTCATAGGAGGGCATTAATGTATCCCACATCTACGACACGAAACGAAGCAAATGATTTTCTGGAGGTGAAAACGATCGACGACACAAGGTTCAGGAATGGCGGTCATGAAAAATGGAGGTTGAAGGTATTGCAGTGGATGAGACATTAACTGGATGGTGAATTCTCGACTGAATGACTTCTCTTGAACATATCGGCAACACTGAGATGGATTGGTAGCGTTAACCCCAAAAATGGATGGTGTGAAAGACCAATGGTGAAATGACCGGTGAACGGAATAACCCAACCCGAAACAATGTAAACTTTGAAACGGGAACTGATACTGTTACCCGTTTTGTAGAGATAGTAAAAAAATGACCCGATTTTGAAAAGGGGTGATGCAGAACACACATGTTTTTTTTAGAGCATAGTTTTTGGCACTTTAATTTTTTTTAATTCTTGTTATTTACATTGCGTTTTAGAATGGTAGTGATTTTCATGCTGATTTAAAAAAGTGGTTATTCTGCATCAAACCCTTTTTCTAAAAACCCTGTTTTTTTGACTTTAAATTTTCTAATGTATGAAATGTAAATAATTATTTTGTAAATTAAACAATTTTGGAAGTGGTCTTCCTCTTCATATTTTCTTGTTTTTATTTTTATTTTTATTTTTTTTGTAATGAGGTTTTTATTGAATTGCATATTTAAAGAAGAAGGTTGATCTTTTTCATTTTCGATATTTTACATATTTATACATAATTAATTAAATTTTCAATTCAAATGAAATAATTGTCTCTAAAAAACAAATAAAAAATTATATATAAAAAAAGACAAAAATAAAAAATAAAAAATGTTAAAAAAAATATCTTTTAAACCATAAAACAATTTGGAAAAAAAAACAAAATTAATATAGATATATATAAGTCAGTAAAAATTGAGGGAAAAAAAAAACATGAGCAAAAACTAGGGAAAAAACTTAAAAACAAACTAATTAAAAAAAAAAAAGTAATGAAAAAAATTAAAAAATTAGTAAAATTAATATTTAAAAAAAAATGTTAAGAAAATTATCTCACAAACCGTAAAAGAATTTGGAAAACAAAAAACAATATATATATATATATATAAAGTAAGTAAAAATAGAGAAATTTAAAAGAAACATTAGAAAAAACTGGGGAAAAAAAATAAAAAATAAAAAACAAACTAATTTTAAAAAAAAATATAGAAACTAATGAAAAAAATTTAAAAATTAATAAAACTAATATTAAAAAAACAAAAAAAAAATCAAATTAAAAAAAAAAAAAATGTGTATTTTTTTATTAAAAAAAAATAATTATTTTTTATTAAACATAGATATTTTGTTTAAAAAAAAAAATCAAAATTTAAATTTAAAAAAAAAAAAATCGTTCTTATTATTAAAAACAAATTTTATTTTTTATTTCTATTTTTTATTTCAAAATAAAATTATTCAACCTATATTTTATATTTAAAAAATAAATAAACCTATATTTATATTAAAAAAAAAAATTACATTTAAAATTTTTTTAAACAATGCTTTTTTTTTTTAAATGAAAATTAATTTTTTTTTTAACAATAAATTTTTTAAAACCATATATTTTTTTCTATAATTAAAAGTAGTTTCTTTTTTTTTTATAAAATTTATTAAAAAAAATTTAAAATTTAAAATTTAAAAAATTTAAAATTTTAAAAATTTAAAATTTAAAAAATTAATTTTTTTTTAAATCGTTTTTTTAATTAAAAATTAAAAAAAAAAATAAGTTTTTTTTATTAATAAAAAAATATTTTTAATTGCCCGCCCCCGGCCGCAGGCCCCTCCGCCCACGGCGGCGCCACCACGGGCAGCCGGGGGGCGGGCCTCGATTCCGGGAATCGAGGCCCGCCCCCCGACCGCCCGTGGTGGCGCCCCCGTGGGCGCCACCACGAGCGGCCGGGGGGCTGGCCCTCGATTCAGGGCCCGCCCCCCAGCCGCCCGTGGTGGCGCCCCCGTGGGCGAAGGGCCTGCGCGCAGGCCCCTCCGCCCACGGCAACGCCACCACGGGCGGTGTGGGGGCGAGTCTCGATTCCAAGAATCGAGGCCCGCCCTCCGGCCGCCCGTGGTGGCGCCGCCGTGGGCGGAGGGGCCTGCGTGCAGGCCCTCCGCCCATGGCGGTGCCACCACGGGTGGCCAGGGGCAAGCCAATTAAAAATATTTTTTTATGAATAAAAAAACTTATTTTTATTTTAAAAAGTTTTAATAAAAAAAAAAAAAAAACGATTTTAAAAAAAAAAAAAATTAATTTTTTTAATTTTTTATTTTTTTAATTTTTAATTTTTAAAATTTTTATTTTTTTTTAATAAATTTTAAAATTTTATTAAAAAAAAAAAAACTACTTTTAATTATAATAAAAAAAAATGGTTTTAAAAATTAATTGTTAAAAAAAAAAATGAATTTTCATTTTTTTTAAATAAAATAGCATTGTTTAAAAAAAAAATTTAATATAAATATAGGTTTATTTTATTTTTTTACATATAAAATATAGGTTGAATAATTTTATTTTGAAATAAAAAATAGAAATAAAAATAAAATTTGTTTTTAATAATAAGAAAAGTTTTTTTTTTTTTTTTAAATTTAAATTTTGATTTTTTTTTTAAAACAACATATCTATGTTTAACAAAAAATAATTAATTTTTTTTTTTAATAAAAAATACACATTTTTTTTTGTTTTTTTTTTTATAATTTTTTTTTTTTTGTTTTTTAATATTAATTTTACTAGTTTTTAAATTTTTTTCATTAGTTTCCATATATTTTTTTTAAACTAGTTTGTTTTTAATTATTTTTTTCCCCAGTTTTTTCTAATGTTTTTTTTAAATTTCTCTATTTTTACTTACTATATATATATATATATATATATATATATATATATATATATATATTAATTTTATTTTTTTGTTTTCCAAATTCTTTTATGGTTTGTGAGATAATTTTCTTAACATTTTTTTTTGTCTTTTATATATATTTTTATATTTGTTTTTTAAGTAATCAACATTTTAATCTTAATTTTAGTAGCTTTTAATTTTTTTTTTCTATTTTTTTTTTAAATCTAGTTTGTTTTAATTTTAATTTTTAATTTTTTTGTTTTCTTGTTTTCTTCTTCTTCTTCTTCTTTTTTCACCCACTTAATTTTTTGTTTCTTTTAAATGTTTTTTTTTTCTTTTTTTTTTCTTTTTTTTTTTCCATATATATTTATTTTGCCAATTTTTTTGGTTTACAAGATTACTCCTTTTTTCCCCAATTTTTTTAAAATATTTTTTTTACTATTTAATTGTTTTTAATTTTTTTTTTTTTTTTTTGAAGTTTTTTTATTCTTATCATTAATTTCGTTCTTTTTACATTTTATGATTTTTTTTTTTTCTTTTTTTTTTTTTTGTTTTATATTTTTCTTTTAATATATATTTTAATCTATGTTTTGTTTCTTTTGTTTTTTTTTTACTTTTTTGTGTTTTTCATTGTTTTAATTTTTTTTATTTATTTATTTTTTTTTTTTATGTTTTCATTATTTTTTTAAATTTAATGTTTTTTCGGGGTCATGATAAAATATTTCATGCCATTATTTCCAAATGTTGAAATTTTACTTCTTTTTTTTTTTTAAAGTCTTCTTCCAGAATCAACCCTTTTCATTTTGAGGGTGTTTTTTGGATAATTTTTGTGCAAAAAATTGGTTTTCACCGCCATTTTTAAAACATGTTGAAAATTTACCCAAGAAAAGAAAAGGTGTTATTCCAACATCAACAGTTTTCACTTTTAGCACTGTTTTTGATGTTTATTCGGGGTTTTTTTGCCAGAGTTCCCGTTTTGAGTTTATAGTTCCCGTTTCAAAGTTTACATTGTTCCGACTCAATCATGGTGATGGAGTGAAAGTGTCATGTTCAAGAGCGACCTACTACCATAAAGTTTTCAAGTTTTCTTCCCTTTTTCCCCAGTCATTGCTGACCAGTACCTCTTTATTTTTGTCATGCTTGAGGAGGATAACATATGTTTGTTCTATAATTCGCCCTTCGGGCAAACCTATCGCTATGTTTTAGCGAGTCTAGCGACAGCGAAACTTGTTCTTGTCTGGGTGGACAAGTTTGTCGCTATTTTTTTAACGAGTTTAACGACAAAGATAACTCAGTATTTTTCATGTTTAAAGAGTTTGAAAAAGGACAGAAAGGAAACTCTGTCTCGTCTAGGACGAGTTTGTCACTATTGTTTTAACGAGTTTAACGACAAGGATAACTCAGTCCTTTTCATGTTTAGAGAGTTTGAAAAGGGACAAAAAGAAAACTCTAGAAGTTCTTTTTCGTAGCATAATCCCTTTGGTTCGAAAAAGATTAAAATAATACAAAAGGGATGACTTTTTTATCACTTTAACGAGCCAAAAAAGACAAGCGCTCGAACTTTTTCGTGAGATAATCCCTCAAGTCCGAAAAAGATTAAAATCTACAGGAGGGATGGAATTTCCCATCACTTTAACGAGCTGGAAAGGCCAATTTCTCGACAATATTTTCATATTTAACGAGTCTGAAAAGGGTTTAAAGAAGGCTCGTTTTTTAGGAATGAGTGGTGTCTAAGGTAGCAACTAGTTCCGGGTCGGTTTGGAACTTCTCAAAACATGGTGATGTGAAGAGGTTGGCTAACAAGACCACTCATCGCAGATGTTCCTCAAAAGGGTAAACAACCAAGTGGAGGTGTATGATCAGCCAAAAGGATGGAGGTGATGGGTGGTACACAACCAAGGCTCAAAAGGCTGATAGCATGGCAATCACAGAGGTTATTTACTAGAGGCAGGTTCATTTTTTAATGAGCTTGAACCTTGCGGAAACTATGCTCAGTACTGGAGGCGGGTTCATTTTTTAATGAGCTTGAACCTTGCGGAAACTATGCTCAGTGGTAGGTTTATTTTTTAACGAGCTTGAACCATGCGACAACATATGCTCAATCTAGTTTCTATTTCTACGCAAGCTTAAAACTAAAAAGCTAGAAACAACAAAGCTAAAAAACTAGAAAATGAAAAAGCTAAAAAGCTAGAAAATGAAAAAAGAAATGAAAAGTGTGCATGCGCCCAGCATGGTGAAAGGTGAGTCTCCAGTAGCTATATGGAAACTTACTGTGGTTATGAAGGATGGTTTCATGCGTGGAGCAGACGAAACACTTCCTTGAATTCGTCTGCCAAATAGACAAAGGTGAATAGTGTGTTAGACCAATCACATAACCTACAGGGAAACCTATCTTTTCAGTTGGGTTCATCTGCCAAATAGACAAGGGTGCATGCCCCCTAAGCTTCATTACATTCACCAGACTACTCGCGGTAATTAGGTGGATGGAATGAAGGTTGAAGAGACACCGTTGATATAAAAGGACCATTTAGGGATGATGATTGACTTGGAGCTATGCTTGAACCGAGAAATGAAAGCTGGTCAATGGTGACAATTTTGCCTTCATGTAGGAAACACATCATTCAGAAGAGTGTTGA
Organism: Pinus tabuliformis; assembly: GCA_031772625.1. NCBI lineage: Eukaryota > Viridiplantae > Streptophyta > Pinopsida > Pinales > Pinaceae > Pinus > Pinus tabuliformis. Next base: position 590,109,577 of record CM062810.1, read on the forward strand.
AACAATAGCTTCCATGTTATAAACATAGTCACATCCAAGGAGTAGATTGTAATCTAACGGTCCTGGGACTACCATCACGTTCAGGTGAACGGTTTTCCTTCCCAAAGTTATCGGTAACTTAGGAAGGATCCCTAACGGTCGGCTGGTTCCTTTGTTAAAGCCTGACAAGTTCTGTGTAACAGGCATAAGTGATGGTGAACCAAGAACTTTCCAAGAAGTTGAGGAAAGGATACTCACTGATGCCCCTTCATCTATGATAGTGCCAAACACGATCATTTTGTAAACTTGTACTATGATTCGGAAAGGCACGTAAGATGGAAGGCGGGATCTTGCTAGTTGATTCCAATCAAAGGAAGTGACTAGACTGCTTGGAGGGGGTACCGAATAAACAGTTGAATTAACCCCTTGAGTAGCGGGAACTGGGGGATTTTCCTCCTGTTGTGAAGGAACAGGCGGATTGCCCCCAAGTTCATCTGACTCTGAAGTAACAAAGAGAATTTGAATAGTATCATTCTTACTCTCTTTGGGAAGGGTATGATCTTCTAAAGGTAAAACTGGGTCAGCTGTTACCTCGACCTATTGACTTTAGTCTGATATAGACTCAAAAGATTCACTTTCAATGATAGGTGTTTCGACCGACAGTTCAGTTAAGTCAGTCAGTTTTTCAACTAGTAAAGGACTTGGGGAGAGTTTCTTGTATCCAAATGGAAGTCACTGCAGTGAAGCAGGACGGTTATCCAAGACTCTTTTGGCTTCATCCAAAAAAGGACAACGGGGAAGGGTATGGTTCCCTTCACATAACCTACATGGAACTTTGACCTTTCCTTTCTGTCCGTGAACTTCACTATCACTAGTTGATGGTGTATTATCAACATGATCAGCAGAGGTTGATGATACCGGGTGGTGCGAACGGGGGGACCATTCTCTCAAGATCCGAGGGAGGCACGGACAATCTCGATGAAAATGGTCTCCTCTACAAATTATGCATGGAAATCTGAGTTTAGGAGCTTTAATGTGTGGATTTTCACCAGCTGATGCATCCAAAGCATTGGTTGCTTGGTTGCCCCCTTGTTGAATTGGCTTCTTCTTCTTCTCCTTACCTTTCTTCTTCTTCTTAGCCACCTGGTTATTAGCATCACTACTTTCACCTGGTTAGGGCCAATGGTAAGCCCTGGAAGGGACAAAGTGACCATATGAGGAGCACCAATATTTCCCCAAGAAGTAAAAGGACTAGGATTCCCCTCGAGAGGGATTCCTTGATTGGTGGACTCCATATATCTCAACCTAAGATCAATGAAGGAACATGGATGTTATTCCGTATTTAATTAATTTTAATGATGCTTTGACACAACTTTTCTTTTTCAATTTTTAAGAGTCGAGAAAAAGCTAAAGATGACTCTAGTCCCCTTCGATTTTTAATGAGCCTGAAGTGACAAGTGCTCAGATGGACCTTTTCTTTTAAAGAGTCGAAAAGGAACGAAAGTGACTACTCTAGAAATCTAGACAGAGGGATTACCAAACCAATCGCAAAACTGCAAAATACACCTTGGTGATAAATTAAAGAGAAATTAACAAGGACTTATGTACAGCAGTCAATCTTCCCAAATGTTGTGTTCAGTGCATTGCAATCAATAGGGCGACAGACTCAGCTTCCTATGGATAAAGGATATAAGCCTATTTTGGTCTCCCAATATATACTCGATGGTACAGGGAGCACAAGTCCGTGCTAGCACTTGTCGTATCAAGGAGGAGGAATCACCCAACCTTCAATGAAAATGATAGTTACTAGTTTTTACGATGCCGGAACATGTCTCTAGCCTAGACCTCTAGATGTGTTGCGTTAAGTTCCAAAGCATTGTTAAGTTCATTGAAATTTATTTTAGAGTTGATCTTGTTTAAAGTTTGCCTTTCAATGGTTCACCGCATGATGTTGATTTGAAATTCCTAAAAATGCAATCTACAATGATAAACAATCATTGTTTATTTTGATCAATGAAAATCCTAGCTACTAGGGAAAGAAGATTATGATTTCTTTCAAACAAAGAGCAAAGAGCACACACTAGTGCATTTTCCTAAATCATTTTTCACACACAAACTAAATGCAAATGAAAATTCATGTATTTGTTTTTCATTATATTTAATGTGAAAAATGTCAAAAAGAAAACTAAATGTAGCAAAGATCTGAAATATTTCTTTCAAAGCGACATTTTCGACAATTTCTTTTTCAAAATAGAAAGGAAGACTAAACGACACTTTTCAATTTCGAATAGAAAATGCTTTCAACACTTCAAATATCAACAAATAAAATCAAATACATGACAAAAAGTTCAATCGACTATCCAGGGAAGGAAGACTCAACGACACTTCTCTTTTTGACACAAAATGACAGTTACGACACCTTTTGTACCAAAACGACAGATCGATTTAAGCAACTTTTCGAAAAAAGGATTGTAAATGATGGACAAATACATTAAAAAATTTACTAATCCTAATCAATGGAGGCTGATCTATGTGATGCAAGCAGGCTTCAGTAATGAGGTACTGTTCATAAGCAGCAAAACAACTAAACAGAGCTGAAAACAAGGACAAAAACCCCAAATTTCAAGAATGGAAATAGGTTCAGTCAGTCATTGCACCTAGGCTTCACAGAAATAGGGATGCATCACACTTTACAGACTCGGGAGGTGTGATTCATACTGGTTCACAGTGACAGACAGTGTGATGGGCCAGGGAGCGCAACTGAAATGGGTTTTGGCTCAAATTTGTAGCTGATTTCAGTGAGTTAAGCTGAGCTATGATGGACAGTAAAGAGAAAAGTACAGAGGAATGATCTTGAGAGGTTACTGAGCTACCAAAAGGGCATCTAGAATGCTTGTAATTCAAATGTTTAATTCATAAACTAAACCAGAGATTGACTGAAGCAGCATTCATCTACTATGCAATTGCAGAGCAAGAGCAGTTCGAAGGCTACCTGGCTGACTTCAGGCTCTGTCTATAGTTTATAAAACAAACAATAACAACAAACAAACATCTATTCGTTCCCTAGTGGAGTTGCCAATTTGTTTCTGGGAAAACTAGTGTCTTTTCGATCGACTAGCCCTCTAGGTTTGGCAGCTACCCTAGAAACAACAGTTTAAAGCAATTCGCGATTTCTTCTATGTATAATAGATAAGAGAAAGACAAAGGAACCAACCTGGATCTTCCGCTTAACTCCTTGCTTGATCTCTCTCCCCCTTGACAAAGCTTGCAACTCCTCTCCGTACTTATCCCACTTGGAGAGTACCTATAGAAACATAGTAACAAAGAACCGTCAAAGCATCTTGATCTATTATATCATAATCATTACAGAATCAGAAATATAATGAACATACAATGGCATTCACAAATAATAACATTCACAATTGCACAGTTATATGGAAGAAAACTCGAAGAACTTTATTAAATAGAAGGGAGAATTACAACCTAGTTGTCTGATCCAGCATCATCCTCCCAGCATCAAAGCCCTCTTCACCTCATGAAATAGCAATATCACCCAACAATACAATGCTCTTTCTCAAATACAAACTATCAGCACTTCCTTGCAATTCACAATATTCCAGCCTCTGGATCTCTTAGATGAGGGATCCATTTATAGATGTGTGCAAGGGTGTGAGTCATCTCTGGGATTTGATTAGTGTCATTCCACTTGTTACATTTGGTTCCACAAGAGGGGAGATAACTAAAGTTTAGATCTCTTACTCATCTTTGGGGCGAATTCAGAGAGGCAAGTGTCAGAGGGGAAGTTTCTAGAAGATTCTATGAGCATCCACTTAGCAAACTGTCCCGGACATTTGTCCATCCTCGCTCATCACACCCTATAGAAGGCCTCATCAATATGCATCACACCTAGCTAGTGTAAAAGTCAGTATGCATCATACCCTGACAGTGGAGCAGTCAGTATGGTCTAGTTTAGGCCAATTCTAGATGGTTTTTCAGGTGGAACTTTTGGGGAATGATGTAATCAGATGACCATGTTCTTTTAGGGTATGAAACAACTCTTTTATGGGTTAAAGAGCCCTAGTTTATCGACATATAAGATTGGGGTTGAAGTGCCCAAATATGTCTATAACAATCTCTCAAGAGGGAAATCTAAAACTAGGAAAGGACCGAGAGATCCTTCTCTTGTTAGAGCAAGCAAATCTGCAACCGGATTTGTAAGTAGGGCAGAAATTGGCAATATGCTTGATGAGTTTAAAACTGATATTTTAGGGAGCCTTAGTGAGCATCTAGACACCCTCAAAATCCAAAACAGGCAGAAAACAGAGGCTGATGCTTTAGCCATCTTTTGTCCAAAATGCAAAAAGAAACATGCTCTAAGGGAATGCCCTTTAGATGAAAAAATTGTAGAAACTTGTACGGTTTGTTCAGAGAGTCATGAGACCAAGGGTTGTCCTTCAATACCAGGTCTTAAGGCTATCTTCCAAGAAGAAACAGTCCCAAATTCTGTAGAACCTCTTTGTTTTGTTGCAAGAAGACCTTGGTAGGGGCAACAAAATCAAGGATTTAACAATCCAATGTACTTTCAGCCCCCACCAAACTGGAATTCCTAGCAGCAACCTTGGCCTCAATCTCAAACTCAGTATCAATCTCAACCATGGGCACAAGGGGTACAAAATCCTTATGGGAGATTTGCTCAATATTATCAATATCCTCCATCTTATCAGAGCTATCCCCCCCCACAAAATCTGTAGCAAAATCAGCAACCACAACTTCCAAATCAAAACCCTCACCTTTCATTGCCATTTCCACAACAAGGTCAAAATCCTCAACTCTTACTTCCATTTCAACAAAAACCAAATAAACTACCAGCCCAACCATTACCAAACCCCAATAATAAAAACCCTTAAAATGCTTACATGGTAGAAGAACAACAATTTCCTACTTACATGATTTCTCCTCTAGATCTTAATGATGTTCAACTTAGATCTGGTAGGATATTAGAAAAGGAAAACCCTTCTATAGATATTCAGGAACAAGATGCTTCTAAGGAGGATTCTCTAAAAGATAATAAAAGTTTTGAGGGAACATCCCTCCAAAACCAAACTAGTGAAAAAGGAAAACAAAAAGAGTCAATAAACACAACTCCTATCATTGAGAAACTAGCATCTACTTCTACACCTCCGTTTCCTGAGAGATTACAAATTGATAGAGGAGTAGAAAAACATATCTTGTTTCCCAATTATGACTTCTTAGATGAATTGAAGAATGTTTGTATCAAAATTCCTTTGTTACAAGCCATTAGAGAAATTCCAATTCTAGCTAAGACAATAAAGGAGTTGAGCATCAAAAGACCAGGAAGAAAACCAAGAGAAACAAAAAGAATTCACCTGGTAGGAAAGATAGTAGATATCATGATGGGAAATATTGCCATGCATAAATATGTGGATCCGGGAAGTCCAATTGTCAAGACACATATAAATGGGATTGAAATTCCAAACACATTGATTAGCTTAGGGGCAGCAATAAACATTATGAGTAGACAAACTATGGAGCAGCTTAAACTTCCTAACCTTCTTTACACACCTACCTTACTGCAACTTGTAGATAGATCAGTAATCAAACTAGATGGTGTGCTAGAAGACATTTCAATATCCTTAGATTCTTGGGAATATCCTGTTGATTTCATGATTTTAACTCCCAAGAATAATTTAGGAGGACACCCACTCATATTAGGAAGACCTTGGCTGGCCACAGCTAATGCTTTTATTAGTTGTAGATCTAGTGACATGTATATTTCTGATGGTAATTCAACAAACAAATTTACTTTGTATCCTCCAACAAAATAAATCACAGAAATAGATGACAAGGAATGGATCGATGATGAAGATGTTATTCAACCTATCTTTACTATATCAAAAATTAGTGAAGATAGTCAAATTTTGAACACATTGGAAAATTTTGAAACATCTTCAGAATATGATCATGCACAATTCCAGGAAAAATCTAATGTTGAATACTTGTCATCTAAGCAGATGTCTCTCTATTCTATGGAAGAGTTTGGTAGCTCTACAATTGAAATTTTTCCAGGCAGGACATTGAACATAAACAAAAACTTTGAGAAACTACAACAAGAAGAGCTAACCAAAATATTACAAAAGAATTCTGCTGCATTTGCATGGGAGTATACTGACATGAAATGTATTGATCCTAAGACTTGTATCCATCATATCTATATTTAGGAAAATAGTAGACCAATCAAACAACCTCAAAGAAGAATGAATCCAAATCTTAGGGAGATTGTGAAAGAAGAGCTCCAAAAATTACTCAATGTAAACTTCATTTACCCAATCTCAGTTAGCCAATGGGTTTCTCCTTTGGTAATTGTGCCTAAAAGGAATGGGAAATGGAGGGTGTGCATTGATTACCAAGAGTTGAATAAAGCAACCTTCAAAGATCACTTTCCTTTGCCCTTCATAGATCAAGTATTAGATACATTAGCAGGTAAAACGTATTTCTCATTCTTGGATGGTTTTATTGATTATAATCAAATTCAGGTAGCACTTGAGGATCAGGATAAAAGCACATTTACTTGTCCATGGGGAACTTTTGCCTACGAGTGCTTCCTTTTGGGTTATGTAATGCACCAGCAACATTCCAAAGAGCAGTACTAGGAATTTTTTCTGATCTAATACATGATTGTGTAGAGTTATATATGGATGATTTTACAGTCTATGGTAACACATTTGAAGAAGCTTTTGAAAATTTGGAAAAAGTCCTTAACAGATGTAAAGAAACAAACCTTTCACTAAGCCATGAAAAATGCTTGATGATGTTTACAGAAGGTATTGTTTTAGGGCATCACATTTCGGGAGATGGGATTAAAGTGGACAAATCAAAATTTGTATTCATCTCTAAGTTACCAATTCCAAATTGCCAAAAATATGTTAGAGTTTTTCTAGGATTTACAGGAAATTATAGAATTTTTGTACAAAACTTTACCAAAGTAGCATCTCCACTCTTCAAATTGCTTACAAAAGATTGTGAATTCAAGTGGAATCCTGATTGCCAATTAGCATTTGAAACCTTGAAAGCAAAAATATCTGAAGCACCTATCTTAAGAGGACCAAATTGGAAACTTCCTTTCCATATTTCTACAGATGCTTCAGATACAGCTCTAGGAGTTGTATTGGGACAAAAAGATTTGATTCCTTATGCCATTTACTACACAAGTAAAAATTTGACTCCCACTGAGTTGAATTATACTATGACTGAAAAAGAATTCTTAGCTGTTGTTCATGCAATTAACAAGTTTAGACACTACATAACAGGCTATGAAACTTTTGTTCATACAGATCACTCTGCAATTAGATATTTGATGAATAAACCTATTACTAATGGCAGAGTTACAAGATGGCTTTTACTTTTGCAAGAATTCAACATTACTGTGCTAGATAGACCTGGAAAACAAAACACAGTTGCTGATTTCTTGTCCAGGATTCAGAATATCAAAGAAGACTCTCCGATTGAGGATAAGTTTCCTGATGAATATCTATTTGCAGTAACTACTCAAACTCCTTGGTTTGCAGATGTTGCTAACTACTTGGTTATAGGGAAGTTACCTTCACAAGAGAGAAAAGAAAGATTATTCAAGATAGTGCAAGATATTCATGGATCACTAACGAATTGTATAAAATAGGGCCAGATCTTATGATCAGAAGGTGTGTCAGGGAAGATGAAATGCCCGATATCCTCAAAGCATGTCATGATGAGTCGTGTGGTGGACACTTTGCTGACAAAAGGACAACCTATAAAATCCTTTCTTTAGGATATTATTGGCCATCCATCTTCAAAGATGCTAAAGAATATGTCAGAATGTGCGACGACTGCCAAAGGGTAGGAAAACTTTCCCCCTCAAATGAAATGCCATTACAACCTCAGGTACTTATCGAACCCTTTGAAAAATGGGCTTTAGACTTTATTGGACCTATTAATCCTCCATCCAAGCAGAAAAAGTATATATTGGTATGCACTGATTATGTCACCAAATGGGTAGAAGCCAAAGCATTACTTTTTGCTAACGAAAAATCTGTAGTTAGTTTTCTTTTTGAGGATATTTTTACTCGCTTTGGTGTTCCAAAAGAAATTGTGACAGATCAGGGAGCTCAATTCACATCCAACATGATGAAGAGGCTTATGGAAGAGTACAAGATCAAGCATAGGAAATCCACTCCCTATCATCCACAAGCAAATGGTCAAGTGGAGTCTACAAATAAAGTGATTGAAGGAATCCTCACCAAGACTGTGCATCTACATAGAAGAGATTGGGCAGAAAGGCTTCCTGAAGACTTGTGAGCCTATAGAACTACATGGAGAAACACAACAGGACATACACCCTATGAACTTGTTTATGGAAAGCAAGTCTTGTTCCCCATAGAGTTCCAAGTCAAAACTTTCAAGATGGCAATCTAGTTGGGGATGGATTTATCAGAAGCTCAAAAGCATAGACTGGAGCAGTTGAATGAACTTGATGAAATCAGACAAGAGGTTGTTCAAAGAACCGGTCTAATTCAGCAACAGAGGGCTAAGTGTCATGACAAGTACATCAAATACAAGAAGTTTCAAGAGGGAGATTGGGCACTGTTATTTGATTCAAAGTTTAAGGATTTTCAAGGGAAGTTTCAAACTCATTGGCTTGGGCCATATGAGATTGAAAAAGTTTTCAGTAATGAAGTAGTAAGAATCAGAACAATAAATGAGAATCAAACTCATCTCCTTGTGAATGGTCATAGGTTGAAAATTTATCAAAAACCAATCTCAAAGGAGGAGTTCATCAAGATCTTTCAAAACAATTCTGAAATGAAGTTGGTGAAGAAGAATCCTTCTTCTCCACCAACTTAATCTATGTTCTTTTCATTATATATATATATATATATATATATATATATATATATATATATATATAAGGTTGAAAACCAATCACTGATTGGCATGCTTATACAGAAAATACAGGGTGAAAATCAGAAGACTCTGACACCCTATATTTTCCAAAAATGGTGACTCATTATGCATTTTGAAAAAAAATCATTGTTTTATTTCATTTCATTCTGTTTTACTTCTGCAAGTTTCACTTCACTCCACTACCATATTCCACCAATAAATTTTTCTTCTCCAGCATTTCTTCCATCTCCATTTTTCATTTTCCATTTTGTCATATTTTCATCCACATAGTCATCTCCATTTCATTCATTCATAAAGTCACATTTTATTCTTTGTTTTACATTCTGCAGCTGTTCTCACGTTCCGCAGTTGTTCCAGTTCCGTAGCTAATCTTGTTCTGCAGCCAATCTGACTCTGTAGTAACAGTTTGATCATTAGTTCAAGAATAAAGAGGCCAATTCATAATAAATTTCATATGCAGGTAATGGAGGAGAAAACAATTTTTGAAGATATATCAACACCTAAGCACCTGAAGAAGCAAACAACAAAATATTAGCAAGAGGAAGGTATGGTTCTAGAGGTAAGAACAAAAATTTATTTCAAATAGCAATACAAAACATAAGTTGTATAACTCATATAATCACACTACTCCTTGATTTATCATTATGAGATTTGATTGTCGTGATGATTCCACCACACCTTCCGACTATAATGTCTAACGGTCTAATGATGCAATCTCCGTTTGTGACTCATACTTAACTGTACTTCTCCAGCACACCTGTTAAACGGTCAGATTCGTGACATAACCCATTTGAATACGACTCTTCAAAACCCTATTGTTCATTTATTACACCGAGTTTCTCTCTTATACTTCCGCAACCTTCTTGTGCATATAAACATGTTGTTACATTGAGCACACAGTCATTCTGTTTTCATATTTTCTGTGTAGAGCAGCCACTGTGTTTTTCACACAATTTACGTGTGCAGCCACTCCATTTCATATATCTTCTGCACACTCTGTTTCTACATATTTCACGCATACAGCTTCTCTGTTTCGTATACCCTGTATGTACAGACGTTTTATCTCCTACTCATAGTCGTTTTCCTTCCACATACTCTGTCATTTCATCCCCATATCCATAACTATTTTTGCTTCCATATACCAGTTGTTCCACTGCCGTATACACAGTCTTCTTCACACAGTCACTTCATTTCTCAGACAGTAAAGGGAAATTTGAAGAAAAGCAGAGAACAAGAGTGATGGGTCTCATCGTTAGAACAGAACCTATAGGAGTGAAATACATGGAAGGTTATCCTCAGTTGAAAGGAATGTTGAAGAAAGCTGGTTGGCTGAGTTTCATTGAAAAATTCGATGGTCACCATAAAGAAATCACCAAGTCATTTGCTAGATCGTTTGATGGGATGGATGTGGAGATTGGTGACATAAAGTTTACAGTGACCGAGTCTCTTATTGTTGAAGAAACCGAGCTACCAAGAGTATGAGAGAGGTGGTTCAAGAATAAATAATTCCATGATGAAACTTGGAAAGTCATTCTCCAAAATCCAGGTATGGACACTTCAGTTTTTAAGAGACGAATTCCCATCTCTGCACTCAAGGGTAAATGGAGTAGCATGTTATTAATTTTACAAAAATTTATTACATGCGAGGATTGATTTGGTTCCATGTATGTATATCACATAAGACTATTGATGAATTTTCTTGAAAATGGAACCCTCCATCTCCCATTTTTCATGTTGAATAGTTTGAGGAGAATGGCCATTACTGTTGAGAAGAAAATGGAAGTCGTAGAAACCAATATTTATCACCATGGTATGGTAAAAATTTTAGTTTAATATCACTTAAAGAGTGTAGGAGACACATGGGAGAACTTTTTGATCAGAAACTTTTTCCAAGATGCACCAAAATTTCCTGAGGGAAGTTCTGTAAAATGAACTAGGAGAAGGAAAACCAGTCTCACCATTCAAAACCCTCCTAAAACATCAGTACAGAAAAACAGTGAAGAAGAGCCCATCTCTGAAACATTAACAGAGATCAGAAATCAGACAAAACGAAGGAGAAAGATGAAAGAAAAATTTGATGAAATCCACAAAAATAATCCTGAACCTTCATCAGAGGATGAACAATTACTTTCTGAGAGATTAGTCAACATCAGGGATCATTTCAAGAAAGAGAAGGAGAAGGGGAAAAGAAGACAGGTTATAGAGGAAGAAATCATAGGCTCCCAAAGTTTGAGGAGGAGTTCTAGACTCAAGGGCAAAGTGAAGAAAGAAAAATCAAAAGAGACCCAGTTCATAGATTTGGGAGAAGAAACTCCAACTCAGTCCCAAGACAATATCTCATTTGAGCAAAGCCCACAGCACTCTCCTCAACAAAACTTTGAAAGCAGCCCAAAGAGAGCCTCTCCAGGAATTGATCCAATCCAACAGCAGATTTATGATTACATTGAGTCACTGGAGCAAAAGAATACATCAGTGGATCAAGGGACTTCATCCAACCCTAAGCAGCCAGCCACATCACAAGAGACTTTGACTAGCTCACTTAAGCAGGAAATCTATGAGCTAGAGGTTCTAAATAGGCACATCCAGAGGGAAAATGAAGCCTTAAAAGAACAAAACAAGTTGGATAAGATTATCCATGATAACACTATGCTTCATTTGGGTCTATGGCACAAGAAGAACAAAAAACTAAAGAGGAAAAACAAGAAGCTAAACAGGGCTCTCATTAACCTCAAGTATAGATTTCTCATGAGGAAGCCTAGGATGGTAGTTGCAACAAAGAAAAGCAAGAAGAGGTTGGATGTTTTGGCTGAAGTCTCAGAGCAGATGCAGTAGGAAGAGGGAGTCCACAATTTTGATTGCATGGGGACATGCAATAGTCTCGCAGTGGGGGTATGTTGAGTTCCAAAACTGCCTTTCCCTTAAGAAACTTTCTCATACTTCTTTCTTTGTTTTTCCATGAAAAATGCATCCTTAATCATCAAAAACCATTACACATTGCCTCAAGGAGTATATTTCAGTGATTTACAAGTTATACTGTTATGTTTGTTATTTGAATAGGTTTTTGTCTTTTAGCTATGGAACACAACCACATTCCGTAGCTAATCGGCTGTTCCGCAGCCATCTCCACGCTTTTGTAGGTTACAGGTGTCAAGAGAGGAAAAGGACCACATGGGTAGCTTGGAAAACATCAAAGCATGGATCGTATCCTATCCATCTGGCCTAGATCGATGAGGAGGACTCCGGTCAAAGGGAAGTCAACTATAGAAACCTATGGCAAACAGGATTATGTTTTGCACACGTTTCTCATTGATGGGATCCGAGGCAGTCTCCTAAGGCCACGGATTTCATATGCCACCTGCGCAAATAGAATCTAACAAGCCACTACCACAAATTTATGTTTCCAAGCAACCAGGGACAAGAAATCTGCATACTGGCCTGTCTCCGTGTTTTGTTGTAGATAATTTCTCTCCTCAAAACAGTTGTATATTTCTCTATAAATACTAGCGTGTATAACGCAGAACAAGTTAACATTTTCGCTTATGTAATATTTCAAATTTCCACTTTGTAGCTTGAAGAACTCAGTTCTTTGTTTTAATATAAAGACTCTCTTTTCAGTGGATACCTGAAGCGTTGTTAGTGTATTGATTGAGTGTTCATAATCCAAGACCTTTGCAGAGAGCCCCTGTGTGGTCAAGGGTACATTTTATTTATGTTTTGTATTTCATATTTCAATTGTAAATTCACTGTGTTTTTTTCCATAATGTTTATAATCATTTTCTAACTCTGTTTATAATGCAGCTTGTGTCATCTTTTCACTAACTCAGAGTAGTTTTATTTCAGCGCAAAATATTCCTTTGGTTTTCACTGTTTTCTAGTTTCTAATCAGTAGTTTTAAGTTGATGTCAATAGCATAAATTGGTTCATTTCATTTTCTGTTCATTAGTTTTTAGATTTTGAATTAAGTTGTTCAATACCATTTCCTTATTAGTTTAATTAACTCATATTATAAATGAATATTTCCAAAAGCCCTTTCAGTTGATGGTTAATCTTAAAACTAAATGGTGAAATGTTTCATTTGTGAATGAGTCTTTCTCTGCATTTTTATGTGTACTTTTCTTAGAATAATGAAGAATGAAATCTCTCAAAAAGCTATCACAAGGAGGTAGTTCTCCCTAAATTGTGTAGCAGAGTGACAAAAATACTTCATTTAGCTTTGCTTTCATAATAGAATAGTTGCAACTTGGTTTTCAATTATGGTTTTTCACTTAGTTTAGTTGCAATTCCATCTTCAGTTGTTCATTAAGTTTTGATTCTGCAATAGATTAGACAATAGAAGTATTCTTACTTTCAGTGTTTCATTTTTTATTTATCATAGATAGCTGCAATCTCATTTTCCCATTTAAAGCTTCGGTTTTGTAATTGAGTAGATAGTAGTTTTAAGTCCTTCTAGTTCATGTTTTGGAAACAATCATAAAAGCAAGAAGAGAAGCTCTGTTTTCATTTTTCTTGGTTCAAACTTTATTTCCAAATCTGGCTTAAAGCACTTTTAGCTCTCATTTCATTTCTATAGATTCTTAGCAGCAATAGATTAAGATTTTGTATATTACATTGTAGAACATTAGGAATCAAAAGAACAAAACCCCAAAACAAACATAAAACTCAAAAACAGTGAGGTAAGAGGGTCATCTAGCACATATAGTGCACTACACTTCATCAGTTTACGATACCCGGATTGATAATTTATGTAGCAATTTAGGACACTAAATTGACTGAACACCTCACACTAATATATTTTCCATGGGATTGAGACAAAGATATACAAATTGTAAACTCCCTCATGTAGATGAGCAAGTGGTGTTGGAAACTCTCCACGCTAAATTTCTCAAACTGAAGGGTGATGGAAACATGAGAGCCATTTAGAATTGACACTCTTACCATATTCAAATGGTGTCCTTCCTCAATGTAAACAATTATTCAATAATATGGCCACTCTCCCACATGTGTCACTTCTCCCAATCCTCAAGCTTAATTGGCATACTGCACCTATGCATTTCATTCGACAATGTATATGTCCTGGGACTTTGTATCCATTGTAGTGGGCCTTCATCCCTCTTCTATTATAAAGCAGACTTCTCAAGGTAGGGGAAATCACAACTCCCTACCCTTCCTCATTTCAATGCAACACGAAAATCTTTTCTTTCTCTCTTTCCATTTCATGACAATTCTTCAATCAAAAATCTCAATTTCAAGCCCTTTCTTCCAGCTTTGGTTGAATCTTTGCGTTGCTCTCAACTCCAAAAGAAGGTGATATAAAGGATGGGTAGAAGGCTTGGTACATAATCTAGAGTTAAAGAGGAAGAAACATTGAGTCAGACACTGCAAGATTCCTCTCGTGGGGTAAAAGGATCACAACAAGGCCACAATAAGCACTCGAGAGAGAAACAAGATGCTACTGCATGCAGTGGTAACAATCAAAGTATGGTGCAGTGCCATATATTAAGGTCCCATTATCATGCCCTCAACACTTCGATTGCTGAGGAGAGAGAAAATATTTTAAAAGCAGAATCTGGCAAATTTGAGGCTATAATTAGCAAAGTGGAAAGCTTTCACCATCTTCTTTAGAGACCTCATGAGAAAGTTGCAGATGTTGATACACTCTTTGATCTCACATCCACACTCCTCGCTATCGTTAACAAATCACAGAACTGTGACGGTGCTACTCCAGTTGATTTTATTAGTAGTTTTATTATAAGAAACTATAGTGACCATGCATATGGAAGCAGGGCTTTGGAGGGAAATGACGATCAAACCCAAATATCATGGAGAAATCTTGGGCTTTTAGATTATTCTGTTTTCCTGGATGCAACAGGAATTTTCAATATGCTTGGACCAATGGATAATGAACCCAAGCAAAGGAAAGCTATAGTATAGAGAAAACAGAGTAAGCCGACAGAAAGCACTCGACCTCAAGCAGTGAAAGAGTCCCCAGAAGATGAAAAATCAGAAACATACAAGAATATGGCAAGCATGTTTAACATTTTGCGAAAACAGAAGCAAGCCAGATTAGAGAATTTGGTTCTAAATAGAATATCATTTTCCCTGACAGTAGAAAACATCTTTTCGTTATCATTTCTAGTAAAGGATGGTAGAGTTGAAATAAATGTCGATGAAAATGGCAGACATTTTGTTGTCCCCAAAAATGCTCCCAGAGCTACAGAAATGGCATTTGGTGAAGCTTCTTACAGCCAATTTTTTTTTTCAGTTTGATTTTAAAGACTGGAAGTCGATGATGGAAGTTGGTGAAAGTGGTGAGGAGTTGATGCTTCATAGAACTAGTCCACTTATGATTCCTTGTTCTGAGAAGGCTCCAAAGACTCCTAAGAGAAAGATTTCAAGAAACAAGCGCAGATTGGTACCTGCAACTCTTGAGGCGTGGGAGGATGAATGTGGAAGTGATGATGATGGTGGAGGTATTCAAAGACCAACACCGAAGAAGATAAATAAGCGTCTTCTCTGACTTTTACTGGTTTTTTGGGTGTTTTTTGTTGGAAACTATCTTGGTTTCTATCAGTGCATTGTAATTCATACAAGAATCTAATCTTTAATTTAAGCAATTTGGTATATAAAAAATGCTATCTTGTTCTCATAATTAGTTATAATTAAGTTGACTCGCAGTGAAAACCCCTGGTCATGTAGTACACCCCTTTAGCCATGGTTCCAAGGCCTGGGTAGAAGAATGCCATCATGTAAAAGGAAATTGTTAATGTAAGATGTCAAGTCTGATCTATTAAACCATGAGTAGTCTCCTTGTGACAGTATGTTGTAATTTTATGTTTGAAAAGTATTTTGAGATACCACACAAGAATAGAGTTTCTGATTGTGTAGTTGGTTTAATTTGAGAATACATAGATAGGAGAGTAGGGTAAGGCCAGGTGAAAATAGATGTAAATATAGAGGTTCAAACAACTATCTAGCAACCCTTACCATACCCAAACCCTTTCGCTAGCATTGCAGGGATAGAGAGATCCACCCGGAGGCGTGTGGAGAATAAGTAGGGATATGCATGCGTCAGATTGACTAATTGCTTGAGCCTGGCTCAAGAAGGCACAACTAGTAGGTGGCAAGAGATTGGGAATATACATCTATTAAGTATGTGTATATGAAATTCGTTATGTCCCCTTTTGATTTTTAAGGTGGGAGGAATGCAATGGAGAAAGGGAGATCGTATTCGTCCTCTATGTCCCTCCTATCGGGAAACTAGGATAAATCCCAATAATAAGAGTTGGGTTCGCTCATAAGTATCTTATTTTACAAGGCCATCATGAAATTTATTAAGCTAAGTCATCCTTTAGTCGAAGCTTCAAGCACGATACTCGGTCTCTTTTCAGCCCTTCAGTCTTCCTGGAATGGCTACAAAACAACCCTATTTCACCCATGCTAAATGCCTCTTCTTGCTGTGATCTTAAGCTTCAAACTTTGGCATTTATCCCTACAAGATCACCCAATAACATCACTCAAAACAGCTCTCCTTCACACGTTGTACATACAACAAAACATAAGACTTCCACGTTGCTTCTAGGGCTTCTTTCTTGTTGTCTTATGGATCCTTCTTGTAGTGGCTAGGGCCTTCCTTTGACTGCAGCTAGGGTCTCTCTAATTGTTTCTTTAGACCTTCCTTGATAGTAGCTATATGCTTCTTCTTGATAGTTGATAAGGGCCTCCTGCTTGCTACGGATTAGGGCCTCCTTTGCCGTGGATAGGAGCCTTCCTTTTGTTGCATATTTGGCCTTTCTTGACTGCATATTTATGCCTCTCTTAACTGCGCCTTAGGCCTCTCTCTTGTTGTGACTAAGACTCCTTTCAACTACGGTTAGGGCTGCCTTTTACTGTGGCTAGGGCTTCCTTTTTTACTCTGGCTAGAGCTCCTTCAAGACTACGGCTAGGCCTCCCTTCACGACTGTAGCTAGGGCTCCTTTGTGACTGCGTCCATGTCTCCTTCAAGACCTCTCTTTCAACCAAACCCAAATGAGTGGAGAGAGATGATAAGAGATGTGTGTGACAAATGGCTTGAGGCCTCCTCTATTAAATGCAACATTGAGGCTGAGCTGGAGGTAATTTTCTTGTTGGCCGACCTTAACAAATTATCAATAACACAAATAAATTCATATCTCCATAAACACATGTTGGAATCGGATGATCTTTAGATCAATCCTACACCTCTCAGAGAGAGGAATCCAAGAAAAATATCCTCTTCCATAAGTAAGATGACCCACATGGATTTTGTCCCTAGTTTCCAATTTTAACATAGTACCCACTCCTGGATTCGCTCCAATAGCTTTTACATATTGGGTGACTTCGACATCTGTCTTGCCCTTCCCTTCTTCCTTGGTCGTAGCAAATTTTCCATCTTCTTTTGGGTTCTCACATCATTCCTTAGATCCTCATCCCCCAAATAGCGTTGATTGAATTCACATTTATGGTCCAATTACTCCAGTTTCCTAAGGATTTTCTTATGCTTAGAGCCCCTTTAACAATGATGAATATGACACACCCTACTAGAAAAGCATGTCCATGCCCTCAAAAATAGTATCATCATCACTCAATCATACATTGATAAAATTCCATGCAAGAGAAAAGTGTGTTCGTCAAACCAATAAAGGGTTGGCCATTGACTAGCAGGTGCCCCAGTTGTTTGCTTATCTAGATTGTCTATATCATTATGAACAAGAAAAATTGCAGTTGTATATGGACTAATAACTCCATTGCTATGTGTATTCGTTGGAGACAAATGTCTTGCAATACCACGCCTTCCCCCAAGAAACCTTCCCACAACAAACCCTCTACCCCAAATCCTTCATATGGTCAGCCCAATCGCTAAGTCGCGTTAATGGTTGGATTGAAGGTTGTTTACTAGGATGGTATTTTGTCCACCAAACAATTATTTACACCATACTATGATGGATCTAGAAACCTCTTCATGAAGGCGTTTTCTTGAAAAGTTGATATTGATGGCAGTTGTGTCCTTAGAAATTAGTAGGAAATTTAAAGATCTTTGAGCTACACCTTTATGACCCTTAACTTGTTTTTCATTCTTTCCTTTGTGCCCATTCTGCTCCATCTATTTATGTATGTGGGTTGTCAAACCATGATGACATTGTCTAAAAATATTCTGTTGTGTCTTTAACTAAATATACTATGTATACTATCTATACTAACCTAAAGCTATAAAAACAAATTTCTTTATCCTAACAATTCTCCAAACCTAAAATATCTTTTTAAAAAAATTTATTCATTTTTATAATTTAAATATTCAATTAAATCACATAACATATACCATATTCTTTCTTCTATGCTACCACCTTATGGCGTTTCCTTTGTAACATGTGGTGTAATTGCTAGTATAGCTCCTTGAGAAGTCTTACTTCAATTGATCATTTAGCCTTCATCACTCTACTTCTCAACTATATCAGCTAACTTGACTAGACATGCTTTGTCCAACAATGATTCTTAACAACAATGAATTGATACAGAGGACTATCTAGAGTTCCATGCACCCCCTTTTAAGAGTAAAAGCTTCAAGTGAGATGCACCTCCCATCAAAGCCAAAGGTGTTGCAATTTGTACTCAATTGTAGTTGTCACTCTCCCTGTGCCATGCAACTGCCTTTTCTACACTTCACAGTTCTCACCACTGATTCTATTGTTCCATCTTTCTACTGCTTCAACATCAATGTCATTGCAAGATCATTTACATAGAATAATTGTTATGCACCTCATTAACTCCTTCTTCTGTGCTCTGTTCTTCTGCTCTTGTCATACTTTTTCCACTACCATTTCTTAAATAGTTGCTCTATTCTTAAAACCATCAACAAGCTTTGCTTACAAACTTTCTTTTAGGATCAATGAAATCTACTACAGTGATGAAGGACCCTTACTAATTTCTTGCAAAGCTTGTGAAACCTCTAATGATAGCAATAAAGTCTAATGTTACTACTACACATAATCTAGGGTACACACCACTGTTTGTTGTTGTGTCAAGGGTTACTGTGAAATCATCATTTTCTTAACTATCATAGGCACTTCACTATCACTTTTATAACACTATATAGTATGTCACTGTGCTGCTTCTAATACATCATACCATCATAGATTATTGTCAAATAGAAGGTTACTACAATCACCCTCTTGAGTCACTCTCATGCTAATGTTTTTCTTCTACTGTAACAACTTGCAATATATATAAGGTCAACTGTTTAAATTGTTGCACATTTTCAAAACATCTCCAAACACTGAATGTTATTACTCTTCAAACTTTGCACTTTGGATAAGGTCTGTAACACTTTAAGGTATCTCAAAATGTCTTCTCTAATGTGTGTCACAACAAAAACACTATCAAATCATTGTCTTATATAAGAACACTGTTATTTCCATGTCACATATCTACTCAAACCTGCCTACAAAGTAGCTTTGTATGAGGGATTCTGACATCAACATATGTAGTTGTCAAGTATTGTCTTTGTTTCTTATTAAGGTCAAGGCTGCCATCAATCTAAACCCTAGCAAGGATTTTCTATGCTGCTTCTATCTAATATAGATAAAAGGATTGCAGCATGAGAACTATGAAAAGTAGTCCTCTATCTATTCATACTACTACATACTAAGGAAGCCCTTGACAAAATTACTATCTTCTCTGATTGTTACAATAATGACGCAGTAGTGAAGCCAACTTTAGCACAACATCCTGCTTGAATAGCTTGCATATTGCAGAGTTTGAATGCTTCAGAAATTTATATGCTTTACAATCAACAATATGTATGAATAGACCTTGAAACTTTTAGATTCAAACTTCAGAACTCTGAATCAACTGTCTGAATTATTCATCCTTATAATAGTACTGGGCCATAGATGACTGAATTGATGACCAACAAAGATTACAGCTAGGTCTATAATTCATGTCGTAAGCACAGAAGAATATCGATCTAAAAAGGAGTTGCAGACATCTTAGTAAAACACTTATCTGTAGATATGAAATAGGTCTAAAATATCCATATGCCCTTGCCCTAACCAGAGATGACTGAAGTGCTTCAAGGAGTTGTAAACTATTTTTGGGAAATGTTCAAATAGTCCACAAGATAAAAGGATTTCTTTTGCTGGTTCCTTCAAGAATCATTGGTGTAAGCTCTGAATACAAGTCAATCCAAAAGGAACTTCAAAACTCTCATGTCTTAACAACTCATCCTTGCTGATTGATTGAAGCCCTAAGAGGATCAAAATAGCTCCACACTTCACAAGATAGAAAATGCCCTAAAATTCAAGGATTAGAGTGATATTCCAAAGAGACAAGGGCTTATGCCACAAATCTGGAAGTGTCATCAACTGTTCATGGAATTTATTTTAGAGCCAAATTGTTAGTGAACTGTGATACCACCGAACCTTAGAGATCAAAAAACTTAGATGAAAACCTTCATGCTCAGTAATAAAGCCCTAATGAGGACCAAATTATAATAGGTCTCCAATAATTTGGTCTTTAAAAGTTTTTCAAACAAGCCCAAATGGATTCTTAACAATCCTTACTGCTCCTTGTTCATCGATTCATGTTAATCACAGAGACTAGAGTGTTGCTCAAAAATTATGTCGCAGGGAATTATTTGAGTTTTTCTTGGACGATTCTTTCATAGAACTCTTACTAGTTTTTGTAGCCCTACTTCTATTCAGAGAGGAAGACAAAAACCACACTGTTCTGCAATGAAACTATTGGCTGCAAAGGAAATCCTTGTGTAAAATTTGATGTCCTTAAGAGGCTGAAAGTCTACTCCTTGCAATTACGAAACCAAACTAGATGCCAAGAGATCCACAGGAAATGGACGCAAACATAAAGAAGTTGTTTCAGAAATATTAAAGAGGCTGGGATTAATGCTCGAAACTTACATAGATCGAGACCCTTCTTGCCGTAGATGGAAGAGGAAATTACTCCATGTGTAGAGAGGGACGAAATTATTTCCATGAAGTTGACTGATTGCTTTCTCTCTTGCTTGGGCTTGCTCTCATCTTTGCTTCGATATCATTGACACTTCACTATCCATGACTTTTGGAACCTTCTAACCCAATTTTATATTAATACCCATTAATATTTTATTTTTCCTAAGTTTAGACTTAGGAAATTCATCAAAAATATTAATTATTATAATATCTCCTAAACCAGGTAGAATCTGCCCAAACCAATTCAGGGTCTTGGAGATCTCATGTGCTTTAGCTGCTCCACCAATTTTCATGGCTAGAGCACATCCGATGCTACCCCAAATCAACCCTCCATCTTAGCGAGGACTATGCTCTAATAACACTCCTCACTGAGTATTATATTGATTATCCGACATCGGTACCTATGTTGATGCTAGGCCTCCCCGCCCAACATCCTTTGCATGGTTTCATCCTGTATTGTTGCCCATGTTCCTACCACTTCCACCGCTGCATCTGTACGACAACTCCCTCTGAATCAGTGTTGTTGCTGGTCCATCCTCCCAACACTGCATCTGCACTGGAACCCCCTCTCACCATGCTGCACCGTGCTACTGCTAACCACTACTGCACTGCAACTCAGTTACTGAGAAGTAAGTCACTGATCCCCCTAACTTCTGACATCCCTGTCAGGCTAGAAACACTCCTCATGTTGAAGCTCTCTTTGCCGCTAACAAGTGATCCCTCTACTGACCTCTGCATTGTTGAAACAAATCCCTGCATCTCGCACCATTGCACACCTCTCTGTGCCATCCTACATTTATTAAACACTCCCGTGCCTCTCGCACTGTTGCAACCTACTAGCCTCGTGCTGCCCGAGGACTCTTGCACTGTAGCACTCTCTGCCACTTCATCCGCATCCGTCTCTACCGACATTCGCTAGTCCTGCTACTCTCTCTTCGAGGATCCCATAGCAAGGTATAATCCAAGAGGTTGTGTACCTCAAGGATCATGCCCCTCATCGCCTGTAGTCCTACTGACTACAGCTCGATGTCTCCCCACCTTTCTCTAGAGGTACATGAGCACTCCTTGTAGTCCCTATCATGCCCTGGAACACTACGACATCAGCACTAGTGCATTAACTATGCTAAAAGGTCACTTTCTTGTTAATTTGACCATCAATATCTCTTTTAGAAATCAATATTTCTTAGCTTTGTTTACATTAGTGGTTTGATAAGAACATTTCTACAATCTCTTAAATGAATTTCTTAAATTTTTTACATTTATGCTTTTTTACAAAAAAGGGTTAACATTTTACCCTGGCTAAGTAAGGATTCTTTAAATAATCTTCTAGCTTGGTTCCCTTTTGTTCCATCTAAGCTTGGCAAAGTGTCATGAATTTACATTGAACAATGTAAGAATCTAGTCTTCTCCAGAAACAATCAAGACAACTCTTTCATTTTGAAAATTACCTACCAGTTCTTGACATATTCTTTGAAATTTCTATGTCGAAGGTGTTGCATTTAGGTAAGTGATGTAGAATGCACACCTACCATTCTATTGTTCACCTATTAGACAAGTGAAAATTATACAAAAACTTGGAAGGGCTGGACATGATTGTTCCAACCATACTCTTATTGGCCTGCAATACATATATTCATAACACATACCTACAATACTATTGTTCACCTATTCGGCTAGTGCATATTGTAGGGAAAATGTTAAATGTTGGATTTCGTTGTCTCAATCTCACACATCAGCACTAAAGATGCAACATCTTGTGTGCATCCTTAGATATGTTTGAGATTGCATGTTAACTATTTAAATAAATTCATGTATAAAACTTCTATATTAGCAAAATAACCATCAATATTTTTTTTCTAGCATTTTGGGTTGAATTTACAATAGTATGCCAAAAAGTGTCATTTCAATGTCTGGAAATTAGGATATATAAATGTGAGATATATACTCTACATATTTGGGTTATCTCATTTTCAAATCTAAGCTTTTTTAGGCTACATGTTAATTGTTTGAACTTTGAACTTTGAAGAAATTCTTGAATGGACTTCGTAAATACTCGAATGAATGGACTTCGTAAGGCAGTGGTACCATAAATTGTGTTATTTCAAAGATTTGACTTCCATATTTTCCCAAAATACAATGTCCTCAATAAATAGTTATATGTATAGATACTTATGTTTAGGATTATATATGTGTTGGAGTGGTTCCTTTATGTTTTACTATAATCCTGATGCTAACAAGATTTAGCTAACTTTTTTCATCAATTGTTCATAGAATATGAAAAAGATTTCATTACCAAAATGTGGCAAAAATTACATTTCTCTTGATTTATTTTTTTATTGTTCATGACAAGATAATCATGTTGCAAGAATGAGGTATCCTACAGTCTGTTTCAATTTGTGGATATTTTTTTTCCTCCCATTTTTTTACAAGGATGTACAATTAATTTTCATGTTGATGGTTTTTGCATGTATCTTATCTAGCCCCAAATGCTCGTAATGGAGCGGATCTTGAGAAGTAGTCGTGGACACAAACTATCAGAGCTTAATGTTACAATACCACTACCACCTGGTATCAAAAAAAGTTTAATGGTAAGTGACGTAAAGAAGAGTTATTTAACGACAGGGTTGAAAGGGCAACCTCATGTCTTCGTTCTAAGTCATTTATTTGTGTTTCTTAGCTGTAAGTCATCTGTTTTTGAGCTTTACCAGATCAATTATTTCACTAATCCAATATGCATGGCTTTTATTTCTCACCCGATGTTAGTTACTTGACATGGTTGATATAACATTCAATTCTAGGCCACTTTTATTTTAAGTTAGATATTTTATTGATTAAAAGGATGTTCATATTTTGATTGGTTTACTTGGAGCTTGATTTTAAAAAAAATTGTAAATTCCACGTGTATGTTATTTTTTTAGGGTGATCACTTTGCACTAATAAGGTCAGATGAGTCTTAGAACATAGGTATACAACAAGCACATATTTTGCCTTTGTTGTGTATCTGTTATTCTTTATATCATTGATGGATGGTTACTGATGATGTAAAATAGAGGATGGGAAGGTCCTGCCAATTCTCTTGACAAAACAAAATAAAATGGAGTGGTAGAATTATGTTTAAAGGGTGAGCCAGAAATCAGTACTTGAAAGGTAGAACTTGAGAATGGCAAGCTATCTAATCTTGATCTAGAGACACAATAGACCATGGAAAAGAAATGGTGGTATTGATGAGTCTTCTCAGAAAATAAGCTCTAACTGTTAGATCACTGCCCAAGTTTCAGTTCTCTGCAATGGCAATAGTGACTCTAGCTTTATTTGTATGAATAACGACTTTAATGAAGAACATCTTTTAGACTTCTTTGCTAAGTTATGATTATATTTCGGTAGGGGATTTTTTGTACACTGATATTGTGTTTTCTCTTTGGTTTCTGTCAAGTAACAATGGTTAATAAGGAATGTGTTCTTGAGCAGCAAGCACACATTTTATTCTACTATCGACAAGAAACTCCATGGTTTTCAGGCATGGCAACAAAAACACAGATGTCAATGGGATATCCAAAGTCCGTGTTGGATGAATTTAATACTAGTGATGATTTTGATTATTTGTCAGATAAATAATGTCATGAGTCAAATTCAAATAAACAGAAGCAGCTCAGGAATGAAGGTGAAGTTATTGCTTTCTGTTCAAGTCAATTTCTTTTATTTGTTGGTTGATGTCATGTTTTGAGTGTGGACTTGTGAAATTCCAAATTCCATGTTGGTTTATGTAAAATGGATATATATATATATATATATATATATATATATATATATATATATATATATATATATATATATATATATATATATATATATATATATATAGATATAATTATCATATGTTATTCATGGTTTTTGGAGATCCGTGTTACATTTACACAAAAGTTTAGATATCATTCAGATATCTAAACACCAAACAAAAATAACATTGAGATTTTTCTTTCACTCAACCTATAACATAATGCATTGTTTTCATCAATGTTCTTCTTCCATATGCTATCCACTTATGACATTTCCTTTGCAATATTTGGTGCATTTGCTAGTTATAGGTCATTTATAGATTATAAATGTCTTCAGAGTTTCACTTCTAGCTGAGTATTCAACTGAACATATTGATTCTCTTATACATAATTATTTTTCCCTCCA
Source organism: Pinus tabuliformis (assembly GCA_031772625.1). Lineage (NCBI taxonomy): Eukaryota > Viridiplantae > Streptophyta > Pinopsida > Pinales > Pinaceae > Pinus > Pinus tabuliformis. The sequence goes on from CM062810.1 coordinate 590,134,674, forward strand.
CCCACTTGTCATAACCTCCATAACCATTAGGTAGGGACCTGCAACTTCGATGTTGCTTTTCCTGTTTAGTAAAATATTGTCGATACTTTAATTTATTGAAATTTGTAGAATTTACAATTTATGAAGTTTCAAGGTCAAATTTTAAAAGTCTAATTCTTTAAAGGGTGCTAGCTCAATGGAAGAGCACCTACTTTATAATCAGGAGGTTGGTGGTTCGATTCCAACGTGCCCTGACATCATATGTAATGGTGACGATCAATTTTTGGTAATGGAGGCTCTTTTGACCATCACCAATGAGCTTTGTTGACATTTTTCGACCCTCACCAAAATATGTAATTGTGACGGTCAAAGAATATCACCATATATACGCATCAATAGTGACAAACCTCAAAGGTTCGTAACCATAAATCATTGTTGTTGATATGAAATTGTGACGATTGATGTCAGTCATTATAGTCATTATTCGTGACGGACCTTGAATGTCACCACAACACCTATACTTCTGCCAATGCGGCTTTTGGTGACGGTCAATGAGCGTCATTGTATATATGCACCAATAGTGATGCACATGAAAGATCCATCACAATAAATCATTGTTGTTCATATGAAATGGTGACGGTCATTATTTGTCATTATAATCAATATTCATGACAGACCTTGAATGTCACCATAACACCTATACTTTTGGCCACGCCACCTTTGGTGACGTTCAGTTTTTGGTGATGGAGGCTATGGTCTATCACCATTGCTCATATGAAATGGTGACGATCACTATCCGTCATTATAAATCATTATTCGTGACGGACTTTGAATGTCACTACAATACCTATACTTTTGGTGACGCCACCTTTGGTGACATTCAGTTTTTGGTGACAGAGGCTATGGTCCATCACCATTGCTCATATGAAATGGTGATGGTCGTTATCCGTTATTATAAATCATTATTGGTGACAAACTTTGATTGTCACTACAACACCTATACTTTTGGCGACGCCACCTTTGGTGACATTCAGTTTTTGGTGACGAAGGCTCTTTTGACCATCACCAATGAGCTTAAGGTGACATTTTTCGCCCCTCACCGATGTCCTTTTTTCTTGTAGTGAGTATTTCTGAATGGGGGAAAAGGACTAGGATTCCCATCAAAAGGAATTCCTTCATCGGTGGACTCCAGAGTTGTTTCCATATGTCTCAACCTAATATCAACTAAGGAGTGACGTGGAGGATGGTCAATTAATTCTATTTTAATAAAAATAACATAACAAAGAAAAAGAGGGATAATCTAGGCAAAAGGATTACCAAGTAACTGTGAACTGCAATATACTACCTCAGTAAACCAAGGACTTAATATACGTGCAGGCAATCTCCCCGAATGTTGTGTTCGGTGTATCATAGTGTACAAGGCGGCCGACTCGGTTACCTAAGGATGGATAGCAACCTAATGTAGTCCTCCCATATATACCTGAAAGTACGTGGACGCCCAATCCGTGTTAATGTTGTCTAATGTGAAACTGCACAGTAAGAGAATTCCTTTATACTTTTCATACTATAACACTGCCCTATATACCCGAAGGTACGTGGACGATCTACGATATACTTACATATGTGGAATGGGGTATCACACTTAGAATGTATCGCAAACAATTAATGACAGCTGCTATGTTTTACAACATCGGAACACATTTCTAGCCTATAACCTCTAAATGTTATTCGTTAGGTGACAATGCTCCATTAGGTTAATTGAGATAACATTTAAGTTGATCTTGATTAAGAGTTTGTCTTTCAGGTTCACCGCATGATGTCTTTGAAATTCCTAGAATGCAACTATAAAGAGAAACATTCTTTTCATTTGATTTTGAACAATGAAAAACTTTAACTACAAGGGATAGAGTAATCAAAATGTTTAATCAAATAACAAAGAGCACACCTAATGCAATTTCCCTATACTATTCCTATAAGCACACACAAAGTTGTAATTTCATAATGCAAGTTTTTCTTTTCAATTCCCTTAATGTTGAGATGAACAAAAGGAAACTAATGCACATACAATCAATCAATCTTTTTGTAAGAACGAAGACTTTACGATATTTCCTTTTCGAAAGAAATGAAGACTTTACGACACTTTATTTTCAGCAAAGATTAATCGACTATAAGCTAACTTTGACAATGAATTGATAATGATAAAGAAATCATTTAAGAAACACTAAACAATCAAGGCCAAAGTAGGGCTAGGAATAGAAATACAAGTTGATTTCAGAACCACAAGAATCATTGATCTTTCAGCAAACAACAAGAGAGCAAATTTGGAAAAATCAGACCAAAGGTAGGTTTTTTTAGCCTAAAAGGAATCAACGCAGGCCAGAGAGGGAGACAGTGCACTACAATGCATTGTCTCTAAGGCAGGGGCTGCTCTACAGCGCACTGTGTCAAGACAAACACTGTGCTGGTGCCAGAGAGTCAATTCAAGAGACATTCAAGCACAATTTTTGACTAAAAACACTTCAAAAAGACTGAAATAAGATCAATAAAGCTAAGAAAAGTCTACTAGGGTGTAATATGATGAGGGTAAGCCACCAAGAATGACAGTCATTCCCCAGTATGGTCGCCAATTTGTTACATGGAATTTGCATCTACAGATAAACACATCTTCCCTAGGTGGGTGACTACACCTAGAACAACAGAAAGAAAGTAGTTTAACCTTTTCTTATAGAAGATAGATGAGATGGAGGAACTTACTTGTTGCCTTTCACTTCCTAAATCTCTTTTGAATCGCTCCCATCACTCCCACTTGAACTAAATCCGCTCAAAAGGTACCTACATCAAGAGAAACAGAAACAAGAAACGATCAAAGTATACATAATCTACCAACTATAAAACAATGGAATCTAATACATTGAAGCACATAATCATCATAGATATGAACAATCATATGAGAAAAGGAATAAGCTCTTTATTAATGTATAAGGAAGAGTATCACCCAATACAGTTCGATTTTGTGCCACTCCTCCAACCTCAATTCAACCCTCACCACATCAAAATCACAACACTCCAACAGCATAACATTGCTTAACATAAACTCAATGCTCAAACCAACAGAATTTCCTTACAAACTTCAGATTCTAGCCCCTTAATCACTATGATGAGTGCTCAATTTATATGGAAATGGAGGTGGTTTTTTCATAAATGAGGGTATTAAATGACCTTCCAAACTTGGAGTTAGTCTCCATGGAGCAAGGGATGAGAGGATAGGAGATTAATGGATCCTTAGCTCATAGGAGGAGATAAGAGATGGGATCCTTCTAGAATCATCTAGAATGAAGGAATATTCCCAAAACCCTATGCAAATTTCGCTCAATCTCGCCCAGTGCAGGCTAAAGAGGGCCTAAGTGCACTGTAGTGTAGGCCACAGTGGGCCTGCCTGCTCTGCAGTGCACTGTATCAAGGCTTGGGTTGTGCTGGTGTCCCAAGGAGTCATTTCAAGAAGGCTTCACGCTAGGAAAATTTCATAGAAAGAAGCATTTAATGAGCTGACTTTTCTAAGGCATGTAACAATAGAATTAGGGTTTGATGAGCCCTAATGGTACTGATCTGAATATCGGGAGTGATGTGCCCAAATAGACCTGTAACAATAAGATTCGGTGATTCCTCACACAACTATTTATTGGGAAGTGAGCTTCCATATTGACACATCCATTCCCTACCCAACCCCAACAAAATTCGGTGGTGAAACCTCTTCCTCCTCCAATTAGGGGCATGGGAGGACCAAACTTTTAGGGAGGCTCATTGCACAGGGGCATGGGAGGACCAAACTTTTAGGGAGGCTCATTGCATATCCTTATGTGCAATGAGCAAGTAACTTGTCAGCGACAGAAAAAAACTTATGAGACTCTTGAGTGTAGTTATTCATATAAGGATAAACTCATCCCCAATTCATTCAATGAATTTCTCATGCTAGATAATCCTTTGGAGCCAATTTTTTTCCCATGTAATGTTTTTATCTATAAGTCAACCGACAACCCAATGCTAGGGTTGCCCAATACTATAGTATTGTCGAGGATCTAGCCCAAGAAACTTGTGCCATGTATGCTTTAGAGGTTTCGTAGAGATTTTATACGCAACACAAAGCCTTATTTACCAATGTCGAAGTGGTTGATCACTCGAAGTCAAATTTTAACACATTTAACATTGATTCTAGTTTATCCAGGTTATCCCATCAATTCACTTTGCAAATCTCGGTGCATATTTATAGTAAAAATGTGTGTCACACTCTTATGGATGAAGGATCATCCACTTGTACCATTTCTTCATATTGTTGGAAATATTTGGGTCCTATAACTCTCATTCAGCCAAGTACTTCCTTTCAGACCTTTGATGGACACAAATTTTAACCTTAGGGTGTTCCTTCAGCATTTCTCGTTGAGGTATGGGGAAAAATTGTCATTTTTGATGTCCCTCTTCAATATAACCACTATGGTCATGATAATTCCATTTGTTAGGGATAACCCTCCAAATTATGAAAATGTCATTTCATTGTTTAAGAACCCATCATCAATGGGTGTTTTCCCTGTGCCACCACCTGATATTCCATCCAATAATATTACTCCCATGCACATTATCTCTTCCATCGTTAGTGTATCACATCATTCTAATGACCCTTTGGTGGTGTCCTCTCCTTCAAATGTAGACACATATAGTGAGCACACATTGCTTCTAGTGGAAGATATTTCCTCTTTGTGATCCCTATCAACACCTCCTAACATTATCAAAAGCTTCATCCTAATGTATGATATTATTAGGATAATTTTCTAACATGGTTTTCCAACCCACCTATTTCACATGACTCCTTAAATTTCAAGTTCCCTTTATAATGAGTCATCCTAGAGGCTGGTAATTTAATTTATATTCCAAGAAAATATTTGCCTCATGATGCATTCATTCTCCTTGATTTGGAAAGGGTAGAGCTTGGAAAACAAAATCTTGAATCGTGCTATGAGTCATTTCATGGTTCATCTAATAAAGTGTGACCCTTGGATCGAGTTAAATATTGGATTTCTAGTACCAAACTTTCCACTGAATTGTCCATTCCCAATCCCACCATTGACAAGCATCTTTTACCTCCATTGTATCTTAATAACCATTTTTAAGGAGTCAAGATAACTCATGATACCACACACTTTTTTTGTTCTTGGTTTATTCCTAATAACTATATGATACTAGGATTGCCCTAGAATCATCAACCTTTAGGAATGTGGCAATTCAACTCTATCTAGTGCATCCCTGACATGGTGCGCCATATGATGTTAACAACAATCTGTGAGTTTATACACATGCCTAGGAATCCTTTGCTTGTTCCTGGTGGTGGGAACTTTATAATGTAACCTATTAGATCACAATGTGCCTTATACATATGTATTGAGTTTTGTTTTGGTGTGTGAAGTGGGCAATTTTTATTTTTTAGTGTGTTTGTTTGGTTTGATGTTTATCACGCTTGGTTCTAGATTGGTATTTGTCATTCATAAATTATTGGAACACCCATGGTGAGACCAAGAGGTCATGTACACCATTCCTCTAGCTATGTTAACAGTGGTCACATTAATTGAGCATTTATACAAGCATGCATGTCCACAAAACATGGGTTTTTAATCACTTCATTTGAAATCATCAATAAGAGTTGAACTAGACATAGATAACACATCATATATGCCAAAAATCCCAAAAAATTATAAAACTAAAAAAAAAAAGATATGTGGTCATGTTCTTACCATATCCATGTTTTATTTCTTTTGGAAATTTCCTCACTACTTTGGGGGGGGGGGGGTGAATGTAAACACCCTGTTCTCAGTAGTGAGGACATTTCCAACAAAAATAAAACATGGATCGGGTAAGAATAAGACCACATATTTTTTATTTTTTGAGTTTTATAATTTTTTGGGATTTTTGGCATATATGATGTATTATCTATGTCTAGTTCGAAAAACATGGATGAAGTGGGGGGATGTGTCCCAAACAAGAAAATTCAGGAAAACAAATAAACCCCTAATGAGCGTGAGGAATCCAGAGGAATTTTATTGAAAAACCTCGGTCGCACCCACAACGTAGACTCCATGTGACTAGAACTCCTTAGTCTCTCCCATAGGCCTGCCTGCCAGCAACTCGAGCTTTCAGTCACTCCCATAGTCCTGCTTGCTAGTGACTGGAGCTTTCAATTGCTCCCATAGGCCTCCCTTCTAGCGACTGGAACTTTCAGTCACTCCCACAACACTAGCATGCAAGCGACTGTGGAAGAGGATGACTAAAGATAACTTTACTTTGCTCAGAACTTGCTCAAACTTGCTCCACTGACTTATCATCATCAGTAAGTCCTTAGGAAGACACTGTAGCCTTGAAACACTCCAAAAATACACTGTATCAACTCCATCATCATCACAAGTCAAACTAGGTTGACTTGAATGCCATCTATCAGCTGCTCCAACACTCAAGCCGTCAAACTTCACCACAACTACTCCAACATCTGCAGCCATCAATGATAGACCCTACAATTTATCATACAAGATAAAACCCATCCATACACACACCAAGTACCATAAACATGAGTTTACAGTCTGCTTGACATCCTGCCAAGGAATCCACACACAAGCCAATAATTTGCAACCAATGCACAAGTCAAGTACCATCACACTAGCATAAGCCTAGTACATGTATCAATCAACCATGTAGCATCTCATCCATACACACACATACTAGAGATCATAAGCCAAGCAACCAATGAGCCATTTGTATAAACAATCTCATACTACCAGGTTGACATCAATGCCAAGCAACACCAATGCAACCTCCAACACCAACACTACTTGTTAAAAATAACAAGAACTTCCAATTTAATTTGTCCTTCAATTAAATTATGAATTAAATTGAAATTATATTCTCATAGAAAATTGTAATAGTTAACTAAGTTAAATTCAATTACTTGGCTTAGGAAATTCGATTTGGAAGTATATCTAGAGTCATGTGCAATGATCCATAAATTGTAGGGGCCCAAGTTGAGTTCTTTTGAGTTGTGATAAATTAACTCAGTCTAACTCAATTATAATCAGTTAAACTAGTTCTAATTGTTGGAGGAACTAGTAGGAGGTCTAGTAGTGGGGCCAGGCACCATTGCATCCTCAGTTAACTGAATATTCACTCATAAATAACTCATGCATTTCAATTCATAGGAAGATCCAGTTGATATTAGAGTTCAGGGACAGTGTACTATTAGTTGTATAATTTTCTGAGTTGTACAGATGGTGCATGCAATCAGTAGAAAGCATATGGATGGATTGTGCAGTTATGGAGTGAGGATTTACCAATTAAATATGAGCTAATTCTCTTAGGAACTACAGAAGGAAGTAGGGGCTTGGCAGGCAGTAGAATTGGCTAAGTGTTGGCTTGAGATGGCTTGTGAGGTAGAGAGTTAGATTGTACTAGTGCAGGAATTTTTCGGGTTGAACAAGCATTGTATTTTATTCTCAGATCTTCTGGTTAATGCAATATAGATAGTCAAGGTTTTTTAGCAGTTGATTTCCCTAGAGAAATATTGTGTTATGTGCGATTGATATTCTTCCTTTTTTTCTTATTGTTTTCATCTATCAATTTTGATTTCCGTTGAAGAGTAGAGTAGATTTGTGTCTTGTGTTTTAGCATACCACATAAGTTGTTGAATATAAAAAGTAAAAATATACATGGTATCAGAGCTAAATATAGTATAGAAGAGGATAATTGGAGTTTTTTGTGCAGGGGAAATCGAATTTGCAGGCTCATACTTCAGAGTCAACAATATTTCATTCTACGGTTTGAGACTTGAGTATGCCCTAGATGGAAGCTCAAATTACATAGCTTCAAAGGACAAGATGGAGGAAGTGCTAGAAGACAATGGCCTCAAGGAATTCATAGATCATGATATTCTGAAGCCTCCAACATCTGATGCTAAATATCTGGCTAAATGGAGAAAGTGTGTGGCAAAAGGAAGAAGGAGTTCGAGATCACATTGTCTTGAATCTCCATGGTAAGGACATTCCATTTCCAATGTGGAAGGCATTAAAATAATAGTGACCATAGGAAGTTGGAAGTGAAGGATAAACTCAGAAAGATCAATATGGAGAAGGGCAACTCAATTGGGAAGTATTTGACCAAGTTCACCCAATGTCGGGATGATCTTGGAAGTGTCAGGATTATTATTGTCGAAGATGATATAGTGAGCCTATAACTTCTAGGAATTCTCAATAGATCGCACAGTTACCAGAACTATATTAACGGTAGGAAGAAGCTACCAGAGTTGGAGCGGTTGTGGTCCGACTTGGTACAAAAAGAGATTCAACAGAACACTAGAGACAGATCCTCATCAAGGCATTATGATGAGGAGAATTGTGCCTTAACGGGTAAGGAAAAGAAAGGGAAAGGGAAGACATCCCATTCCAAATCATATTCTTGTCAGGGCAGCAAGAAGAAGGACATGCTGAAAGTTAAGTGTTTCACTGTCATGAGCTGGGAAATTTTTCCACAAAGTGTATGTTCAAGAAGGTCGGTAAGAATCCCTCAAGAGGAGTGACAAGTGATGATTTTTCCTCACAATTCAAACTAGACTTTACACTCATCGCTTGCATGCTGTCATTGATGATGGATGGCGTGTGGTACCTGGATAGTGATGCTTCTTTCCAAATGACCAGTAACAAAGATCTCTTCAGTAACTTGGAGGAGAATGATCTCCATATGCATATCGAGATGGGTAATGACGAGAGGTATAGTGCTACCAAGATTGATATAGTTACCTTTCAGAGGGGGTTGAGTTCTCCCCTCACTTTTCGAGATGTTATGTATGTTCCTAGTTTGAAGAAGAACTTGGTATTTGTTTCCATGTTGGAGGAGAGAGGTTATGATGTGTTATTTAGTAAGGGAAAGGCATTCCTTCATCAAATAGCCACAGGATAGGTGAAGAGGATAGTGGTTTGAGTAAAGAACCTATACAATTTGGACGTAGAGTATTGTGCTTCCTTGAGAACTAAAGCAAAGAAGGTGTAGAGCCAAGACATCGGTGAGTTGTAGCATAGGAGACTGGGTCACTTGCACCATGGCGCTTTGGAGATCATGCAACAAATTTTTAGCAGTCTTCCCAAGGGTACACTAGAGAAGGTAGACACGTGAGAAGGGTGTACATTAGTAAAGTACACCAAAGCTTCCTTTCATGAAAAAGATAGTCAAGCACATGCGATCCTCGATCGAGTTCACTCATATGTGTATGGAACATTCTTAACAACATCCACGGCCAAGCACAAGTATTATGTGATATTTGTTGATGATTTTTCGCGTAAGTGTTGGATATTGTTCATGAAGAAGAAATACCATACTTTTGCTAAGTTTTGTAAATTTAAAGCACTTGTCAAGAAAGACACTAGCGGGGAAATTAAATCTCTCAAGAGTGATAATGGTGGAGAGTATGTATCGAATGAGTTCAAAAAAAATTGTGCATGAGAAGGTATTTGATGAGAGTTGATAACACCTCATAACCCACAACATAATGGGGTGGCTGAAACGAAGAACAAAAGCATTGTAGGAGCGACACGGGCGATGTTGCATGATCAGGGCCTACCACTACACTTGTGGGCTAAAGCATGCAACAAAGTTGTTTATTTGCAAAACAGAAGCCAACATCAAATTCTTGGGATGAGTACACTAGAAGAGGCTTTTTCAAGGAAGAAACTAGATGTGGGACACTTCAGGATTTTTGGTTCATCAGTCTACTTCCATGTAACCAAATATGCATAGAAAAATCTTGAGCCAATAACTGAGTTGGGGATATTTTTGGGGTACATTGATACACCTCACAACTATCGGGTGTACCTACCAACCAACGGGATGGAAGTGGTTCACAAAGATGTAAAATTTGATGAAGAGAAGGCCATGAGATGTTCCCTTGAGAGGGAGCTTAAACTACATGCAGTTGAGGAGCTTCTAGCTCCAAAGGAGGAACCTCAGGATGATGTGGAGAAGCCACATGCAGAGGATCAGGGAGTAGAGACACCCACTCATGTAGAGTATTCCAAAGATGGGAGAAAGAATACCAAAGAGATTGACAGGTTATTGCATGATGCTAGAGAGAATGAGGGAGCACCCACATCAAAGCACAAGCAAAGCAGGTCACCAGATAGATACACTGGCTACATGGACCTGATGAGCGAATGTGTAGAGACTAAGCCATCCTCTTTTAAGGAAGTAGTGCAGCAACCAGTTTGGGTTGATGCCATGGTTGAGCAGTATAAATCCATTATCAAGAACAGTGTTTGGGATGTGGTCCCAAGAGAATAAGACAAGTCAGTGGTGAGTTCCAGATGGATTTACAACGTAAAGCAAGCAGCGGAGGGTAGTGTGGAGACACACAAGGGTAGGTTTGTGGCCAAAGGGTTTTCTCAGGTGGATGGGATTGATTATGATGAGACTTTTTCTCTTTTTGATAGGTACTCATCAATTAGATCCATTCCACCACTATCAGCACAGATTGGATGGAAAATACATCAGATGGATGTAAAGACTGCATTCCGCAATGTCATGATTAAGGAATCGGTGTATATTGAGTATCCTAAAGGATTTTAGACCTTAAATAGAGAGTCATGTGTGTGCAGATTCAGGAGAGATTTGTATAGACTGAGACAAGAACCTTGTGCTTGGTACAATAGGATCGATAGCTATTTCACCAAGTTGGGCTTCACCAAAAGTAAAGTAGATGCAAACCTTTACCATATTGTGGTTGAAGTTAAATTGTTGATTATTGTTTTATATGTCAACAATTTTATGTTGACATGTGATGATAAGATGATCAAGTCTTGCAAAGGGGATCTTGCAAGACAGCTCGAAATGAAGGACTTGGATCTCATGCACAACCATCTGGGGATGGAAGTATGGCAAGGAGATGAGGAACTATTTGTCTCTTAGGGAAAATATGACAACAAGATACTGAAGAAGTTCCACATAAAGAGCAGTAAACCCATAAAGACTCTTCTAGCTGGTAACTGGAGGAATGAGGATGGTACCTCCGGTGAAGTAGTGGAGGCTACTATTTACAAGAAGCTTATGGGTTCACTCATGTAGTTGGCGAACACATGACTGGACATATGCTATGTAGTTAATCAGCTTAGTCAAGCAACTGTTAAGCCACCAAGTTGTATTGGAAGGCAGCCCAACATGTGTTGAGATGCTTCAGAGGCACTACTCAGTATGGTCTTTGGTACAGATGGACAGAGGTAGTGAAGCTTCAAGTCTTCATCAATGTAGATTGGGTAGGGAGTCCATCCAGAAGGAAGAGCACATCAGGTGGGATCTTCAATATTGGGTCAGCAGTTGTTTCTTGGTACATCATGAAATAGATATTAGTTGCACTCAGTTCAGTAGAAGCAAAGTACATGGCTGCTAATCAAGCAACTTGTGAGACTATTTGGATGAGGAAGATTCTTATTGATTTGTTTGGTCAGCAGATGGATCCAACTGTGATTTACTATGACAATCAGATTTATATCAAACTTTTTGAAAATCCATGTTTTCATGATCGTCCAAGCATATTGATATTCGGTATCATCATCTTCGAGATTGTGTGCAGAGGACAATTATGTTGTTGGAGTGCATTTTGACATAGGAGCAGAATGCATATATTTTGGCAAAGGACTTGTCAAGATGAAAATTCAAGTTTCACAGAGGCAGGATCGGGGTAACTGATAATCCATTTCTTGTTGAGAGGGAATGTTAAAAATAGCAACAAGAAATTCCAATTTAATTTGTCCTTGAATTAAATTGTGAATTAAATCAAAATTATATTCTCATAGCAACTTGTAATATTTAACTATGTTAAATTGACTTAGTTGTCTTAGGAAATTTGAGTTGCATGTCTATATAGAGTCATGTAGAGTGATCCCTAAATTTTAGGGCACAAGTTGAGTTCTTTTGAGTTATAATTAATTAAATCAGTCTAATTCAGCTACAGTCAGTTTAACTAGTTCTAACTATTGGAGGAACTAGTAGGAGGTCTAGTATTGGGGACGGGCACCAGTCCATCCTCAGTGCCACACTAGTTAATTGAATATTAACTCATAAATAACTCATGCATGTCGGTTCAGAGGAAGACCCAGTTGACATTAGAGTTTAGGGACAATGTACTATCAGTTGTATAATTTTCTAAGTTGTACAATTGGTGCACGCAACCAGTAGAGGGCCTATGGATGGATTGCACATTTATGGAGTGAGGATTTCCCAATTAAATATGGGCTAATTCTCTCAGAAATTTTGCAAGGAATTAGGGGCTTGGCAAGAAACAAAATTGGCTAATTTTTGGCTTGAGTTGGCTTATGAGGCAGAGAGTTAGATTGTACTAGTGCAAGAATGGTTCGGGTTGAACAAGTATTGTATTTTCTTCTTGGATATTCTGGTTAATGAAACATAAATAGTCAGGTTTTTTTAGTAGTTTCTTTTCCCAGAGAAATATTGTGTTATGTTTGATTGGTATTCTTTTTTTTTGGCCTATTATTTTCATCGATCAATTTGGTTTCTGCTAAAGAGTAGAGTAGATTCTTGTCTTTTTTTTTAGCATATCACATAAGTTGTTGAATATACAAGTAAAAATATACACCACTAATTTGACATCAATGCCAACCAAAAAACTCATCCATAATGCCAACAATCTCCCCCTTTAGCATTGATGGCAACCCAAGCTAAACCAACCAACTAGCCTCTAGAAAACTCCTCATTCACTCCCCCTTTGACATCGATGGAAAAGGACTAAGCTCATCCAAGTAAGCATAGATGAAAGGACACTTCTCCCCTTGGACACTAGTTGTGTCTTAAAAAGTAGCAACACATATAACCATTAACATAGTGTGGACAACAACATACTATAATCAGTAAAAATAGTAGCACACCATATACATCAGTAAGGTGAAATCATAATGCACCAACATACTACAACACTCTTCATGGAAGCATGATAACAGATAGTAGCAATAGCTCTCTCTCTCCTGAAGCAGCAGTAGTAAAATATCCATGGACACCACTCTCAACTAGTATCAGTAGCACACAACTCAAAAACAACATGAGAAACAACAACAGATATGATGAGTAGAAGCACTCTCTCCATCAGCAGTATAGCATAACCATCAATAACATCAATATAATATGAGGATCAACACATCAGAAGCATAAATAGTAGCAACATCACTCAACTCAACAACACCAACTAACCAACGAAAACATAGTGTAGTGGAAGCAACAACAAACCATATCTGATCAGCAACGGAAACACTAGACATGGTCTCACTAAGCATCATCATCATCATCCTATAACTAATGCCTTCTAGTTGAAGGCTACACCTCAAACATAAAAGGACTAACTATACAATATGACCAATATATAGTATATGATTGAAAGAACACCCATCAACCCACATGAATGGCTAGTTCATCCCTCAACAATAGACACTAGACACCAAAACTTTCTCTTGACCATGAGAAATGATATGCAATGAAATGTAGTACATGGATGTATAATAAGATACAAGGCGATAAAATGATTATGACATGATATAAAATAGTCCAAATATGGATGCAACAACTCATAACAACGTCAACTAGTCATGACTCATAAGCTTCCTATCACCAACTCATGGTAACATAAACTCAATGATATGAACACTTGATTACATGGCTTCATATACAAGATTCATGACTAAAACCGATAAAGTACAATATGAAGCATGTGTTTATTGCATAATATTCAAATTTTTCAATACATGACCAAAACTCATGCCTCTCACCAAGACATACTCAAATAAGCTCCTTGACCAATACTACAAACATTTAGGCCAATCAAAAAGATGATGAGTGATAAAAAATGTATAAGTCTCATCATACATACAACAATCCACCTGGACAAGATAGATCCATCTATATCAAGGTCCCATAATCAAGCAACAAATGAAGTGATGGAAACAATAACCAATCATCATGAGATATGAAACAATGAGAAACAATAGCATATAACAATGAACATCAACTGAGCAATATAAAACTCTAATCTGTAGCAGCAACATAAATATAGCTCACGCAATTGTAGCAGCAACATATAACCATCATCTCACATCATCCATAATGCAACAACCAACACATCTATATGATAGCAACAATAAACATGTCAAAAATATGTGCACCATTTACAACAGCAGACAACCATCCACTCAAAGTAGCAAAAATAAAATCAACACATCTTTCATCATAAGATGCGTCTCAAAATATTATGGAAACGAAACATAGATCCATGAGACAATAAATCAGATTATGAAAACCTACGAATAGTACCAACATATCATGTCATTGGTAACCAACAAGCCATATATGCATAATTCCAACAATTAAGCAACATCTAATAATCTTCAACATGGAGGATATGAACCATAAGGAGATCTATTAAATGTAGTATAGTCCAAGTAACCATCAATCTCCTCAATAGTGGCAATGAACATAGGTGAGAGATCATGTGACCAATGGATCAATATCTGATGGTGAATAGCATCACAACTTATGTAACAAAAACCAGTAGCAGTAGAGAATCCAAAAACATGCATATGAAGCATAAATGCCAGCAACATAGCTGAATAAAAATTGTCTCTTATGAAAATGTATTGTGGCTTATAATCACTAAAATTATCACAAACATAACATCTAATGTGCCCAAGAAATTGTTAAAAATAGCAACAAGAAAATCCTAATTTAATTTTTCCTTGAATTAAATTGGGAATTCAATTGTAATTATATTCTCATAGTAACTTGTAGCAGTTAACTAAGATGATTTGACTTAGTTGGCTTAGTAAATTAGATTTGGCATTCTATCTAGAGTCATGTAGAATGATCCCTAAATTTTAGGGGTGCTGGTTGATTTCTTATTGAGTTGTAATTATTTAATTTAGTTTAACTGAGTTAAATTCAGTTAAAATAGTTCTAACTGTTGGAGGAACTAGTGAGAGGTCAAGTGAATTAAATTGGATTTAATTCACATGCAGTGATCAATCAGATAACTGATCATTCACTCAAAATATCTCATGCATGTCATTTCATATGAAGAACCAGTTGGGATTAGAGTTCCAGGACAATGTACTAACAGTTGTAAAATCATCTAACTTAAATTGATGGTGCATGCAATCAGAGGAAAGCCTTTGGTGGATTGTGTAGTTATGAGTGAGGAATTTCCCAATTAAATATGGGCTAATTCCCTTGGAAAATACACAATAAAGTAGGAGCCTGGTAGGCAACAAATTTGGCTAAGTATTGGATTGATGATCCGAGTTGACTCAACTCTCGGATTTAACCAAGATCTTTTGCTTTCATGATGTGATTAGAATTGTATTAAAATAGCATAAAGGAACATATATGCATGTTGTAAAGAAGAAGGAACATGACAAGAATTATCAACATAAGACACAAGATGTTGATAATGGAGTTCGTCCAGGAGGGACTATGTCTCCGAGCCCCAGTGTCAAGATGGTATAGGCCGCTGCATTAAGTGCTGGAAAGAGTGATGATGTACATGCATGTGTTTTCTCTATCATACAAGTAATATTCCCCCACACATGAGTGGCTCCAAGAGATGTTCCGCTACATGAACTCTCATTCCAAAAAAGGACTCCTATCAGCATGACATAATTTCACGTATGTTAATAATGAGCATCCCGCCAACATGGCATCAAAGGGATCTCAAATAAAACATACATGGTGACACATGAGTATCCCGTCAACCTGACAACAAAATGATCTCAATCAAAACATGGCAAAAAGTACATCTCACATCAAGAACAAAACAAGATTCCACATCAACCATCAAAAAAGGATCTATACAGCACAATGCATCTCAAGAAAAGAGATAAAGTAGTACATGATCACACTGCATATACCTCACATCAAGGAGTTATCTGAAGAAGAGGATTATGATCTACTAGATCTGGCTGCACCATCAATCTCGCAGCGTCGAATCTCATGGAAATGACTGCATACACATGAATGCTGACATCTACACTCCACTTTGAAAAGTGGTTGAAAAATGGAATGATCAAATGGAAAATCTTATTGCACCATTAGATTTGTGGCATCGAATAGTGTAAAATCGACTGTTAAATTTCTGAATTCTAACAAAGTGAAAATCCAGGGCTACATGAATCTTTTAGATTCCCCCTAGATTCCTCAAAGATTCCTACCTCTAGGTCATCTAAATATTTGTTGCTTAGATCAAAATTATTTCTGCGCCATCAGGTTCGTGTCGCTGGGAGGTGTAGGATAGACATAAAGCTTGTCTAATTTGGACACTCGCAAAATTTCATCCTCCTGGAAATTTGGCTCAATCATGGTTCTTCTTGCTCTTTACTAGGATCATGGTTCCACCTGCAAAAATTAATTAAAAAAAGCTTTATCAATTTCCATGTTGCGTTCTGCCTCCTAGAACTGTGTCATGGTTTCGTTCTCCATTCCACACCTCTGTTCTCAAATATGCCTCCTCCATGCAAATGAATTGAGGGTTTATGTATTAAATATGGGCAGAGCTATCAAAGTTGAGCCACGTGGTCCAACGGTGGAGGAGGTGTTTAGGAGGGCGTAAATCAGGGTTTGAAACCCCGTAATGGCACATAATCGTTTTGGCGCGTTTTACATTTTTTTGGTAAACCGTTACAATGGATAACCGTTGCATTTTGGATGGAATACAGGTAGCGTTTTGGTACATGGGTTGGTGTAATGCTTAAGTTTGGGTTGGCTGTTAAATGGCACCGCCGCATGGTGGTGGGCCGACCTGCGTAACTGGCGCAGGTTCGATACCCGTCGGCCTCCCATATTAAATGCGATGTAATGGTGGTTGGGATGTGGGTCGGGTCCACCGGAGGTGGCCCGCCTACCCCATGTTAAAACAATGTTACACATATATTTGGTGGGTGGTTGGATGGTCGGCGGGGGTCATGACCCATCAACCCCAATTTTAAAAAATTTGATTATTGTTGCAATTTTTTGGGAGGACGGGTGGCGGGGGTCATGGCCCGCCACCTCAACACAATATTTTTTTTATATATTATTTTTATAATAAGGCCATCGTTTTGATTTTGTCTAATATAGGGGATACTAGACAAATTAACGATCCAACAAATTCACCTACTTTTGGGAGCTAGATTTCATGCCCCAGGTTCGGTCAAATTGTAGGACACTTAAACCTAGCCCACTGCCCAACTTTGACCAAAACTTTGACTAGCTCGTTCTCCATCATACGAGCTCGAATTTGAGTGTCATTCACACCGTTGGAATCAAGGCGACGAGCACTTCGATCTGGTGCTGGTCTGGGAGCAATCTAACCACTTTGAATTTTTCCCCTTTCTGAGTCCTCTAGGACTTCTGCGTGTGTCCAGAGCCACCTGGATCAATCCTCCCCACTGGAGAGATTTTGGTCCTCCAAAATCATGAAAATAATCTACCACTTCTTTTTACCTTGTCTGCACTTACAAATGTCTGATAAATCACCTTTCCTTCTCCTTCACCTTTGTCCTTCGGAGCCATAAACGATGAGTCGACACCTGCAACCCCTACAAACCTGTATTACATTGTTTTTCAAATTACATACTTATCTACATGACCAACTAATGACTCAAGCATCCCATACTTGCCATGAGTTTATAACACACACTCGGTGGTAAATTTTGCATCAAAATGGAAACAATACCCTAGATATGGAAACAAGGCCGACATATCATTGTTGCTTCAACAAGTGATGGAAAACACATCATCACTCCAACACATGATTTACAAAAATAAGACCAAACATTATTGTTTCATTGAAAAGTGACAGAAACACAACATCACTTTCACAGTTTAAAATGAAATCACAAAATAAGACTAGACATCATTGTTGCTTAACAAGTGATGGAAAGCACATCATCACTTTTACATTTTAAAATGCAACACATGATTGGAAAAAAATAAAACCATGACATTCTATATCATGCCTAGAAGAACCATTTATCACTTATCAATGTGAATGGGTGGTTTCCTTGTGGCGCATTCACTTGTCGAACAACCGTTTCATCTAGTTCATGCACCGACACTTTGTCTTTAAGACACTGCTCTAGATCGAGCCTCCAACAAGTGGCTCTTTGATGGCCACCTTTGTTGCAATGGCTGCAACACATCTTCTTCCTCCAAATCTGCTTAACATGTTTCTTTACCTGTTGTTGAGAGGGTCTTTAACATCTCCTCCTTTTGTGTGCTGACATTCTCTTCCAGAACTCATCAAATGTATGGTTATGTAATCCACAAAAATTACATGTTTTTCGATGCCTTGATTTATGTCCATTATTAACAACATGATTGCAATCGAAATGAACATTCATATGTTGAGATTTGTTATACCTTTCCTTGCCATCTTTGGTGTAAGTATGGCGATGAGAGCTTGCCTCAGATCTTTCCCTGCAATGGGCACTGCCATGGGATGATGGGGATGTGTTCCCATCATTCTCTTTCCTCGACGATTTTGAAGATATCTTGGAATCATCTGACACCTTCAATCATTCTCCTTCGGTGTATCCGAAGCCTGCAAATCGAGGTCTCTGCACAACCTCCAATGGTTGAGTTATGCCTTGGTTATTAACACCAAGTTCTTCTTCCTCCTTGTACCTCATCCTTCTAAGGAGCCTCATGTTTTTCCCTGTAATTGGTATCCTCACATATCCAATAGAAACCATACTATGTGAAGACGAAACTGAAGGGAAATCAAGATCTTTTACCTTCCCTGTCGAGTTGGAAAGAATTGATGAGGGCCTCTCATCATCTGTTGTTGGTGGTTCACTCATTGTCTTGGTGGATTCCCCAACTTCTTTCCTGACATACCCAAGTCCTACCCAATGGGGTAACTCCTCTACTTTGATGGGATTGATAATGCCTTAGCCATTAATGCCCAAGCCTTTTCCTTCATACCCCATTTTCTTCAATAGTTTGGAGCCAACTCCTATGGTATGATTTTCAAAAATAGTGAAATCATCATTAGGAAACAGACATGAAGATGGAGAATTACTTTTTACCTCACATGGGTCATGTTGCAGCTTTTCCAAGGCCTTACCCTTAGCTCGTAGTTGTCATAGCAAACTATGTTTCTCCTCTTTCTCTTCTTGTAGACGCATCTTTAAATCAACATTCTCTCCTTTAAGACTCTAGTTGTTGTGCTGCAGTTCTTCCAGGGACTCTTCCGTGGCTCGCAACTGAAGCTGCACTCATTGCTTTTCCTCTGTCTCTTTTTGTACAACTTCATACATTATTTCCACATTTTGGGAAATTATGAGCATGGTCTCGTACATCGATTTTTCGTCCTCCATCGTTGCATGTTCCATTGTTCATGCTTGCAATTCACATCCATGCAAAGACCACTTTGATACCAAACTTGATCCGAGTTGACTCAACTCCTGGATTTAGCCAATATATTTTGCTTTCATGATGTGATTAGAATTGTATTTAAAATAGCATAAAGGAACATATATGCATATTGTAAAGAAGAAGGAACATGACAAGAATCAACAACATAAGACACAAGACATTGATAACGGAGTTCGTCCAGGAGGGACTACATCTCTGGGCCCCAGTGTCAAGATGGTGTAGGTCACTGCATTAAGTGTTGGAAAGAGTGATGATGTACATGCATGTGTTTTCTCTATAATACAAGGAATATGCCCTCACGCAGGAGTGGCTCCAAGAGATGTTCTGCTACAGGAACTCTCAATCCAAAAAATCACTCCTATTAGCATGACATAATTTCACATATGTTAATAATGAGCATCCCACTAATATGGCATCAAAGGGATCTCAAATCAAACATACATGGAGACACATGAGTATCCTGTCAAAATGACAACAAAGGGATCTCAATCAAAACATGGCAAAAAGTACATCTCACATCAAGAACAAAACAAGATCCCACATCAACCATCAAACAGGGATCTATACAGCGCAATTCATCTCAAGCAAAGAGATAAAGAAGTACATGATCACACTGCATATACCTCACATGAAGGATTTATCTGAAGAAGAGGATGACGATCTACTGGATATGGCTACACCATCAATCTCGCGGCCTCGAATCTCGTGGAAATGATTGATCACACATGAATGCTAACACCTGCACTTCACTTTGAAAAGTGGTTGAAAAATGGAATGATAAAATGGAAAATCTGATTGCACCATCAGATTTGTGGCATCGCATAGTGTAAAATCGACTATCAAATTTCTGAATTCTGACAAAGTAAAAACTATAGGAATATTTTAGATTCCCCTTAGATTCCTCAAAGATTCCCTCCTCCGGCTCATCCGAAGGTGTTGTGGGGAAAAATGCCTATGCAGGACGATCCTATCCACCTAAGGTGTGACAGTGCCTTAGCAACAAACGAGTACAGCTATACTGGTTTCTTCCTTTATGAAATGTGAAAGAAGAGGGATCAATAGACTTACCGGTGTCTTCCGTTTGTCCCTCGATCCAATCTCCCTTCTCTTTGAGTGTTCACAGCTACTTGCCTTCTTGCTTATCCAGCTAAAACTTCCTGCAAGATCACAAGAGAACAGCTACTTGCGACAAGAGAACAGCTACTTGAGACAAGAGAAGAACACTACACAAAGACAGATGTTCACATTCATAACTAGTTTAGGATTAGAAATAAACCAAATACACTAATACATTCATACATCAAAATACATCAGCATATAGGAGAAACCAAGATAGCTTTATTGATGAATAACAAGGTTCAGGAAGAGATACAACTCAGAGGGCTCCAATCCAGCATCTCCTTCCCAGCAAATGGAATTCCTATCTTCAGCCCCTTCAAAGCATTAAGCACCCAATGATTCCAGTCTCAAACCAACAACAATTCTTTGCAATAACAAAATTCCAGCCCCTAGATCTCATGGAGGAGAGATCCATATATAGATGTTTGGAGAGAGGATGAGTCAGCTTGAGATCTGACTAGTGTACTCTCCCTCTATCAGTTCTTGAGTCCACTTGGAGGTTCTTGCTTCCACTTGGAGATTTGGAACCTCTTACTCATCACCAGTCGAATTCCCTGAGGCAAGTGTCATTTTGGAAGCTTCCTGGGTCTTGACACCTTGAGAAATGAGCCTGCCACTTGTCCACTCTCGTTCAGCGCAGGTAGCCTTTGTTCCAGTTGACATTCAACGCAGGTAGCCAATGTTGGCTTTGACATTCAGCGCAGAAAGCTAGTGTAGCCACTGAAATGATCCTGAATTGACTTGTTTCTGAGCAGTTTCAGGTGGAGAACTTTTGTGAATTGCTGTGGTTTGTTAGCCTTGTTCCTCTAGGGGTAGGAACAACATGTTTTAGGGACTTTGGATCCCTTAGATTATGGACATTTCATGCTCAATGCTGTAAGGCACAAAAATGTCTATAACAGTTGCCCCCTAAAGTATGAGGCTGTTTATCGGGCGAAATGCTTTATCAGGGGGATTCGAAGTTCATCCAATGTTGGGAGGAGACCTGTAATAAGATACAATACAATACATTATTTTTCATTCTGCTTTCACGATCTAGCTGAGGCGGGCATTCCCATGCTCAGCTTTATAAATACATTTTTCTGTACATAGAACAGACAATCGTCTGATGGTAGACTGATAATTTTGATGAAATTATCATCCTTTGAGTAGGATGATTATCTGCTGCAATGATGGACATGTCAATGTCTTTATCTTTCCTGAATATATATCGCAGCTCGGATGGATGAAACTAGATCCGGGGTCTTCAAACTCGTTCGATCTTCACTCTAAGTACAAGTCGATCCATGTGAGAATTGTTCTGAAGTCGAACATGGAAAGACATCGCTTGATTACCGGTCAATGATGTAAACCATTAACAAGCGCGAGAGGAATCACCGATAATGATAATGACCCTCAAGGTACTGCAGTACAATTCACGTGGTGTGAATAAATGACTTGGCGTCGAACACCACGCAAAATCTTTCGGTCGAAGGTCATTGATGTATACCTGTCGTCGGAAGTGAGAAACTTGCCATTGTGGCATGCAAGCTTCAAAGTACTGAAGGGGTTGTTCCTAGATCAACTTCCTAGATAATGAGCTGATGTCGACAAGAAGCGATCCGTCACAGGAGGGCCTTAATGAATCCCACATCAGTGACACGGAACGGAGCTAATGATTTTAATGGAGGTGAAAACGACCTGTGACATATGATTCAGGGTGGCGATCATGAATGGATGAAGGATAATGTATGGTAGTGGATGGGACACGGTTGACTCTTTCTGAACGACTTCTCTTGAACATATGGCGACACTGATACAATGGATCGGTAGCATTACCCCAAATATGGATGGTATGGCGAGACCATGGATGTGACCGGTGAATGAAACAACCCAACCCGATTGTGGTACAGAGGAAAAGTGTCATGTTCAAGAGCGACTTGCTACCATCAAAGTTTTCTTTAGTTTCTCCCAATTTTTCCCCAGTCATTGCTGACCAATACCTCTTTATTTTTGTCAAGCTTTGAGGAGGATAACATATGCTTGTTCTATAACCTGCCCTTGGGGCAAGCCCATCGCTATGTTTTAACGAGCCTAGCGATAGTGAAACTCGTTCTCGTCTAAAGACAAGTTTGTCGCTATTTAATAATTTTAACGAGTCTAACGACAAGGATAACTCGGTCCTTTTCATTTTTAGAGAGTCTGAAAAGGTACATAAAGTTAACTCCAAAATTCCTTTTTCGTCATCTAATCCCTTAAGTCCGAAAAAGTATAAAACAATACAGAAGGGATGAGTTTTCGATAGTTTTAATGAGCCGAATAAAACAAGCGCTCGATCTTTTTGTGCAATAATCCCTCAGGTCCAAAAAGATTAAAATCTAGAGGAGGGATAGCTCTTCCGGTCTCTTTAACGAGCTGGAAGGCCAAAACTCGACAATCTTTTCATATTTTACGAGTCAATTGAAAAGAGCTTAAAGAAGACTCATCTTTTGAGGAACGAGTGATAAACAGGGTTAACAGCTGATTCCAGGTACAGGTTGGAATTTTCCAATCACGGCAGTGTCACAAGGATGGCTAGGTGAAATCACTCTTCGCAGCTGTTCCTCAAAATGGGTAGACAATCATATGGAGGTGAACGATCGGCCAAATGAAAAGTGGAGGTGATGGTGCAAACACGACCAAGGCTTTAACCGCTGATGATATTACATTCACAGTGGTTATTTACCGGGATAGTTCATTTTTTAACGAGCTTAAACGCGGATTGAAACACTTGCTCGATCTTATGTTTATTTTTTAATGAGCATGAACTATGCGCTAAAACTGCTCGGATCTTGCGTTTATTTTTAACGAGCATGAACTTTATGCTAAAACTGCTCGATTACCCAGTCATATGATAAGAGTGTCTCATCAAGATTCTATTTTTTATGGAGCTTCATCTCACTAAGCTTTGCTCCGTATCCTTTCTTTATGCAAGCTCGGAAACGACTAATCCTACAAGTTTAAAGGGTTAGAGGTCCTAAAAACTTAAAAAATAAATAGTCGCCCCTTTCTAACACTCCAAAAGGTTTGCATGCCCCCAGGCATAAAGTTCGATTTCAAGGTTACCCCTCAATTTGCAGATAAAACATTTGTTTTACCGGGAGAGGCTTACCTCTTTCAGGCTACCCAAAGATTGTTCTGTTATTCTTTCAACAAAACACTTCTTCGGCGATATCTATCGAAATAGACAAAGGTGAGTGACAATGAGCGCCAAACACATAACTTCGACAAAAGAATCTTATTCTAGAACAACCCCTCTTCCAACCACGGACGGGGTACAGACTAGTCATATTCTCCCGCGGAAACCTACCCTATACCCAAAGTTTTCCTGCCGAAGCAGGCCAGGACGCATGCCCCCTGGGTTCCAGTCATATCCTCCCGGATTACTCGCGCTCATCAGGAGGACGGACCGTGGGTTGAGACACTTCTTGCATGAATAGACCATTTAGGGATGGTATATGACTATTTGCGATGCGTGATCCGGGAAATGAAAGTTGGTCCACGAGCTTGACCACTCTTCCTTCATGCGGAAAACACATTACTCTAAAGAGTGAGGAGACAATAGCTCCCATGCAATATATATAGTCTCGTCCAAGGAGTAGGTTATAATCCAAGGGTTCTTGAACGACCATCACGTTCATTTGAACGGTCTTCCCTTTCAATGTTATGGGCACATTGGGGAGGATCCCTAAAGGTCGACTGGTTCCTTTATCAAAACCTGATAGATTTCTCATTTCAGGTAAAAGCACTGGCGAACCAAGCGCTTTCCAAGCAATAGAGGAAAGGATACTCACAGATGCCCCCTCATCAATGATAGTGCCAGCCATTACCATTATGTATATTTGAACGATAATTCTGAATGGTATGCTTGCTGGCAACCGGGGTCTGCCTAGTTGGTTCCAGTCAGAGGACACAACCAGGTTGCTTGGTGGTGGAACCGAATAAACGGTCGGATATCGCTCTGACGAACTTCCTTCCTGCGATAAAGGAATGGGGGCATTGCCCCCTTGTTCATCAGAGTCAGTGTTGATGAAGAGAATTTGGACGGTGTCATCTTTATTCTCCTCTGTGATGGTATCATTCGAAGATAGAGCCTCTGAAGGCAAAACCGGGTCAACTGCCGTATCAACCTTTTGACTTTCGTCAGGCATGGATCCAGATGGTTCATCTTCAATGATAGGTGCTTCGGCTGACCACCTGGGCGGATCAGCCGGGTTCTCAACTAGTGAAGGACTTGGCAGGAGTTTTTGATATCCAGGAGGAAGTTGCGCTCGTAAAATCGGGCGATCTTCCAGAACTCTTTTAGCCTCATCTAAGAAGGGACAACGGTGGATGGCGTGATCGCCTTCACACAGTTTGCAGGGAAATTTGGATTTCCCTCTCTGTCCTGTGACTTCACTTTCACTAGTTGACAGTGAGCAGTCAACATGGCTATCAGAGGTTGATGCTACCGAATTGTGCAAACGGGGAGACCAGTCCCTTAGTATTCGAGGGATACAGGGACAATCTCTATGGAAGTGGTCTCCCTTGCATATGACACATGGCGATTTAGGCCTTGTCAGTGCTGTGTGTGGATTTTTGTCAGACGACACTTGTTTGCCCCCAGTCGCCTTTGGCTCCTTCTTCTTCTTCTCTTTCTTCTTCTTTTCCTTCTTCTCCTTAGGAACCTGGTTTTTTGTTTTACCAGTTCCGTCAAGCGAAGAAGAAGGAGGAGAGGAAGATGAAGTAGAAGGCTGGTGGGTAACTCTAGTCTGGTCTAACTGTTAACTCGACTGTTCAGGAATGGTGGTGTTCTGAACGACATTGGTTGAAAAGAGCCAAACTGGCAGGCCAATTGTCAGTCCTGGAAGCGACAATGTGGCCATGTGGGGCGCACCGAAATCTCCCCAAGAGGAGAAGGGACTAGGATTTCCACCAAGGGGAATTCCTTGGTTGGTGTGCTCCATTTTTCAACCTAAAGATCAACGCAGGAATAAAGGGTGATTGTTCCGTTTAAAATAAATTTTAACGACGCTTTAGACACAACTTGCTTTTTCAGTTTTAAAGAGTCGAGAAAAAGCTAAAGATGACTCTAGTCTCCTTCGATGTTTTAACGAGCCCGAAGTGACAAATGCTCAGATGGACTTTTTCTGTTATAGAGTCTGAAAAAGGCCAAAAGGAACTGCTCTGGAGTTCTAGGCAGAGGGTGTGCCAAACTTTTCGCAAAACCGCAGAATACTTTTTAGGGTACGGGCGGTCGATCTTCCCGAATGCTCTGTTCAGTGCATTGCGATCAGTAGGGCGGCCGACACGGCTTCCTAAGGATAACGGTTTTATGCCTATAGGGGTCTCCCAATATATACGCGACGGTACGTGGGAGCACAATCCGTACTGGCGCTATCGTCCCTCAGGAGGAATCACCCACCTTCTACGAGATCGACAGTCACCATGCTTAACGACGCCGGAACACGTCTCTAGCCTAGACCTCTATGTTGTGCGTTATGGTACAAAGCGTTGTTAAGTTCATTCAATTTATTTTAGGTTGATCTTTTTAAAGTTTGCCTTTCAAGGTTCACCACGAGATGTATGATACAAATTCCTAAATGCAGTCTAAAGATGATAAGCAAGCTTTATATCTTTTCAAATTTGAAAATCCTAGCTACTAAGGGAAAAGAAAGACACCATCTTTTCTCAAAGAGCAATCAGCACACTCTAATGCACTTTTCCTAAATCCAACATGCAAACTATCAAATGCAAATGCACAATGCAGGTGTTTGTTTTCCGCTTTCTTAGTATTGATGCCTACAAAGAAAGCTTTTTGTACAACTTTGAATTTGCTTTTAAATGATCAATACAAACAAGTTTACTTTTTCGAAATCAGAGAAGATAGAAGAGATTACAACACTTAACAATTTTCGAAATGAATACTTGTTTTAACACTTAAAAGAGACAAACTCAAACCAATAAGCAAAAGCAAATGTATAATCAATCTGCAAACAGCCAATGAACTCTCTTCTAAGATCACAACCAACAGATCTGAATCAAGGGCTACAGGATGACTATTTCACTCATGCAAAGGAAGACTGTAAATGACGCCACAAACACATAAAAACACCCACAGTCTTTTTGTACAAAAGGAGGCGGAATGTAAGCAGAGAAAGGGAGTTTTCAAACTAGTACCTATGCTGGTTACAGGCCACAAAATCCAAAGATCAAAACAAGGCAAAACAGAGCAGATAACCCCAGCTGCACAAGGACAAACTGGTTCAGCGCAACCTCAACACAGGGATTTTGACATTTAGCGCAGGTAACCTTCACGGGACCTGCGTTGAAATGCAGAATCCCTTCACTGGGTCTGCGCTGAAGGAGAAACTCTCGTTTCCCTCAGGTTCTGGGTCACAGTTTGCTACTTAATCAACTGTTTCAGGCCAAATAAAAGCAACAAGCAAGGTGTAATCAAAGGGATGCTTTGAAGGCTACTAAGATCTATCACAAGGATCATCAAATCATTTGTGAATCCATTGTTTAGATCATAGACAAGTCCAGCAATTGGATCAAAGCAGCAACTTTCTACTTTGCATCCAGGAAAGATGCAGTTCAATTGTTGCTGTCAAGTCTATGAAAGAAACAATGATAGAAACACAAATAAAATGACTTAAACAGATCTCCCCAGCAGATTCGCCAATTTGTTGTGGGGAAAAATGCCTATGCAGGACGATCCTATCCACCCAAGGTGTGACAGTGCCTTAGCAACAAACGAGTACAGCTATACTGGTTTCTTCCTTTATGAAATGTGAAAGAAGAGGGATCAATAGACTTACCGGTGTCTTCCGTTTGTCCCTCGATCCAATCTCCCTTCTCTTTGAGTGTTCACAGCTACTTGCCTTCTTGCTTATCCATCTACAACTTCCTGCAAGATCACAAGAGAACAGCTACTTGCGACAAGAGAACAGCTACTTGAGACAAGAGAAGAAAACTACACAAAGACAGATGTTCACATTCATAACTAGTTTAGGATTAGAAATAAACCAAATACACTAATACATTCATACATCAAAATACATCAGCATATAGGAGAAACCAAGATAGCTTTATTGATGAATAACAAGGTTCAGGAAGAGATACAACTCAGAGGGCTCCAATCCAGCATCTCCTTCCCAGCAAATCGAATTCCTATCTTCAGCCCCTTCAAAGCATTAAGCACCCAATGATTCCAGTCTCAAACCAACAGAAATTCTTTGCAATAACAAAATTCCAGCCCCTAGATCTCATGGAGGAGAGATCCATATATAGATGTTTGGAGAGAGGATGAGTTAGCTTGAGATCTGACTAGTGTCCTCTCCCTCTATCAGTTCTTGAGTCCACTTGGAGGTTCTTGCTTCCACTTGGAGATTTGGAACCTCTTACTCATCACCAGTCGAATTCCCTGAGGCAAGTGTCATTTTGGAAGCTTCCTGGGTCTTGACACCTTGAGAAATGAGCGTGCCACTTGTCCACTCTCGTTCAGCGCAGGTAGCCTTTGTTCCAGTTGACATTCAACGCAGGTAGCCAATGTTGGCTTTGACATTCAGCGCAGAAAGCTAGTGTTGCCACTGAAATGATCCTGAATTGACTTGTTTCTGAGCAGTTTCAGGTGGAGAACTTTTGTGAATTGCTGTGGTTTGTTAGCCTTGTTCCTCTAGGGGTAGGAACAACATGTTTTAGGGACTTTGGATCCCTTAGATTATGGACATTTCATGCTCAATGCTGTAAGGCACAAAAATGTCTATAACAGAAGGTCTACTGCTCAGATCAAAATTATGCCTGCACCATCAGGTTCGTGTCGCTAAGAGGTGTAGGATAGACATAAAGTTTGTCTAATTTGGACACTCGCAAAATTTCGTCCTCCTAGAAATTTGGCTCAATCATGGTTATGCCTGCTCTTTTCTAGGATCATGGTTCCACCTGCAAAAATTAATTAAAAAATGTTGTCTATATTTTCGTGTCGCGTTCTACCTCTTAGAACTGCGTCATGGTTACGTTCTCCGTTCCACACCTCCGTTCTCAAATCTGCCTCCTCCATGTAAATGAATTGAGGGTTTATGTATTAAATCTAGGAAAAGCTATCAAAGTTGAGCCACGTGGTCCAATGGTGGCGGAGGCGTTTAGGAGGGCGGAAATCAGGGTTCGAATCCTCATAATGGCACATAATCATTTTGTCGCATTGTACATTTTTTTGGTAAACCATTACGATGGATAACCATTGAATTTTGAATGGAATACGGATGGTGTTTTGGTACATGGGTTGGTGTAATTCTTAAGTTTGATTTGGTCATTAAATGGGGCCACCGCATGGTGGTGACTTGACCCACGTGGCTGGCACGAGTTCGATACCTGCCAGCCTCCCATATTAAATGAGATGTAATGGTGGTTGGGGTGTGGGCCGGGTCCACCGAAGGTGGCCCGCCCACACCATGTTAAAACAATGTTACGAATATATTTGGTGGGTGGTTGGATGGTTGGCAGAGGTCATGGCCCGTCGACCCAAATTTTAAAAAATTTGATTATTGTTGCAGTTTTTTGGGAGGACGGGTAGCGGGGGTCATGGCCCGCCACCTCAACATAAATTTTTTTATATTATTTTTATAATAAGGCCATCGTTTTTATTTTATCTAATATAGGGGATATTAAACAAATTAACGATCCAACAAATTCGTCTGCTTTCGGGAGCTAGGTTTCATGCCCTAAGGTCGGTCAAATTTTAGGACACTTAAACCTGGCCCACTGCCCAACTTTGACCAAAACTTTGGCTGGCTCATTCTCCCTCATACGTGCTCAGATTTGAGTGTCATTCACACCGTTGAAATCAAGGCGACAAGCACTTCGATCTGGTTCTGGTTTGGGAGCAATCTAACCACTTTGAAGTTTTCCCCCTTTCTGAGTCCTCTAGGACTTCTGCGTGTGTCTAGAGCCACCTGGATCAATTGAGCTGGTTTGTGAAGCAGTGAGTGAGATAGTTTGTACTTGTGTAAATATTGTTCGGGTTGAACAAGCATTGTATTTTCTTCTCAGATCTTCTAGTTAATGCAATATACAGATAGTGGGGTTTTTAGTTGTTGCTTTCCCTAGAAAAATATTGTGTTATGTGCGATTGAAATTCTTTTTTTTCTACTTCGTGATTTCATCGATCAATTTTTGTTTTTGCTGATGAGTAGAGTATATTCAAGTCTTTTGTTTTAAAATGTCACATAAGCAGTTTGAATCTACAATATAAATCTACATGGTATCGAAGCTGAAGTCACTTTAGAAGAGGAGAATATGAGTTTGTTGTGTAGGTGAAATTGAATTTGCAGTTTCATACTTCATAGTGAGGAGGATGTCATTCTATGGTTTGAGACTTGAGTATTGGAAGCTCGAATTACATAGCTTGGAAGGATAGGATGGAAGCAGTGTTGGAAGAAAATGGGTTGTTGGAATTCATAAATCATGATATCCTGAATCCTCCAACATCTGATGCTAAATATATGGTCGAATGGAGAAAGTGTGTGGAAAAGGCGAGAAGGATTATCCTAAATGAGTTCGAGATCATATTGTCGCAAATCTCCATGGTAAGGAAACTCCATTTGCAATATGGAAGGAATTGACATACCAATTTCAAAATGGAAGTGACCATAGAAAGCTAGCACTGAAGGACAAGCTCAGAAAGATCAAGATGGAGAAGGGCGACTCAATTCCAAAGTGCTTGACCAATTCACCCAATGTCGGCATGAGCTTGGAAGTGTCAGGGTTATTATTAAACAAGAAAATCTCGTGAGCCTAACACTTCTAGGACTTCCCAAGAGATGGCACATCTACCAAGTCTTAGTTAATGAGAGGGAGAAGCTACCAAAGTGGGAGCGATTGCGGTCCGACTTGATACAGGAAGAGATTCGGTGGAACACTAAAGACGAATCATCATAAAAGCATGATGATGAGGAGAAATATTCCTTAGTTGGGAAGACAAAGAAAGGGAAATCGAATTCATCCCATTCCAAATCAGATTCCAGTGAGGGTAGAAAGAAGAAGGACATCTTGAAAATCAAGTGTTTTCACTGTCACGAGATGGGATACTATGCCACAAAGTTTCTACACAAGAAGGCCGGTAAGAATCCCTCAAGAGGAGCGGCAGGTGAAGCTCTTGCTTTGTAATTCAAACTAGGTTTTAACCTCATCACTTGCATGGTGTCATCAATTATGGGCAGTGTGTGGTACCTGGACAATGGAGCTTCATTACATATGACTGGAAAAAAAGAGATCTTCAGTAACTTGGAGGAGAAGGATCTCCATATGCACATCAAGATGGGAGAGGATGGGAGGTATAGTACAACCAAAATCGGTATTTTTACCTTTCAGAGGGAGTCTGGTTCTCCCCTCACCGTGAGATATTTCATGTATGGCCCCGGTTTGAAGAAGAACTTAGTTTTTGTTGCCATGTTGGAAAATCGAGGCTATGATGTGATATTTAGTAAGGGAATGGCTTTCCTTCGTCACATAGCCACAAGATAGGTGAAGGGGATCAGGGTCCGAGTGAAGAACCTCTACAAATTGGAGGTAGAAGGTGCAGATCCGAGACATCGGTGAGTTGTGGCAAGAATATTTGGTCAATTCCACCAAAGAGCTTTGAATATCATGCAACAAATTTCTACAAGACTTCCCAAGGATACACTAGAGCAGAGAGACACATGGAAAGGGTGTACATTGGGGAAGTACACCAAAGCTTCCTTTCATGACTAAGACAGTCAAGCACGAGCTATCCTTGATCATGTTCACTTAGATATGTGTTATAGACATTTTTGTGCCTTACAGCTATAAGCATGAAATGTCCATAATCTAAGGGATCCAAAGTCCCTAAACATGTTGTTCCTACCCCTAGAGGAACAAGGCTAACAAACCACAGCAATTCACAGAAGTTCTCCACCAGAAACTGCTCAAAAACAAGTCAATTCAGGATCAATTCAGTGGCTCCACTAGCTGTCTGCGCTGAATGTCAAAGCCAACACTGGCTACCTGCACTGCAACGCAGGTAGAAGCACTACCAAGGTGCGCTGAGCGAGAGTTGACAAATGGCAAGTTCATTCCAAGAGGTGTCAAGACCCAGGAAGCTTGCAGAATCTTCCTCAATGACACTTGCCTCAGTAAATTCGACTAGTGATGAGTAAGAGGTTCCCAATCTCCAAGTGGAAGCAAGAACCTCCAAGTGGAATCAAGAACTGACAGAGGGAGAGGACACTATTCAGATCTCAAGCTGACTCATCCTCTCTCCAAACATCTATATATGGATCTCTCCTCCGTGAGATATGGAGGCTGGAATTTTGTTATTGCAAAGAATTGCTGTTGGTTTGAGATTGGAATCATTGGGTGCTTAATGCTTTGAAGGGGGTGAAGATAGGAATTCCATTTGCTGGGAAGGAGATGTTGGATTGGAGGTCTCTGGGTTGTATCTCTTCCTGAACCTTGTTATTCATCAATAAAGCTATCTTGGTTTCTCCTATATACTGATGTATCTTTGATGTATGATTGCATTAGTATGTTTAGTTTATTTCTAATCCTGAACTAGTTATGAATATGAATCCATGTCTTGTGTAGTGTTCTCTTCTTGTGGTCTTGCAGAAACCTCTTGAAGCTGGGTGAGCGAGAAGACAAGTAGCTGGGAACTCACAAAGAGAAGGGAAACTGGATCGAGGGACAAACGGAAGACACCGGTTAGTCCATCCATCTCTCTTCATTCTTAATTCATAAAGGAAGAATACTAGAATAGCTGTCTCTGTTTGTTGCTAAGGCACTGTCACACCTTAGGTGGATAGGATCGTCCTGCATAGGCATTTTTCCCCACAACAAATTGGCGACTCCGCTGGGGAGATCTGTTTAGTCATTTTATTTGTGTTTCTATCATTGTTTGTTTCATAGACTTGACAGCAACAATCGAACCGCATCTGCTATTCCCAGATGCAAAGTAGACAGTTGCTGCTTTGATCCAATCACTGGACTTGTCTATGATCTGAACAATAGATTCAAAAATGATTTGATGATCCTTTGTGATAGATCTTAGTAGCCCCTCAAAGCATCCCTTTGATTGTACCTTGCTTGTTGCTTTTATTTGGCCTGAAACAGTAGATTAAATAGCAATCTGTGACCCAGAACCCAGTGAGAAACTCTCATTTCTCCTTCAGCGCGACAGCTGTGAAGAGGTTCTGCATTTCAACGCAGGTCCCGTGAAGGCTACCTGCGCTGAATGTCAAAACCCCTGTGTTGAGGTTGTGCTGAACCAGTTTGGCCTTGTGCAGCTGGGGTTCTCTGCTCTGTTTTGCCTTGTTTTGATCTATGATTTTTGCAGCCTGTAACCAGCATAGGTACCAGTCTGATAACTCCTTTTCTCTGCTTAAATTCTGCCTCCTTTTGTACAAAAAGATTGTGAGTGTTTTTATGTGTTTGTGGCGTCATTTACAGTTTTCCTTTGCATGAGTGAAATAATCATCCTGTAGCCCTTGATTCAGATCTGTTGATTGTGATCTTAGGAGAGAGTGCATTGGCTGTTTATAGTTGATTATACATTTACTTTTGCTTTTGGTTTGAGTTTGTCTCTTTTAAGTGTCAAAACAAGTATTCATTTCGAAAATCGTTAAGTGTTGTAATCTCTTCTACCCTTTCTGATTTGGAAAAAGTAAACTTGTTTGTATTTGTCATTTAAAAGCAAATTCAAAGTTGTACAAAAAGCTTTCTTTGTAGGCATCAATACTAAGAAAGCGGAAAACAAACACCTGCATTGTGCATTTGCATCTTGATAGTTTGCATGTTTGATTTAGGAAAAGTGCATTAGAGTGTCCTGATTGCTCTTTGAGAAAAGATGGTGTCTTTCTTTTCCCTATGTAGCTAGGATTTTCATTGTTGAAAAAGAGATAAAATTTGCTTATCATCTTTTAGATTGCATTTAGGAATTGTATCATACATCTCGTGGTGATCCAAAAAGGCAAAATTCTAAGAAAGATCAACCTAAAATAAATTGAATGAACATAACAACGCTTTGTAACTTAACACACAACATAGAGGTCTAGGCTAGAGACGTGTTCCGGCGTCGTAAAGCCTGGTGACTGTCGATCTCGCTGATGGTGGGTGATTCCTCCTGAGGGACGATAGCGCCAGTACGGATTGTGCTCCCACGTACCGTCGAGTATATATTGGGAGACCCCTATAGGCATAAAACCTTTATCCTTAGGAAGCCGTGTCAGTCGCCCTACTGATCGCAATGCACTGAACACAACATTCAGGAAGATTGACCGCCCATACCTTAAAAAGTATTCTGCGGTTTTGCGAAAAGTTTGGCACACCCTCTACCTAGAACTCCAGAGCAGTTCCTTTTGGCCTTTTTCAGACTCTATAACGGAAAAAGTCCATCCGAGCATTTGTCACTTCGGGCTCGTTAAAACATCGAAGGAGACTAGAGTCATCTTTAGCTTTTTCTCGACTCTTTAAAATTGAAAAAGCAAGTTGTGTCCAAGCGTCGTTAAAATTTATTTTAAACGGAATAATCATCACCATTCCCTCGTTGATCTTCGAAGTTAGTCTCTTTTCATCGTAAGTTCTTGTAGAATCGCTAGAAAATCTTTTGGATAGACTAAATATGTCTGAACAACCGTCGACATCCAGGACTGTGTCATCCGACGCAGCAGCGGCAGAGCCTCCTGCTGCTACTCCAACGATGTTCGCTGGTATACCATCTGTCCCGGCAAATTGTCAACAACAAGCTGGAGTCCAACCAGAGACTGTTTCGACGACATGGTTAGTTCCTATTTCTTCATCTGGATTATCATCTGGTATTTCTTATGTTGAAACTCAACAAATTGATCCAATGTGTCTTCAAAGGCCAATCTACCCTTTAAGTACTGGATTGCCACCATATGGAGGGCAGTATGCCTTTTCATTGTTCCCTCCCGGAGAACAACCATATGGGAGTTTACAACAAAGTTCAGGTCAAACTAGAATTACATCCAGCGGTTGGGTACCAATACTGCCTCAGCAACCAAGGGTTGTATATTCAATGCAACCAGTCCACCCTGTGTCGAATATTCCCACTATACCTGCTATGGTGACTGCGTCGCAAGTACAAGCGCTACCTGTTGTATGTCAACCCCAACAGCCTCAAGTCGCGATACAATAGCCTCTTGTCTCAACGACTCAATCACAACCTCAGGTTAGTGCCTCCTTATCTGGAGTGACTATAGATCAAACAAGTACTGTGACTTCTCATCTTGGTCAATCATCCAATATTGGTCAACAGCAAATGGTTCAACAACCAGAGCTAGTTCAAACTCAACAACTCCCATTCCAGCAATCATATCAAGGACCTGAGCAACAAGTCTTTGTAAGTAATGGGAAATCGCATTTCCAAAGCGGTTATCAACAACCATATTATAATGGTTATGCCCATCAACCTTGTCAAAGTTGCCAGCATCAAATACATTATGCTGGTATGCAAAGACCCACTGCTCAGGCGATTCCATCTTATCCTGGGTATGCTTCGCCTAACCTGAATCAACAGTTGCCCTTTGTAGCAACTCTAGAATTACCAGATCTAAACCGGCTGACGAACGATCCAATTGCTTATGCCCCTTGGTGGCCAGCGATTCCGCATAAACTTCCATCAGATATTCCTAAATTTAATGGAAATCCAGGTGAAGATCTGTCGAATCATGTGATGACATTTCACCTGTGGTGTTCATCAAACACCCTAAACGATGATTCGATTAGGCTTCACCTTTTTCAGAGGACATTAACTGGTCCAGCAGCAAAATGGTATATTGAATTGCCTAGAGCTTCGTTCGGCAATTTCAGTACCTTAGCCACGACTTTCTTAACCCATTTTCAATTGCCGATAAGGTATGAAACGGGAACAGAAATCTTAACCAACTTCAAACAGACAACGGCCACTCACATATATGATCATATACATGAGTGGCGACGTCGTCGTAGGATGGTAAAAACGTACGTTCCCGATCAGCTATTAGCTGAATGGTTTATCAAGTCATTACTTCCTGCTATAACGGAAGATGTGGCAAAGGGGGGAGTCGTAACGGAAGAGCAAGTTATTGCTCGTGCGCAATATCTGGACTTGGTCTATACTCAGTCTGGCACGCTCTACGACAAAATACCTGACGCCCCTAGACCGGAATTCTCAATTCCTCCTCCTCCTAAATCGAACAATGACTCTCACGCCGGCGATGGCGTGATTGGCAAAACAGACACGAAATCGACAAAGGCTACATCTAAAAAGGCCTGTAAGATTTCTACTCAAAATGCAAATGAGGAACTTCTTGCCTCGGAAGTAAATGCCGTGTCGACTGACAAGGGCAAACAACTGAAGCAACCAGGGGGCAAGAAGAAAAAGAAAGGGAGAAAAAGGAAACCCCCTGCGGGGTGTCATATATGCGATGAGGATTATTGGATGAGAGATTGTCCACATATAGCTAAAGTTAAGACACTCTTTAAGAGTTCAAAAACCCCAGCAGTATTGACTGATCCGTTTCCAAGCCCGGGAACCAAACTGGTTGCTAATCAAAATGCTTCCCGATCCCAAGTGCTTATGTTGTCTATCTCAAAGCAGCAAAATGATGCTTTGACAAGGAATAAAGATTACGGGAATCCACAGGTGTCGAATAACAAGGCTAATGAACGACCTAGTAGTTCGACAACAACTTTGACCAAAGTTGTGCCACCCATCATTCCTGAACGAATGATAAAGTCGCCAAAGGGAGTAGTGCACAAATCGACATTTAATCCTCGTGCAAAAATAGCACAGAATTATAATATAATAGAGGACCTGGCCCAATCGCCGTCCGCTATGTCGACGCTTGAGGTACCGCAAAATTGCCTCTCCCAAGAGCAAGCTTTATTATCAGCAATAGGTGAAATTGACCCAATGGACTCCAATCTTGTGGCCTTTGATCATAAAGGATATGACCCTCAGTTACCAGCTCAACTAGCTTTCCTTATTCAAGTGAAAGCCCTCAACAAAACTGTTCATCGAACAATTATTGATGAGGGGGCATCTACGTGTATTATGTCGATGAGTTGCTGGAAGAATTTAGGCTCACCACCCTTGTCGAGATCGTCAACGACGTTAAAAGCATTTGATGGACGATCATACACTCCATACGGGATTTTAAGTAACTTGCAAGTTGAACTAGGGGGCAAAACAGTAGGAATTGATGTTGAAGTAATTGATGGAAACCTCGATTACAACATCCTACTGGGAAGGCCCTCGATATATGCCATGGCCGCGGTTGTGTCGACCTACTTCAGGAAGATTGCATTTCCCTTTCAAGGAGGAATTACAGTCGTCGACCAACAAACTTTCCTCCCCGACAGTTCACAAGTTACGGGAAGCATTCCAATGATCCATGGAAGCAATCATTCGCTTCAAAATATTGGAGTAGGTCTCCTAAAAGACCCTGCCTTAATGGGTACTTTTGCCCTACCGCCTGCAAGTAATCTGGCGGAAGTGGCCACAGTGGAAACCTACAATATGAAATCTTCTATATCTAATGGATTCGGAAGATTCCTAAACATTTTGTCAGCGTGGATCATCGCCCTAATAGAAATACTGTAAATACAGTGGGCTCCGAGGACGGTTCTAATCTCGTGTCAACCTCGTTAAAAAATGAAACAAGGAGTCATGAGGATAGTTCTTTTACTGTGTCAACCTCATTAAAAAATGAAACAATCTCCTTTCCAAATCTCGAAGGTAAACCTTCATTCCAACCACCAAGTTGAATGCAATGAAGCTTGGGGGGCATGCACCTCGATTTGCGTTGTTATGCTGGGGGCATGCAAACTTATCATCGAGCAGTTTTAGCACACAGTTCATGCTCGTTAAAAAATAAACGCAAGATCCGAGCAGTTTTAACGCGGACTTCATGCTCATTAAAAAACAAACATAAGCAATGAGCAAGTGTTTCCCCCAGCGTTTAAGCTCATTTTAAAATAAAAAATGAACCACTACCCGGTAAATAACCACAGTGAATGTAATATCATCAGCCATTAAAGCCTTGGTCGTGTTTGCACCGTCACCTCCACTTTTCCATTGGCCGATCGTTCACCTCCATATGTTTGTTTACCCATTTTGAGGAACAGCTGCGAAGAGTGATTTCACTAGCCATCCTTGTGACACTGCCGTGATTGGAAAATTCCAACCTGTACCTGGAATCAGCTGCTAACCTGTTTCATCACTCGTTCCTCAAAAGACGAGTCTTCTTTAAGCTCTTTTCATCTGACTCGTAAAATATGAAAAGATTGCCGAGTCCTTGGCCTTCCAACTCATTAAAGGGAGAGGAAGTGCTATCCCTCCTCTAGATTTTAATCTTTTTGGACCTGAGGGATTATTGCACAAAAAGATCGAGCGCTTGTTTTATTCGGCTCGTTAAAACTATCGAAAACTCATCCCTTCTGTATTGTTTTATACTTTTTCGGACCTAAGGGATTAGATGACGAAAAAGGACTTTTGGAGTTAACTTTATGTACCTTTTCAGACTCTCTAAAAATGAAAAGGACCGAGTTGTCTTTGTCGTTAGACTCGTTAAATGCATTAAATAGCGACAAACTTGTCTTTAGACGAGAACGAGTTTCAATATCGCTAGGCTCGTTAAAACATAGCGATGGGCTTGCCCGAAGGGCAGGTTATAGAACAAGCATATGTTATCCTCCTCAAGCTTGACAAAAATAAAGAGGTACTGGTCAGCAATGACTGGGGAAAAATTGGGAGAAACTCAAGAAAACTTTTATGGTAGCAAGTTGCTCTTGAACATGACACTTTTCCTCTGTACCACAATCGGGTTGGGTTGTTTCATTCACCGGTCACATCCATGGTCTCGCCATACCATCCATATTTAGGGTAATTCTACCAAT
This sequence comes from Pinus tabuliformis, assembly GCA_031772625.1. Classification (NCBI taxonomy): domain Eukaryota; kingdom Viridiplantae; phylum Streptophyta; class Pinopsida; order Pinales; family Pinaceae; genus Pinus; species Pinus tabuliformis. The sequence continues at coordinate 590,173,167 of CM062810.1, forward strand.
CCATCGCATTGGTGTCGCCATATGTTCAAGAGAAGTCGTTCAGAAAAGTCAACCGTGTCCCATCCACTGCTGTACATTATCCTTCATCCTTTCATGACCGCCACCCTGAATCATATGTCACAGATCGTTTTCACCTCCATCAAAATCATTAACTCCGTTCCGTGTCATTGATGTGGGATTCATTAAGGCCCTCCTTTGACGGATTGCTTCTTGTCGACATCAGCTCATTATCCAAGAAGTTGATCTAGGAACAACCCCTTCAGTACTTTGAAGCTTGCATGCCTCAATGGCAAGTTTCTCACTTCCGGCGACAGGTATACATCAATGACCTTCGACCAAAAGATTTTGCGTGGTGTTCGACGCCAAGTCCTTTATTCACACCACGTGAATTGTACTGCAGTACCTTGAGGGTCATTATCATTATCGGTGATTCCTCTCGCGCTTGTTAATGGTTTACATCATTGACCCGTAATCAAGCGATGTCTTTCCATGTTCGACTTCAGAACATTTCTCACATGGATCGACTTGTACTTAGAGTGAAGATCGAACGAGTTTGAAGACCCCGGATCTAGTTTCATCCATCCGGGCTGCGATATATATTCAGAAAATATAAAGACATTGACATGTACATCATTGCAGCAGATAATCATCCTACCCAAAGGATGATAATTTCATCAAAATTATTAGTCTACCACCAGACAATTGTCTGTTCTACGTACAGAAAAATGAATTTATAAAGCTGAGCATGGGAATGCCCGCCTCAGCTAGATCATGAAAGCAGTATGAAAAATAATGTATTGTATTATATCTTATTACAGGTCTCCTCCCAGCATTGGATGAACTTCGGATCCTCCTGATAAAGCATTTCACCCGATAAACGGCCTCATACTTTAGGGGGCAACTGTTATAGACATTTTTGTGCCTTACAGCTATAAGCATGAAATGTCCATAATCTAAGGGATCCAAAGTCCCTAAACATGTTGTTCCTACCCCTAGAGGAATAAGGCTAACAAACCACAGCAAATTCACAGAAGTTCTCCACCAGAAATTGCTCAAAAACAAGTCAATTCAGGATCAATTCAGTGGCTCCACTAGTTGTCTGCGCTGAATGTCAAAGCCAACACTGGCTACTTGCACTGCAACGCAGGTAGAAGCACTACCAGGGTGCGCTGAGTGAGAGTTGACAAATGGCAAGTTCATTCCAAGAGGTGTCAAGACCCAGGAAGCTTCCAGAATCTTCCTCAATGACACTTGCCTCAGTAAATTCGACTAGTGATGAGTAAGAGGTTCCCAGTCTCCAAGTGGAAGCAAGAACCTCCAAGTGGAATCAAGAACTGACAAAGGGAGAGGACACTAGTCAGATCTCAAGCTGACTCATCCTCTCTCCAAACATCTATATATGGATCTCTCCTCCATGAGATCTGGAGGCTGGAATTTTGTTATTGCAAAGAATTGTTGTTGGTTTGAGATTGGAATCATTGGGTGCTTAATGCTTTGAAAGGGGTGAAGATAGGAATTCCATTTGTTGGGAAGGAGATGCTGGATTGGAGGCCTCTGGGTTGTATCTCTTCCTGAACCTTGTTATTCATCAATAAAGCTATCTTGGTTTCTCCTATATACTGATGTATCTTTGATGTATGATTGCATTAGTATGTTTAGTTTATTTCTAATCCTGAACTAGTTATGAATATGAATCCATGTCTTGTGTAGTGTTCTCTTCTTGTGATCTTGCAGAAACCTCTTGAAGTTGGGCGAGCGAGAAGACAAGTAGCTGGGAACTCACAAAGAGAAGGGAAACTGGATCGAGGGACAAACGGAAGACACTGGTTAGTCCATCCATCTCTCTTCATTCTTAATTCATAAAGGAAGAATACTAGAATAGTTGTCTCTGTTTGTTGCTAAGGCACTGTCACACCTTAGGTGGATAGGATCGTCCTGCATAGGCATTTTTCCCCACAACAATATGTGTGGACCATTCTCGACAACATCCACGTCCAAGCACTGGTATTATGTAATGTTTGTTGATAATTTTTCTTAGAAGTGTTGGATTTTCTTCATGCAGAAGAAAGAACAAACGTTCGCAATTTTTTTGAATTTAAAGCATTTGTCAAGAAAGATATTGGTAGGAAAGTTAAGGCTCTCAAAAGCGATAACGGTGGAGAATATGTGTTGAATGTATTGAAGAAATCTTGTGCTTCAGAAGGAATTCAATGGGAGTTGATAGCACCTCATAACCCACAACAGAATGGGGTGGCTGAAAGGAAGAACAAAAGTGTTTTGGGAGTGGCACACGCGATGTTACATGATCAGAGCCTTCCATCACACTTATGGGTTGAAGCATGCAACACAGGTATTTATTTGTAGAACATAAACCCTCATCGAATTCTCAAGACGAGTACGCGAGAAGAGGACTTTTTCAGGGAAGAAACCTTATGTGGGACACTTCAGGATCTTTGGTTCATCCATGTATTGCCATGTTGCCAAAGATGCACAGAAAAATATAGAGCCAACAGTGAAGTTGGGCATATTTGTGAGGTACACTAATACACCACAGAACTATCGGGTGTACCTGCCAACCAACAAGATGACAGTGGATTTAAGAGATCTGTGGCTTGTATCTTTTGAATCATTGACCGGAGAATCCACAATTAGAACATTTTTGGTGCAAAAATGTTCTAACTGTGGATTCTCCGGTCAATGATTCAAAAGATGACAGTGGTTCGTAGAGATGTGAAGTTCGATTAAGAGAAGGCCATGAGATTTTCCCTTGAGATGGAGCTTCAACTACATGTAGTTGAGGATCTTTTAGCTCCATAGGAGGAACCTTGGGATGATGTGGATGAACCACATGCAAAGGAGCAAGGAGTGGAAACACCCACTCATGCAGATACTTAGATGGTAGAAAGCGCACCACAGAGGCTGACAGGGTATTGCATGATGCTAGAGAGAATTTGGGACCACCCACATCACATCACAGGCAAAGGAGGCCACCAGAGAAGTACAATGGCTACATGGCTCTGATGAGTGACAGTGTAGAGATTGATCCATCCTCATTTGAGGAAGTAGTGCACTAACCAGTGTCGGTTGATGCCATGGTTGAGGAGTATGACTCCATTATCAAAAACAATGTTTGGGAATCAAAAACAATGTTTGGGAAGTGGTCCCAAGACCAACAAACAAGTCAGTGGTGAGTTCCAAATGGATTTAAAAGGTAAAGAAAGTAGCATATGGGAGTGTGGAGAAACACAAGGCCATATTTATGGCCAGAGGGTTCTCTCATGTGGATGGAATTGATTACGATGAGAATTTTTCTCTTGTAACAAGGCACTCATCAATCAGATATATTCTAGCACTATCAGCGTAAATGGGATGGAAGATACATCATATGGATGTAAAGACAACATTCCTCAACAACATTATTGAGGAAGAGGTGTGTATTGAGAAGCCTGAAGGATTTGAGACCTTCAACTGAAAGTCACATCTGTGCAGACTCAAGCAAGTGTTGTATGGACTAAAACAAGCACCCTGTGCTTGGTACACCTAGATTGACAACTATTTAACCAGGTTGGGCTTCACAAAAGGTAATATATATGTGAACCTTTATCATATTGTGGTTGAAGGTAAATTTTTTATTATTGTTTTATATGTCGATGATTTATTCAAAGAGGTGATGAGAAGTTGATCAAGCTTTGCAAAGAGGATCTTGCAAGTGAGTTTGAGATGAAGGACTTGGGGCTCATTCATTACTTTCTTTTTATGGAAAAATGGAAATGATATGAGGAATCATTTGTCTCTCACTGAAAGTATGCCAATGAGATACTAAAGAAGTTCCACATGGACAACAACAAACCCATGGAGGCTCCTCTAACTAGTAACTAGAGAAAGGAGGATGCTACTTCAGGTGAAGTAGTGGAGGCTGCTATTTATAGACAACTCGTGGGTTAACTTATGTCTTTGGTGAACACATGACCACACATGTGTTTTGTAGTCAACCAGCTTAGTCAATCCAAGGTTAAGCCAACCAAATTGTATTGGAAGGAAGCTAAGCATGTGTTGAGATACCTCAGAGGCACCACTTAGTTTGGTCTTTGGTACAAACAGACAAAGGGAGTGATGCTTTAAGGCTTCACAGATGCAGATTGGGTAGGGAGCCCATCTGGTCAGAAGAGAACATTAGGAGGAATCTTCATTATTGGGTCAACAACTATTTCTTGGTACAACAGGAAGCAGAGATAAGTTTCACTCAATTCACCAGAAGCAGAGTACATGGCTACAAGTCAAGAAACTTGCGATTCTATCTGGATGAGGAAGATTTTTGTTGGTTTATTTGGTCAGCATATGGATCCAACAATGATTTACTGTGACAATAAGAGTTGTATCAAACTCTCTGAGAATCCAATTTTTCATGATTGGTCCAAACATATTGACATCTGGTATCACCATCTATGATATTGTATGCAGAGGAGAATCATGTTCCTGGAGTACATTCCTACAGAGGAGAAGGATGTAGATATTTTGACAAAGGCATTGTCAAGATGAAAATTCAATTTTCGCAGAGGTAAGATTGGGGTAGTAGATAATCCATTTCTTGTTGAGAGGGAGTGTTAAAAATATCAACAAGAAAATCCTAATTTATCTTTTCCTTGAATTAAATTGGGAATTAAATTGTAATCCTATTCTCATATTAGCTTGTAGCATTTAACTAAGTTAAGTTTACTTAGTTGGATCAATATATTTGAGTTGAAAGTCTATCTAGAGTCATGTAGATTGATCCCTAAATTTTAGGGGCACAGGTTAAGTTCTTATTGAGTTTTAATTATTTAATTCAGTTGAACTGAGTTAAATTCAGTTAAACTAGTTCTAACTGTTGGAGGAACTAGTGAGAGGTAAAGTGAATTAAATTGGATATAATTCACATGAAGTGATCAATTAGATAACTAATAATTCACTCAAAATAGCTCATGCATGTCAGTTCATATGAAGACCCAATTGAGATTAGAGTTCAGGGATAGTGTACTATCAATTGTAAAATCATCTAAATTAAATCGATGGTGCATGCAATTAGACAAAGGCCTATGGATGGATTGCACAATTATGAGTGAGGAATTTCCCAATTAAATATGGGCTAATTCCCTTGGAAACTGCGTAACAAAGTAGGAGCCTGGGAAACAATAGATTTGGCTAAGTATTGGCTTGAGCTGGTTTGTGAAGCAGTGAGTGAGATAGTTTGTACTTGTGTACATATTGTTCGGGTTGAACAAGCATTGTATTTTCTTCTCAAATATTCCATTTACTGCAGCATATAGATAGCGGGGTTTTTAGTTGTTTCTTTCCCCATAGAAGTATTATGTTATGTGCGATTGAAATTCTTCCTTTTATGCTTCGTGATTTCATCGATCAATTTTTGTTTCTTCTCATGAGTAGAGTAGATTCAATTCTTTTGTTTTAGCATATCACATAAGCAATTTGAATCTACAATAAAAATCTACAGAAATGTCAGAAAATGTTCACAATTTTTTGTTGATCTGATTGATCTTATTTCTACTCCTTTTTCCATAGGTTCTGCAATCAACACCTTTATGACCAAAATCATTACATAAGAAACAATACCCATAAAAGAAATTTTTATATCTGGGAACTGATGAACTGATATTTGAGGATCCTCCTTCTTTGGCTACTGAACTGATGAACTGATATTTGAGGATCCTCCTTCTTTGGCTACTTATTTTTCTTGAAATGATTTATCTTATTGTTCTTGCAATTGGCTGAAATGTGCCCAAAATTTTTATAGTTAAAATATCTTTCCTTGGCACATTTTTGGGCTCTTGACTTGGCACTCGATTTTGCTGGCGATTTTCTTTAATGCTACTCGAACTTTCTACCTTGGGACTTTCAACTAGTGCCTCATCTTTCTCTTGACACTCTTTTCTAATTCAGATTCTAGTTTCTCACAATGGTTGATTCGATTCTTGATCTGGTTACAAATATCCTCTTCAATTTTGTTTGTTTTCTCCAACTAGTTTTTCATATCATAAATTTCTTCTTTGAAAGTATGCTCTCTCTCTTCAAGAATCTGAAGAAGTTTCTTCATGTTTTTTTTCTTCGTTTTAATTTCTTCAATCATCCTTTCTTGAGATTTTTTTTTGGATTCAAGGTTCACTATTCTTTTAATTTTTCACCTTGGTATTCCTGCAATGGAAATACACCTTCATCACTTCTTGAGGAATCAATTTCAAAACTTTGATCATCAACTTCTTCAATAACCCCAAAATTATCATCACTATATTGGCAAGGAAAATATCCATGACTGAAAATACCGTTGGCCATACCTTTTACCAACATAATAGATTCTTTGGGTTTTGTAGCATTCTTGGATTATTTGCAGCTATTCCTTTTCTGAGATTTCTTCTTCTTATTCTTTGCCATAATCCCACGATATTCTCTCAAGCGATCAAGCTTCACCGAGAGAACCCCACTCTGATACCAATTGTTGGAAATGTCCATAATACTAGGGGGGGGAATCAGTAGTGATAGTGTTTATTAACTTTTAAATATTTTTCCAATTACTAAAACAAAACATTCATTAACTCGTCATTAGATTAAATCATATATCAAAAACACATGAGAACCATAAGAGATAACCAAAGAAACGAGCACAAGATAACACAAGATTTTTCTGGTGGAAAACCTCCTCCCGATCAAAAACCACCCTTCTTATTGTTGCGCTACTCAAATAATTATATTAATCGTCAACCAATTCAATTACATAAAATATATATAAATGGCTACCATTAATGAGAACTATGATCCTCATCTCACGACTCTACATACACCCGTCTGATCAACAAGCCTTGCCCAACATCCATTGGACTTATGAAGAAAATTGTTCTATATACTGACTTTGCCGAAGCACCCACTTCACTCTACTATCTGACCCTCATTTCACAATATTTCACACTGTAATCAATATAAATTGCTAAACTAGAACAACACAACAACCTATAACAATATAGGCTCAATACAATAAAGAAAACCCATTGAAAACCAATCTGCACAACTAACTCAATCACTGCAACAATCCAATAAAAAATACATGCAGCATACATAAAAGATAATCTGCTAAAAACATGATAAGAAAGTATGAAGGAAATGATCTACAATCCTTCCTACTATGTTACTGTTGGAAATAATACTGAAAGGGGAGGGTGAATCAGTATTAGTAATTTAACAATATTCCATTTCCATAAACATATTTATATACGCTACTTCTGTTAATGCAACTTGTGTATACACGCAACTTTGTTTAGAGCAACCAGTGTATACCTTGCAAAATTATAATTTAGTTATTTGATATTTAATATGTGTAACAGAACCATATAAACAATAACAGGTATAGTAAACACAGAGCAGACAATCACACACAAGAACACAAGATATAAGGTGGAAACCCAATGTGGGTGAAAACCACCTGCTGCATTTCGTCTCTATCTTCTTTTAATAAGAAACTTCCTTTTACAATATTTATGTACTGGTGCAGTCTTATACCAATACGCATGCTTCTACCTAGAGAAGGCTACAACCTTATGTCGTTCTACAGCTTCTCCTGGAAGGGAGCTACAACCCCCTTTAGCTCTTGTACTAGCTGATTTACTAGTACGTAGGCGCTGACCTACAGAAGGCTACAACCTTCTCTTTTCTTCCAGGGACCACGTTTCATAAATTTTCAGACTGGATCCATCAATAACATTAATAAAAAATATATTTGCATCAATCAATCTCCTTTGTACCAACCAAAACTGAATCAAACAATCACTTTTCCGAAAGCTGTAACCAAAACACAGTAATAGTAACCACAGAACCCAAGCCAGAACCCAGAACACTGCAACAACAAACAAAAGTAGCTAAAACATATTTTATGAGGTGTACACTACTTCAATGTGTCGAACCTGCGTGCATACACACTTCGCTTAAGACAAACCTGCGTATACGCTGTTTTGAAATGTTGAACCAACATGTATATGCGCCCTTGCTATAATGAACCTGCGTATAGATCTGTAAAAGATGATTTAACATTTACAACTATTCAGACATCAATTATACCCATATCATTAGATTTACAGATTATGACATGCACCAACTATTCAGATAAAAGATCAAAACCACACAAAGATACTTCTCTTCAAGTCTTAAGATCTTGACCCATCAATAGAGCTTATCCTTCTTCAAGCGCTCAGGTTCCTCCTTGATTCAGATCCAGCTATGCACCATAACCCAATGACCAATATTCTAGATCTTGCTCTTCATTAGATATTCAATTCCTTAAGTGTCTTTTCCTAATGATCTCCTCCTCCTTTTATAGTCTTAGGCCTTACTCAATACCATGGTCCAAAACCACTTAGACTCAATACCTTGGACCAAATACCTGGGGTCAACACTTCGGACAAGATACCTTGGACCAATACCATGGGTCAAAATACCATGGACCAAATACCACGGACCAAAACCAAATTCTCCAACATGTACGCACCATTCCTTGCATGAAAGTGCGTGTATACGCATACACGCCTTTTGGTCAGCGAACTCGCATGTATACGCGACTTGGTCAAGGGGAACCTGTGTATATCTCTTTTCCCTTCATTCTGAGAGCCTGAACTGTGATCTATCATTTGAGTGAGTTGCCATCAAGGACAACACCTGTGTCATAGCGCCAAACCTATGTCATAATGCCAACAATCTCCCCCTTTGGACTTGATGGCAACCCCAAGTCACTCTCCCCCTTTGTCATCAAGGGCAAAGGGTTATGCTCCCCCTAAGTACATGCTGAATTCTCTGATATGTTGAAGTGTGTTGTTCATGCTCCCCCTGACTGTAAGCAAGGTCTGCAAAAATAGTTTCTACAAGAAGAACATGACTCTATACATCATAAATGACCTTCCTATCACCAAGGACTCATACATACATCCATCTCCCAACCAAGTGGGGATATACCAAGATTGACTCATCCACCCAACCAAGTGGGGATACACCAAAAGTTTATACATGATAAAACAAGAACATTACATCATCCATCCCAGGCATAGTGGGGAAACAAAATAGGTCATTACATGACCTTGATAAGAAAATATATACATGACATAGAGACAAAATATCTAAAACAAGACTATGATAGTCATCAGCAACTATCATCAGCAGCGTCTGTCAGTCACCATCTAGACAAGCAACCATGATCTCCCTCTGCACCTGTTCCATCTGTATCAAAAAAACTATGAAATTGTACCCAGATCTTCTAAGATAATGCCAACAATGCATTATTAGAAGTATATGCTCCCCCTAAACTTGTGCCAGATGATCACTGTTAGACCCATATTAGACTCTTTTCATCCTAAGTCTGGCCCATTTTTTTCTTCAAACCAACATATACGTGACTGTATCCACAGAGACCGGCGTATGTACACGGATACACTTCATGAAACTTGCGTACAACCACTTTTCTCTAAACCAGATAGGTTTCAACAACAAGATGATGCATCAACTACTCCCAGCTTCTGTCTGAGATATTCAAATGTCTCTCGGGGCAGTGGTTTGGTGAATATATCAACAACCTGTTCTTTGGAGGGAACATACTCCAATTTGACCTTTTTTTCAAGCACTTGTTCATGGAGAAAATGCTATTTGATAGGTATGTGCTTGGTCTTGGAATGCATGACCGGATTCTTTGAAATACTGATTGCACTTGTATTATCACAAAGAATGGAGATGGGTGGACTACATGTGATTTGAATGTCTTGCAACGTTTGCATCATCCAAAGGAGTTGTGTGCAGAAAGATGCAACAGCCACATATTCTACTTCAGCTGTAGATAATGCAATTGAAATTTGTTTCTTGTTGAACCAAGATACTAATCTGAACCCATATAAAATGCACCACCACTAGTGCTTTTTTTGTCATCCACGCTTCCTACCCAATTTGCATCTGTATATGCATGAAGTGTAAGATCTATATCCCTAGGATACCATAAACCAAAGTTTTGTGTTCCTTGAAGATATTTGAAAATCCTTTTGACTGCCTAAAGGTGTGCTTCCTTTGGATTTGCTTGGAATCTTCCAACTATTCCTACTACATGCATGATGTCTGGTCAGGTACCTGTTAGATAGAGCAGACTACCAATCATGGATCTGTAGGTTGGTTGATGTACTGCTGCTGATTCATCATTAGCGCTGAGGCTGCATCCTGTTACCATAGGGGTACATACTGGTTTAGAATCTTCCATGCCATATTTCTTCAAGATCTGCTTCAGGTACTTGGTTTGTGATATAAAAATACCATCTTTATTTTGTTGAACTTGTAAACCAAGAAAATATGTGAGCTCACCAAGCAGGGACATTTCAAATTCTTTCTGCATTACCAAAGCAAAGTTTTGACTCATGGCTTCTTCATTGCTACCAAAAATGATATCATCAACATACACAACAAGTATTAGCAATTTATCATTATCAATTTTTATATATAGATTGCTATCAGCTGATCCTTTTGAAAAACCTTGTTGATGAAGGTATTTGTCAAGACGATAATACCAGGCCCTTGGAGTTTGTTTTAGACCATAGAGAGCCTTTCTGAGTCTGAATACAAGTTTTGGATCATTTCCAAGGATGAATCCATTTGGTTGCTCAATATATACTTCTTCTTCTAGATTTCCATTAAGAAAGGCAGATTTCACATCCATTTGATATACTTTGAACTTCTGAAAGCTAGAAAGAGCAAGGAACATTCTTATGGCTTCAAGTCTAGCAACAGGTGAAAAATTTTCTTCAAAGTCTATACCTTCTTGTTGAGCATACCCTTTACAAACAAGTCTAGCCTTGTTTCTAATAACTTCTCCATTTTCATTCAGCTTGTTTTTGAATATCCATTTGGTTCTTATGACATTCTTATCATGAGGTCTAGGAACTAATTCCCAAGTATTATTCTTTTCAATTTGCTCAAGTTCTTCATTCATGGCCTTGACCCAACATTCATCTTTGCATGCTTTATTTACATTTTGAGGTCCCATAGAGGAAAACAATGCTAGATAGCTCGAAGCTTCTATAATAGTTCTTCTTGTCTGCACACCTGCCTCTTAAAGTCCCAAAATTTGAGTCTCTGGATGATTTTTTTGAACATATCTGGATGGAGTCTTTTCTTCTGTCGTTATCTTCTCTTCTGGTGCTTCATTGGTTTCTTCTTCTTCAGCATTAGTCTGATTTGATGTGGAAGGATAATCCTCATCTTCCTCCCATTCTTCAGTTTTTTCCTGCTTTGGATTTTCGCCTGCTTCATCAACCACCACATCAATACTTTCAACAATTTTCCCTAGTCTTTTATTATAACACTTGTATCCTTTACTTCGGGAAGAGTAACCAAGGAGAATGCCTTCATCTACTCTAGGTTCAAACTTGCCAAGTTTTTCATCAGTCCTTTTGATGTAACATTTTCTTCCAAAAACTTTGAAGTATTTTATAGTAGGAGTCTTACCATACCAAAGTTCATGTGGAGTTTGAGTGTTGTTTACCCAAATGTTTGTTTTGTTGAGAATAGTAACGGCAGCAAATGCAGCTTCACCCCAGAAGGTTGCAGGAGTTCCAAACTCATCTAGCATGGCACGAGCCATTTGTTGAACAGTTCTATTCATCCTTTCTACCACTCCATTTTGCTGAGGAGTCCTTTCGGTGGAAAATTCTCTTCTTATTCCATGTTCTTCACAAAAGTCGAAGAATTCATCTGAGGTAAATTCCCCTCCTCGATTAGATTTGAGGCATTTGATTTTGCGATCTGATTCATTTTCAACCAAAGCTTTGAAGGCTTTGAACTTTTCAAATGCTTCATCTTTGTGCTTTAGAAGTCCTATCCAACACATCCTGGAAAAATCGTCAATGAACAATATAAAGTATTCTTCTCCACGAGGTGACTTTTTCCTTGAAGGACCGCATAAATCAGTATGAACAAGTTCAAGAGGCTTGCTAGCTGATCCTTCCTTTTCTGGGAAATGTGCTCTGGTTTGCTTACCAAATTGACATGATTTGCATATTGTATTTTCTGGAATTCTGATGTCAGGAAGATCGCGAACAGCCTGGAATTTGCATGCTTTCCTTATTTGAGGGAAGCTTAGATGCCCCAATCTTCTGTGCCATAGCCAGTGTTCATTATTTTTTCTTAGATAGCACTATTTTTGTCCTCCCTTGAGTATGTATAAATTATTTGGAGTTCTTATGCCTTTGATCACTATTTCTCCCGTATCATGCTCACGAACAACACATCCATTTGATCAAAATACTACTTCATTTCCTTGATCACACATTTGACTGACACTCAATAGGTTATGCTTAAGACCATCAACATACATAACATTCCCAACTTTAACCTTTTCTTTTAAGAGAACAGAACCTTTACCTTTTATGACAGCAGGGGTGTCATTTCCAAATGAGACCTTCTTTTCCTTTTCTAAGGCACTATATGACTGAAGTTTTTCTTTATCACCTGTCATGTGTTTCGAGCATCCACTATCAATATACCATTGATTTTCTTGTCCTTCTGCATACAAGGCTATACCACATCTTTCTGTTTGTGGTTCTTTCTTTCTCCATGTTTTGGGACCCAATGAAGTCTGCTCCTTTTGAGATGTTTGCTGAAACTTGCTCTTGCATTCAGAATCTACATGACCGAAGTTGTTACAGATAGAGCATTCTATTTCATTTTCAAGAGGAGAAAAGTTATTTTAGGTCCTTTTCATGATCCCAGTTACATTCCTTTGATTTCGTGCTTCTCTAGTCATGATGGTCTTGTAAGCAACACATTGAGCAGCTTTGTGTCCAAAGTTATGACATGAAAAACATTGGCCATTAAAGAAATTCCTGCGATTATCGAATCTACTGACCTGGTGATTGTAGTTTCCATTGACATTCATTCTTGAAGAAAATTGAGAATGATTTACCTGTGGTTGGTTATAGCTTCTATTCATCCTTGAAGTGGATTGAACTCGATTTACCTGGTGATCTTCTTTAAGCCTTTGCTGACGATTGTCAACCTATTCACTTCTCCTTGCTGCATCAAGATAGCTTTTGGAGGTTGATGGCTTATGTGCTTGAGATGATTCTTCAGTATATCCAAGACCTATCTTTATCATAGGAGAATGTTGCACTTTGATAATTTCATCTAAAGTTTCTAATCCTTTAGAAAACCTAAGATTGAGAGCTTTTGCTTTCTCAATATCTTTTCTTAGACCCATAATTTCACATTCTAACTTTTCATTGTGTTTTTCCCTTTCAGCAAGTTGGAATGTCAGAGTATCTATAATCATACTCTTTTCTTCTAAATAGATTTTAAGTTTAGAAATTTCTTCATAGAGACCATCTTCATCTAAAGCATCCAAGAAATCATCATCTTCAAAAGCCATCAGAAGTCTATAATCATTACTATTTTCATCTTCATCACTATTTGATAAACCATCGCTATCTTCATGCGTATAGTAGCTCTTCTTATTTACACTTTGTTTTCTATTCCATTTTGCTGATTCCTTACCTTTATCAAGCTTATCTTTGTGAGGACATTTGGCAGCATAATGACCGACTCTTCCACAAGCAAAACATTTGAAAGGTAGTTTACCTCTGAATCTTCCAGAACCCCGTTGAAGGTTCTTGACAAAGTTTGATTCTTCCTCTCCTTCTGATGTATGTCCTGATTCATTGAGTTCTCCTCTTCCTGAAACTTTGAATGTGGCTTCTCTCATATCTGATGGACCCCCTTTTCTCATTTCATAAGCAGTTAGGATTCCATGCAGCTGTGACATAGTGATACTCTGAAGATCCTGCTTTTCTTCTATGGCAGAAACTTTTGATTCAAACTTAGAAGACAAGGATCTTAAAACCTTTTCAACTAAAGTAACTTCTTTTATCTCTTCACCCAAGTTTTTCATGCGATTAACAATCTCATCTATACATAAGAAATAATTAGCTATACTTTCATCATTGTGCATTCTGAGAGTTTCATATTGAATTCTGAGAGATTGTAGTTTTGCACGTTTTACCTGATCGTCTCCTTCATAGCTTAGAATGATCTTGTCCCATATTTCTTTGGCGGTTTTGAGCTGCATAACCTTGACAAATTTTGATTGTAATAGACTCCCCAATAGAGTATTGATAGCCTTGGCATTTGTTTCATACTACTTTTTACCTGTCGTATCTGTAGGAATTGCTGATGGAAATGTGTATCCTCCTTCCATGATTTCCCAAACATCTGTTCCAAGAGATTGAAGATAGGTTGTGGTTCTTACCTTCCAATAGACAAAGTTTCTCCCATCAAAGATTCACGGTCTAATGGATGCCTCTCTTTCGTAGTTACTCATGATGATAGATCTTCCTTCAAGCGATCAAGCTGCTTCTTAAGGACCTGCTCTGATACCAATTGTTGGAAATAATACTGAGAGGGGGGGGGTGAATCAGTATTAGCAATTTAACAATATTTCATTTCCATAAACAGATTTATATATGCTACTTCTGTTAATGCAACTTGCGTATATACGCAACTGTGTTTAGAGCAACCAGCGTATACCTTGCAAACTTATAATTTAGTTAGTTGATCTTTAATCTATGTATCAGAACCATATAAACAGTAATAGGTATAGTAAACACAGAGCAGACAATCACACACAAGAACACAAGATATAAGGTGGAAACCCAATGTGGGTGAAAACCACCTACTACAATTCGTCTCTATCTTCTTTTAATAAGAAACTTCCTTTTACAATATTTATGTACCGGTGCAGTCTTATACCAATACACAGGCTTCTACCTGCAGAAGGCTACAACCTTCTCTCATTCTCCAGCTTCTCCTGGAAGGGAGCTACAACCCCCTTTAGCTCTTGTACTAGTTGATGTACTAGTATGTAGGCGCTGACCTACAGAAGGCTACAACCTTCTCTTTTCTTCCAGGGACCACGTTTCATAAATTTTCAAACTGGATCCATCAATAACATCAATCAAAAATATATTTGCATCAATCAATCTCCTTTGTACCAACCAAAACTGAATCAAACAATCACTTTTCTGAAAGTTGTAACCAGAACACAGTAATAGTAACCACAGAACCCAAGCCAGAACCCAGAACACTGCAACAGCAAACAGAAGTAGCTAAAACATATTTTATGAGGTGTACGCTACTTCAATGTGTCGAACTTGCGTTCATACGCACTTCTCTCAAGGAAAACCTACGTATACGCTGTTTTGAAATGCTAAACCAGTGTGTATACGCGCCCTTGCTGTAATGAACCTGCATACAGATCTATAAAACATGATTTAACCTTTACAACTATTCAGAGATTAGTTATACCCAGATCATTAGATTTATAGATTACGACATGAACCAACTATTCAGATAAAAGATCAAAACCACATAAAGATACTTCTCTTCAAGTCTTAAGATCTTGACCCATCAATAGAACTTATCCTTCTTCAAGCACTCAAGTTCCTCCTTGATTCAGATCCAACTATGCACCATAACCCAATGACCAGTATTCTAGATCTTTCTCTTCATTATATATTCAATTCCTTGAGTGTCTTTGCCTAATGATCTCCTCCTCCTTTTATAGTCTTAGGCCTTACTCAATATCATGGTCCAAAACCACTTAGACTCAATACCTTGGACCAAATACCTGGGGTCAACACTTCAGACAAGATACCTTGGCCCAATACCATGGTCCAAATACCACAGACCAAAACCAAATTCTCCAACATGTATGCGCCTTTCGTTGCATGAAAGTGTTTGTATATGCATATGCGCCTTTTGGTCGGCGAACCCACGTGTATACGCGGCTTGGTCAAGGGGAACCTGCGTATATCTATTTTTCCTTCATTCTGAGAGCCTGAACTATGATCTGTCATCTGAGTGAGTTGCCATCAAGGACAACACCTGTGTAATAGCGCCAAACCTGTGTCATAATGCCAACTGTTACCATAGTACTACATATAATCTTGGCTAAATCATATTTTTTCTTCCATATTCTACCACTGTGATCTGCTGAAGATATTCTGCATAAATCCTTGCACATTTTTCACAAACCACTCTCCACTCACTCACACTCTCCAAGCTCACACAACCAACACACTTTCTTCTTAAGTGAACCAACCAAATAGACTCATGATCTCTATTTATTTGTAATCTTTTGTAATGGTTAAGTCAATAACTACAATTTTGTAGTGGAGATATGTTCATATGCTGGAAGTGGTTTGGTTCATTTCTTCTTTAATCATTCAAGCCACTAACTTCATTTACTAATGAATATTCTATTTTAACCATATTCTAAAACCACAATAACCTTTTTTTGACCTTTACATAATGAGTCTTGAATAAGACAAGCCGGAAAAAGAAATAAACGCCTCATGAGCGCGAGGAATGAAAAGGAATTTTAGTGAAAAACCTCAGTCACACCCACAACACAGGCCCCATGTGACTAGTATTCCTTAATCGCTCCTATAATCCTTCCTTCCAGTGACTAGAGCTTTCATTCGCTCCCACGACACTATCATCCAGGCAATTGGGGCAGAGGATGACTAAAGATAACTTTCCTTTGCTCAAAGCCTTCTCAAACTTGATACACTGGTTTATCATCATTAGTAAGTCCTCAAGAAGCCGCTGTAGCCTCTGCAACACTCTAGAAATCCACTATATAAACTCCATCATCATCACAATTCAAACTAGGTTGACTTTAATGTCATAAATCAGCTTCTCCAACACTCAAGTCATCAAAATTCACCACAGCTACTCCAACATATCCAATAATTAATGATAGACCCTGCAACTGATCATACAAGATGAAACCCATCCATACACACACTAAGTACCATAAACATGAGTTGATAATCTGCTCCACATCCTACCAAGGCATCCACACATAAGCAAATAATCTACAACCAATGCACAAGCCAAGTACCATCTCACTAGCATAAGCCTAGTACCCGTATCAATCAATTTTGTAGTATCTCATCCATACACACACATACTAGAGATCATAAACTAAGAAACCAATGAACCATGTGCATAAAAAATCTCATACTACAAGATTGACATCGGTGCCAACTAACACCAATTCAACCCCCAACGCCAATACTACTAGGTTGACATCAATGCCAACCAAACAATGGAGCCATAATGCCAACAATTTCTTTCATTATGTAATTCAACCATGGTCTAGTCTTTCCAAATGGTTTTTACAAGATAGGGTGGCTTTTTATTGCAATATTTTCTTGACCTTGGCATATAGGGGTAGGTATTTCCCTATCATCGTTGATGCATTCTTGACCATAATTGCCATATTCATTGTGCCTTAGGTACGATCTCATCAAGTTGTGAAATTAAACCTCCTATATTTGGGTGATGTAACTTGTACATTAGAGCATTCGGTTACATGGATGTCGTAGTTTAGCACATATTTATCATTGTGGTGTCCATGATGTGACTATCTATAGACTCAAAATCCCTCCTTTTAACACGCAATGACTGTGAATTTGATCCTCATTTTCTCTTATTTATCATATTCTAAATATACCCCAATATGATTCTAATGAATTTTTTTCCTTGGGATTACTGATATGCATTGCCTTATTTACTTATGCATGCTAAGATGATTTGGCCTCGCTACTAGTCCTTGAAATCACATATCTTTCAACCCCATTGCTATATTTTTCTTGGTGTTCTTACCCTTCCTAGAGAGATTGTTGGGATGAGTGTATTTATTTTGCCAACCTCTCTACTTCACTTTTTATAGGTCAATTATGTCAGCTCAAAACAATTTTCTACCCTTTATACCACTTATTTATCTAGGATGAGCTTCCTTTTTATTATTCTCTTGATTTTTTAACACTGAAGCATACTAAGCATCCTTTTCTCTTTTTTGGGATCATTAAAAATGCACAGAAATGAAATATTATATTGAGCATACGAATACCTCTTCTTTGAGTTTTCTTGTTATGCATCCATCTCACAAAATAGATTAAAAGATAGATAAACAACTTAAAAAGTATCCTCTTCGAGGGGGAAACCTCCTTTGCATCACATAAATGAGCAATCCTTGGATGATACAAATGAAAAGACCTCCTTGGTGTATATAGGGTTCTAAGGGGTCACAATATAATCCGAGCCTACATAACAATAATAATGTAAGGGAACAACAATAACAATAGTGGGGTTCTATGGGGCACACAAATAACAATATGTCAACAACAAAAACAATAGGGGGCTACACTAACAATAAAAATAAGGGCGATACACTAATATTATAGGGACCTAACATGTCCCTCTCCTTAAAAAAAGTGTTGTCCTCAACGCTTGATTAGTTATGTATGCTTTTGTATAAAATTATCATCCTCCCATGTGGAATATTCAACAATTTCTTCCACTTAATGAGATACTCTGAAATTAATTGATTTCATAGCTATCGGGTTCCTGTTTTCATGATTATTTCAGGCTCAAATATGATTTCTCCTTCTTCGTCAAGTTCTGGAAACATTGTTTGAACTGGGAGCTTATCACCAGTAACCTTCCTTAAGCATGAAACATGGAAAGCTAGGTGTAGTCAGGAAGATGCAAGAAGCTCCAATTTGTATGTCATACTACCAATATTTTGCAAAACCTTGTAAGGACCATAGTAATTTGGTGATAATTTATTATCCTTCTTAGCTTGCTTGAGTGAAAATTGTTTGTATGGTTGTAGTTGTAAAAATACCTAATCTCCTACATCAAAAATGTTTTCACTGCGATGTTGATATGCCTATTGTTTCATTCGATTCTACAGCAGAGTGAGGTTATCCTTTAAGAGTTGGAGAACTTGTTGTTGATTCTTGATGTGATCTTCCACTACTTGAACCTTAGAATTTTCTCTTAAAGATGATGTGATGGATGGTGGATGATATCCATAAAGTGCCATAAATGGGGTCATTTTTGTTGCAGTATGGAAGGAAGTGTTATACCACAACTCAGCCAAAGGTAACCGCTTGACCCATTGTGTTTTTTTATTAAATACAAAGAAACGAAGATATCCTTCCAAAAAAATTTCACTATCCCAATTCACTCATTAGATTGAGGATGATAAGATGAGAAATGAGCTAATTGAGTACTAAGACTAGAAAATAATTCCATCCAAAAAGTGTTATACCACAATTCAGCTAGAGGTAACCACTTGACCCATTTTGTTTGTTTATCAAATACAAAGAAACGAAGATATCCTTCCAATTTTTTTTTCACTATCCCAGTTTACCCATTAGATTAAGGATGATAAGATGAGCTATGAGCTAATTGAGTACTAAGACTAGAAAATAATTCCATCCAAAAATTTCTAGTGAAAATGGGATCTCTGTCACTTACAATAATCTTTGGGTTTCCGTGTAGCTTTTGGATTGTTTCCATAAATGTAGTAGCAACTATAATGGATTTAAAAGGATGAGATAATGGACAAAAGTGTGCATACTTGGTAATTTTATCAACTACCACCATGATGACACTCTTTCCTTCATACTTGGGTAAACATGTAATAAAATCCATTGAGACCTCCTCCCAACGTTGACTTGGAATGGATAAAGGTTGTAATAGACCTTGGGACTTAATTGTCTCAAATTTATTTTGTTGGAAAACCAACAATTCATTCACAAAATTTTGAATATTATATTTAAGGTCAACCCAAAAAAAATCCTTCTTGACCCTGTGGTAGGTTTTAAAAATCTTGAATGCCCTCCTAAGGGGGAGGTGTGCAATTCCAACATCTTTGTGACCCATTTTTTCTACTCTTCTGAAGATAATTTTTATTCCAAAAAGTATTTAAGACTACCATTATCTGTTTTAACCTTGAAGTGTCTTCCCATTAGGTCAGGTTTCCATTGATTTCGTGCATGTAGCATTTCCAATATTTCCTTCTCATAAATAGGTTTGTGTAAATACTTTCCTTGTATTAGACGACTTTCAAAAACAACGGGTATTCTTTCTTACATTAAACAACACCAATTCCATTTATTGAGGAATCACATTCCACAAGTAAGATTTTTATGAAGTCTGGTGTAGCTAAGACCAGTGCTTGGAACATTTCCTCTTTAAGTTGTTCAAAGGCCTAAGTTTATCCTAGAGTCCAGGAAAATGCATCTTTCTTCATTAATGTTGTTAGAGGTGCTTCTATTCTCCCATAATTATGAACAAACTTGTGATAGTAGCCTGTCAACCCAAGAAGTCCTCAAATATGCTTTATTATTGTGCGGATTTTCGATTCCTTAATGGATTTAATTTTGTTAGTGTTTACCTTAACACCCTAATGAGATACAATATGACCCAAATATTCCACCTCATGTACTCCAAAGAAACATTTGGATGTTTTTGCATATAATTTCTTCTCCTCTAATAGTTTGAGCACCTTGTCACCATGTTGAACAGATCCTTCCAAGACTTGTTGTAGATTAGTATATCAACAAAAAATACTAACACAAATTTTCTAAGGAAGGGTTTGAAAATGGAATTCATCAAACCTTTAAATGTGGAAGGAGCATCAATAAGGCCAAAAGGCTTGACCAAAAATTCATAATTACCCTCATGAGTTCTAAATGTTGTTTTCAGAATGTCTTTAGTCTTCATCCTAATTTGATGATATCATGAACAAAGATCTAGCTTGGTGAAGTAAATTACTCCATGTAATTCATCCAACAATTCATGAATGACAACAATGGGAAATTTATATTTAATATTGAACTTGTTGAGCTCCCTATAATCTGGGCACATATGCCATGATCCATCCTTCTTTTGTGCCAATACTACTGGAGCAGAAAAATAACTTTGACTAGGTTGAATTATACCAACCTCTAACATTTTTGCAACCATACGCTCAATTTCAATCTTTTGGGCATAGGATATCTGTAAGGCCTAATGTTTGGAGGACCACTTCCTGGAATCAAATGAATAGCATGATCATGATCAAGAATAGGTGGGAGGCCCTTGGGAGTCTCAAATACCTTGTAATGATTGTCCAAGATTTTTTGGAGATCCTAAGAAACAACTTATTTCAATGTTTGACATTCTAGTGAGCATAATTGTGAAATTATGCCCCGTTGTTCTTTATTCAAAATATTTGTCATGCCAATAGAGTTGATTATATTCCTGGTTTCCCTATGATACCCCTCACTTCAACTTCCTTTCCTTCCCAAAAACAATTCAAGAAAAATTCTCGAAAATTAAAAGTTATCGTCTCCAAAGATTATAACGATTGGACTCCTAGTACAACATCAACAACACCCATTGGAATGGAAAGAATTCGACCATTCAACAGATATTCCCCTATTGTTAGCTTGATATTATGGCATTTTCCATAGAAATTTATAGTTCCTCCATTTGCAACCATCACTTGACACTCTGATGTTGGATATAGGAAGCAATTCAATTCTTTGGCTATCTTATAATGAATAAAATTATGGGTACTACCCGAATCAATCAACACTATTATCTTTTTCTTCTTGATATATCCTTCTATCTTGAGAGTTTAAGGAGTGATAATTCCTGCCAATGCATTACAAGATATGGTCGGGTTTATGTCTTATTTCTCTAGTGGTTGTTCCTAGTGTATATCCTCCACTTTTGATGTTTCTTGTTCCTTTTCTTCCTCCTCTTCACATTCTATGTAAAACGATTTCTTCTCAATACACATATGAACTTTAGTGTATTTTCTATCACAACTGTAACAAATCCCTTTTTCTCTTTTTTCCTCCAATTTTTGTGGTGTCAATATTGTAGGTTGTGGAAGGCTAGGACTTCCTTGTTGCCATAATTTTGCTTTCAACTTTTCTTGCCACCTTGAATGCCTTCTCCAATGAATCAGGTTCCCAAAGGCGAACCTCATGTTGGATGTTATCCTTTAAAGTCCCTATGAAGTAATCAGTCCCATGATCCTCAAGTATATCGGTTACCTTGATATTCAATTTTTGGAAGTCCACAATGTGCTCCACCATTGAGCCCTTTTGTTTGAGATTTATCAATTGGCCAAAGAAGGTGTTTCTCTATGTATCCTTACAATGTGCTATCATTTCCTCCATTAAACTTGACCAAGTGACAAGTGGTTTACAAGAACAAATCCATTGATACCATACAAATTGATTGGGTTCTAAATATAAAGATGGAATGTGTACCTTTTGTGTGTCTTGCACATCATGGAGATCGAAATATTGCTCCATTTATAGTATCCATGTTACTATATCCCTGCCATCAAACTTCTTCATATCAATATTTGGAATGTGTTGGGTCTTAAACCCAACATTGGATTCTCTAAAATCATAATTCATATTCCTTTGTCCTCACCATAATTTTCATGTATTACCTTGTCACTACCGAGAAACCTTTCTTGCAGCAACTTTGTCAACCCTTCCAACTTGACATTCATCGCATCCATGTCTACTTTTAAAATTCGAATGTATGCTTTTAAACCATCCATATTAGCTTCCAGTTCATTTTTGGTTACTCTTTGTAAGAGCAAAATTTGTTGCACTTGGTCTTGTAATTTTGATATATCATGTTGCATTTCTTCTTCTTCTTCATGCGCCATAGTAGATCTTTCCTGTTTCTGACTAGGTTTATCCATTTTTTTCTTTCGGTGCATTTTATAATAAAACAATGACATTTATTCTTCAATATGCCCTTTGGATCACTTCAAGTTTATTTTTAAAACAAGAGTTATGCAAGATTTTAAAAAATATACACCTTTATCTTGCTTTTATGAGCTCAATCTTGAAACGGTTGTATCTCTGTAATTTCATATCTCCAAGGTCTAGAATTTCGCCCTTTGTTAACCCTCTAAGTCTTATTTCCAACCCCACAAGTTAGAATGAAATTGGATTCTTCAAGAGAGAGTTATGCTCAATCTCCCACGATGACCTGATTATAGACTGGTTCAGTAGAGTGAACTTGTATGGAGTATCATGTGTCCCTGTTTCAACCTTCGGCCCTGAAAATGATACAAAAAATTCTATAGTTTTTGCAATTTCAATCACCGTTTATATAATTCAAATATGATTCTTGGAGAGAAGTTGTGATGATTTTCCCTAGGTCACCTATTGATATGGAATTCTGGAGCCTGCAAAAATCCTAACTTTCTCAGATCATATATCCGGAAATATAGTGAACCAAGATATAAAATTCATAAAAAAAAGTTCACCAATATTTCATCTCCAAGTGGTTGCAATTTCAACTTCTGAAACCTCGAAGAAAAAGGTTATAGTCAAAATTCCAAGGTGACCTATTTGAAGAAGTGAAACCCTAGAATCCAAAGCTCTGATACTAAATTTTATGCATCCAACTCACAAAATAGAAGAAAAGATAGATCAACTACTTAAAAATTATCCGCTTCGAGGGGGAAACCTCCTTTGCATTACGTAAATAAACAATTCTTGGACTTTACAAATGATAAGAACCCCTTGGTATATATAGGAGTCTAAGCAGTCACAATATAATTAGAGCCTAAATAACAATAATAATGTAAGGGCACAAGAATAACAATAATGGGTTTCAATGGGGCACAACAATAACAATATGGGTACGAAAATAACAATAGGGGACTACACTAACAATAATAATAAGGGGGATACATTAGTATTATAGGGACCTAACATTGCTAAGACATGAAGAAGACACCCTATTGAGTATATTTTAAGTTGTTTTTCAGGATCCTTAAAACTAAAATAAAAAGGTATTATCAATCTTACTTATCTTCTCTTTAATGGACACTAAACTATGAAGGAGATACCAACTAACAAAAAGAGAGGCAGGGAAACCATCTTGATATTTTATCATTCAAAATGGTGGCATCAGTTGTGTCACCTTGGATATGGAACCTATTTGATTCAATATCACATAGATGAGATTTAGCTCACCTAGGAGTCATGCCATACATATGAGTCATTTTACTCCTCCAACAGGTTACTCTTCTAGTTGCAATATAGTATGCTTCAATGCTCTTGTGTTGTTGCATGATATTAAATGGTGCTCATTAGTTAATCCTACCAAGTCACTTTTGTGTCATGTCACTATATATTTAAGGGAAGCCTAATCCTCAATCAGCCAATTTTATTCCTTGTTTACCTTTTTTTATCATCCCTATGGTAGTTTTACTAGGTGACTTCATCTATTCACATCATCTCTTGGTTTGTTACATGTATATTGATGGGGGATACATTACAACCCCATTTTGATGGATATTCTCCTCTCAACCTCAACTAATTATCTAGGATATTGACCTAGGAACAAGTAGTCCCTTGGAACTTGTTGTCCTTAGTGGTACGCTTCCTCATGATCAATGGTGGGTTTACCTCATTGAATCCTGATTAATTGAATATATGAGTGTTTTACATCAACACATTTATTCACACTATGTGGGTTACGCTAGGTACCTTGGGGTCCATTGTCATAATTGGTGGGTCCCATTACATCTATTAATGATATACCTTAATGAATGGTAATAATAGGGTTTCTACCATTCTTGAAATAAACTCATTTATTCACATGGTATAGATTCATACCATTGAGGTTGAGTAGAAGAACTTGGTTTTGGGAAATCTCACTCTTATATGGAACCCCTCCCAAGTTGCATTGGAGTTTGTACAATCTTGTCTACTTTGAGTATTACTTTGGGGCACTAGTATTTTATGTTTCCATGTTCTTATTAATGTATATCGTGACATAGACCCATGATGCATTTGTTGGTGGCTATGATCTTTTGGTTTGTTGCATGTGTTCATTGTGTATTTCTTGTGGCCATGTACTAGCATTTCATGGACCCGTAATGTATATTTTGGTGACCATATTCAATTATTCTTTATGATGAGCATGAGTATTCCTACTTTAGGGATGATATGTTTATGATTGAAACTTCATTTGTTAGAGTTACTTCGATCTGGTCCCTTAATCGTGACTCCTTCTTTTCATTTTGATACTTAATTATAATGCATTTTGGATATCAATTTCTCTTTTGACATCATGCATCCCCTTTCACATTTTCTTTTTCTCATATGGGTCTTAATAGGATCTTATTAGATGTTATATGGATGAAATTACATAATTTAGTAACTTCTTATAACTAGTTTGTCACAATTTCATAATTATGATACAGTAATTATTTCATGATCGAGAAAAAAACTTAGATAATTGAAAAAAAAAATGTTTTTAGTGAGTCCAGAAAAGCTCATAATTGAGCATGAAACTTGAGCATGACTTGTAATTGCTTGGTTCATATGCCATTAATTATATCCATGGCGTGTATCCACTAACTTACTTCTTATGGCCCCAACTGTCCAAATACATTCTCCCAATTTTAGAAATGGTCTTTATAATGAGACTCTCTTAGGATTGAAAGGGGAGGAGAAGTTAGTGAGAGAAAATTATTTTGAAAAAATAGTGCTAGACTTGGTCCCCACGTGTTTCATGAATGAGCCTAGTTTATGTGTAAGACAAGGGGGGGCTAAGGAGCTAAGGTCTCGCAAAGCACTCAAAACTTAAAAGTATATATATTTCTTATAATGCTATTTCGTATGAATGTAAAGTTGATTTTCCTCTCTACATTTTCATGTTTATGAGATTATATTCATTTTTGAAATGATTATATTTTATTTTTAGTCTAATTTTCCTTTTGGAAAGGGAAAACCATCATCTTTGTTTGGTTGTGTATGTGTCCAAGAGTTGAGACTAAAAGAGTTGGAGTAGGATCTCTGGTTAGGAGCAAATCTTCTAGCTTTTGCAACAAGTCTGTGATCTTCATCAACATGCGTAGGGTGTAAGGTATATCTCTTACTCATCCATTTCCATTCAATGTAAAGGATTTATTTCTATTAGATCTAGGAACACTTTGCATTCATGTTGCCACTTTTTGGGAGATCTTGAGGTGGTATTTGTGGGACAATATCCATTTGTTTTTAGTATAAATCAGACAAACAAAAATGGTGACTCCACTAGTGAGAAATGCCTAGTGTTTGAATTCTCCATCAAATTTATTTGTGAGTGGTTTTCAACCAATTATGAGCTCCTCAAGGTCGATTTTGACCTAGATCCATAGCCCAAGACTTAGATATAAGTCCCATTCATCTTACAAAGTTGATCTTAGAGCTTAGTCACTCCCAACCTTTGGATTATAGGGTGACCATAGATTTTGGTCACTTCCCTACTTGTGACCAAGATACACCATACCTTTTTTGTGGAGTCAACCGAGCCTATACACTACACAAATAGAATAGTTGTAGAGTGATAAAAACACTTATTTTTCATGAAATTGTTTCCTGGTTTTTCTTGTGAACCATAGGAATTCTTTTCTTTAGAAATATCCCTGTAGGAACTTCGTTAAAATAGACTTTTTCATGACTATTTTCATGCTTTATAGAGGAAAAATTAAAAAACTACACTTTGCAATGGTGATTGTTGGAGCCCTTTTTGAATGAGATCAGATCTAATTTTTTTTTGTTTAAGATTCGATTTTTTCACTTGATTATGGAAGGTTTATATCCATTTTAGATATAATCAAAAACCATTTCTATAAATATATTTTATTTCATCTTGCACTTTTCCCTAGTTTGTGAGCAATTTGTTCCATTGATTGCCTTTTTTGGTGATAGATCTCTTGCTCATCGTTATGACATTGCGAGTTTGATCTGATTTTCCATGGTTGTTCTTATATCTTTCCTAATTTGTATTATTGCAAAGAGAACCAATTTTTGTACCATTTTAGTTCTTCCTCCATTGTTTGGGGTTTTGGATTGTTTTCCCTTGTAGATCATTGTAGGTGTAGATTGTTGTCTACCTACATTGAGTTACATATTGAAAATTTCTTTATGTGACATGCGAGCTCACTATTTTTTTGATTTGATAAGCCATTCCATAGTTGTTTCTTCCAAAGTGCTAATTTAATGCTTTTGAGTGATTTTTTTGGTGCTTTTGCATTTACATCATAAGAATGACATATTTGATTCCCTAGTTGTTTTTTGAATTAGTTTATTATGTGAATTTTGTGAATATCAAGAGATCATTGAGAGTGATTAGGAGGTTTTATTTGTTACTTGGAAAAAGTAAAAACACTCTACCCTTGTACTAGCTAGTTTTCATTGAATTAGAAAAAAAATTCATTATGCATATACCTTGAATATTGGATTGATTTTGAGTCTCTTATGCACTATCTCAGTTGCACTCTGTAGCCTTGAGAAAACAATAGTTTTATGTTAAGATCAAGATAAATGAGGTGAAGCAATAAAGAGGTTCTTGCATAGCAACATGAATAAATTTCATGTTCTATGTGATCCATCTAGGACTTGAAAGTAATATATTGATATTAATAAAGACGATTATATAAGTTGCTCATTCATCTAAGCTTATGTATCATCATCACTATATGAAAGATCAATGGAGGACTGAGTTGGGTTGTGCTCATTTCTATAGGAATGAGAGAATGGACTCATCTCTTGGCATGGGGATGTTATTTTTGAGTAACATTGTAACAAACACTCTCCCTATCCCATTCCATTACCTCAAACTCATAAAATATGGGAGTAGCTAATGAGTGAAAGAACTAAATATTTGATTGAATGCTTTGAAGTTAACATTGAAAATATTTCTTTAAGTGTGGTAAGAGTACATATAGTTGCTCAGCGTAGCATAAATTACTATAGCTATCGAATTTTAATTTAATTATCGATAATTGTTAGGTAGATAGTAGGGATTTAATCTTCATGGAGTAGTCTAGAATATTTTTAATAGTAACAAAAATACCGCGTAGAAATTTATCTTCAAAGTAGTTATTTCATTTTTTCTCATTTTAATTAAATTAATTAATTGAATAAAAATGTCATATAAAGTGAGTTATGATTTTTTGGATATGTTGTATTCATACAACATGTTAATGGCCCATAATATTGTAACAAAGCTTATTTACTAATTAAAAATCTCTATTGTAAAATAAGAATAAATCTCTCTACTTAAAAATCTTCTTCCATGTTTTCTTAAAAATATGTTTAACTTAATTCTTTTTATAAATAACTATAATAATAATAATCTAAAATAAATTTATACTTTAATTTTTTATTTTTTTATAAATAACCATAATAATAAATAATTTTAAATAAATTTTAAATGATTACCCTAATTACACTTATAATAATGCTAGTGAAACATGCTAATGCACTAATTATACAAGCGAAATATGAAAGATACTGGAAATGAAAATGCATAAGTCACCATGTAGCTAAAATGAGCTTTGAAGTTTGTAAAATGGTGTGAACAATATAGGAGTTTCATGAAAGTGGAATTCAGCATGCATTGAAGCATTAGGGATTGTGTTTGTTTGGAGCATTAATCGTATAAACCAAGGCAATATAGTTCTACTAATTTTCCTACCATACGTGTAATTTCATTTTTAGTTCTTATAATTATCATCCACGCATTTCATAATGGTCCGATGTCCTACCATACATGTAATTTCATTTTTAATTCTTATAATTATCGTCCACGCATTTCATAATGGTCAAATGTGTTAATACACTGACAATATTATGAAACTACATTAACGTCGTCTTCTGAAACGCTACAATTACCAATGGCATTTCTGTAGATCTCAAACATCTAAAAGAGAACGCGTACAAAAGCCGAGTCCGAGAGCAGACCTATTATAATTTGACAACCATTTTATTCTTTATGCTACTTACCAGTGACTCTTAATAAATCTACTACATGTCTATGCTACTTACCACTGACTCTTAATAAATCTACTACATGTTAATGCCGTAGTTTAACTAGCCGGAGGAATGTTAATGCCGTAGTCTAACTAGCCGGAGGAATGTTAATGTCGTAGTTTAATTAATTGATTCTTAATAAATCTACTACATGTTAATGGCATAGTTTAACTAGCGGGGAATGTTAATGGCGTAGTCTAATTAGCGGGAGGAATTGTCCAGAAAATTATGGAAATTCTAGTTATATTTAGAAAAACTCTGGCAAGAATTTTTGTAAATCCAAATTATAGTCGTTAAATTTCACAAATGACCATCAATATAAACATCAAATGACATAATGAGAGATGACCATCCATAACTATCAATATAAATATCAGATTGTATAATAAGAATGAAATTATTGATATTTATAATATTTTTAATTAAAACTAATTAAATAAATATTTCATTTTTTATTTTAATTATAGCCAATATTATTTTACATTTAAAAAATATTTTTCAATTTTTATTTTAAAAATACTTACTAGCACAAAAAAATTAAAATTACACCTCTCTCGTAAAAAATGTAAAATACATATTTAAATACAACAATAATTTTTAAAACATTCATAAAACAAATTTCAAATTTTATTAAAAAAATAATATTTAAAATAATATTAACTTTCTAAATTAATAATTTTATACATATTTTTAAAATATAAAAATAATTTATATAAAATTTCTAAAATCATTATTAACCCATTGCAATATTAATAACAAATAAATTTATAAATAATACTAATATTTATAGCTTCATTTTCAATCTAACTTCTCCACAAATTAATATCAATGGGAGGTCTCTAACGAGGCGGAAGATTCCCCGCATGACAGTCAAAATTGGCAGGAATACGAATAAAAAAATTTCAAAAAAATCTTGTAGAAGCAGTGTTTGAATCGTGTTTTTTATGGTGGAATTGGATTCAGCACCATAAAAACGTATAGGACAGCGAAAATTTTGATATTTAACAACTATAACTTGATTTACGAAAATCCTTACTGGATTTTCTCTAAATATAACCAGAATTTACATAACTTTCCAGGCAACTCCTCTGCCTCGTTAGACTATGCGATGTTGTACTTAGGTAGCTTGAATTGAATTCCCATTTTCGAGTTTCTCATTAGACAGCGCGGGAACAATAACAAAGGAGTTGTCTAGCTAGGCGGAGGAATTGCCCGGACGGTCAAAAGTGGCCCAAAAAAAATTCAAAAAATTTTGTAGAGGCAATGTTTGAATAGTGTTTTTGATGGTGGAAATGGATTCAGCACCATCAAAAACGTCTAAGACACCTAAAATTTTGATGTTTAACAACTATAACTTGGATTTACAAAAATCCTTACCGGATTTTCTCTAAATATAACTAGAATTTCCATAACTTTCCAGGCAATTCCTCCGGCTCGTTAGACTACTGCGAAAGGGAGAGGTGGGCCCAAACAACCACGTAAGGAAAGCTGTGAGAACCTGCAGTCGGGATAAGGGTTGCCCGCCAATACGCGTCATTCAGCTCCAGATTGATAAACGCATCATGCGCGCACTGGCGCTCCGACCATGTGCGTTCCTTGGCAGAAGAGCTGTCATAGTATCACCCCGATCGCTTTCATGGGACCTCCTTCTACCATGTTGGCCCGTCGGGCCACCACGTGATGTGCGATGTTGGCACCCGCCCTGTCTCCGAGCGAGACACTGCCGAAAAGTCCGCGTGGGAGTGCGTCGTGTTTGATGTTTTCTCGTCCTGCCGCATGGGAGCTCACCCACTAGAGTGTCGTGATGCAGTCATTGTAGGCGGCGGGGAGACGGTGCTCCGGAGCCAATCTGTAAGCCACAGAGACAACGATTGCGCCCACAGTTGCCGTCAACTTGAGAGTAAAGTTGTGAAAATCGGGCAGGGCAGGAGAGGCGAGGCAGAAACCGCCGCCATGGAAATAGACGATTAGCAGGAGGCAGAAATACTAGTTGAAGCATTTGCTTGCGCTTGGATTTATTCAAAATCAAACACACTGAGCAGGAAAATTCAAAACCTAAAAAGTGCGCGTTAAAATTCAAATTTCAAAATATAAATATAATCTTGATAATTATCAAATATGATACGGATAATATACATCCGTCCTGCAGAGCGTGAATCATGTCACATAAGCCATGGATCATGGATGGATGATAAGTAAATAGACATTAAACCGTTTCGACAACCATTGAATAAAAAGTGTTCGCCCGAAAAAAAATATGCACATGGTTTGCCAATTAAACCAAACCAGATGTCAGAGTCCTTCCGCTCTGCATACCATCGAGCACGGCCAGCAATATTGGGGATGCAGAGGTACGCTGTGGTGTATTAAAAGATGGGGTTGTTTTTAGTGTGATTGTTTTTTTTGGGAAATATTGTTGGTTTAATTTTTTTAAAATCCGGTAGAAATATTGAAATTTAAGTTTGATGATTAATTATTGTATAATTTAAGTGTTTTAGTAGTTTGTTAGTTTGTTAGGATGTTAAATCTATATATATAATTAAAAAATAATAATTCAAACAATATAAATCAAAATTTCATCTCAAAACACCAAAAATTCACACTAAAAACAACTTCTCTGAGCCTTAAAAATATTCGTTGCTGTCGGTTTATGAACACTCCAAATCAATCATTGATGCGATGACCGGGTGATCCACCTTACCAGCTCGCATTAAGCTTCTAAAACAATCCTGTGAGTGCATCACTCTCACACGTCTTCACAGAACGCAATACTAAACAAGATTTGGTCCAGTATAGATTTTATGTGGAAGGCAAGCGGATGTCAGTACTGTTTTCATGGATACATGATCGTTTATAGGACTGTTTTGATTTTTACTCCCTAACATCATCACACGCTGACCACATGACCTCTTTTCCTCCCGTCAGTGTCGTTTCCAGTTTCTGCAATCGTGGCCATCTGAAAGCCTTTCCCTCGAATAAACAAAAGACGTGACGCTTCCTTTTCTTCTCTGCTCCTTGCAGCGAGGTTGTTAGAAGTCGTATTTACTTTCCTGAACTTGGAGTAGAATTTGGAGTGAATTCAATGTTCATTTTAATCTCCAGACGTTCCGATCTCCATTGAATAAGAATACAAGGTCAACTGTGGCTGGCTGTCAGACTGGCTCGCTGATATCTCCACCTAATAACAGGACTGTTCGTTAGTTGACGGACAGTTGTATCTAGGTACCTAGCTAGAGACTACGAAGTACAGGAAAAGCGAGGGGCAGCATCTCGTTATTCCTAAGATACTTAGGACTGTTAGTTGGTTGACGGACAGTTGTATCTAGGTACCTACCTACTACCTAGAGACTACGAAGTACAGTAAAAGCTAGGGGCAGCATCTCGTTATTCCTAATATCATGGCTCGCGCCTCCGGCCAACATCTCATTATTCCTTTGTTTAGGGTGGTTTATGGACACAGGTGGCCTTTGTATTTATAGGAAATCTAGGCCGATTAACGTGAAAAGATCTACCTAATAGCTAAACAAGTAGGGTTTAACCTAAAGGGGTTGAGGAGATTTGATCCATCACTTTCAAGTAGGGTTTAATCTAAAGGGGTTGAGGAGATTTGATCCATGGCTTTCTAATTGGCTAGGTATTTAGCAACACGAACTGGATCAAAGTTGTTGCATTCTTTTTTTTTCAATAGTTGAGAAACTTATTATATCTTAGTTGTTAAACTAGTAGTGACTACAACCATCAATGGCTGCTTTCACCTCTGCCAAATGCCTCTAATTCTTGGGCCATTAACCTGTTTGGTTAAATCCTAAGAAGACAAACTCTTGACCAAGCCACAAAAGCAATTTTAATGCATACTTCAGCTAACACTGCTGTAGTATGTTATAAATAATTAAAATTCATAATTTTGTTAAAATTTATAAATCAAAATGCAAAAGATTTATAATTCTTTTAAATACCAATTTTTTTTTAAATCTAATTTAAATATATATATATATTTTTTAATTCTATAAATTTTGTTAAAATTATTATAAAATCAAAATAATCTAACTATTCCCTAATTTATATTTTTATAGTGTTAAATTTATTTATATATTTAAAAAAATACATTAAACTGTAAAATACATAGGAAAAAAAATTATATTTTTATAGTGTTAAATTTATTTATATATTTAAAAAAATACATTAAACTGTAAAATACATAAGAAAAAAATCCAGAATTCGCTGGGAAGTCAAAGGGGACTAGGTCTTTGGATGGATGGTGTTTTTGTATTTGCTTGTTTCTGTTTCAGTGTGCTGGTAGCTGGGTTTGGTGATGGTAGTGAAGAAAGACATGGTAGTTTGTAAATAGGGATTTTACTGTAGATAGCAAGATGCCCAATATATATCAAAGAATTGCGAATTCTACTTTTGCTGCCCTTATTGTGTTTCTTGCTAGGATTGTCATCTGTATTGTGAAAGATCCCAAGATTTTGAAATAGTTGAAGATTGGTTGGCATTGAAAATCCATGTTGTTAAGATATCTAAAGAGGATCTGAAGGCAACCTGCAATTCCCCCAATCCCCTTGTCGACTCCGTTATAGTAGTCTCCAAGTTATCTGCACATTTGTTTCTGCGAAAGGTGGCGACTGCAACTTCTGCTTCTACTAGTGTTGGGGCTAATGAATTTGCTAGGTCGCTGCTTTGGGGCCATGCCTGTTTGTCATGGAGCAGCAGAACTTGCTAGTTACTGTTGTTTTGGTGCAAGAAATAGGGCCTCTATGTTGGTATTAGGCATTGCTAAGATGGCTTTAGGCCCGGTTCTGGGTAATTCCCTGTTAGAAAATCCTCGTCGATTTCCCTATTGCGCTGCTAGGAGTATTGTTGCTCTTCTCCAGCCTAAGATTAGCCATGGCTTGTTACGCCATGAATACAAAGCTGGATTCAGTCGTGATGCTTTTATACTGTTGTTTCTCTCATTGGATCCAATGCAATACTTGAGCTTCGATGTAGATTTGCTCTGTATGTTCCTTTGAAGTTGAGCGAGTCGAATTATGATAATTGTTTAAAGAAATCATGGAGACCATGGTTGAGGGCATGGGTCAAACAGTACATATATAATTGTGAGGGACAGTGACAGATGATAGAAGCTTCTTCATATGGGTGACAAATTAGAATAAGAATAACGATTTGTGCTTTGTCCGAAGCCTGCTGTATTCTTCTCGTTGTTATTTCATTGTTTGGATTTCGATGCAGTTTATTTGTTTGTTGCAAATCTCAAACAAATTTATTTCGAGGGTATATATATATATATATATATATATATATATATATATATATATATATATATATATATATATATATATATATATATATATATATAATTTTAACCACGAGTACAGTTTTATAAATTAAATGGTTAGTAAATAATAATATATATATATATATATATATATATAATTTTAATTATAAGTACAGTTTTATAAATTAAATGGGTAGTAAATATAAATTATTTATAATAAGTATAAAAATATATATTTTAATATTTCAAGTTGTTAAAATTTAAAAAATTATAACAATTAATTAAATTATAACTTCATTTGAAATAATAATAATTAGTATTATAATTACTAACAAAAAAAATTTATATATATAAAATATCTAACAAGATTCTTAATCAAGGAGATTCTTAATATGTAAATAGGTTTTTGACAATATTATCGATCAATGGCATAGAAATACGATGTGTTCAAAAAAATCATTACACATTTAATATGACAGATTTTTTAATTAATGAATTTAATTAAAAGAGACGAAAAAGCATATCTACTTTGGAAATAAATCTCAAGGTTTGATTTGTGTATACTACTATGGCTACCATCCATCTAATAATTCTAATAATTATTGATAATTAAATTAAAATTATGGAAATCCTATTCCGAAATAGACATGCCTATGGACATAAATATTTTTAAAATTTAATGAAAAATATTATAAAAAAAATTCAAATCAATATTTATACTTATGCTTAAATAGATTTTGTCTCTGTAGTAGCTTAATTGGTGATCAAAGTAATATGAAATTGTGAAAATTGAGAGATCCAAGGTTCAAATCCCCCGGTTGTGACCTAGTTTACAGATAGGATGACAAGTCATAGACCTTAGAGGTTTACTATTATTTACATGTTAGGTGGGTTGCTAAGTTCCTTTGGGATACAAAAAAAAGTCTTAAATAGATTTTGCATATAATTATTTAAAATCGTGTATTTGACTTATATTTATGATGCCACACTATGTTTACCTTTCATGCGTCTATGGGCATGGCTATCAAATTTTATGGCTAGCAAATTTCCTACAAATGATGTGTAACAACCCCTCATTGATTTTCTATGTAAATAAAATAAGATCAAGGTCATGGGACACATATTTCAAAGTGAATGTTGGGCAAAGCATAGTGACGGTAGCACTGGTGATTAATTAATGACTATGGAAATGGACAAAGGCATTGGTGAAAGCAAAGTGGCATTAATTGACATTTTATTTAGGAAATAAAGGAAAATGGGAGAAAAAAGAAAGATGAAGGGTCACATATTTGCTTGAGAGAGAAATTGAAGGAAAAATGAAGAAAATAGATGCCTCAATGATAAAAAAACTTATGAGGATCAGTTCACATCTTTTTTTGGTTATCTTTTTGACAATTTTTTTGGTGGAGCTCTCTTCTATTCTCTCATTCTTACATACTCCACACTTAGAGTATTTTTAGAGCATTCTTAAAGCACTTTGGCATACATTGGATTTGGAGGAAGAAGGCAAAGGAAAACAAAAAAGTGAAAGGGAACAATTGGATCAACAACTGAAACTGAATTTCTTTACACGTAACAGGTTGCATGTGTAATTTTCTTGCTAATTTATGGATGCATGGTATATGCATGTGAATTTCTGGTTATGTGTTATCATTGGTATGGATATTTTCCTAGATTAATAATGGTTTTAGCATTGCCTTGCCATTTCTTAAATATCCATGGTGTTGTGGGTTTTTCCACTAATTTTTTTATGATTGGTGCTCATAATTCTTTATGGCTATGGGTTGGAACAAATGCTTTAGAAGCCCTGGAACAACTTGGGTTGAGTTACTAGTCCTGGAGCTTAGGTTGGGACAAATGCTCTAGAGCCCTTGGTGGGTTGATTTACTAATCGGTGGAGTTGGATTGGATAAACACTCTTGAGCTCTGGAAGGTTGTGGGTTGAGTCACTGGTCCCTGGAGTTGGATTAGACAAACGCTCTTGAGCTCTGGAAGGTTGTGGGTTGAGTTACTAGTTCCTAGAGCCTTGGGCAACTTGCGTAGAGACAAATATGGTTGGTGTTAGTGATGTCCAACCGTGGAGGTGGAACAACCGTGGATGAGGGTTGAGGTGGTTTAGCATCTAGAAACCCTGGTTTAGTTTAGTTTTTGTTTATTCCATGAGATCTCGCATTAATGCTTGGAATATGACGCGAGAGTGATTGGATGTGAGAGAGATTTGGTTCAACCCTGGTCAGGTTGTACGTGGAAGTCCCTCATTTCGTTGGTATTTTCACATGTTAGTATGAGACATTTCCTTATTTTGATTCATGTATATTTGTAGCGATTATGTTGGTGATACTATGGTTGAGTTTCTATGGTTCCGATGTTGGTTATTTACTGGTTATTTGTTGGTTACTCAATGTATGTTATTTATGGCTCTTATCATGAATGGTTTAGCTATTGATTGGTTGATGAATATATGGACTAATAGTGTTGTTGCAACTATGTGGAGTGGGAATAGAGCCTTTTTTATGATTCTCAGGTGAATCTCATATTATTATGATTATATATGCATTCATTACCTATAACTTACATATTTACTGTGTGTTTGACAAAAATACCTAATTTGTTGGAGTGAGTCTAAGTCAAATTTATGACTCAAGTTTATATGTTTAGCCTTGTACTTATAACATTAGTCATTCAAAGAAGTCTAAGGATATTTTTGGGCATTGATGTACAGATTGACCTTGAATTATAGCTCAAAGCTCTCACGAACGAACCCTTTCAACTCGAAATTTTGGGCTACAACCGCACTTAAGAACTGTTGTGCATGCGATCGGAAGCCTTCACTTACGTGACATCTGTTGTAAGTTGTTTCCACTCACTCCATTTTCGAAATCATGTTGAACGCGGTTTTCAAGAGGACGGGCACGTTGAAGGAAAGATTCATGTTTGGATTACAGTGGTGGCCATGACGGTGGCCTCTTTGAGTTTCGTGGCCCTGTTTAGCGTACCGATGGGGCTGGAGAGAGATGGGTCACGCCGCCACAGAAGCGGCCATGGAGAGCTTTCCGTTCGTGTTTCTGTGGTCGTGGACGCGGTGTCGTTCTTCTCTGGTTTCGGCGTCGTTGCGTTATTGTTGTTAGGCGGCAGATCAGAAGATGCGGTGATGATTATGGTGTGTAGAAGAGTGACGTATATAGCCACGACAGGTCAGGCCCACGCGTTCGTTGCTGCAACTCTCATGTTCACCACACATCATCCATAAAACAATATAGATCCTCGTATGCCCATTAATGGTGGATTCCCCACTGGAAAAGATGTAATATTTCTTTTGAAAGTCATATAAAATCCTTTGATGGCAACTTTTTTAACTTTGAATTCCAATTTGATTTCTCCCTTCTCGTCTTTCAAATGTCATCTTATTTGTAAATTTCCTCATTTTATCGAGTTTTAAATGTTGTAATTGTTCCCACACATATATCACATTTGGTTCATTGACCAAACGATATTCTTTTATTGACACTTGGCGACAATTATAGCATTAAAAAATATAATGTAAATATATGATAATAAACATTCAAAAAGACTTCATATTTATTCACACCTATAATAAAGTAGTTCTATTTAAATAAATGTTATTATCTTTTGATATGATATGCCTCTTAGTTTGAGATATTATTTTTAGTATATATGCTACCTTTTATAGTTCAGGAAAGTCACTATCTTCAATTCTGTTTTTTCATTTGCGTAAGTTATTTTTATAATTCATGAAAGGCATTTCTTTCATTTTCCTTTCCCTTTCATGATAGTGATTTTATTAAATTTTTAATGAAATGTTATGATTTTTTCACATTTTTATTATAAGAGTTATAATTTATGAAAAGTATTATTCTCATTTTTCTTTTTTTTTTTAGTGATAGTGAATATATATTTTTTTTTTGAAATGTTATGGTTTTTTCATATTTTTAGTATATGAGTTAGTTTTTGAATTTAGGTTTATGTGATCTATATTATGAATATTGAGAGATTTTTATGTAAAAATCACATAAGAAAGTTTTTGTGGACTTGAACAACCTAGTGTGATCCATAAAGAAACTTTTTGTGGAAGTGAACAATCTAGTGTGATCCATATTATGAATATTGAGAAATGTTTTTGTAGAAATCACATAAGATATTTTTTGTGCACGTGAACCATCTAGTGTGATTCATTGCATAGTTATCAAATTAGAATTCGAATTCGATGGAAAAAATTTGACCCTCTAAAATTCAATACAAAAAAAAAAATATCGAGTATGCATCATATAAACACTTATTTTTTCAAAATTTTAAAAATTGAAAGTAACAATCATCATATTCAAATCCAAGAAAAGTTATTAAATCTTTTCTCACAAGAATAGTCATGTTTACTTATCTCAATCAATGACCTCTCTTATGTAAGATATTACAACCCCTCCTATTTAGGATGATAAAATACAAATGAGGGACAAATTGAGGAAAACATGTAAAGTAAAATCTAAGAATGAAAACTCAAAACTTGAATCCTATATAAAAAAATGGAATACTAAATATAAAAAATAGATTTCGAGTAATCTCCACATACTAGGAAATTTATGTTTCTCTCCTTAGGAAAATCCATATAAACTTTGAAAAATTAAAAAACATCCTTATTTCTAAAAAGATAATGCATGCATTAGTTCAAGATTTCAAATGGTCAGATTTTAATAGATGAAGACTAAATTATCAACTAATAAATCAAGGCCTAGATACAATGAAATATCATATTATTATATTCAAAGTTTAGATAATTATATAAAGATTTGATACTATTCAAAGTTTAGATAATTATATAAAGTTTTGATACTAAAATCATCAGATTTTCTAAACAAATTTAAAAATTCAATTTCATTTTAATGAATCCCTATGGAAACTAAATTTATTCAACAATAATGAAGAAGAATATTAACATAATATTTTTTTATTATGAACTCTAGAAAAGAAACTCCATTTGAATTCCATAGCAGTAATAGTTCAACTACAACACTAATCATTTCTATCCTCCAACATTTATCAATATCTAGAAGTGTTTTTTAGATTCTTTTACATGTTTTTAAAGATAAAATTTACCTTCATTTCAAATCTTAAAATATAAAAGTTTGTGTTAAAAACACTACTCATCACTATCCTCCAAGATTTGTTAATATGCTAGAAATGTGTCTTACTACTCATCACTATCCTCCAAGATTTGTTAATATGCTAAAAGTGTGTCTTAGATTTTTTAAGATGTTTTTAAATATAGAATTTAGCTTCGTTTCAAATTTTGTAATATAGAAGTTTATGTTTTTTTATCATTTTTTAAATATAAAATTTTTTTCAAATTTTCTAATATAAAACTTTCTATTTTTTACCATGTTTTGAATATAAAATTTAAACATGCTTTGAATATAGAATTTGTTGTAAACCAAAACTGTAGAGTATTGGATTTTACGAATTAAGTGACGAATCGAACTAAACCAACAAATATTCAGATTTTTTGGGGCAATTCCCCGAACTTGGTAACTATAGTTCATTGTGAGGACAAAATGGAGAATCAGATCATGACATCAGATTCTCCATCTTCTCCTCATGATGAACCACACTATATCGTTCAAAACGCACCCACAAAAAATTTTCTATATAACTTAGTAACTTAGTTTTTGTAGTTCATTAAAGCAATTGTTCTCATTTCTCCTTCCATTTTCTTGAGTACATCTATCTTAGTTTTTCCATTTCTTGAATATATCTATTGGTTTTAATGATTAAATTAAATTCCTTTGAAATATTATGACTCTCCAACACTTTTAATGTAGCTACCCTTACCTTTTATAGTTTGCGAAAGCGACTGCCCTTATTTCCTTTCTCGTTTCTTTTTCTTGGTAAATTTGTTGGCGCTAGTGATTAAATTATTAATGATTAAATTAAATTCCTTTGAAATATTATGACTCTCCAACACTTTTAATATAGCTACCCTTACCTTTTATAGTTTGCGAAAGCGACTGCCCTTATTTCCTTTCTCGTTTCTTTTTCTTGGTAAATTTGTTGGCGCTAGTGATTAAATTAAACCATAATGTTGGTCTTTTTTGATAGTTTGGGACAGTGGCTACCCTTATTTCCTTTCTCGTTTCTTTTTCTTGGGTAAATTTGTTCGCGCTAGAATGTTGGTTTTTTTGAAGATAAACATTTTATATTTCAAGAAAAGTTAAACTAAGTATTATAGATTTAGTTAATGTATTTTTTAATGTATTTTTTAGATTATTTCCTTTCTCGTTTCGTTTTTTGGTAAATTTTGTGGTGCTCATGATTATTTAAGTTTTCATGTTTGTTTTTTTAAGATAAACCTTAAGTATTATAGATCTTTAGTTAACGTAATTTTGAGATTTTTTATTTTTTTTTAACTTTAAATTATATACAAGAATCTTTAGGCTTATAGGTCTTTCTTTTGAGTCCCTTCACCTGACAACTTGGTCTCATAATTTTGATATATCATGTTGCATTTCTTCTTCTTCTTCATGTGTCATAGTAGATCTTTCTGGTTTCTTTCACCCTTGATTTTACTCATATGGGTCTTATGAGGATGTTATTAGATGTTATTGGATGAAATTACATAATTGAGTAATTTCTTATAACTATTTTGTCACAATTTCATAATTATGAAACGATAATTATTTAATGATTGAGAAAAAAGCTTAGAAAATTGAAAAAAAAAAGTTTTTATCGAGTTAATAAAAGTTCATAATTGAGCATGAATTGTAATTTCTTGGTTCATA
This sequence comes from Pinus tabuliformis, assembly GCA_031772625.1. NCBI lineage: Eukaryota > Viridiplantae > Streptophyta > Pinopsida > Pinales > Pinaceae > Pinus > Pinus tabuliformis. Next base: position 590,213,984 of record CM062810.1, read on the forward strand.
TTCCATTAAGTATATCCATGACTTGTATCCACCAACTAACTTATTGTAACCCTAACTATCTAAATACATTCTACCAATTCTAGAAATGGTCTTTATAATGAAACTCTCTTAGGATTGAAGGGGCAGTAGAAATTGGTGAGAGAACATTATGTTGCAAAAATAGCGCTAGACTTGGCCCCCACGTGTTGCATGAATGAGCCCAATTTATGTGCAATACAAGGGAGGCTGAGGAGCAAGGGTCTCGCAAAGCACTCAAAACTAAAAGGGATATCTATTGATTATAATGTTATTTCATATGAATGTAAAGTTGATTTTCCTCTCCACATTTTCATGTTTATGAGATTATATTCATGTCAAAAATGTTTATGAGATTATATTCATGTTTGACATGATTAGATTTTATTTTTAATTTAATTTTTTTGGAAAGGGAAAACCATCATATTTGTTTGGTTGTGTATGTGTGCAGGAGTCAGACTAAAAGAATTGGAGCAAGATATTTCGTCAGGAGAAAATATTTTGGCTTTTGCATCAATTATGTGATCTTCGTCAACATGCGTAGGGCGTAAGGTATGTCTCTTACTTGACCATTTCCATTCAATGTAAAGGATTGATTTCTATTAGATTTAGGAAATCTTTGCATTCATATTGCCACTTTTTGGCAGACCTTGAGGTGGGATTTGTGGGACAATAGTCCCTTTGGTTTGAGTATAAATCGGATAAACAAAAATGGTGACTCCACTAGGGAGAAATCCTTAGCGTTTGAATTCTCCTTAAAATTTATATATCTCTGTTTATTTTTTTATTTGTGAGAATTTTTCAACCAATAATGAACTCCTCAGGGTCGATTTCGACCAAGATCCATAGCCCATGACTCAGATATAAGCCTCATTCATCTTAAAAAGTTGATTTTAGAGTTAGGTCACTTCCAACCTTTGGATTATAGGGTGACCATAGATTTTGGTCACTTCCCTGATTGTGACCAGGATACACCCTACCTTTTTTGTGGAGTCAATCGAGCCTATACACTGCAACATTGTTTAACTCCTACAATACTCTAGAATTCTTTGTGTCACTAATTCTCATCCATACCCTAGTATCAAAAGTATATATGTGATCTGAAAATGGGGCTCTTATGTTTCTTGTCTAGCTTACAAGAACCTCTCCCACTTCCAAAGCTTGAATTTTCCCAAGTCTATTTGATTAACCAATGCGGAATTAAGAAATGCTTGAAAGTGTAGGCATATGCTTTTTTTTTTGTTTCAGCTGGTTATTTACTTTAAAATATGTTGTTTGTGTTGATATGTGAATGTACTTAACTGATATATTAGTGCATACAATAGTAAATAAAGCAACAGTAAAAAACAGACACTTAAGACAACAAATTAATTTGGAGTTCACCCACAACTCTTGGGCTACATCTCCGTGAGCTCCTGTTAATTTGACTTGGCTCTCTGGGATTATGGTGTAAGTCTTTTACAAGTCTTTGAATCAACTCCTACTGCTCTACACATAAACAGTGGGTTCAGACACCTTTTTATCCCTTGGCTCTTGAAGCTCTGGATTTTGGCTCTTGCCTCTTAGCTCTGCCTCTTTGGATCTCAGTTCTGGATCTTGGCTCTGACTCTAGCTCTTTGGCTATCGGTTCTGGCTCTTGGCTCTGACTCTTGGCTCTTTGGCTCGGGCTCTTGGCTCTCTAGCTCTCCGTTCTGGCTTCATTGGCCCTCTGGCTATTTACAGCTCTTTTTTGGGTTTTTCACTTGAACTCCAAGTGATTCCCTTGGCTTTTGTGCTGTCCCTTTGGCTTCAACTTCCTCTTTGGCTTCTGCTCCCACAGCAAACCCCTCAAGGATTAACAACAGCACCTGTCAACAACCCATCCGCCCTCTGTCTTTGACATTCATGGCTTAAAAGCCATATCGCGTTTCCTGTTGGTTCTCCATTTCAGGCTCTGCAACTTCCAGCCACAGTCCATTCAAATCTTGTCTCTGGGTGTTAGCAATCATTGTTAAACGCCCTCGGGGGTGGATGGCACCTCTATCATAACGGAAGGGCAATCGGCACTTAAAATTCCTTTGAAATGACCATTTTTCGTTAACATAGGAAACGTTGTAAAAACACAGAGAAATCCGTAGAACAATGTTCATTTCAGACTTCAAATTCCAATAAATGTGCTTTATAGCGCCATTGGGTCTACTTGGGAATCGCATATCACAATCGTAATTGGACTGTTCCATACTCTCCCTTCACATTTGGAAAACATGTTGAAATGTTGAAAATACATTAAAAATGGCCTTATGGCGGATTTCAAATTTTATGTATTTTCATTTCGGAACCCTATCGGGTCTGCCCATATCGCATCGCAAGTTGCAAAGACCCTTGGGCTTCCCCTTTGGGATCGTTAACGTCGATCTGCCGATATCGGCGATCGCAGTCGCATGTCACACTATCATGCATATATATAACATATGTGGCCGCTCCTTTGGAATGCTCCGATTGCAATCCGCCGATTTCGGCGATCGCACCATCACATCGCTCGTATATATGTGTAAGCCCCTCTGCATTGTGTTCGCCGATTGCAATCTGTTGATATCGGCAATCTCGGTATCGTATCGTCTCATCGCACTATATGCCTCCGATCAGACCCGCCAATCATTGCCGATGTGATATACCAATCAGATTTGGACCGTTGATCGACCAGATCCGACGACCCCTGTGCAACCATTATTAAAGCCTTTGATTGCCTTGTTTTCAAAGTTTTCTCCCTATTTTTAAGGCCTGATAGTGTAATGCGATAAGTCCAAGACTTTTCTTCTCTCGGTGGTCTCGCCCTTTAGGGAGCTTTAAAAGACTTAGAGGGTTTTTTTAGACCCATTTAGCAAGGGATTTTGCCTCTTTTTCCTTTGAAAAAGGGCTGCTTCATTTTATGATAGCTTTCCCATCTGAAATCCGTTTTCACCCATTTAAGTTGCGTTGGATTCAGAATGCAGGGATCCCTGCAATGAGACTATGTCTAGGAACAGCCTGCGATTTTCATTTTCCTCTAATTTACAAGGGATTTGTGCCATTTGGCACCTTTTACCTCTTGCATGAAGTCTTCTAGACTTAGAGGTTTATCCAGGATCCATTTTTGGATCACGCCTTCCAACTAAAAGAACTTTTGGTCTCCAAAAGACTGATATACTGATCTGAATAGTAAATGAGAGTGACTCACCCTCTTCTTTCAGCCTCCCTACACTTGCCTTTGCATAGTGCCTCTGAACAAAAGTTTTCGACCACTTCCCTTCTCTGGTTGGGTTGGTATTCCTGAGAAGAACTGTCTTCCTCCTTGACTTTCTACAGAACTTCCATTGAAATGGTCATAGAAGGTAGTTTGAGCTTCTTTTCCTTGATCATTGATCCAAGGTGGCTCAACAAATGTGAAGTACATCTGCTCCACAAAACTTTCAAATGTACCTATTTGACAAGCTGCCAACCACAATTGTTAACAACAACAGGCATACAGAAAACAACTGGATGGATTAAACTCCTGCTTCAACAAAAGAAACAAATTTTCACAACTTGTGAACACCTTCATGTCTTATATCTGCATACAAATGATGGACTAGATAACAAGCCCATAAAACATGCCTTTAAATAAATGACCCTTCAAGTCAAGCATGTAGAAAAAGACCATTAGGACTCCTTTTCCAAAAGATGAAACTTTCATCTTTGTCTCCATTTGGAGACCAAGTTAACTTCTTTCAAGTCAATATGGCATCACATGCAATGCATGCATTTCATCCCTCAACTTTCACTTAATCACACTGTACTTTCGAAGCTGAAATGAAATATAATGTAGATGCATCAATAGACATGCAATCTTAATCGGATAAGGACTCTAACTGTTCCTTACCAATCCCTTTCAAAGGTACTACATTTTCCTACACATCAGCATCATCATGTGAATCATTTTGAGACACATCATTCATGGAATCTTCACTTCCATTTCTTCCATCTTCTCTTTCCACTTTCTTCAGCTTTGGTGGAAGCATTATTGGATTCAGTGTCCAACACTTTGCACCAAGATGTCCTTACTTATGGCAGTAAGTGCACTGCATGTGCATCCTCTTGACTGCATGATTTTCTTTTTCCAATGGACCTTTGGCTGCTTGCTTCTTTTCCTTCTTTTGCTTCCTGTATGTGACCATTCTCTTCCAACATCTAGAAACATCATGGTTATCCAAACCACAAAAGGAACATGCAACTCTTTCCCCATACTTATGTGGAAGTTTATCATGCTTTGCAAAATCCAAAAGAATGTGTTTAGAACCAGATTTATATCTGCCTCTTTCACCTTTATTACCTTCATGAGGAGGTGAAGCAAATGAAGAAGTGGCTCCCTTTGGAACACCATCAAACTCTTCAAGGCTGTTAGAGTCTCCCCAACTCTCTGGTTCAAGTGTGTGCTTCTGAACACCTACATCCTGCAATCGATGTTTCAAGCTATTATATTCCTCTTGGATACAGCCTTCACACTTTTGAGGTAGAGAACATGAAATGAAACTCCTTCTTGGGACTGTTTCAATGGTTTTCATGGCAGCTTTGGAATTCTCTACATAAGACTGTCCATAGCCAAGACCCAAATATTTAGGCCTTTCCTCAACCACTATTGGTTCAACAATACCTTGTGCATGATTTCCCAAGCCCTTTCCTTCATAGCCCATCTTGGACATTAGCTTGGAACCTATGCCTTTAGTATGCTTTTCAAAAGAACCAATATAAGCATTCTATGAGGAATTTGAAGACAAAATGGAATGGCTTACCTTTTCTTCAAGCTAGTACTTGACTAAGGCTTCTTGGGCAACAAAGAGATGTGTTTCCAACTCATGCATCCTCTTCAGGTTCATATTTTCAATATGAAGTTTCCTCTCCATTTCCTGCAATTTGTCAGCATGCAACTACTTCTCTTCCTTCATCGAATTCAACTACTTTCTAAGCATGCTGCTCTTCCTTCCATCCTCATACATTTCTCTTACCATATCCATCATGGTGGACAATTCTTGCTTCATGTCTTCATCAAGGAATCTTATGAAGAACACAGAATTTGAGGACAAACTTGTAGAAGTTTTCATTATTCCAATGAACAAAAAAATTCAACAAGATAATTAAAGAGCTTATTCAACAACCTTTTGCAACAAACCTCTTGTGCTCCAAAGATTGCCTTGAGGTCCTGGGATAGAAGAATGCCTTCAGCCCTTCTCCTTCTTGTCCTTCCTGGACTGAGCTATCAATAGCTTTCCCTTCACCTCTGCAACCTCAACAAATAGTCAGTCTGCAAAAAAGCATAAAATCAACCTCTTTCTGTTCAAACACCTTTCAGACAAGCAGTCTTTGCTCTGTCAATCAAGCATTCTGATATAATCCTTCTTTGAAGGTGTGGTTAATAAATCTTAAGCTCTGATACCACCTGATCTAAAAATGGGGCTCTTACGCTTCTTGTCTAGCTTACAAGAACCTCTCCCACTTCCAAAGTTTGAATTTTCCCAATTCTATTTGATTAATCAATGCAGAATTAAGAAATGCTTGAAAGTGTAGGCATATGCTTGTTTTTGTGTTAGCTTGTTATTTAATTTAAAATATGTTGTTTGTGCTGATATGTGAATGTGCTTAACTGATATATTAATGCATACAACAATAAATAAAGCAGCAGTAAAAAAATAGAGACATAAGACAACAAAATAATTTGGAGTTCACCCACAACTCTTGGGCTACATCTCTGTGAGCTCTTGTCAATTTGACTTGGCTCTCTGGGATTATGCTGTAAGTCTTTTACAAGCCTTTCACTCAACTCCTACTGTTCTACACATAAACATTGGGTTCATACACCTTTTTATCCCTTGGCTCTTGAAGCTATGGCTTTTGGCTCTTGGCTCTTGGCTCTGGCTCTTTGGTTTTCGATTCTGGCTCTTTAGCTCTCATTCTGGCTCTTGGCTTTGACTCTTGGCTCTTTGGCTCGAGCTCTTGGCTCTCTGGCTCTCTGTTCTTGCTTCTTTGGCCCTCTGGCTGTTTACAACTTTCTTTGGGCTTTTCATTTGAACTCCAAGTGACTCCCTTGGCTTATGAGCTATCCCTTTGGCTTCAGATTCCTCTTTGGATTCTGCTCCCGCAGCAAACCCCTCAATGATTAACAACAACACCCCTCAACAACCCAAGCGCCCTCTGTCTTTGACAATCATGGCTTAAAATCCATATCGCGTTGCCTGTTGGTTATCCCTTTCGGGCTCTGAAACTTCCAGCCACAGTCCATTCAAATCCCGTCTATGGGCGTTAGCAATCATTTCTAAACGCCCTCGGGGGTGGATGCCACCTCTATTGTAACAGAAGGGCAATCGATGCTTAAAATTCCTTTGAAATGACCATTTTTCGTTAACATAGGAAATGCTGTAAAACACAGAGAAATCACAGAACACTGTTCATTTCGGACTTCAAATTCCCATAAATGTGCTTTATAGCGCCATCAGGTCCTCTTGGGAATCACATATTGCAATCGCAATTAGCCTGTTCCATAGTCTCCCTTTGTATTTGGAAAACACGTTGAAATGTTGAAAATACATTAAAAATGGCCTTATGGAAAATTTCAAATTTTATGTATTTGCATTTTGAAACCCTATCGGGTCCGGCCATATCCCATCGCTAGTCGCAACGGCCCTTGGAATTCCCCTTTGGGATTGCAGACATTGATCCGCCGATATTTTCGATCGCAATCGCATGTTGCACTATCGCGCATATATATAACATATGTGGCCGCTCCTCTGGAATGGTCTGATTGCGATCTGCGAATTTCAGTGATTGCACCATCGCATCGCTCGTATGTATGTGTAAGCCCCTTTGCATTTTGTTCGCTGATTGTAATCCACCAATATCGGCGATCGCGGTATCGCATTGGCCCAATGCACTATATGCCTCTAATCAAACCCACCGATCACTGCCGATGCGATATGCCGATGGGATCTGGACCGTTGATCAGCGAGATCCGATGACCCCTGTGCAACCATTATTAAAGCCTCCGATTGCCTTGTTTTTATAGTTTTCTCCCTGTTTTTAAGGCCCGATAGTGTAATGCGATAAATCCAAGACTTCTCTTCTCTCGGTGGTCTCGCCCGTTAGGGAGCTTTGGAAGACTTAGCAGGTTTTTTTAGACCCATTTAGCAAGGGATTTTTGCCTCTTTTTCCTTTGAAAAAGGGCAACTTCATTTTATGATAGCTTTCCCATCTGAAGTTTGTTTTCGCCCATTTAAGTTGCGTTGGATTCAAAATGGAGGGATCCCTGCAATGAAACTATGCCAGGAGCAGCCTATGATTTTCATTTTCCTCTGATTTACAAGGGATTTGTGCCATTTGGCACCTTTTACCTCTTGCATGAAGTCTTTTAGACTTAGAGGTTTATCTAGGATCCATTTTTGGATCACGCCTTCCCACTAGAAGAACTTTTGGTCTCCAAAAGAATGATATACTGATCTGAACAATAAATGAGAGTGACTCACCCTCTTCTTTCAGCCTCCCTACACTTGCCTTTGCATAGTGCCTCTGAACCAAAGTTTCTAACCACTTCCCTTCTCTAGATGGGTTGGTCTTCCTGAGAAGAACTATCTTCCTCCTTGCCTTTCTGTAGAACTTCCACTGAAATGGTCATAGAAGGTAGTTTGAGCTTCTTTGCCTTGATCACTGATCTAAGGTGGCTCAACAAATGTGAAATACATCTGCTCCACAAAACTTTCATTTGCACCTGTTTGACAAGCTGTCAACCACAACTGTTAACAACAATAGGCATACAGACAACAACTGGATCGACTAAACGGATGCTTCTACAAAAGAAACAGATTTTCACAACTTGTGAACACCTCCATGTCTTATATCTGCATATAAATGATGAATTAGATAACAAGCCCATAAAATATGCCTTTAAACAAATGACCCTTCAAGTCAAGCATGTAGAAAAAGACCATTAGGACGCTTTTTCCAAAAGATGAAACTTTCATCTTTGTCTCCATTTGGAGATCAAGTTAACTTCTTTCAAGCCAACATGGCATCACATGCAAAGCATCCATTTCATCCCTCAACTTTCACTTAAGCACACTGTACTTTCGAAGCTGAAATGAAATATAATGTAGATGCATCAATAGACATGTAATCTTAATCGGATAAGGACTCTAACTGTTCCTTACCAATCCCTTTCAAAGGTACTACCTTTGCCTGCACATCACCATCACCATGTGAATCATTTTGAGACACATCATTCATGGAATCTTCATTTCCATTTCTGCCATCTTCTCTTTCCACTTTCTTCAGCTTTGGTGGAAGCATTGTTGGATTCAGTGTCCAACACTTTGCAACAAGATGTCCTTGCTTCAGTAAGTGCGTCGCATGTGCATCCTCTTGACTACATGATTTGCCTTGTCCAATGGACCTTTGGCTGCTTGCTTCTTTTCCTTCTTCTGCTTCCTGTATGTGGCCATTCTCTTCCAACATCTAGAAACATCATGGTTATCCAAACCACAAAAGGAACATGCAACTCTTTCCCCATACTTATGTGGAAATTTATCATGCTTTGCAAAATCAAAAGGAATGTGTTTAGAACCAGATTTATACCTGCCTCTTTCACCTTTATTGCCTTCATGAGGAGGTGAAGCAAATGAAGAAGTGGCTCCCTTTGGAACACCATCAAACTCTTCAAGGCTGTTAGAGTCTCCCCAACTCTCTGGTTCAAGTGTGTGTTTCTGAACACTTGCATCCTGCAATTAATGTTTCAAGCTATGTATTCCTCTTGGATACAACCTTCACACTTTTGAGGTAGAGGGCATGAAATGAAACTCCTTCTTAGGACTGTTTCAATGGCTTTCATGGCAGCTTTGGAATTCTCTCCATAAGATTGTCCATAGCTAAGACCCAAATATTTAGGCCTTTCCTCAACCATTATTGGTTCAACAATACCTTGTGCATGCTTTCCCAAGCCCTTTCCTTCATAGCCCATCTTGGACATTAGCTTGGAACCTATGCCTTTAGTATGCTTTTCAAAAGAACCAATATAAGCATTCTCAGAGGAATTTCAAGACAAACTGGAATGGCTTACCTCTTCTTCAAGCTGGTACTTGACTAAGGCTTCTTGGGAAACAAAGAGCTATGTTTCCAACTCATGCACCCTCTTTAGGTTCATATTTGCAATATGAAGTTGCCTCTCCATTTCCTACAATTTGTCAGCAAGCAACTGATTCTCTTCCTTCATGGAATTCAGCTGCTTTCTAAGCATGCTACTCTTCCTTCCATCCTCATACATTTCTCTCACCATATCCATCATGGTGGACAATTCTTGCTTCATGTCTTCATCAAGGAATCTTGTGAAGAATGCAGAATTTGGGGACAAACTTGTAGAAGTTGTCATTATGCCAATGAACAAAAAAACTTCAACAAGATAATTAAAGAGCTTATTCAGCAACCTTTTGCAACAAACCTCTTGTGCTCCAAAGATTGCTTGAGGTCCTGGGATAGAAGAATGCCTTTAGCCCTTCTCCTTCTTGTCTTTCCTGGACTGAGCTATCAATAGCTTTCCCTTCACCTCTTCAAACTCAGCAAATAGTTAGTCTGTAAAAAAGCATACAATCAGCCTCTTGCTGTTCAAACACCTTTCAGACAAGCAGTCTTTGTTCTCTCAATCAAGCATTCTGATATAATCCCTCTTTGAAGGTGTGGTTAATCAATCTTAAGCTCTAATACCACCTGATCTTAAAATGGGGCTCTTAGGCTTCTTGTCTAGCTTACAAGAACCTCTCCCACTTCCAAAGCTTGAATTTTCCCAAGTCTATTTGATTAACCAATGCGGAATTAAGAAATGATTGAAAGTGTAGGCATATGCTTGTTTTTGTTTTAGCTAGTTATTTACTTTAAAATCTATTGTTTGTGCTGATATGTGAATGTGCTTAACTGATATATTAATGCATACAATAGTAAATAAAGCAGCAGTAAAAAAACAGACACTTAAGACAACAAATTAATTTGGAGTTCACCCACAACTCTTGGGCTACATCTCCATGAGCTCTTGTCAATTTGACCTGGCTCTTTGGGATTATGGTGTAAGTCTTTTACAAGTCTTTGACTCAACTCCTACTGTTCTGCACATAAACAGTGGGTTCAGACACCTTTTTATCCATTGGCTCTTGAAGCTCTGGATTTTGGCTCTTGGCTCTTGGCTTTGGCTCTTTGGCTCTCAGTTCTGGCTCTTGGCTCTGACTCTAGCTCTTTGGCTCTCGGTTCTAGCTCTTGGCTCTGACTCTTGGCTCTTTGGCTCAGGCTCTTAGCTCTCTGGCTCTCTGTTCTAGCTTCTTTGGCCCTCTCGCTGTTTACAGCTCTCTTTGGGCTTTTCACTTGAACTCCAAGTGACTCCCTTGGCTTCTGCGTTGTCCTTTTCGCTTTAGCTTCCTCTTTGGCTTCTGCTCCCGCAGCAAACCCCTCAAGGATTAACAACATCACCCCTCAACAACCCATCCGCCCTCTGTCTTTGACATTCATGGCTTAAAAGCCATATCGCACTACCTGTTGGTTCTCCTTTCGGGCTTTGCAACTTCTGGCCACAGTCCGTTCAAATCCCGTCTCTGGGTGTTAGAAATCATTGCTAAACACCCTCGGGGGTGGATGCCACCTCTATCATAACGGAAGGGCAATCGGCGCTTAAAAATCTTTTGAAACAGCCATTTTTTGTTAACATAGGAAACGCTATAAAAACATGGTGAAATCTGTAGAACACTGTTCATTTTGGACTTCAAATTCCCATAAATGTGTTTTATAGCGCCATCGGGTCTGCTTGGGAATCGCATATCGCAATCGCAATTGGCTTGTTCCATGGTCTCCCTCTGTATTTGGAAAACACGTTGAAATGTTGAAAATACATTAAAAATGCCTTATAGCGGATTTCAAATTTTATGTATTTGCATTTTGGAACCCTATCGGGTCTAGCCATATTGCATCGCTAGTCGCAACGACCCTTGGACTTCCCCTTTGGGATCGCTGACGTCGATCCGCTGATATCGGCGATCGCAGTCACATGTCGCACTATCGCGCATATATATAACATATGTGGTCTCTCCTCTAGAATGCTCCGATTGCGATCCGCTAATTTCAGCGATCACACCATCGCATCACTCATATGTATGTGTAAGTCACTCTGGATTTAGTTCACCGATTGCGATCCACTGATATTGGCGATCGCGGTATCGCACCGGCCCATCGCACTATATGCCTCTGATAAGACCCGCTAATCACTGCCAATGCTATATGCCAATTGAATCTGGACCGTTGAACGGCTAGATCCGACGGCCCACATGCAACCATTATTAAAGCCTCTGATTACCCTGTTTTCAGAGTTTTATCCCTATTTTTGAGGCCCGATAGTGTAATTCGATAAGTCCAAGACTTTTCTTCTCTTGGTGGTCTCGCCCTTTAGGGAGCTTTGGAAGACTTATAGGGTTTGTTTAGACCCATTTAGTAAGGATTTTGCCTCTTTTTCCTTTGAAAAAGGGCAGCTTCATTTTGTGATAGTTTTCCCATTTGAAGTCCATTTTTGCCCATTTAAGTTGCATTGGATTCAGAATGGAGGGATCCCTGCAATGAGACTATGTCCAGGAGGAGCCTGCGATTTTCATTTTCCTCTGATTTACAAGGGATTTATGCCATTTGGCACCTTTTACCTCTTGCATGAAGTCTTTTAGACTTAGAGGTTTATCCAGCGCCCTTTAGGGAGCTTTGGAAGACTTAGAGGGTTTTTTTAGACCCATTTAGCAAGGGATTTTCCCTCTTTTTCCTTTGAAAATGGGCAGCTTCATTTTATGATAGCTTTCCCATCTGAAGTCCGTTTTCGTCCATTTAAGTTGCGTTGGATTCAGAATGGAGGGATCCCTGCAATAAGACTATGTCTAGGAGCAGCGTGCGATTTTCATTTTCCTCTGATTTACAATGGATTTGTGTCATTTGGCATCTTTTACCTCTTGCATAAAGTCTTTTAGACTTAGAGGTTTATCCAAGATCCATTTTTGGATCAATATGATCGCAGATAATACTATCGAAGGTACGAATCCTACTACTTTAAACATGTCAACAAACAAATATGAAAAATTATTGTCAAATGTTTTACAAAAAACAATAAAAAAAATTAGGCATTATATTATGCTCATTTAAAATGGCCTAACCCCTTCAATAATGAAAATCATAATAGATATGCCATAGATATACTTTGGTACCCAATGCCAAACGCTGTCTTCTCAAACCTTACAACCATTTCGTTTTTCCGTTTTAATTAAATTGGTTAATTAAATAAAAATGTCATGTGAAGTGAATTATGATTTTTTGGATATGTAGTATTGATACACTATATAGTAACCCATAGTATTGTAATAAAGCCTATTTACTAATTAAAAATCTCTATTGTAAAGTAAAATTAAATCTCTATTGATGGCGCTGGAGAGATGAGCCACGCTGCCACAAAAGCGGCCATGGAAAGCTTTCTGTTCGTGTTTTTGTGGTCGTGGAGGGGGCAGATCAGAAGATCCGTTGATAGTTATGGTGTGTAGAAGAGTAACGTATATAGCCACGACATGTCGGGCCCTCGCGTTCGTTGCTGCAACTCTCATGTTCACCACACATCATCCATAAAACAATACAGATCCTTGTATGCCCATTAATGGTGGATTCCCCAATGGAAAAGATGTAATATTTCCTTTGAAAGTCGTATAAAATCCTTTGATGGCAACTTTTTTAACTTTGAATTCCAATTTGATTTCTCCCTTCTCGTCTTTCAAATGTCATCTTATTTGTAAATTTCCCCATTTTATCGAGGTTTAAATGTTGTGATTGTTCCAGCACATTTATCACATTTGGTTCATTGACCAAAGGATATGCTTTTATTGACATTTGGTGACAATTATAGCATTAAAAAATATAACGTAAATACATAATAATAAACATTCAAAAACGACTTCATATTTATTCACATCTATAATAAAGTAGATCTATTTAAATAAATGTTATTATCTTTTGATATGATATGCCTCTGAGTTTGAGATATTATTTTTAGTATATATGTTACCTTTTATAGTTCAGGAAAGTCACTATCTTCCTTTCTTTTTTTCATTTGTGTAAGTTATTTTTGTATAATTCATGAAAGGAATTATTCTCATTTTCACTACATTTCTTTTTTTTCATTTATGTAACCTATTTTTTATAATTCATGAAAGGCATTTCGTTTCCCTTTCATGATAGTGATTATATTAAATCGTTTTGAAATGTTATGATTTTCTTATATTTTTAAAATGAGTTATAATTCATGAAAAGCATTATTCTCATTTTCCTTTCCCTTTGATTTTAGTGATTATATTAAATTTTTTTGAAATGTTATGATTTTCTCATACTTTTAGTATATGAGTTAGTTTTTGAATTTAGGTTTTTGTGATTTATAGTATGAATATTGAGAAATCTTTCAATAAAAATTATATAAGAATTTTTTTGTCCACCTGAACCATCTAGTGTGATCCATATTATGAATATTGAGAGATCTTTCTGTAAAAATTATATAAGAAACTTTTTGTGCACGTGAACCATCTAGTGTGGTTCATTGCATAGTTACCAAATTCGAATTCTTTCGATTGGATACGGGAAAAATTTGACCCTCTAAAATTCAATACTGAAAGAAAAAAATAAAATAAATAAAAAAATAAAATAAAATAAAATAAAAAAAAAAAATATATATATATATATATATATATATATATATATATATATATATATATATATATAATAAAAAAAATAAAAATAAAAATAAATAAATAAATAAAATCGAGAGTATGCATCATATAGACACTTATTTTTTCAAAATTTTAAAAATTGAAAGTAACAATCATTATATTCAAATCCTTAAAGAAAAGTTATTAAATCTTTTCTCACAAGAATAGTCATGTTTACTTATCTCCGGCAATGACCTCTCTTATGTAGGATATTACAACCCCTCCTATTTAGGATGATAAAAAACAAATGAGGGACAAATTGAGGAAATCATGTAAAGTAAAATCTAGGAATGAAAACTCAAAACTTGAATCCTATGTAAAAAATGGAATACTAAATATTAAAAATAGGCTTAAGTAATCTCCACATACTAGGAAATTTATGTCTCTCTCCTTAGGCAAATCCATATAAACTCTGAAAATGTAAAAAACATCCTTATTTCTAAAAATATAATGCATGCATTAGTTCAAGATAGACGAAGGCTAAATTATCAACTAATAAATCAAGGCCCAGATACAATGAAATATCATATTATTATATTCAAAGTTTAGATAATTATATAAACATCTGATACTAAAATCATCAGATTTTCTAAACAAATTTAAAACTTCAACATCATTTTAATGAATCCCTATCGAAATTAAATTTATTCAACAATAATGAAGAATAATATTAACAAAGTTCAACTACAACACTAATCATTTCTATCCTCCAACATTTGTCAATATACTATAAGTGTGTATTATATTTTTTTACATGTTTTTAAAGATAAAATTTACCTTCATTTCAAATCTTGTAATATAGAAGTTTATGTTAAAAACGCTACTCATCACTATCCTCCAAGATTTGTTAATATGATAGAAGTGTGTCTTAGATTTTTTTTAGATGTTTTTAAATATATAATTTTGCTTCGTTTCAAATTTTGTAATATAGAATTTTCTCTTTTTTAAATCATTTTTTAAATATAAAATTCTTTCCAAATTTTTTAATATGAAAGTTTCTATTTTTTACCATGTTTTGAATATAAAACTTAAACATGTTTTGAATATAGAATTTTTTGTAAACCAAAATAGTACAGTATTGGATTTTACAAATTAACTCACAAATAGAACTGAACCAACCAATATTTAGATTTTTTGGGCCAATTCCCCAAACTTGGTAACTATGGTTCATTATGAGGACAAGATGGAGAATCAAATCATGACACCGGATTCTCCATCTTCTCCTCATGATGAACCACAATATTAGACGAAGGCTAAATTATCAACTAATAAATCAAGGCCTAGATACAATGAAATATCATATTATTATATTCAAAGTTTAGATAATTATATAAACATTTGATACTAAAATCATCAGATTTTCTAAACAAATTTAAAACTTCAACTTCATTTTAATGAATCCCTATCGAAACTAAATTTATTCAACAATAATGAAGAATAATGAAGAATAATATTAACAAAGTTCAACTACAACACTAATCATTTCTATCCTCCAACATTTGTCAATATACTAGAAGTGTGTATTAGATTTTTTTTACATGTTTTTAAAGATAAAATTTACCTTCATTTCAAATCTTGTAATATAGAAGTTTATGTTAAAAACACTACTCATCACTATCCTCCAAGATTTGTTAATATGCTAGAAGTGTGTCTTAGATTTTTTTTAGATGTTTTTAAATATATAATTTAGCTTCGTTTCAAATTTTGTAATATAGAAGTTTCTGTTTTTTACATTTTTTAAATATAAAATTCTTTTCAAATTTTTAAATATAAAAGTTTCTATTTTTTACCATGTTTTGAATATAAAACTTAAACATGTTTTGAATATAGAATTTTTTGTAAACCAAAATAGTACAATATTGGATTTTACAAATTAATTCACAAATAGAACTGAACCAACCAAAATTCAGACTTTTTGGGCCAATTCCCCGAACTTGGTAACTATGGTTCATTATGAGGACAAGATGGAGAATCAAATCATGACACCGGATTCTCCATCTTCTCCTCATGATGAACCACAATATTAGACGAAGGCTAAATTATCAACTAGTAAATCAAGGCCCAAATACAATGAAATATCATATTATTATATTCAAAGTTTAGATAATTATATAAACATTTGATACTAAAATCATCAGATTTTCTTAACAAATTTAAAACTTCAACTTCATTTTAATGAATCCCTATCGAAACTAAATTTATTCAACAATAATGAAGAATAATATTAACAAAGTTCAACTATAACACTAATCATTTCTATCCTCCAACATTTGTCAATATACTAGAAGTGTGTATTAGATTTTTTTACATGTTTTTAAAGATAAAATTTACCTTCATTTCAAATCTTGTAATATAGAAGTTTATGTGAAAAACACTACTCATCACTATCCTCCAAGATTTGTTAATATGCTAGAAGTGTGTCTTAGATTTTTTTTAGATGTTTTTAAATATATAATTTAGCTTCGTTTCAAATTTTGTAATATAGAAGTTTCTGTTTTTTAAATCATTTTTTAAATATAAAATTATTTTCAAATTTTTAAATATAAAAGTTTCTATTTTTTACCATGTTTTGAATATAAAACTTAAACATGTTTTGAATATAGAATTTTTTGTAAACCAAAATAGTACAGTATTGGATTTTACAAATTAACTCACAAATAGAACTGAACCAACCAATATTCAGATTTTTTGGGCCAATTCCCCGAACTTGGTAACTATGGTTCATTATGAGGACAAGATGGAGAATCAAATCATGACACCGGATTCTCCATCTTCTCCTCATGATGAACCACAATATATGGTTCGAAACGCGCCAACAAAAAGTTTTCTATGTGATTTTTACAGAAAAATATCTCAAGATTCATAATATGAGTTAGTTTTCGTTGTTCATTAAAGCAATTGTTCTCATTTTTCCTTCCATTTTCTTGAATATATCTATAGTTTGGGAAAGCGGCTACCCTTATTTCCTTTCTCGTTTCTTTTTCTTGGGTAAATTTGTTGGCGCAATTGATTAAATTAGACCTTGATGTTTGTCTTTTTTTAAAGATGAACATTTTATATTTCTAAGAGAACTTAAGCTAAGTATTATAGAATTTTAGTTAAAGTATTTTTAAGATTTGTTTTTGTTTTTTTCAACACTGTAAATTATATACAAGAATCTTTAGGACTTTAGGCCTTTCTTTTGAGTCCCTTCACCTGACAACTTGGTCTTGTAATTTTGATATATTATGTTGCATTTCTTCTTCTTCTTCATGTGTCATAGTAGATCTTTCTGGTTTCTTTCACCCTTGCTTTTCCTCATATGGGTCTTATGAGGATGTTATTAGATGTTATTGGGTCAAATTACATAATTGAGTAATTTCTTATAACTATTTTGTCACAATTTCATAATTAGGAAACGATAATTATTTCATGATTGAGAAAAAAAGCTCAGAAAATTGAAAAAAAAGGCTTTTAGCGAGTTGATAAAAGCTCATAATTGAGCATGACTTGTAATTGCTTGGTTCATATTCCATTAAGTATATCCATGACTTGTATCCAACAACTAACTTCTTGTGGCCCTAACTGTCTAAATACATTCTCCCAATTCTATAAATGGTCTTTATAATGAGACTCTCTTAGGATTGAAGTGGGAGGAGAAGTTGGTGAGAGAACATTATGTTGCGAAAATGGTGCTAGACTTGGCCCCCACGTGTTGCATGAATGAGCCCAATTTATGTGCAATACAAGGGAGGCTTGGGAGCAAGGGTCTCGCAGAGCACTCAAAACTATAAGGTATATCTATTAATTATAATGTTATTTCATATGAATGTAAAGTTGATTTTCCTCTCTTCATTTTCATGTTTATGAGATTATATTCATGTTTGACCTGATTAGATTTGATTTTTAATTTAATTTTCCTTTTGGAAATGGAAAACCATCATCTTTGTTTGGTTGTGTATGTGTGCAGGAGTCAAGACTAAAAGAATTGGAGCAAGATATCTCGTTAGGAGAAAATATTTTGGCTTTTGCATCAATTCTGTGATCTTCGTCAACATGTGTAGGGTGTAAGGTATGTCTTTTAGTCGACCATTTCCATTCAATGTAAAGGATTGATTTCTATTAGATCTAGGAACTCTCTGCATTCATATTGCCACTTTTTGGCAGACCTTGAGGTGGGATTTGTGGGACAATAGTCCCTTTGGTTTGAGTATAAATCAGATAAATAGAAATGGTGACTCCACTAGGGAGAAATCCCTAGTGTTTGAATTCTCTTTCAAATTTATATATCTCTTTTTATTTTTTTATTTGTGAGAAGTTTGCAACCAATAATGAGCTCCTCAGGGACCTAGATCCATAGCCCAAGACTCAGATATAAGCCTCATTAATCTTAAAAAGTTTATCTTAGGGCTTGTTCACTCTCAACCTTTGGATTATAGGGTGACCGTAGATTTTGGTCATTTCCCTACTTGTGACCAAGATACACCCTACACCCTACCTTTTTTGTGGAGTCAATCGAACCTATACAATGCAACATTGTTTAACTCTTACAATACTCTAGAATTCTTTGTATCACTAATTCTCATCCATACCCTAGTATCAAAAGTCTATATGATCAAAGATAATACTATCAAATGTAGGAATCCTAATGCTTTAAACATGTCAACAAACAAATATGAAAAAATAGTCAAATGTTTTACAAAAAACAATATAAAAACATTAGGCATTATATTATGCTCATTTGAAATGGCCTAACCTCTTCAATAATGAAAGTTATAATAGATATACCATACATATATTTTGGTACTCAATACTATTTTGTTTTTTCCGTTTTAATTAAATTGATTAATTAAATAAAAATGTCATATACAGTGAGTTATGGTTTTGAAAATTATAATAGATATACCATACATATACTTTGGTACTCAATGCCATTTTGTTTTTTTCGTTTTAATTAAATTAATTAATTAAATAAAAATGTCATATAAAGTGAGTTATGGTTTTCAGATATGTGGTATTGATACACCATGTAGTGGCCCATGGTATTGTAACAAAACCTATTTACTAATTAAAAATCTCTATTGTAAAGTGAATTAAATCTCTATTGTTAAAAAACTTGTTCCATATTTTCTTAAAAATATGTTTAACTTAATTCTTTTTATAATTAACAATAATAATAATTATTTAAAATAAACTTATACTTTAATTTGTTTTCTTTAAAATATATTTAAAATAATTCTTTTTATTATTATTTTATATTTGAAATAAACCTATACTTTAATTTTTTATATAATTACTCTTATAATACCACGGGCCAAACATGTTAGCGTGCCGATGGGGCTGGAGAGAGAGATGGGCAACGCCGCCACAGAAGCGGCCATGGATAGCTTTCTGTTCGTGTTTTTGTGATCGTGGGTGGGGCAGATCAGAAAATCCGCTGATGGTTATGGTGTGTAGAAGAGCGACGTATATAGCCACATGATGTCAGGCCCTCGCGTTCGTTGCTGCAACTCTCATGTTCACCACACATCATCCATAAAACAATACAGATCCTTGTATGCCCATTAATGGTGGATTCCCCAATGGAAAAGATGTAATATTTCCTTTGAAAGTCATATAAAATCCTTTGATGGCAACTTTTTTAACTTTGAATTCCAATTTGATTTCTCCCTTCTCGTCTTTCAAATGTCATCTTATTTGTAAATTTACTCAATTTATCGAGTTTTAAATGTTGTAATTGTTCCGACACATATATCACATTTGGTTCATTGACCAAAGGATATGCTTTTATTGATGTTTGGTGACAATTATAGCATAAAAATATAATGTAAATATATGATAATAAACATTCAAAAAAACCATATTAATTCACATTTATAATAAAGTAGATCTATTTATGATATGCCTCTTAGTTTGAGATATTATTTTTAGTATATATGCTACTTTTTATAGTTTAGGAAAGTCACTATCTTCATGCGTAAGTTATTTTTTATAATTCAATGAAAAGCATTACTCTCATTTTCCTTTCCATTTCATGATAGTGATTATATTAAATATTTTTGAAATGTTATGATTTTCTCATATTTTTAGTATATGAGTTATAATTTATGAAAAACATTACTCTTATTTTCTTTTCTTTTCATGTTATGATTAAATTAAATCTTTTTGAAATGTTATGATTTTCTCATATTTTTAATATATGAGTTAGTTTTTGAATTTAGGTTTCTGTGATCTATATTATGAATATTGAGAAATCTTTCCGTAAAAATCACATAAGAGGTGAACCATCTAGTGTGATCCATAATATTATGAATATTGAGAGATTTTTGAGTAAAAATCACATAAGAAACTTTTTTGTGCACTTGAACCATCTAATGTGGTTCACTGCATAGTTACGGAATATTCGAATTTGAATTCGATTCGATACTGAAAAAATTGACTCTCTAAAATTCAATACGGAAAAAAAAAAATCGAGAGTATGCATAATGTAGACTCTTATTTTTTCAAAATTTTAAAAATTGAAAGTAACAATTATTATATTCAAATCCAAGAAAAGTTGTTAAATCTTTTCTCACGAGAATAGTCATGTTTACTTATCTTTAGCAATGACCTCTCTTATGTAAGATATTACAACCCCTCTTATTAAGATGATAAAAAACAAATGAGGGACAAATTGAGGAAAACATGTAAAGTAAAATCTAGGAATGAAAACTCAAAACTTGAATCCTATGTAAAAAATGGAATACTAAATATTAAAAATAGGCTTCAAGTAATCTCCACATACTAGGAAATTTATGTCTCTCTCCTTAGGCAAATCCATATAAACTTTGAAAATATAAAAAACATCCTTATTTCTGAAAAGATAATGCATGCATTAGTTCAAGATTTCAAATGACCCTGATTTTAATAGATGAAGGCTACATTATCAACTAATAAATCAAGGCCGATATACAATGAAATATCATATTATTATATTCAAAGTTTAGATAATTATATAAACATTTGATACTAGAACCATAAGATTTTCTAAACAAATTTAAAACTTCAACTTCATTTTAATGAATCTCTATCGGAACTAAATTTATTGAACAATAATGAAAAATCATATTAACAAAATAATTTTTATTATAAACTGTAGAAAAGAAACTTTATTTGAATTCCATAACAATAATAGTCATTGCTATCCTCCAACATTTGTCAATATGCTAGAAGTGTGTTTTAGATTATTTTACATCTTTTTAAAGATAAAATTTACCTTCAAGTTTCTTTTAAAAACTCTACTCATCACTATCAAGATTTGTTAATATGCTAGAAGTGTGTCTTAGATTTTTTTAGATGTTTTTAAATATAAAATTTAACTTCGTTTCAAATTTTGTAATATAGAAGTTGCTCTTTTTATATCATTTTTTAAATATAAAATTCTTTTCAAAATTTTTAATATAAAAATTTCTATTGTTTACTATGTTTTGAATATAAAATTTAAACATGTTTTGAATATAGAATTTGTTGTAAACCAAATCTGTATAGTATTAGATTTTATGAATTAACTGATGAATCTAACAAAACCAACGAATATTTGGATTTTTTGGGCCAATTCCCCCGAACTTGGTAACTATAGTTCATTGTCAGGACAAGATGGAGAATCAAATCATGACACCAAATTCTCCATCTTTTTCTCATGATAAACCACACTATATGGTTCAAAACACGCCCACAAAAAATTTTCTATGTGATTTTTACAGAAAAAACTCTCAAAATTCATAATATGAATTAACTTTCGTAATTCATTAAAGAAATTGTTCTCATTTTTTCTTCCATTTTCTTAAATATATCTATTGGTTTTAGTGATTAAATTAAATTCCTTTAACATTTTTAATATGTAAGTTACATTTTATAGTTTGGAAAAGCGGCTACCTTTATTTCCTTTCTCGTTTTTTTTTCTTCGGTAAATTTGTTGACCATAGTGATTAAATTAAACCCTATAATATTTATATATATATATAAAGATAAACATTTTATATTTCAAGAGAATTTAAACTAAGTATTATAAATTTTTAGTTAATATATTTTTAAGATTGGTTTTTTTTTTTAATTTAAATTATATACAAAAATCTTCAGGCCAATAGGCCTTTCTTATGAGTCCACAACTTCCTCCACCATTTTTACTAGCCTTTGACCTCTTTTCAACTCCACATACTTTGACAACTTCCTCTACCATTTTTACTAGCCTTTGACTTTCAACTCCAGTTACTTGACATAATAGTGTTTTCCACTCACTCCATTTTGGAATCATGTTAAAAGTGGGTTTTTAAAGATAATATCATAGATTTGAGAATGCTTCTCCACACCGCAGAGAATGTGGCAACTTGGTTGCACATTAAACTACACGAACATGGACAACAAACTGTGGTGAGAAACTTGTCGTCCCGTAATAAAATTTCTTGAGCTAAATTTATTTGGTAAACACGTGATGATCTGGACAGACAACTAACACCTTTGCGAGGCAATTGAGAAATTCAGATGGTTCACATCTAACAAGTTTATTATTATTTTTTTAAATATATGGTTAACCCTGTAGTAGCAATCACTAAACGTCTGGTAAAAGGAAAATGATGGAGTTTAATTTTTTTGAATTTTGGTATAGATTGCGAATTTAGTTATTTAAAATTAGTTTAAAAATTTATTGTTTGAAAATATTTAAAGTATTTAATTTTTCATCTATAAAATTAAAAAATATAATTGCAATAATTTTTTTTTAAATCAAAATTAAATTTTACCCAAACAAAATTTAAATTTAATACAAGAAAATTTTTAAATTTGTTGCAAAATTCACCAGAGAATAAAATTCACCAAAGGAAAGCCTAAATTTGAAACCGGAAAAACCCTAAATTTGTTGTAAAATTGATTTTAAAAAAAGTTAAAAAGAGGATTGTTGGCTTTACTATGTTTAGATTTTGCTTAAAAATCTTTGGAAATTAGTGTCTTTGATTTCAACAGTGGTCTTCCCCCTCCCATCCAAGCCATCACAATTAGATGATCATTAATTTATTTTAATATTATTAAATTAACAGAGATTCATTTTCAGTGAAAGTAGGAAAGACAGAAATTTATTTTTTACATCATTAAATTTATATAAGTGATTTTAGTGTAAAGTTCATAGAGAATGATTCAGAGTTGTAATTAATTAGTCAACAAATTTAATATTTTCATTATTTAAATCAGTGAAAATTAAAAAAAAAAAAAAAAACTTTCAATTCATATCTATTAAACATCATCAACTCAAATATTAATTTTTACAGAGTAAGTACTGTGAGAAAATTTCTACATCACCCTGATTGAGCAATCTCTATATTTTTTATTTTTCTCTGATTTAATAAATAAAAATTTTAATTAAACAAAAAACACAAATACACCCAATAATATAAATTTAATATAACAATTATTATTTCAAACCAAAACACCATTTTTTCTTATAGGTTATCGGTCTCTTCTTTCGAGTTAACACTCTTATCAGTCTCTTTGCGCTGTCTAATGCAATTGCTAGTATACAGGAGTTTCGTGAAAGTGGAAGTCAGGTTGCATTGAAGCACTAGGGATTATATTTGTACTATAAACCAAGGCATAGTACACTGACAATATTAACGTTGTCTGGTGAAACATTACAACCAATGCCATTTATGTAGATCTCGAACATTTAAAAGAGAACAATATTATGTAACTACGTTAACGTTGTCTTCTGAAACATTACCATTGCCAATGGCATTTCTGTAGATCTCAAACATTTAAAAGAGAACGCGTACAAAAGCCGAGACGGAGAGCAAACCCATACTTTGACAACCATTTTATTCTTTATGCTACTTACGAGTGACTCTTAATAAATCTACTACATGTTTATGCTACTTACCAGTGACTCTTAATAAATCTACTACATGTTAATACCTGACCTCACGTAACATAAATTTATGTTGGATTGGAAAAGTAGTGCAAAGTCTGGAGCAGTTGCTGAAGGCTTTTGTGAGAGGAACCTCCCTCTTCAACTCCTCTTCTACCAAGCTCTCCTAAATGAACAACATTCTCCCTTAGTTGGAGGCCACCTTCTAATTCCATGACATGCTTCACCGCTTCATTTACTTCCTTTGCACTCACAATCCCATCTTCCGCCTTGTTTACCTCCACTCCCACCTTGGCAGTCTCCACCACAAGCCTCGCGTTCATCATCTGATCTCCGAACAGAGGCCAAGTAATGATGGGAACTCCGCAACACACGCTCTCCACCACCGAGTTCCAACCGCAGTGGCTCACAAACGCTCCAACTGCACCATGTGACAGAATAGCCACCTGCGGAACCCATGAAGATACTACCATTCCTCTGTTTCCGACGCGGGACTCGAACCCCGACGGAAGAACCGTGGACGCTAAGAATCCCTCGCTGACTACAGAGGTCCTCAGCACCCACAAAAACCGTTGTCCACTGCCCTCTAACCCCGTGGCGAGTTCCCTGATCTGAGAGACTGACATGGCCGATCTGCTGCCGAAGCTCACGTACACCACGGATCCGCTGGGTTGCAAGTCCAGCCATTGCAGGCACCGCTTGGCCGTATCGTCGTCGTCGTCATGGTGGGGGCTCGACGTCAGCTTTAATATTGTATTGGTATTGGACATGATCGATGGCAGAAAGAGTGGTCCAATCGGATACACCGGAGGTAATCCCTCAATCACCTCTCCGCTCCCGAGGGCATCCAGAAACGGAGCTTCGAGCTCGTAGAACGTATTGACGAGAATACCGGAGGCCTTGGGGAGATTGGTGGCGCTGGAAATGAAGACTCTATAGTAGGGGTGGCTTTTGTTCTTGAGAGCTTGTGGGATCTGTGTGGTGGGCAACGGAGGGTAGGTGGGGATATCCAATATGAGTTTCTCGTCGCTGAAGTCGCATCCCCGAGAAACCAAAACAGGGGAGTAGAGCGCAAAGCCAAGTGTGAATGCTGAGGGCGTGAAGAGAATGTAATTAGGGAGATTGAGCTTGGCGGTGACCTCTAAAGTAGGAGTTAACGTGGGATCCGTGATGATGGCGGAAATTGAAGGCCGCCATGCCGAAGAGACGAGCAGATCGGTGATGAGCAGTCGTTCCAGGGCTTCCATGGACCGCCCGATGGCTTCCCACTGCGCAAAAAACGGATCTTCCTCCTTCTTGGATGACGAAGATTCAATCTCCAGCTGAACCACGCGAATGTCGAGACCAGAACAGGCGATGCCCTGGACGTGTGCCGTTTCGTCTGGAGAAACGTTGCCTTTGGTGGTGATAAATGTGACGGAGACCCCGAAGTTGGCTGCTAAAATTCTTGCCAGATGAAGAAAGGGCATGAAATGGCCCATTCCGGCAGAGGGAAACATGGCCACGTGACCCTTGTTGCTCTTATCATCCTCACCATTGTGTTCTTGAAGCAGCAGCTTTTCAGCAATCATGGCCATGCTCACCAAATATCTCACTCTTTTCTTTACTCGGGAAATCACAACGTAATGGTCGATCACTATTCTTCCTCCTAGTTATCTCGATAGGCCCCCTTATTATAGAAAAGTTTCTGGTGATTGTATGTTTTGCACGTATTGCCAGAGATGAAGGAAGGGCATCAAATGGCCCATTCGGGTGGAGTGAAACATGGCCACGTAACTCGAAAAAAAGGGCATGAAATGGCCCATTCCAGTGGAGGTAAACATGGCCACGTAACCCGAAGAAAAGGCATCAAATCGCCCATAGCGAAACATGGCCACGTGACCCTTGTTCTTCTTATCGTCCTCGATTCCTCTCCATTCTGTTCTTGAACAGCAGCTTTTCTGCAATCATGGCCATCCAAATATCTTACTCACTCAACCCAATTTTTTCTTTTCTCGGGAAATCACAACGTACCATTCTTCCTTCTATTTTTCTTTTCTCGGGAAATCACAACGTACCATTTTTCCTTCTATTTATCGCCGTGGTCTAACTAGGCTCGGAAAGGCTCGGAAAGTTATGGAAATTCCAGTGATATTTAGAGAAAATTGGGCAACGATTTTTGTAAATCCAAGTTATAATTGTTAAACTTCAAAATTTTAGGTATCTAAAACGTTTTTGATGGTGCTGAATCCATTTCTACCATCAAAAACATGATTCAAACACTGGCTCTACAAGATTTTTTGAAAAAAAATTTTGCTCAAATTCTGGCCACTTTTTGCAGTCCGGGGAATTCCTCTGCCCTAGACAATTCCCTATTTATCTAGATAACTCCACTTATTATTGAAAAGTTTCTATTGAAAATGCCCCACTTATTATTGAAAAGTTTCTAGTGAATATGCGTGGAATAAACAAGGTTGCATAGCTAGGGTTTCCTGTGGTTTAGTTTAATTTTTGAACTTTGAAATGTATAAACCAACTACGACATTTGAACAAGGGCTACATTGCTGGTAATAATTGAAAAGGCTTATTATATATGTTTAGCATTCACTATATGTCTAGCATTCAATTTTTTTTAGTTGACTATTCGCTGTGTTTGACAAAAAAAATCTTATGTTGTTCTTTTATAGTTTAATATTAGTAATTAAATTTTATTATTTTTTTATATATAAATTTATTTATTTAAAATCTAATTGGTTCAATTCAACCAACTATATTAGCAAGTATAACAAATCACTTTTATTGGACTTGAATTTGAGAAAAAAAATACGAAAATTCACCCTATCCCAAACCAAATCGCTGAAAATGCATTGTGTATTGTGGTTGCTTAGTCAAAAATGCATTAGACATCAGACAAGTCCCATGAAGATATGAAGGGATATCAAAAACCAATTTGTTGGGAAAAGAAAAACTATTAAACATGAGCATTTATTGTATGATTTGATTAGACAAAATCTAATCTAATCTCTGGTCAATTTTATAGAAACACATGACAACAATTTCTGATAAAAGTTTTTGGATATGCACTACTCACCGACCTTGCCATTAATGGAAATAAAAGACGCGGGTGTCACAGCTGAATAAAATCATATAACACCGCTTATTATTACTTAATTTGGTTAAATGAGAATTTAATCATTCATTTGTATTACCGAGGTAGATCCACTTTATTTTTTAATTGCATGATGTGGTTTCAGTGTATTCGCTGTCTGGGAGGCAGTTAGCCAGAATAACTCAGAGGTCACATTAAGACATAAATTAGACATAGATTACGGTCACATTAAGACATAAATTAGACATAAATTAGACATAGATTACACAAGGGTAACATCTTATCACATAAATACAGAATAACCATGACAAAGTGAAGATGAAAATGTCTAGATGGTCACCTATCAAGATCAATGGAGATGGAATGACTCAGAGGTCACATTAAGACATAAATTAGACATAGATTACATAAGGGTAACATCTTATCACATAAATAAAGAATAACATGTATATGTACGATAAAATATAGCATATTTGTATAGCTATAAAAGTAAATATTTCGAAGGGTTTCAAACTGACAATGAAGATTACTTTTTATTATTGATTAAGATTCTAATTATATGTTAGGATTTTATTTGTTATTTTAAGTATATCTAAATGGGTATTTAGAGATAGTAGTTTAACATGAGAAATAAACATAACACCACATACATGTGGACCAAAATCCATCCTCATGTTCTCCTCGAGGCTTACCAAAATTTTAATGTTATAGACTCCTCCTTAAACCCAAAAACCTTTAAGGGCCTTTGTTGTGGAGATCTCAAAAAATGTCCCCAAGTTGATAATGGATCAAATGGAATTGATGATGGCTAAGTAAATAGAGCTTAAGATAAATCAATTACATTGTTCATGGAGAGATCTAATAGACGTCCTTGATTTTATAGTGGTTTCGAAGCATCACTGATGATTAACCCTAGAATACAACACTACTCTAATAAAACTCTCGTATGCAAATTCAATGGATAATTTAAAGTAATACAAATTATTGAAGGTAAACTTTGTCTATAGAGGTTGCTTCATTATCATTTTTGAGAGGGAGAAGCAAAGGAGGTCAATTATGGAAACGTGACCATGGATTTCGGGTAGTGTTTTCTTTTCTTTGTACCATGGAATGAAATTCAACCCAACAAGCATTTTTATTATGGAACACTACCCTTTTGAAGTAAGTGAGTAATGTTCCGAACACATTTCTTAAAATTGACTCTAGTGATGTCAAAATAGGTACCCTCACCTCTTACAAAATGTGTGGAGGTTAACTTGAGTGAAAGTGTATCCAATAATATCATGATAAAATTTTAGAATGGTTGTGGGTAAGACAAAAAATGGCAGGAAGACATTTGCTTCTATGAGAGGTTAAGAAGCCATGTGGATGATAAAACTTCATCTAATCATTAGGGAATTTTGAGGTCTAAAATGAGCCTCCTAATAAAAATGTACAACCAAAATAAACTTTATAAGAACCAATAGGATTCAATGTGATGATGATTCACCATTTTTGGAGTAAAAAAGTAAAAAGATTTAAAAAATAAAACTATTTTTTAAACTCATATTTCCAACTTATCTCCCTAAGGTTTTACCTAAATTTCGAGCAGGGGTACTCGCTGGATGCAATATTTAATTCCACATATAAGGAGTACCCATGTTGCATAATTTTGATGGACACTGCTACACGGAAAATGAGAAATACATGGAATAACGTGATTGCAATCACATTTTTCATGTGTTTCTCATTTTTTGTGTAGTAGGGTCTATAGAAAGTATGCAACATGGGTACTCATTGGATTAAGAATCAAATTATGTATCCAACGATTGTTTTTGCTCGAAATTTGAGTAAACCCGTAGGAAGATAAGTTAAAAAAACGAGTTGAAAAATAGTTGTTGTTGTTTTTTTTTCTCTAAAATTTGATGATATAATCCAATCTTATGTTATTATTTCCACTATTATTTTATAATTTCCTTAGGAGGCCCATTTTAGACCTCAAATATAACACATATCAACCATTTGGAGTAGTGCGACCCTTTTATGATCCCATGGTTTCCAAGTTTTGATGCTAATACCATGGTCGTATCCAAAATGTTGGTTTGGGTTAGATTACATAACCTTCCTCTCCATTTTTGACATCATAAAGTTTTAAAAGGAATTAGAAATACTTTGAGGAAATTTATAAAATTGGATATGGTAGAGCCATAAAAGGAATTTTTACTTTTGCCCGGATTTGTATAGAGGTAGACCTTAGTAAAGGTTTACAAGATCTTATAATCTTGCTTCATAACAACATTCAGTGGTCCCAACCTTTAGATTTTGAAAATACAACATTTCGATGTAGTATTTGTCTTCAAACATATCACTTACACAATACGTATCCTCAAGCAAAAAAAGAGCCCAAAAGAAAAAAGAAACAGTCCCAAAAGCCAAAGGGATGACAATTCTTAGATCAACATCTCTCCGAAACAAAGGAGGAAGAAAATAAAGAGAATTATACAAGTATTGGTGTGCATAATCCACAAAAAATATTAGTGGAAGGTGGGGTTGAGCAAGAAAGAACTATTGTTCAAAGCTCGAATAAAGCAATAATAATTTTAGTTCAACAACAACAAAATGAGAAGACTTTCCCTGAAAAATAGGAAGATGGTAGTTTGGATAAAGTAGTCCCTATGAACACCGAAGAGAATCAAATGGATATTGTAACTGTGACTCCCAACTACCGTGGTTGGCAAAAAGTGGAGACAAAAAAGACATAAAAAGGTAGCTAATTATTTTCACAATTAGCTCCCAAACACATTTTTCATTTTCTTGTGTTTCTTTTTTTAGTTTTGTTTTCTTTAGCCAGTAATTGGCCTGTATGATTGAATACTTTTTAACATCTGCAAAATGTAATTTCATTCTTTGAAAAAATCATAGTTTTTTCTAAAATAATAATAAAAAACAAACCACATATATTAACAATCATTAACAATGATGGTTTGCAAATTTATGTGGTGTGGTTTTTGAGGTTCAGAATTCGGATATTCCATAGTTTTCATTTTGTGTTGTCTATGTTTAGAGTTTAGAACAAGACTCATCCTCACGACTGATTTACAAAGAAGAGAAGCCCTAGTTATAAATATGTTTCAAGGAATTGTAAAGTAAAGCCAACTAGTTCAATTTTGTTAATTTTATTTTAATTATTTATTGTTTTCTACATTATATTATCAATTTCTCTATTATTTATTATGTTTTGATAATGATTTGTTAATGTATTATTATATTTTATGGTTATAATAATTATGTTTTTAATATTCCTTACCTTATGCTTTTTTATTTGTAAGATTGGCTTCTTTAATTTTGTTATTTTTATGAGAAGTGTTTTATATAAATTAATTTATTTGAAATTATATTCTAATTAATTTATCATTAGTTTGTTTAACTATGGCCATAAATTATTATTTTAGGAAAATAGGTTTAAGATTTATTTGTTTATGTTAATGGTTAGTTTCTAAGATAATAAATGAATCCTCCTATTGATTTATATAAAGACAATTTATTGAAGTTTTTTATATAAATTTGATTTATTGCGATTATATTCTAATTAATTTTATTAGTTTGTTTAATTATATGTAAGGGGTTAAGATATAAATATGCTTTATTAAAATTAAATATGTTTTAATTAAATTTAATGGTTAATTTAATATTGGGCGAAGTGTTTGAAATAAAGTCACTCTATAATGTTTAATATAAAGTTAATTTATTGCAGTTTAATTATATTCTAATTAAATTACAATGGTTTGTTCAATTTTAGGCAAAGTGTTGAATTATTGCTATAATGCTTATATGTCTTAGGTTTATTTTTTATTTTAAATTAGGGTTGATTTATTGAAGTAAGATTTGAGAATACATTGTGTTATTTATTTATACTAGTTAATTTTTTTTATTTTTGCTATATTATAAGTGAGTTATTTTCTTACTTAATGTCTGATATTAAATTTTTATTTTATTAAGGTTATGGGAGGGGACATGTTTCTCCTATATTTAGGGTTAAAGAAGGGAGGTTCAATTAAAATCCAAGGTGGGGGGTTATGAGAAGATGAAAAAGAGAGCTAAGAGGAGAGGGGGTTAAAACTGAGGTAAGGGGTGAAGAGGATGGGAATGAAAAAAATTGGTAAGGTTAATGTGAACGGGGGAGCTTTCTATTCAATGGGGTTCAGAAGAGAGATCTAGTTTCTACTAATTTCCAAGCCTCCATCCCTATTGAGGTTATGCGGATGTTTGATGGTGCCTCTCGAACTTTGTGCTTAAGATGATGTTTCTTGTTGGAAATGACCTTGGTGTCTTTGAGGCATATGTGGTGGTTCGTATTACTTGCATGCTTAGCTAAAGCTGAAGAATGAGTTCTCTCATTACGGATGTTTGCACCATGCTCTTTGAGCCTAATCTCTACTGACCTGCCTGTTTCTCCAATATAGTGTTCTCCACAAGAGCAATTGATCACATACACACCTTTTTGCTGGAGGTGTTCCGGGGTGTCTTTGACTGATTTCATTCTTTGCTTAATGGTTGCCAGGGGTTTGAATGAAGTTTCAATATCTTTCTTCATGAGAACTTTAGCTAGTTTGTCAGTGACTCCTCAAATATATGGAAGGTACATGTACATAAATGTCGTAAATCATGTAGCCCAAGGAGCTAGTTCAACAGGTTGATACCAATCTTGTTGAGCATTTGGTTAATTCCAAGCCTGCACATGCCTAATTCAAATCCCCTTGGTAAGGTGCACTAGTCTATGCTGATAGGTTTACCACCAATGCAATCCCCGGAAGCATCCCTTAGATTTTCTGTGGGTTTGTTTTTTTGAAAAAATTGGCATAAATCTAGTGGAACAGAACCTACTTGAAACACACCGACTGCATATTCTCTCGAGCGAAAAAGAAATAAAACCTAATAAACTGATAATATTAATACACCCATAAAAGCTGGTGAATGAGCCTTTAGGGTTTTTCCTATTTTTGTGAGAAAACACTCAATTTTTTGGCCAGAGCTAGATTAAAATTCGTGGGACTATAAAAACTCTTCAACATGTTCCTTTGGGATTCTCAAGTAGAGCACCTACACGAGTGTGCTATGAAACAAAGCCTGGACTAGTTGTGATAAACTCCAGGCATTTTATTCAATGGTGTCAATCCAAATAATGGGATTCTCAAGTAGAGCACCTACACGAGTGTGCTATGAAACAAAGCCTGGACTAGTTGTGATAAACTCCAGGCATTTTATTCAATGGTGTCAATCCAAATAAATAGGTCATATTGTGTAGTGTGTGCCCAGCGTCAAATATATGATAAACTCCAGCATTTTATTCACTGGTGTCAATCCAAATAAATAGGTCATATTGTGTAGTGTGTGCCCAATGTCAAATATAGATTCCAAACATATATCTGAAGAATGGTTATATGCCCAAGTCAAATGAAACATGTATTAAAAAATAATATGAACCCACTTCAAAGGAAAATGGATTTAGCTGTGAAAGAAAAAGAATCGGAGTCGTCTAATGAGGCAGAGGAATTGCCTGGACGGCTAAAAGTGGCCGGAATTGGGCAAAAAATTTCAAAAAATCTTGTAGAGGCATTTTTTGAATCATGTTTTTGATGGTGGAAATGGATTTATCACCATCAAAAACGTTTAGGACACCTAAAATTTTGAAGTTTAACAACTATAACTTGGATTTACAAAAATCTTTGACGGATTTTCTCTAAATATAACCGGAATTTCCATTACTTTCCGAGCAATTCTTCCGGCTAATTAGACTACGACAAAAGAATCGTTACATATAATGAACCACTAGATCCCATAGACTTTCGACCTGCCTTGGGAGTCGGAAGAAGGTTTCCCATTTTCAGATAATTCGTTGTTGGAGAGGCGATTTAACTGTAGCTCTAGTGAACTGTACCCCGGCAAAGTACAATTTCATCATGACATAATAAGAGGAGCCCTGACACAAGCAATCACTGTTTAAAAAAATAAAGTTAGATTATTTTTGGATATAAAGTTAACATCTGTTTAAAAAGATAAAGTTAAATTACTTTTGGATATAAAATTAACATTATACACGTCATTTTAAATTTTGTTTGATCAAATTAAAATAATTCACAATCAACGCATTTGTGAATGCATTATATCCTGGCGTAGCTGGAATAAAAATGGGATTTCACAAAAATAAAAATAAAAATTATTTTAATAAAATAAATTATTTTTAAATATAAGGTTAATATTATACATGTATTTTTTTTAAGATCAAATTAAAATAATTCACAATCAACACATTGTGAATGCATTATATTCTGCGGCCACAGGAATAATAAGGTGTGATTTGACCCAAAAAAAAAATAAAAATTCCAATACTCATCTGTCCCTGACTTATTCTGAGAAACTAGTGAGGAAGAAGCCATTTTTGTTAAAAAAGAAGTGATTAAAAGTTAAAACATAATAACAAATACAACTACAAATAGCCTCGTCTATATAAGCTATCTTTTAACTTAAAAAAGAGGAAGAAGAAGAGAAGTGATTAAAAGTTAAAACATATTAACAAATACAACTACAAATAGCCTAGTCTATATAAGCTATCTTTTAACTTCAAGGTATAATAGATGTCAAATGTCAATTAGTCAGTAATTTTGTCTATGAAATCTATAATTTTAACAGTATGGTAAAATTGTAGACTAAAATATTTGATTTTTTTTTTGCGGAAATAGATTAGAATGATCAAAAACACCGAGCACCTAAATTTCCAAAGATCTACTAGCTGATTTCCAAAAATCTTTGTTGAATTTTTCAAAATCTAGTCAGAATTTCTATTACCGTAATTTTTTATTTTTTTTCAAACATAAAAATCAATAATCAATATATATGTGGAACTATTCATCCATTCATATGCGGGAGTAGTATTTTTTTCCTTTGAAAATGACAACTAATACATATGGAGCTAGCTATCCGTGCTGGAGCAGTATATGTCGCCTATAAAATTTAACCAAATATACTAGTATTTTTTTTCCTTTGAAAATAACAACTAAAATATATGGAGCTAGCTATCCATGCTGGAGCAGTATATGTCACCTGTAAGATTTAACCAAATATACTACCCCTGATAACTCCATATATATAACCTTTGAAGATTGCACAGATGTAAATCGTTAATTGTTCGTTTATTCCTTGTAACGGTTCAAAGTTTATTTTCAGGCTACACACCACGGGGAAGGACTGAAACCTATCAAGAAACAATAAATAGAGACAGCTGCAGTTGATGGATGAGAAGAGATTAAAGATTGACTGAAACCTTTCAAGAAACAATAAATAGAGATAGCTGCTGTTGATGGATGAGAAGAGATTAAAGATTGGCTGAACTCTCGCACAAGAAGTTTTCCCAGGTACACACGCAAGCTACATGACAAAATTAGAAATCGGTACTAATTTAGAATTTAAACTGATCACGTTCGTTCGTGATTCAAATCAGATAGGCGACCGTCGTGGCTTTCCCGTGATCTTACATTTTCTTGTTTCATTTCGCATTCATCTCCATAGCCACTGGTATGATCTGAGAGACTGACGCGGGACAGAATAGTCACTGCCGAACTGCTGCCGAAGCTCACGTACACCATGGATTGGGTGGGTTGTAAGTCCAGCCATTGCCGTATCATCGTCGTCCTTGTGGTGGGGACTCGACGTCAGCTTTAATGTATTGGAGTGCCACCACTTTGCAGTATGTCGTTGTCGTGGGGACTGGACCGAACTGCTAAAATTTTCAAAAAAAAAAAAAAATTGGAGTAATAATGTGTAATTTGAGCCACAAAGAAAAAAAAACTGTGATTCGACAGAAAAAAGTTATTTATTAAATCATTGAATATACCAGTCTTGTATATTAAAAGTGGAATCTACTAGTTATGTGTATTAAAAGAATCATGAAATCATTGTCATGATAAGTTTTTTTTACAAATAGTGATGTGTGATTTCTTATATTTTTAAATTATCAGCATAGATCTATTTTAAATAATGAGCAAAATTTCAATTTTAATCATAAACGGACAGGGTTACATATTATATTGGGCCATAAAAATGAACATATGGACTTATTAATGTTGAAAAGAAATATAATTAATCTTAACATAATGGCCTGTCATATTCACTCTTTAATATTAGTCCATTGGAAATTGGTTGGCAAATTGTGCTCCAAATTTCGTTTAAAAGTTTAGGCTAAATTTCATAATATACATATGACAGTCATTTGAGGTCACAATTTATACAATTTTCTATTATATATTTAAAATATAATTAATTAGCAATTGCACCAAAAGGTGCAAAGGAATGTTGATTAGCATAATGATGTCTCATATTCACTAGTGAACATCGAGTCCATTGGAAAGTGGAAATTAGTGGGCAAATTGTGCTGCAAATTTTGTTTATAATATACATATGACAACCATTTGAAGCCATGACTTGTACAATTTTCTATTATATATTTAAAATATAATTAATTAGCAATTGCACCAAGATGTGAAAAGGAACGCTAATAGGAGGAATGGGCAAATATGGTAGGAAATAATCAAGCGAAATATATGGATAATGAAATACAATCTAAATGTGAGTTGCTTTATATGTTCTAAAAATGGTAGCAGGAGGTTAAATTTAAGGGCAAAGTTACACTAACATAAATGTCTCATAACAATGGCAATCCTTGAACACTGAAACTATGAGGTATCTACCAGCTAAATATGTGACTAACACTTTGGAGAAATGACTTTTTTATTAGTAAGTTATTGCAAAGATAAAAAAAAAAATGGATTTTAGATAGAATTATTGTATCAATGAATGTTGTGAAAGTACTTGTGAAAAGCTTTGCGCCTTTTAAGAAATCTTATGTTAGCATCTCTCTTAAAAGGTCGTTAGATGAATATGACATTTATATATAATAAGCCTTTGCAGAAGGATTGAAAGATTGGTTGAAATGACTCTCCTGAAATCCACAAATGGTTCATCATCTTTAACAAGTAAGAAATGAGACACTTAATTAGATTGATCTCCTAGCATCATGGTGCCCATTATTCTATTTTATACTCTAGTTTGAAGAAACAATTTTGTGACATAGTTCCTAATGTCATTTACGTTGTGTGAGAGAATTATTGAGATACAATAAGAAATTATTGATACATATATTTTTGTACTTCAATATAATGAAAAGCTTTGCAATATTTTATGTGTGGTGTTCCTTGTTCATGGAAACATAATATTCACAAAAAAATGCATAGGAATATTGTGCAAAAAGAAAATTAACAAATTTGGAATTTGGAAATAATAGTAAAAAATATACCTATTTTAATATTAACCTTATGTATATTAATATTTGGAAGCATGCCATTATATTTGACATCTAAGCTTAGCAGCTAAACAAGAAAGTTTTTTTTTTAAAATGATGTTTATAGGCACTGTGAATCAAAATGTGGTTTTGTTGTTTATGAAACTCTTTTACAACAATAATGATTTACCTTAAGAAGAATTTCCCAATACACAATACATTAGCCTTACATTCATTATAAAGTATACTATGAGACATACATAACTGATTAATGATAACGGACAATGATAGATCCCATAGATTGTGCTTTACAATATAGAACAATTGCATCAATTGAGCTTTCAAAATATCATCTTAAACATAATTGATTAATGATATTAAACAATGATAGATCCCACACATTTGTTGATTTACAATATAGAACACTTTCATAGATTGAGCCTCTGAAAGATCATCTTGATAAGTCTGGCATAATATGTAAATGCATATATAATGTTCATATTATTAGGCCCAAAATAAGTAACCTATGTTGTCTTCAAGTTGTCCTAGAAATCATTACTATAGTCTTTTAAAGTCCCTAAAAGGTTGGCAATATTTAATATTAGATAGAACTTTTAACTTTAACAAAACATTACGAGTCAAAAAACTTATAACCATTTGACTTTACATGAAATTCCTAATACTTATTGCCTTTACCAAGAGGAAGAGATTCGAGGGAATACTATTCGCCTTTCTAGATCTTCTCCTAACATTTTCCTAATGCATTGAAAATAATTGATGATTTTTGAAAATTAACTTCCATCCCTATAGCCTTGCCATGAAAGTTTAGAAGTTTATTGTTTTGAGTTATTCCCTAAATTTTACTTGCTTTAAAAAACATTACATCATCTATAAAAGGAAAGTGAGACAATGAAATTGACCTAATTATCTTTATTGTTTTATGATCCATATAATAATGTATTATTACTATTTTTTAAATATAATTTGGTAAAATTTATATTATAAGAAGTTGTAGCTAAGTTGAACAATGAGATATTACAAGAGAGCATTATTTTGAAATAAAACCAACCATGCAAATATATGTTATATTCAAAAACACCTCATTTCAAGACATACTTTTCTATATAATCCAAAAAATTAATACTAGTATATATTCTAAAAAAGACTACTAGGATAAATAAGGTTTTACATAACATAGATAACTAATGAAAAACACATTCATTGTTGGCTTCATCTTGTCCAATAATTGTAAGATGGGATTTCTAAATACCAAAGTCCATGTCCTCTAGCACTTTATGCACAATTTCTTTTTATTTGAGATATTTTGAGGTTGAATTAATGAAGATTCTAAAATTGGAGGCAACCGAGTCTAAGCCTTTACCGAGATTGTAGACCATGTTTCTTTGCATCGGACATTTAGCTTTCAAAACTTGAATTTTCCTCTTATGTTGAACAAGAGTGTCCATTACCAAAACATTATAGGATATAGATTGATGTTCATTCTCATGAACCTTGGTGGCCATTAAGAAAATTGATGTTTTGTTAATATTTATAAATTCCTCATGTATGCAAAGTACTATCTATTTTTTGGACTTCTTTGTAGTCCATGCTAAGTACCTCCAAAAGGCGAGTTGAACCAAGGTTGACCACCACAATGAGCTACCACTAGAAAAACCTTCTACATACTAAGTTATTATCCCACCAGAGTCTTGAATTAATTCATGACAAGCTTCAAAACGCTAGCTACGAGTTATGAATAGCATGTGTGGGGTTTGGAAAAGAAGTGGTGTCATTCACATTCCATTACCCCCTTAATATCACTTGACATCTTGATTGCATTGACATGTGTTGATTGGTGAATTTGTGACATGCCTCCATGCTTGAAAATTCATAAATTCACTTAAGGGATGACTTAAGCATATAAAACCTCATTTTTTTAAAGGATTCCTTCATTCAACTTCATGGTTTCATTTGCAAGACTGTGAGCATGTATATTGAGAGCCCTCAAGACCTAGAAGGAGGTGAACTCCTAGAATCAGAACATCTCTTTTAAGTTTCCACAATGAGTGATAATACTTTGTTATAAAAGGGAGCCTTCTTAGAGTTGATAAAGTTGATAATTATGCTTGAAACACTAATAAAAATCAAAGTCATCCTTCTATTTGTATTTATCTATAGCAATTCATGAGAAAAATATATACCTCTACTTTATTATTTGTTATTATCTCCAAAACTCATACATAATTCAATTTCTAATAAATAATTCCATCCATTCTTACCACCACTAAAATAACATAATTATCAACATAAAAATAATTAATAACTCATATTATCATTTTATACATTTGTTTTGTTAAAACCCTAAAATAACATCATTATCAACATAGAAAAAATTTATAAATCATATTATCAGTGCATACATTTATTTTGTCAAAACTCTATAAAAGACAACTCTATAAAGTATTTTGTTATTTAAAATTTGGAATGCATACTAAATTTAGTTTGTTTAAATTATAAACAATGTGAAATTTATGCATCCCATACTTGTCCATAATACTATTCACTAATAAAATAAGCGTGAAAAAGAACATCATGGCTTATATTTTATTTTTTTCCCTATTCTCTATTTCTCTATATTATATCTTTGCACACCCCAACCTCGTAGAGAAACACTTATTGGCGTAAAAATACAAAGTTATAATACAACTATAGTTTTACCATTCAATTTCAATTTTAATATAAGTAATATAAATTTAAATGACCATTTATTATAACATAACAAAAATAGAATAGAATTTTTTTATGATAAAAACAAAAATATAACACTTATTCCTGAAAACTAAAAAAATTAAGGCCAACGTCTTTCTCAAACGTCCAGATAGGTATACCTTGGTCCATTACAAACGATTTCGTAAGATTTCATATTTTAATAACAAGTTGGTAAATTCTAAGTGTGATTTTACAAGTGAATTTCAGTGTTTCCTTCCAAATAAAGGTACAAGTAACAATGGCAAAATGAGTTCAACTTATCTCAGAATAAAAAATATATCTTTCTAATTTTACAGGTGAATTCCAATGTTCCAATGTTTCTTTCCAAATAAAAGCACCACTAACAATGGCAGAATGAGTGCAACTTATTTCACAGACAAAAAAATATATCTTTCTAATTTTACAGGCGAATGCCAGTGTTTCCTTCCAAATAAAGGCACCAGTAACACCGGCAGAATGAGTGCAACTTATCTGACAGAGTAAAAATATATCTTTTTGTTGGGTTTCAGTAAATATATCTCATCAACATGTATCTTTTAGGAAATTGCTTTCAGGAAATATGTCTCATCGATGTGTGACAGTGCCTCGCTCACCATCGGTTGCTTTACCAATATGTGACAATTACCACCCATAAGTCAAGTAAGTGTTGCCTCATCAACATGTAACAGTTGCCTAGTACATTAACTCAGGGTGCACTAGTGACGGCAGCGGCTAACCAACCTGTCATAGGGCATTAAATGCCCGGGGAGATGCAGGCTGGATAGCCCGCATACACGCGAATTCGGAAACTGGGCACTAAATAAGAAATGGGAATTCGCGTGTATGCGGGCTATCCAGCCTGCATCTCCCCGGGCATTTAATGCCCTATGGCAGGCTGGTTAGCCGCTGCCCACTAGTGACAATGAACAATCATAATCTTCTAGTGTAAGTCTCAAATTTTTACGTCCAAGACATTTGCCTTTCCTTACTAAGGAGGGGCTAATATAAAAATCTGTGAGTTACTATTATTTTCTTCACATTATTTTGTCTAACCAATTATATTATATTGATTCCATGCAATAAGTCACCAAAACACAAAAATGAGAGTGATCTTAGGGTGATTGGATGGGCTATACATGGTGTTGAGGATGTGTTGCACACTATTTCATAATGGTTTGAGGATGGCTTCTCACTTCTTAAACTTCAATAGGTAAATTATATGGGCCTTAATGCCACTCTCCAACTTATTAAAAACAACTTTTCTCAAGTTTGTTTACATATTTTATTATATTTTGCTCAGTGAGAAGGGTAGAGGTGAGATGTTATGTCATGTGGCCTAATGTGCATTAATTGCAGGATTTTGAGCAGTTTTTGGCTAATTTAAGTGCACGAATTCGAAGTAGATGAGCAAGGGGGATTTTATGAGATTGGGCCTCCCTCCTTAACTCTTCAATCACTCAAAGATTCCTCCACCAGATCTCATCAGCGCGGAATTACAAGAAGCCAAGCCAAGCCCACTGAGTTCATTGGCAGCCAAGTGAGTGATAGTTGAAGACAAGTTAATCTTGAGCTTGGGAGCCAAGAATCCCTAATTTTAAGGAAGTTGTTGGTAGCTTTAGTTGTATAAATAAGAAGGCCTAATACCTCATTAGGATTCGACTTTTTATTGTAGCCAAGAGGCAATTTCGAGCTTAAGATATTGTGATTGTTATTTTCATGTACTTTTGACATTTTGGTGATAATGAAAAAGGTTTCTTTGATCCAGCATTGAATTGACTTAGAGGGATTAAGCTCTTGGGTTAGGGCCCAACCCTAGCAGCAGAGGTTCCTCTTTTTTTTTTACATGTATCCTTAGATTAGAATCATAGATTAGCTGCTAAAATTATTTATGTTTTGTTTAATTTGCAAGTCTTTGAATGATTGGTT
The DNA here is from genome assembly GCA_031772625.1 of Pinus tabuliformis. Taxonomy (NCBI): domain Eukaryota; kingdom Viridiplantae; phylum Streptophyta; class Pinopsida; order Pinales; family Pinaceae; genus Pinus; species Pinus tabuliformis. Next base: position 590,254,735 of record CM062810.1, read on the forward strand.
ATTTTTTCTTCCATTAGTTGGATAAGTAGATCAATGTTACAGTAGTGAAAGAAAAGACTTCAGAAAATCTTGTGAGAGTGGCCTCATCCTCATCTCCCTCATGGGATTATTGTTTGAGGGCCCCACACTCACAACCCCAAAAAAAGAGTTATCTTTTGGTTATTACATAGCTTAGGGTTTCTTGTTGAGTAGGCCATTGTTCATGATTTATTAGAAGCACTTGCACTTTTAATTTTGGTTTCCTAACTCTGTTGTATATTAGAAAGCATTCCATTCCATAGATTTGATCCACTAGCCATCAATATATTAGTTTATTAAATTCAACTCATATTTTCCACATTTACATAAAATTGTGCATAAATGAAGAAATGGATATGTGTTGTTGCAGGTGTTGTTGATCTGCAGGGAGAAATCATTCCACCAGCCTCATCTAAGTCTTCTCCACCTCTCACCAAACCCTACCAACCATCAATTCGGATTTCTGGTTTGTAACCACTGTGGACAACTACCTTTGAGCAAATCCAACCATCCTGAAGAGTTGGGTTGATCCTTCGGTAGTGTGCAACTTCCCCATACCTTATTCCATCATCATACACCTTCCCAACACTTCATTTCACCTTCCCTACCTTCCTATAATTTTCAACTAAGTTAATTATAGTAAACTAGGACATCATGTAGTAACTATAGGAAATCCTATGGCAACTACAAAAAACCCTATAGCAGCCTATTTTAGACTATTTTGGGTAGAAATAATGATAAGAGCCTAGGGTAGGCCTTCCACTTGACCTCCATACCCCTCAATACCATTTTTTACCAATTTTCCCATACCTTTCTCCCCTCCAAAAGATCAACTTGATTAGTTTAACATTTACATTTTTGAATTGAAAAACCAAAAGATTCTTTTATGCAATATTTAGCTAGTGCATGGATATATCAGTCTTAACAATATTAGGATCATTTCCATGCCTACTTAGTCTAAATAACTAGATGATAGAATGCAAGGTTAAATTAGGGATCTTTTGCAAGTAATGTGTGTTAATTCTAGATAGGTGATTTCATTTCATTTTCATAGCACTTGCTATTGAACACTCTCATTTCCTTAACATAGGCAACATTTTCTTTATGTATTAAAGATAGCTTTACATTCACTGTCAGTAGTCAACCTCCTTCTAGTCAATAGAAGACTAGTTTAAAAAACCCTAGTGGTCTATCGCCCCAGTTAAAAAGTGACAAGAGTAGATTGTTGCATCTGTTGTGCATATAGGGCTGTCACGTCCAAGTTTGTACAAACCCCAGGTTGATAAAGTAAAGTTGGTCACACTAGGAGTTGTAGCATCCTTGCTACACTACTAGGGTTCATCAATTTTTGGTGCAGTTGTCGGGGAGGTGTCTAGGTAGATGTGATTTTTGCTTTCCTTTCCATTTGGCATTCAGTAAATATCTGTAATTCCTTCTTTCCTTTTGTTTTGCATTCAATAGATAGGTGTAATTTATGCTTTATTTCCATTTTTCAAGTAGTTTCATTTAGCAAATAGTTGCAATTTCTGCTTTCTTTTCATTCTGCAAGTAGTTCCATTAAGCAAATAGTTGCAATTTTCGCTTTTTTTCCATTCTGCAAGTAGTTCTATGAAAACCCTAAAAAAAGACCAACCTTCCTTCTTCTTTAGTGGTTGTGAGCTAGAGGACCCATTAGGTGAACAACCAAAGATATTTGAAGAGCTAATTGGGGAAGAAGAAGAAGAAACCATTCCACCAACCTACACCATGGCTGAAAATAGAAATGGGATTGAAAACATAAATGGAGCTGAAAACAAAATTGGGGGTGCTTTTCCCATCAAAGAAACTAATGGAGATGCTAGGATGAAAAACATGAGTCCCTCTACCCTTACTCACTTCCATGGCTTAACCTCAAAGGACTTTGATACCTTTTTGTTTGAGTTTGCTATCATCTACAGAACTTATCATTATACCTCTAATGACCTAAAGTTGAAGTTGTTCCCATCCACCCTTAAGGATGCAACCTTCTGTTGGTTCATGGGTTTACTTGGGGTACTTGGGGACATCATCACTACATGGGCTCAGACGCAACAAGCCTTCAACAACAAGTACAAGGATTATTGTAGGTCCAAAGAAACCAAAGAGGAAATCTTTAGAATGTCCTTGGGACATGATGAGTCTTTGGAAGATTATGAGGAAATGTTCCAAGTTAGCTACAAAAGGGCTAGAGGTGCCCTCGATCCTAAATCACTCAAGCTAGTCCTTCTTAGAGGGATTAGGGAATATCTCCTAGAAACCTTAAACATGGTATCGGGAGGGGACATCTACCAGTTATCTTATGATGATATCAAGACAATTTTCAAAAATCATTCTAGGGTAGCCAAAAAGAAGGGTAGGGCTAGTCAAGCTTTGGCTAGTTCATCCTCCTCCAACACATCCATCAAAAGTGAAATTGGGAACATGTTGGAAGACTTTAAGAGTGAAATGTTTCATACCCTTGCTCTACAAATGGACACCATGCAGATCAAGAGGAAGTAGGAGGAAGAAGAAAGATCATTAGTTGTCTTTTTCCCTAGATTCACTAAGAGGCACCCTAGAAATGAATGTCCATTGAACCTTATAGAGATCTGATCAGTCTGTGAGGAGAACCACTCCACATACAAGTGCCCTTCTCTGCCTAAATTGAAAGTTGTGTATCAAGGACTTGAAGGTGTGACTGAACAAATCTGTTATATAAACCAAAGGAGGCCTCAAGCACCTCAACCATACTAGCAAGGCATACAAGGGGCATCTTATTCATATTACAACCCTAACCATAATGCATAAATTCCACCTTGGTTTCCTCCTGCTCATCGTTCATGGTCCACACCTTCTCCTTGGTATTTTGCACCTCAATAGCATTACCAGCTTGCCAATCAATCATTTTGACCATATGATCCCCCACAACCTCAGTGGAATACACCATCACAGGGGTGGAGGAACCCATACAACCAATCTCCAGCCTTACTGCTTCCACCTCCATCGCAACCACAACTCCTTCACCTTGATCCACCTAAGCAACCTCAAATGCTTGCTCAGCCAAATCCGAATCCAAACAACAAACATGCATAACAGATTTATAGTGGAGCTTTCCTATGCTTTGGAAATTCAAGAAATCAACATCAGATCTGGAAGAGTGCTTCCAGATAATCAACCTCCATCACCACCCAAGGAGCTTGAAGAGGAAAATGAAGAGAGTGTTCCTCAATCCAATCCACCTCATTTTCCTAAGAGATTTATCCATCCTAGCTAGCACACCCCAGAAGAGACTGAACTTCTGGGTGAATTGAAAAACTTGTGTGTTAAAATATCACTCCAAGCTATCAATGATGTCCCGATCTATAACAAGTTAATCAAGGAGAAATGCTTCAAACATCCTTGGAGGAGAAAGAAAGACACCCCTACCACTAATGTCATTGGACAGATGTGTAACTTAATGTTGTGGTGAGTTATTTTCCCGAAGTATCTAGACGTTGGAAGTCCTATTGTAGATGTGCACATCGATGGCATCATTGTCCCCCATACCTTGATGAATCGTGGGGCTGCCATAAACGTGATGACTAAGGAGACTATGCTTAAACTGAATCTTCAAGGATCATTAAGGAAGACCCCAACAATCTTGTAGCTTGTAAACAAATTCGCAGTAGCTCTTGAGGGAGTTTTTGAGGATGTGATGGTATCCATTGATTCCTGGGAATACCCTGATACCTTCTTAGTTCTCCAACCTAAGACCAAGTTCAATGGTTATTCTCTCATCCTTGGAAGGCCATGGTTAGCCACTAGTGATGCTTATAGAAGTTTCAGGGTTGGGAATATGACCATTAAAAATGGGCATTTGTCTAAACAATCCTCTTGCTCAACCATATCTAGAGCATGACTTACCTTTATGGTTGGAAGAAGAGGAGGAAGATGAGGTCTACTCTGCTACATCTTACCCAATATGTACCCTAGATGCTACTATAGGAGGAGGGAAACCTGACGAAGATGACCTGATTGATCAAATCCTCTAGAATCAGCCCCAACACCATGTCTCTTAATGAGTTAGTAAATAAATTTGAAGATAACCCTTGGACTAATTTGTGCCTAGCTGACTCAAGTCCTACTCATGTCAAGATGATAAAATTTTATCCAGATATAACATTGAAAATCAACCCCTCTCTGCACATTACGAAAATGAGTTATGTGACATGCTAAGAGAGCATTTGGATTCCCTTGCCTGGAGTTATTAGGAAATGAAGGGAGTGCACCCTTAAGTGTGTACTCACCAAATTTACATCAAGGAATGTTGCAAGCTAGTGCATCAACCTCAGAGGAGAATGAACCCAACCCTCAAAGGCATAGCTAAAGAAGAATTGCAAAAGTTGTTGGATGCAGGGTTCATTTACCCCATCTCAAATAGTGAGTGGGTGTCTCCTATGGTTCTAGTCCCAAAGAAGAATGGAAAATGGAGGATCTGTGTGGACTATAGAGAGTTAAACAATGCCACCAAAAAAGACCATTTCCCACTAACTTTCATTGATAAAGTCTTGGATGGTCTTGCAAGAAAGAAGTTATTCTCTTTTTTGGATGGATTCAATGGTTAAAATTAGATCCAGATCAACCCAGAGGACCAAGATAAAACCACCTTCACTTGTCCTTGGGGTACCTTTTCTTATAGGGTCCTTCCTTTTGGATTACGTAATGCCCCTACCACTTTTCAAAGGGAAATCCTGAGCATATTTGCAGAGCTAGTCCATGACTCTGTAGAAATTTATATCGATGATTTCACTCCCTATGGGTGTGATTTCTTGGAGGCTCTCTCTAACTTGGGGAAAGTATTAAAAAATGCATTGAAATGAACCTATCCCTTAATCCTAAGAAGTGTGAGTTCTTAATGAATGCAGGGACTGTTCTAGGTCACTCAATATCCCAGGAAGGACTACAAGTGGACCCAAATAAATTTGTTATCATAAAGAGGGTCCCTACTCCTCAGAAGCAGAGGGATGTCAGAAGTTTCTTTGGCTTAGCTGGATATTATAGGAGATTCATAAATGACTTCAACAAAGTAGCCTCACCTTTGTTTGGACTATTGGCCAAGGACTCTGAATTTTTCTCATAAAAAAACTACCAAGAGGCCTTAGAAACCTTAAAGGACAAGTTGACTACTGCACCTATACTCCAAGGCCCAAATTGGGCTCTTCCTTTCCACATCCATGCTGATTCCTCTGACAAAGCTATAGGAGAAGCTCTAGGCCAAATAGATGACAAGTTTCCTTATACCATTTATTTCATCAGCAAAGATCTGTCCAAGGCTGAATTGAACTATACTGTGACTGAAAAAGAGCTCCTAGTTGTTTTCCATTGCTTGAATAAATTTAGACATTCCATCATTGGTTACCAGACCTTTGTACATACTAACCATGCCATTATTAAATATTTGATGAACAAACCTGATGTGAATGCCAGAATTATTAGATGGTTTCTTTTATTACAACAATTTGATCTAACTATCATTGATAAGCCTGGTAGAGAAAATGTAGTTGCAAATTTTTTGTTTAGACTTGCTTTGCCTGCAGGTGAGGAAGGAATAGTTGATGATCAGTTGCCAGATGAAATTTTATTTTCTATTTCAATTCTCTCCAAGGAAAAATTTAAGGATGGGAAATTTTCTTGAAGTTTAAAAACATTGGCGAATCTCACTAATCCACAATATGCAAACTATAAAATGATTATTGATATATTTGTAAAATTATTAAAATTTATAATGATTTTATATATAATCTCTATATAATGTTGGCGATTTTTAAGGTAAAATAATTTTATATTCTAAAATTTGGGCGAGTCTTCTTTTATAAAAATTGGAAATTGGTTAATCGTTTTTATGGAAAAATCATGGAAAATTAGCCCACTGGGCGAACATTAGCCCCTAAAATTTTCCATGTTTCTCTCTCCATGGTTTGCTGACATAGCCATATACTTAGTGGCTTCAGACTTCCCTCCAAATCTATCCTCCAAGGAAAGGAGCAAAATTATAATAAAAAGTGCCCCATTCACTTGGATTGGGGGCAATCTCTTTAAGCTAGGCCCAGATCAAATTTTGAGGAGATGTGTCAGGGAGGAGGAAGTCTTTGACGTCCTTCTAGACTATCATGATGGGCCTTGTGGAGGTCATTTTGCATCCAAGAGGACAACCTTCAAGGTATTTCAAGCTGGCTACTATTGGCCCACTCTCCACCAAGATGCAAGAAGATACACCAGTCAATGTGACCAGTGCCAAAGAATGGGGAAACCTACTCCCAAGTATGAAATTCCTTTGCAAATTTAAGTGACTCTTGATCCATTTGACAAGTGGGGCATGGATTTCATTGGGCCCACTGATCCATCATCAACGCAGTAGATAATTGTGTGCACTGATTATTTGACAAAGTGGGTTGAAATGAAGGATTTCAAGGTAGAAACATAAGAGAAAGTGGCTGAGTTCTTAAGGGAGAATGTGTTTTACAAGTTTGGGTACCGTAGAGAGCTATTCACTGATCATGGCATTCAATTCACCTCACACCTGATTGAAAATGGTTGATTCGGCATAAGATCAAGCATAGGAAGTCAACTACTTATCATCCTCAGGCCAGTGGACAATTAGAGGTTACCAACAGAGCATTGGAAGAAATTATCACAAAGGTTGTGAGCAGCAACAAAAAAATTTGGGCTAGCAGACTAGTGGAGGCCACTTGGGCCTATAACACAGCCTCGAAGACAATCACTAGCTTCACCCCTTATGACTTGGTCTATGGGAAGAAGGCTCTGCTCTCCATTGAGTTTGAGTACAACACTTTGAGAATGGAAGCACAACTGGATTTGGATGTTACAAAGGAAAAACAAGAGAGGTTGCTTCATCTCAATGGTTTAGATGAATTAAGAATGCAGTCCCTCCTCTACAAAGAAGTGAGGATGTGCAAATAAGGACCATTGATGAAGAACGTATCCCCTTGTTGGTCAATGGATATTAATTAAAAGAATATAAGAGACCTTTGTCAAGGGAATATTTCATCAGAATCATTAGTAAGGAAGCGAATGTGCTTGGAAGTGTCTCAGCCTCCAGCTCACCAAATTCTTGAAGACTATTTTATTTTTGAAATCAATGAAAAAAAGAAAAATCACAATAAGGGACTTAGGTGAAAACATCTATGAGGAACTCGAGGCCAACATTTGGGTTGAAAACCTCCTTGAGGCAATGCAAGAGTGAAAAAAGGAAAATAAAAAGATCCCTGGGTGAAAACCTCCCTTGAGGCGCTTAGGACATGTAGACATATTGAAAACCTCCTTTGAGGCGACTTGTGTGTCTTTTAAAAACAAAAATCAAAAAAGCAAAATGACATGGTAGGGACCTCAAACCTACCCATGTGATTTTTGCAAGTTTTTAAAGGAAACAAAGGACTCAGAGTTAAGAGGTCAGAAAGCCAAGAAACACACCATTCTTCCTTCATTCACTTCATATCTCCCATGCCTACGATGTATTCATCATCCATCCTCACTTCCAAGTATCAAAAACCAGTTTGTATGCAGTTTTCTGACTTCTACAGGGTTTCCTGTAGTTACTACAGGAGTTTCTTGTAGTACTATAGGATTTTCTTGTAGTACTACAGGATGTCCTAAAACTCCACAGGAATAAAATTCTAATTCGGAAATGATGATGTAGGCTTGCTCAAGGTTGAAAGAGGGGACCATACACCTCACCACCTCTCACCCAATGCCAATTCATGACCATACCACCCTCTATGTCCATAAAAAAAAAACCACTAAGAAAAATATAAAATTACAAAAAAATAGAAAAAAAGAGTCCAAGGGCCATGCCATCACTGGCCTCACTCACTTACCACTCCATCTCCTCCATTTACATCCTTCCACTCATACATCACTGCCCATTCCTCCTCCAAGTGAAAAAATAAAAGAAAAAATGATGAAAAAGGCAGCTATAGGATTTCCTATAGTAACTACAAGAAACCCTGTAGCAGCCTGTGCTCTCACAACAATAGTTATCCATGCATTCTCCTTCAACAACAAGGCAAGAAAAGAACTCCATCACCCCTGAAAAAACTAGGACTCCCATCAAGAGCTTAGCAGTAACAACAACAAGACCCATCACCTGCACACAAAACCAAAGAGGACAACCACATCAACATGAATTCATATAGAGAAAAATGACCAAGGAAAAGCATTTACCTGAGCAAAAAGAAGCACAACAGAGTCACCCTCCAGCATGCAACAACCAAATGAAGGAAGGCACAGGTATGGCACCTCATCTAAAATCTTGCCTAAGTATGATATAGTAAAAGTGTAAGAATATTAAAAAGTCGATTTTATAAGTTGGAGGTGGCCAGTTAACTTGGCCACCCTCAATTTGAAAAAAAAAAAGTGAACTCCTAGTCAGCCTGACATGTGGCAACATCACATGAAGAAGAATGAGTTGAAAAGGTGGCCGAGTTAAGTTATGTGAGAGTGGGTGATGATTACGAGGAGAGGTTGCATGATAACTAATGACAAACCAATGTCCCAAAGAGTAAATCTCGTACACTTCCAACCAATACATCACTCCAAGGAGTCAACCATAAAAAGAAAATACTCCAAAATCTCATGCACCATTTATTCATTTCTAGATCAGGGAGGACTGGGACCACCTTGGAGAGCCATTGAGAAAGCAAACCTATTTCAACCACCCTATAGGAAACAACAATTATAGGAACTACATGGAGCTACAGAAAGAGTGAAATTCACCAAGAACGCTAAAAGGTGCATAGGGTCTAGCTGCTCAAAAATTTTCCTCATCCAAATCATCGTAGTGAAAGATAGGGGGCGCATATCTCCTATGCTTTGAATTGATAGCTAGGAACAGGAAAATTTGAGATTTTAAGTGATTACAGTGGGCTTGAGAGATTTAAAATAATTGTGAACAGTTTGAAAGTTGTTTGGAGATAGGGAGAAATTGCAGCTATCCACCACTACTATAAACTCTCAGTCAACCTAAAAACTAAGGCCACCCTACCAAAGCCCCTACAGTTAACCAACCAGCAAAGGAACATGGCAGGAGGGTTTAACATAAGGGAACCCATAGAGACATCTAGGATACACCTCCATCCCTCTATGGTAGAAATATTTAGAAGACATAATTGTTTGGGATTTTTTGAGTTGCTCAGAGGGTATGATGATGATGTAGCTCAAGAATTTTCCATGGCACTTACCCTCAGGCTAGGATTAGTGCTACTACTGTGGTAAGAGGATTGTCAATTACAATTACTCCTGAAGTAATTAGTAGAATCACTACACTTCCTCAAGGGATGCCATGGAGAAAGGAGGATAAGGCTACAAGAAGTTTGGCAAAGAAAAACTTCTTCTTAAGGGATGAAGAGCCAATTGAAGACAAAAATGGGACAAGAAGGGAAAGCCTTCCCTACCCGGAATGAGGTGGGCTATCATATTCTCAAATATATCTCTTGTGAAGGGAGACTCAGTTTAGTCTATGGATATCAATTTAGACTCCTCCATGAGTTGAGATTTAGGGAGGGGATACATGTTGACAGAAGACTCAGTATACCCTACTTCTTGCTGCAATCAATAATAGACATTAGCTTAAAAGTCCAAGAGGGAAAACATCAACAATTGGCACACCATGGAATCATTAAGCTAATACTAGAGAATGCCCTGAGCCAGCTAAGAAGCCCCATTCAATGGTCCACATTCAAAGACATGGACAGAGAGGTTGTGATTGAAATACAATCTCGTGAATATAGGGAGAATACATCTAGTGCTGAAGAGGAGGCAAAAGAAGAACCCGAGGAGGAAGCAGAAGAAGAACCTAAAGAGAAGAAGAAGAAACTGAATAAGATGAAGAGGAGAACGGTGAAGATAAAGAATAGAAGGAAGAAGCAAGCCCTGAGGAACACACCAAGGAAATGGAGGAATCTCCCAAGTTGTCTCTTCAGCCAACAGAGAGGGAGGCAATTGTTGCCTTGACTACCCTAACCACACATGTCAAGACAAAAGGGAAAATACAAAGGCAGGATCCCCTCTATTTCAAAACAAGGAGGAGCACTAGGATCAAACAAGGCAAACCAAAAGCACCTACTAGAACTCCAATCATCATTGAGGACTCGCCAAAAGAGCAAGAACATTTAGTTTCCCTGGAAATAAAAGGTGAAGAGGGCACATCAAAACAAGCTTCCCCGTAGTCTCCCATCACCTATGTTAGGAGGCCTGTCACCAGGTCAGAATCAAAAAAGCAACACAAGGCACCTTTGACCCCATTTCAGAAAGGAAAAATCCTTCTACAAGAAAATCAGATAGTCCTATAGGAAACTCTATCAGCACTACAGGAAACACAAAAAAATCAACCGGAAGGACAATAAGGGTAGAGGGAAGGCAAGGAAGTAGCAACACAAGTACAGGAGGGGGAAGAGTCTCCAGAGACAGAGAATCCCAAGAGCTGCAGGAACCTAGCTTAGAGCCCAATCTAAGCTCTTATTACATATTCATTGAGGGAGGCAGAGTAATACCACAAAAATTTGTCATCCCTCTCTTCTTTGAGCTTGAGAAGAAGAGAGGAAGGATACGCCACTGGATACAAATTGTCAAATCAAAGAATGTAGAGGATGTGGGCCATATGGAAGATAAGCTACTAGAGATGGGCAGAGAGTTGAGTAGGATAAGAGACAGGGAATGAATTATGAGATCTCAACTAGAGGCAGAAAACACATGGCTAAGGAGAGAGTTACAGGAAAAAGACAACCAATTAGCCACCATGGAAAGCCTCTCCATGAAGGCACTCCAGTGTAGGATGCCACCAAAATCATATTCCTTGTACCTCAAAGATCAATGGCTACAATTTCAGATAAATACACTAGCACAATGGGGGACTATGCCTTTCCAAGACTATAGGCAATTCATTGAGCTATGTGACAAAATCACCCTAGAGGATAAGGCCAAGATATCTAAATTCTACTTACACAACTTGGCCTTAACAGACTTGAATGTGTGGGACCCCAATGCAAAGTTGGGGGACTTACAACTAATGGCCCTTGCATCATGGATGAGTCATGAGGAGGCTAGGGCTGAGTAGGTGAAGAGGGTGTTTGAAAGAGAAGAAAAATATCCCCTTTACTTCAGAGAAGAACATATCAACTCTATGGTTGTTATTAACGCCCACAACATCATCGCTAATGATCCCAAACTTGCACCAAGATACCTAACTACACAAGAGCAAGAAATTGCACAGTTTGAGAACTCCTCGAGATTGCTAGGGAATGAAAGCCAGCAAGCATGCCAAAGGAGATCAGGTACCCTACCATACAACCTAAGGTTCAGGGTGTATCATTCCATGAAAGGATGAGAAATGCACTAGAAATGACCCCATTGTATAAGATGCACTACAGAGACTCAATCAATTGGATTGGTTTAAAACTCAATCCACCTTTGCTATTGGGTATGCTAGAAAGTGGAAAGGCGGAAGAGGAAAGAAAGTAGTGGGAGGAAACAAAAAATCATGCAGGGTTTTATCCACAAGAGGAAACTCCATAAACAGAGGCTCGAGATGTCAGAGAAGCCACAAGAGCTATGAAAGACATGGACATAGACTAAGTTGCTCAGACGATGAGCAACACTTTCAGTAGGGGGTGATGATGAGGCTCATCAATAGGTAAATTATATGGGCCTTAATGCCACTCTCCAGCTTATTAAAATCAACTTTTCTCACATTTCTTTACATATTTTATTATATTTTTTTAGTGAGAAGGGTAAAGGTGAGATGTTATGTCATGTGGCCTAATGTGCATTAATTGCAGTATTTGGAGCATTTTTTGGCTAATTTAAGTGCATGAACTCGAAGTAGATAAGAAAGAGGGATTTTAGGAGATTGAGTCTCCCTCATTAACTCCTCAATCACTCGAAGACTCCTCCACCCGATCTCATTAGCTCGGAGTTACAAGCAGCCAAGCCCATCGAGTTCATTAGCAACCAAGCGAGTGATAGTTGAAGACAAGTTAATCTTGAGTTTGGGAGCCAAGCCTCCCTAATTTTAAGGAATTTTTTGGTAGCTTCAATTATATAAATAATAAGGCCTAGGGCCTCATTAGGATTTGACTTTTTAATTGTATCCAAGAGCCAATTTCGAGCTTAAGATATTGTGACTATTATTCTCATGCATTTTTTACATTTTCGTGATAATGAAAAGGGTTTCTTTGATCTAGCACTCAGTTGAATCAGAGGACTGAAGATCTTGGGTTAAAGCCCAACCCTAGAATCAGAGGTTCCTCTTTTTTTTCTACATGTATCCTTAGATTAGAATCATAGATTAGCTGCTGAAATTATTTCTATTTTGTTTAATTTGCAAGTAATTTAATGATTGGTTAGTTTTGTTTCCATTAGTTAGATATGTAGATCAGTGTTAAAATAGTGAAAGAAAAGAATTCAGAAAATCTTGTGACGGTGGCCTCATCCTCATCTCCCTCATGGGGTCATGGTTTGAGGGCCCCACTCTCACAACCCAAAAAATAGAGTTATCTTTTGGTTATTACATAGCTTACGGTTTCTTGTTGAGTAGGTCATTGTTCATGATTTCTTAGAAGCACTTGCACTTGTAATTTTGGTTTCCTAAGTCTGTTGTAGATTAGAAAGCATTCCATTCCATAGATTTGATCCACTAGCCATCAATAAATCAGTTTCTTAAATTCAACTCATCTTTTCCACATTTACATAAAGTTGTGCATAAATGAAGAAATTAATGTATTGTTGCAAGAGTCACTGATTTGCAGGGAGAAATCATTCCACCATCCTCATCTAAGTCTTCTCCACTTCTGGAAAATCCCTACCAATCATCAATTCACATTTTTGTTTTGTAGCCACCGTGGACAACCACCTTGAGCAAATCCAACCATCCTGAAGAGTTGGGTTGATCCTTGGGTAGTGTGCACCTTCCCCATACCTTATTCCACCATCATACACCTTCCCAACACTTCCTTTCACCTTCCCTACCTTCCTATATCTTTCAGCTAAGTTTCCTATAGTAAACCAGGAGATCCTATAGTAACTACAGGAAATCATGTAGCTACTACAAGAAACCCTGTAGCAACTTATTTTACACTATTTTTGGTAGAAATAATGATCAGAGCCTAGGGTAGGCCTTCCACTTGACCTCCATACCCCTCAATGTCATTTTTGACCAGTTTTCCCATACCTTTCTCCCCTGCAAAAGATCAACTTGATTAGTTTAACATTTACATTTCTAAATTGAAAAACTAAAAGACTATTTTCTATAATATTTAGCTAGTGCTTGCATATATCAATCTTAAAAATATTAGTATCATTTCCGTGCCTACTTAGTCGAGATAACTAGATGATAGAATGCAAGGTTAAATTAGGGCTCTTTTGCAAGTAATATGTGTTAATTCCTAGATAGGTGATTTCATGTCATTTTCATAGCACTTTTTATTCAGCACTCTCATTTCTTTAACATAAGCAACATTTTCTTTCTACATTAAAGATATCTTTACATTCACTGTCAGTAGTTAGCCTTCTTCTAGTCAGTAGAAGACTAGTTTGAAAAATCCTACTGGTCTATCACCCCAGTTAAGAAGTGACAAGAGTAGGCTATTGCATCTCTTGCCTCCAAATTTGTATGAACCCCAAGTTGATAAAGTAAAGTTGGTCACCCTAGGAGTTGTAGCATCCGTGCTGCAACACTGGGGCTTATCAAAGGTGCCCTCAACACATTGATAGATCCTTGTCTAAAACCATTCCCATGAAGCCTCAAAACCTAGCATGAAGGTGTTGTCAGCTATAACAACCACACCCTTGATGGCTTGGTTCTCACCACAAAGGTGTTGTTAGTTGCAACCTTTTCAAAAAAAGCTAAGATGGTTGTGGAAATTGCTTCTTAAACCTTATCATGGGAAGAAAGGTTCTTGGTATTTTTTTTGTATGTTCAAAACGGAGTTCATTAGGCATGGGAATGAATTCATAGTGAGCCCTAAACCCGAGAAGCCATTTGTTTATGGATATTGGAAGGGAATGAAAGTTTTTTTATATGGGTAAACATTAATTTTTTAATTTATTGTAGGAAATTATAGTTTGGATTTTGCAGTCTTGGAAGTGTTCGGGAATCCTGAGAAGCCGATGAAAACGGGGAGAACAATAAACAGAAGGTGGACCATAGGCCTACTTATACTAATTATGAACATTCTGTGAAGCACATTAAAAAATGAAGCATGCGAGTTTGGTGATAATGGTCAAAATAGTAGGGCTTATCTAGAACTCGCTGATCTTGTTTTAGTATCCAGAATCTCAAGGAGCTTTTCCTGAGATGAAATTAGACCAATATTAAGGGAAAATGGGTAGGATGATTCTGGCTCTGATGAATTCTTTGCCCAAAGATGGTAAGTCTATATGTGGATGTTGTTTAGTTTTTCTGATATGAATTAATGCTAGAATTCAATGTAATGTAGTACTAACATTGAAGGTTTTTATTTTGGCGTTAAAATTAGTACTGATCTGATGATGTATGGACCGCTTAATTCTTTCCCTGTGTGTGGTGGAAACCTTGAATTTCAAGGGTTTAATTATAGATATCCCATGGGTTTTATTTCTGAATGGATTAAGTGCAACTACACCATTCAAACTGCACGTAGGAAGAATTGATTATGGGTTAATATTCCCAGTGCTTTTAATAATGAATTTCTCTCTGAGATGATTTAATGATGGGATGATTTACATTTGAAAGAAGAGTTTTATGTTTTATTGATGGTTCAATTGTCAAGGAAGCAACAAGATTTGAACCCGTGCCCTATCAAAGAATCGCTTCCCGAAGGCAAGCCATTCTTTGGCATGACCATTTCATTTTCAGATAAAATGTCATGTCCTTTGGTTTCCCTTAAATCCCATCAATTTTTTTTCTGATATACAACGCGAAACATTTAAGTAAGCATTCTTTCATATTATGCAGTTTGGTTCCATTTTTTTCTGTTCAGTTTTAGGATTAGTATCTATGATTTCAATCCAAATTTAGTAATAGTATGGATCTATGTTGCAACATCTATGGAAGGAACAAATTGAGAATAATGGAGGAATGGTTGTCACTATTATCACAAATGGTTATATGGTTAGATAATTCAATTTGTGCTATTGAGTTTTAGCAGTAGGGTGAACTTAATTTGAATGCCCATGTTTGAAGGCTTTAATGGATTCACATTATTTCTATATGTTCTTTAGGTGTAGATTGTGTTGTTGTGACAGAAAAGGAACGGTTGAAGGGAAGCTATGCTAAAGTAGGACATGTAAAGTAAATTGATCTCCCAACTTTAACCTTGTTAGAATTTTAATTGGTGATATAATGGATATTGTGTTCCCTTGCATTGTATCTGATTTTGTCTAAGATATTATTTTCCCTACAGGGAAAAATGAATCCTTGTTGATAGGGAATCATGGTTAAATAATAGTAGTAATAATCAAAAGGTGTAGTCTACTGAGAGTTATGAGATAATGACTAATCTAGTAGTAATAATCAGAAGGCTCTACTGAGAGTTATAAGATAATGACTAATCTCCTTGGAAGGCATGAAGTTACTTGCACTGAACGAACCACAGATGAGGAAGATGCAGAGTCATTGATGACAAAGGTATATTTTAAGCTATATACTTTGATATCACAATTTGCGGATGACGGTAAAATTTTTATGTTTCTTATAGTGATGATATATAAGAATTTACCCCTGGAAATTTTTCTTTTGCAGCTAAAACTCTATGAAAAGAGGGGAGTTTACAAGGACTCCGGATTAAGAGATAAAGGTGGATTTATTCTGCAAAGGGATAGCCTTTTATACAACTGTGACTTCTCTGTTTTTTATCAGGCCATTGGTTTGAATAAGTGCATTGGCCTTCCAACCCTTTATAATAGTATGGTTGTTTCTAGAATTAGTGATATCAGTATTTCATTTCTATACTTTTGAATAACACTATCTTTTCGTAGCTACTATGTGATGCAACTGATTGGCGTGCCAAAAGTAGCGCTATACCTATAATTTAAGAGAAACAAAGTAGGTGATGACACCAACACCCAAGAGAGAAATGATCAAAGAACAAACATTGAAGAAGTTATCAATGAATTCATACAACTCAACTATTTGAAGAATTGACAGGGAATGTATTCAATCCATGGGAATGAGAAAAGAAGTTTGCTTAGAAACGCTTAAAGTCTTACCCCATTGATGTAGTAAGGAGTACCATTCTAATACTATGGAGTTACTGATAACAATCAAAAGGCAAAGTTACTAGCACTATGGGGCCTGTTGGTTGCAGCAAAGCCTCTCCGAATCAAAGACTGTCTCGCTTTATGCGGACTCTAAATCAATCATTGATGCGATGGTCAGGCGATCCACCTTCTTGGCTCTTTTCTTGACAGTTAATGGATGGATCGCATTAAGATTCTAAAGCGATCCCTTGAGTGCATCACTCTCACACGTCTTCAAAGAGCGCAATACTAAACAAGGTTTGGAACCGACTCCAAGCAGATGTGAGAAGGAAGCTTTGAAACCCCATGACTATTTTCTTGGATACGTGATCTTTTATCAGACTGTTTTGATTTTTAATCCCTAACAATATCACACAACTTCATATAGTATCAATTTTCCAAATAAATTGTATAAGAAATAACCCTTCATTTCTTCCAGTACCTCCACAACTCGAGATAAATAATTACAAGCGCATATGAAAGGAGCTACTGGAACTCGTGAGTATGCCTAGAATTTATTAAATGTATTTTCAGTTAACGTGATTGAAACCTCATTACCATAATTGAAAGTTATGGTTTGGAACATTCGTTTTCTGCTACAGGGACCTCGTTACTGTGCCTGCAATTTGACGTGTTTTCAATTTTAGGACGTATTTTGCACCTGGAAGCGGATCGAGATTTGGCGGGAACTACAATTGAATTTTCAAGTTGAATATATTTATAACTTATTATACAGTAAGTGTTGAGATTTCCTTGTGAAGTAAGGTGGAGAGGAGAATTACGCATCTTCCAACAATCTAAGTTATGAATTATTTCATTTATTTATTTTATAAGAAACATATTTTGAATGAAATGAACTAGTCACATAACGAAAAATGATAATAAATGGAAGTGGAAAGTTTTTTTATGGACTTAAAAACAATTGTAAATTAATAGTTTTTTTGGAGATGAGATGGAGAAGATTTTTTTAGAATCTTGTTAAGTTTATTATTTTATAAGAATGTGATTTTTGGGATGTAATATCTCTATAGAATCACAAAGAAAGTTAGAATGTATACAAAAGTAATTTATAATATATAATCTTTAAATTAAAGGAAACACATTTATCATTTTTTCAATGTCTAAGCAAGCATTCTCCCTGCTATGAGGATGACTATCATTGGGATACAAAAGGGTGAAAATGTGAAAATGGGAAACACTTTTTGTAATGGGGATGAAAAATGTACTTTTAGAAATACAACTCATGGCCGGGAAAAAAGTCAACATATTTTCTCCGCCAAGAGTTTTAGTATTTTTGGCTCTAATTTACTTCTAGTTAAGAACTCTCTCATGAGAGGTTTAGTAAACATTTTTCTCAGTCCTGAACTCTCAACTGAGAGTTTAGATTCTATTTATAACTCTCAGCTTGGAATTTTGACAACTCTCGGCCACGGGGGCTTCACTCAACGAACCTTTTACATATCATATGTGTTCGTGGCATACTAAATAATACCCTTAATTTGACTACATATTGGAAAATACCTCTAAAAATCATATTATTTAACACTACCAATATGGACCGAATACATCTTCCCAATTCAAAAAAACCCTACTTTCACTAGATATTGTAGGTATCCATTTTTTCATTAACAATTTCTATAACCCGTTATATTTTTCCTTTAAATTTGAGTTCCATTTTTTATACTTGTCAATATAAAATCCCTTTACCTACCTATTATATGCTCAATATATTATGTCGTTTTCCTCTCAATATATATCCCCAATATGAATGTATGTGATATGGTATTTCTCCCCTAGTAAATCCCCATGCTCTTAGCTTAAAATTTTAATAAACTCAAGGCTAACAAATTTAGTGAACACTTTTCTTGGTCCCAGATTCTCAACTAAGAGATTAAATTATACTCTCAGACGAAAGTTTGAATGTAAAAAAGTGGAAGAGATAAACCCTTTAACCCATTTCTCCTATTTGTCGTTAGTTGTTCCCTGACTAAATTGTCCATTATGCTGTCAACAACATCAATCACATTTTCACGTCGTCTGGGAAACAAAAGGAAATGGAGAGAGAAAGCCAGAGGGAACTAGGGAAAAGGGAGGAAAGGGAAAGGGCACGAGATATAGTTACGAGAACATTAAATGTAAATGAACCTTCACAGGAACAACTATGCTTACAAGAACCATATTTCTGAATGTGCCATATTGTTGGTGCACCCTTCATAACAAACTTTGTATCTTACTATGAAATACCTAGAGCCTTCCAAGGTTGGAGAGCCAACTAGCCTAGGCAATGGTCACCATTATTACAGAATTAACTTGAGGGTCTGATTCGTTGATGGGTTTTCCCCATAATTAACTACCCAAACTCTTATGATGACCTTGTTGCATATGGAAAAATCCTTGTTGTAGCAACTAGTCCGTTGTTGCTTGACTGTGATGGCAGTAGTGTTAGTTTAATTAAAGGTTGGATTGCATTGTGGATAATAAAGACATTACTGTTGGAATATTAATTCCTATTTGTCTCTATTGTGACTTTCTATGTAAAGAGTCTGTTCCTATTCTATAGGAGTGGTTTTCCTAGTTTGGTGTGTGGTTGAGATATTCTCTCAACCAACAGATTGTGTATCCAAGATAGTTTTCCTATCTTGAGAAAATATTCCTGTATATATGTAATTTCATATTTCATTAATGAAATATAGAGATTTTCCTTATGAAATTTTAACATGGTATCAGAGCCTCCGAGGACCCGGCCCCTCTTGGGTAGAGGAAATAATAGAGTATATTTGTACGGTTTTTAGTTTTTTGTTTGTCCATCGATTGTGGTGGTGTATTTTGTTTGTTGGTGTTGGAGTTTCATTTATTTTAAATCCGAGTTTTAGATCTATCTTTACCAATGGTGGCGAGGAAGCCGCGAATTGTGATAATAGGGGCTGGCATGGCCGGCCTCACGGCTGCGAACCGGCTGGTGTAGGCGGCTTCGAATGAGTGCTTCGATTTGGTCATTGTGGAGGCCAGCAATCGCATCGGTGGACGAATCTTTACTTCAGAATTCGGGGGAGACAGAGTTGAGCTTGGGGCTACTTGGATTCATGGAATTGGAGGAAGCCCCGTTTACAAAATTGCCGAACGGATTGGGTCTCTGGAAAGTGAGAAGCCTGAAGCCCTGGGAGCACATGGACGGTTTTCATGAAGATCCCATCGTCAAAGCGGAGGGCGGACTCACCGTCGATTCTTCCATAGTTTCAATCCATTTCTCGTCGAGTCAGGAATGACAGAGCTTGGAGTTTAATTGGTGGCTTGATGGTGCATCTAATTGTGCTGAGGTAGACACTATTGTAGATTCGAAATGGGATCCTTGCTAAATACTGAGGAGATGGCGGAAGCCTTTGTGCAGGGAGCAATGGATTGGTGGGTAGATGTAAATAGTTCGAATGTTTGGTAGGACAAGATTTTCTACATGCTCTTTGGGCTCTACGGACTCGTTGTGGCAGTTTCTTGTATTCAACTTATAAGGATTGAGCTCAGAGTGTCAGAATATGGGTGGACAACACATAAATCTTTTCATTTTCTTAGTGTTATTGTGAATGGAGTTCGGTATGTTGTCTTTATATTTCGCCGAAGTGTGAAGTACATAAAACCTGCGATTTTGCTACATGTTTTGCTTGATATGCCTGGTCTGCTAGTTTTTACCACATATACTCTGTTGGTCCTCTTTTGGGCGGAAATATACTATCAAGCACGGGCTAGATTGGTCCTATTTTTGGCGAAAATATACTATCAAGCAATATCAGTAGACGTTTATAGACCCGCTTCTATCACAATCAATGATATCATCTATCTCATTCAGATATCCATATGGATTTACTCTTGGTGGTGCCCTAGTCAGTTGTTGAGATCTTCTCCAAGTTATTCTTTGCAGGAGTCTTAAGAGGTTTGCAGAGATCTTGTGAGGGGTGAAATGGCGTCTCTAACACCTGGAGTTCTGCTGAAGCTCTTGCAGCACATGAACAAGAAAAATTGGAGGCGATTACCAAAAGTTTTGTTGTAGGTCATTGGCATCGTTCCCACCCTTCTTTAGATTTTTCCTAATGGTTATCTTCCTCAAAATCAAGCTCATCAATGTAAATCACCTTTAGATTGAGATATGAATTACGAAATGCTCTTTAGATTGAGGCATTTCGAGTTGGTTGTCATCCGGCCAGGTAAATTTTCTTCGCAACTTTACTTTACTGGTGTTGGTCATTGTTTGGAACGTCCTTGAAGATGGTCTTGAGGAGCAACTTGTGAAGCAGCTTGTGAATCTGAGTTGGGTGATTGAAGAGCAGCGTATGAAAACTCATCCTATATGGGTGAAGATCGAGAAACCAAATTTTCCACAATGCTCCATACTAGTGTTCTTAAATTTTGAGTTTTGTAAGTGAAACATGTTGAGCCTGATCAATTAAGAATGTAAATGCAATTGGTTAGAATTGATCACTCTAACAATTGCTAATTGAAGTTAGTTAGATTCAAGATGAAAGCACTAAGTATGATTCTAGAAAAAGTTGGTTGATGCAACAATAGATGGACAAACAAGGTAAAATATTGTGTGTTGAAATAAAGCAGACTCATAGTATATGTCACATACATTAGTAAGAAAGTCTAGGATGTTTTGTAGTGGTCATTGTAAAGTATGTACTTGGTAACTCCAAGAGTTGGAGTTGTGTTGTAAGCCTTGTGAGGCATGTGTATCCCCATAAAATTCGTGGTAATCTAAAAACCACTTTGTATTTGCAGTGTCGGTTTGTGGTAAACCAGAGACCACATGTAAGATTGAAGTGGGACAGAGATTCGTGTTGGCATGGTTTAGGTTTACCCGAAAAAACCCTCGGCCTGGTTGAGTTGGGTTTGTGGGGTGTCCTGGTGGCAAGGTTGTGGCCGAGAGTGGCTGTGTTGAGCCTTCATGGTTGTGTTGAGCCATCATGGTTGAGTTTAGCCTTGTTGGCTGAGAGCCCTTGGCGGCATGGATAAGGGTGATCCGATAAAACCCAGAGCATGGTTACAGGTAATCCGATAAAACCCATGATAATATTGGAGGGGGATTTACAGGTACAGGTACAAGTGTGCAGTGATAATTGTTGAAAGAACCATGTATGCGAAGGACATCCTATAAGACTGGTAGTTGCAGCGGTTCGTACCCATGGATTTTAGTGGATGGTTGCTCCATTATATGGACATCAACATATTCTTTTATGTTTGACCACATCTAGACTTTGTAGATTGATATCGAGACAAATACTCATTAAGGGGGTGTGTTGGAATATTAATTCCTACTTGTCTTTGTTGTGACTTGCTATGTAAAGAGTCTATTCCTATTCTATAGGAGTGGTTTCCCTAGTTTGGTGCGTGGTTGAAATATTCTCTCAACCAACAGATTGTGTGTCTAATATGTTTTCCTATCTTGAGACAATATTCTTATATATATGTAATATCATATTTCATTAATGAAATATAGAGATTTCCCTTATGAAATTTTAACAATTACCTGTCTCCCCAATTTTGAAAAAGAGTATGCATGGCATTCTAGAATACCAAAAATATCAATACAAGCCATCATTAGTAAGTTGTGGGAAAACACTTTCATTCATATTGTTATTGCAAGTAAATATCAACAATAAACATGCAAAGCTATGAGAATCCTTCCATTTAAGAATTCACATTTTTGAGCATAGGTTTTGTCATTGCAATTAAATATCATCCATGTAAGGGGTTGTATGTTTGTAGACAGTTCTAGGCTAAGGAACTATGTCAAAGCATTTAAGTAAGAATTTGATTTAATTAGAAGACCAATGCATTAAATTTTTAAACAGTTGTAAATTCTAAGTATTTCTGAGAAAACTAAAAAGCTGATTTTACTTCGTAAGAGAATTAATCTATAAATTAATTTGAAAAGCATAAATTAAAAAGGTATATAATTGTTAAACATTCATATTGAACACATAATTTATCATATACCATAGATGTATATAGAAACTTTCTACATCCAAACAATACATATTCAAAAGATGACAGAAAACAACAATTAAGTTTTTTAGAAAAATTAACTAAGACAAACTGTTGAGTTAATTAATCTCTTCTAATAATTATAAAATGAATCGAGAATCCTTCAATTGTATAAATCAAAGCATAGCTCTAGTAAGTTTCCTACCATACATGCTATTTCATTTTTAATTCTCACAACACGCATTTCATAATGGTCCGATTTCATTTTTAATTCTCATAACACGCATTTCATAATGGTCCGATGTGTTAATATACTGACAATATCATGTAACTACGTTAACGTTGTCTTCTGAAAGATTATAATCTTAATTGTTGCTCTTATCATCCCACGTAACCCTTGTTGCTCTTATCATCCTCACCATTGTGTTCTTTAAGCAGCAGCTTTTCAGCAATCATGGCCATGCTCACCAAATATCTTACTCTCTCAACCCAATCTTTTCTTTTCTCTTCTCGGGAAATCACAACGTAATAGGCGATCACCATTCTTCCTTCTATTTATCTTGATAGCCCCCCTTATTATTGAAAAGTTTCTAGTGAATAAGTAAGCCCCACTTATTATTGCAAAGCGTGGAGTAATAAGGTGTGACTCGACAAAAAAAGCCTGTCTATGACTGTCAATCCATATAATAAATCATTGAATCTACCATTCAGGTATAGTCATGTATATTAAAAGTGGAATCTATTATTTAGGTATGTTATCATTGTTGTGATGAGTAGTGATCAAGGGTTGTGTTGATTTTAATTTTAATTAAAATATATATATTTATACTATTTTTATAATAAAAAGTTAAAAAAATACATTTTAACTAACAATTATATATTATTTTTATATTTCATTTTTAATCAAATTTATTTCAACCATTGTCTTTGAACTATATATCTTAAATCTATATTATTTAATAAATTTATCTCAAGAACTTAAATGACCACATAATCAATAACCACATACACTGCTATTCTTCTCTATCAAGCTAAGCACTTTTGATTTCTACTTTTTGTTTTTATGACCTACTTGGTTTATAAGACCTTTTCTCCCATAATCAGTGTTGAACATTCAATTTAATCAGATTTATTTTCAAAGAACAAACATCCCATCAATTTTTTTTATTAAATTCCATTACAAATATATTAACATCATTCATGTGTAACCATAAAATAAATATTTAGATTTAAAAACAAAAACTACTTATATTTAATAGAAGAGAGAGAGCCTATCAAAATAATTAAATAAATATTTCAAAAACAATACTATAAATTATAATTATAACTTTGATAACTTGTTTCGGAAAGTGCAAGTGGAGACCATAAATGAAGTACCCAAGAACACATAGCAAATAGTTGATCCCCTGGCTCCCCGGCTAACCTCAGTAGCATAGGGTTCCAGAGCACATTTTTGAACCTCATGTCTGATGCTTTCCCTAGGTAAAAAAATGTCCATGATTGCAAGTAAACACAATACAATGTTAGCATCACAGAGCTTACAATTATTGACCACTTTGACATTCACTCCGCCCTGTCCATGATTTCAAGTAACCACACTACAACGTTAGCCTCAAAGAGCTTACAATTGTTGGCCACTTTGACATTCACTCCGCCATGAGCCCAAATTTAGTTAGTTGCAGAGAACTACGGGCCCATAGGGGATTTTGATAGTAACCAGGAACTGAAATGTGCATAGGCGATTTTGATAGTAACTAGGGACTGAAATGTTTAGTGATAATCACATACAAATTACTTAAAATAAATTTCAAAAACTTATCCAATAAAATTATATTTCGGCATTTTAATTCTCCTACTCCAATTCACATAAACCTCATGCGGGCGTAGAAAGGCTACTAGTAAATTTACAAGGAAAACAGTTTCAAACAATGATGCTTTAGTCATAACCGAAGGAATGTATAGTAATGATAACATGGAAAGGCGTTGAAGAGTAGGCATGCCCACTTTTATTAATAAATTTACAATTTTGCTTATCAATATGTTTTTTCCAATGCTATTTTTTGGAGTCCACTTTTAAAAGTCTTACTAAAAAGTTAAACATATTATTTAATTTTAATAATAAAATAAAATATCCATTACACTTAATATAGATAAACAAAGTTATTAATTAATTTAATCATAAAACTTTTATTTTATTTTTAATTTTTAAATTTTTATTTTATTTTTAATTTTGATCAATTTTAAAAATGTATTGATGGAGATACAAAATTATCATCTAAATCAACGAAAATTATTAAGTGAACCTTAAAAGTTAGGTTAATTTTATTTTATATCAAATTTTAAATTTAAATCAACGCCGATTAAGTCGATATCATTCATTTATTAAACTTAAAACGATTTGAATTCAACGTCGTGTCTTGTTTTTAGACAAATCAGTGGATTGCGCTTTTGAAATTTCTAATTTCTTTGCGGATGCATTGGCGTTTCCATTCATATTTTTGACCAGAGCCGCTGAGGGAACGATCCTCCACAACACCAAAAACTTGGCGAGATGGAAAGGTTCGTGGTTTGGGTTTTGATGTGGGTGATTGTTGAAACCGTAATTTCACCTGTGCGCATTTATTGCAGCGCTGTTTCAGTAAAACCGTTTGTCTCATCCCGCACCGCCTTTACGCAAAAGCTGTATTTGTCAGAAGGGCTTCGAACACCTCGACCAAACGATACGCGTCCACTGTACAATTCTAAAACCACCAATCTTCCGGCCGGTAAACTTCGTTTGGTTCGTGTGACTTAAGCAAGCGATATACGTCTGATTAAATCAACGGACCATGATCATTTTCAACCTGCCTGAACTTTTTGGTTTGACCGCCGGTTTTAACATTAATGCATTTAATGAATCTGTCATAGTCGTAGGTAAAGACTTTAAGTTTTTTTTACGGCATGTAACATTATATTTTTTGTTAACACATATGAAATGTATGTGTTATATTTTGTTAGGTGTTGACCTTTTAGTATATTGTAACACGGGATGAAAAAAAGAGGGCTCGCAGCAGTGAATAAAAATCAGGGGAGCACAGCAGTGTGGAAAAAAGAAGAAAGACTTGCGGTAGCAAATGAAAATTTGGGATTCCTTTTACAATGTAATGAAAAATTTCACACAGGAGTGAATGTGAAAGAAATTTTTTTACAGCAGTAAACCTATGTAAGAAATTTTTATTTTACAGCAGTGAATGAGGATTTTACACAGCAGTGTAAAATTATTTGTAAAAGAGGCAAAGTAATTTTGTTTTTGGTGGAAGTTCTTGGTGAATCCCTCTGAGAGAGAGGAAGAAATTTGTATCACGCAATTTATGAATTAATACAAGTTTATTTTGGTTGAAAAACTCTGCTTTGCTCAGAAATTTTTATTTGGCTTTTGTGTTTGAAATTACCAGAAATTTTCAACATGGTATCAGAGCTGATCCAGGCTCTTTGAAGGTGTTAAAGAAGTTGAAGTACGAAGTTGCTGCAACAACTTCTCCAGCAGAGTGAAGTCTTAGGCAAAGAATCCAAGGTATTTCTCAAAGTTTTTTTTGTGTTACTGTTGAAGACAATCAATGATTTTTAAATACACAGTCAAATATTTGAAGCATAGATGATACTGCAAGGAATGGCTGGCTCCAGCACTAGCATAGGTATTTTTAATACCCAGCTCCCACAGTTTAATGGGAAAAACTATGACTACTGGGCAATAACCATGAGAGCCCTGTTTGCTTCTCAAGATTTATGGGAATTAGTTGAGGATGGTTTTGAAGAACCAACAGATGAAAATGAGTTTAATAGGTTAACTCAGGCAGGGAAAGATCTGTTGAAGAACAATAGGAAGAAGGATTCCAAAGCCCTTGTATTTTTATATCAAGCAGTGCATGAGAGTGTGTTTCCAAGGATAGCAGCAGCTAAGACATCCAAAGAAGCATGGCAAACCCTAAAGACAGCCTATCAAGGCATGGAGAAAGTGAAAACAGCAAAACTACAATTGCTGAGGAAAGATTTTGAGAATTTATGCATGAAGGAGTCAGACAATATTGACTCATTCTTCACACATGTGATTGGTCTGGTCACACAAATAAGGACCCATGGAGAAGTTCTTGAAGAAAGAAGGATTGTGGAGAAAATATTGAGGGTCCTACCCTCAAAGTTTGATGTGATTATCACCACCATAGAAGAGACAAAGGATCTCTCAAACTTTTCAGTTTATGAACTTCATGCATTACTGATAACACATGAGCAGAGGTTGAGTAGAAATGTAAACTCATCTTTAGAGCAAGCCTTCAAGACCCAGATGTCCTTTGGAAGAGGAAGAGGTCAAGGATGAGGAAACAAGAGAGGAAGAGGCAGAAGCCAAAACAGAGGTGGAAGGAACAGCCCTGCAAATGCTCAAGGAAGAAGCAGCAATTCAAATCAGAACCAAGGCCAAGGCAGTAGCCAACAAAGAGGACAACATCATGCTCAAGGACAAAAGTATGAAAAATCCAATGTCCAATGTTATTACTGTAAAAAATATGGGCATTATGCCAATGAATGTAGGAAGAAGCAGCATGATATGAGTAATAGATCTAATGCAAATATCACTAGAGAAAATATCAGCCAAGATAATGTGCTTTTAGCTTGTAATATGGCTGAAACAAACAGTGATGATATATGGTTTCTAGATTCCGGTTGTAGCAACCATATGACAGGAAACATAGCCCTGTTTTCTGCTCTAGATCAGAGTGTGAAGTCACAAGTCACACTTGGGACTGATAGTAAAATTTCTGTTATGGGAAAAGGAGAAGTAAAAATATTTACAAAGAAAGGTGAAAAGAAAACCATAACAGATGTCTATTATGTTCCTGGAATGAGATGTAACCTCTTGAGTATTGGACAGCTTGTTCAAAAGGGTTATAATGTTTTCTTTGTGAATGATGTATGCACCATCATAGATAGAGCACCCAACAAAATATTTATTGTTGAAGTGAAGATGACAAGGAATAGGATGTTCCCTCTCAGAATAAGAGCAGATTTGAAAAACAAAGAAGTAATTGCAGCAGTTACTCAAGAGGCTTTCCAAAGCATACCAAAGGATGAAAATTGGTTGTGGCACTTGAGATTTGGACATCTCAACTTTGGAGGTCTTAGCTTGTTGAGTAAGAAAGGAATGGTAAGAGGATTACCATTGGTAGAGAAACCGGACAACCTTTGTGAAGGTTGCATCTTGGGAAAATAACACAGAGAAAGTTTTCCATCAGGGAAAAGCATAAGGGCAAAAGCATCCTTAGAGATTGTCCACTCAGACTTATGTGGACCAATGCAAACTCCATCACCAGCAGGCAGCCAATATTTTCTAACATTCATTGATGATTTCACCAGAAAGACTTGGGCTTATTTTCTAAAGAACAAAAGTGAAGTGTTTGAAAAATTTAGAAATTTCAAAGCACTTGTAGAAAACCAAAGCGAGCTGCATATCAAAGTTCTGAGAACTGATAGAGGAGGTGAGTATATCTCCAAGGAATTCCTACGATTTTGTAGAGAAAATGGAATTCACAAATAGTTTACCACTAGGTACACTCCGCAGCAAAATGGTGTTGCCGAAAGGAAGAACAGGACCATCATGGATATGGTGAGGAGCATGTTGAAGGCTAAGCATTCGCCAAATGATTATTGGGCTGAAGCTGTACATTGTGCAGTAAATATTTTGAATAGGTGTCCTACAAAAACAGTGATGAACAAAGTGCCAGAAGAAGCATGGAGTGGGAGAAAGCAAAGAGTCACCCACATGAAAGTTTTTGGTTGTGTGGCTTATGCACACATTCCAAATCAGCTAAGGAGGAAGTTGGACAACAAAGGGGAGAAATGTATTTTCATTGGATACAGTGAGGAATCCAAAGCTTACAGGTTGTATATCCCATCCACCAAGAAGTTTTTTGTGAGCAGAGATGTTCAGTTCATTGAGGAGGAAGCTTGGGATGGAAGCATAGAGAAAACAATGAATGTTAAAAACTGTTTGTCTCATGATGAAGATGATGAGGAGATGGCTGAAATACATCCCCAAACAGCAGCGCCAACACAAGGACAGCAAGAGACACCCTTGAGGAGAAATGAAAGTGCTTCTCCAAGCACACCACAAGGAGGAAATTCAAGTGCATCTTCAAGCACTTGTACACCAAATGAAAGAGGTAAGAAGTTCAGAAATTTAAATGACATTTATGAGCAAGAGGCAACAAATGAAGGTATGAATTCTTTGTTTGCATTATATTGTCATGTTGATGACCCTATTCATTTCGAAGATTCTATTAAGGATAGGAAATGGATAGAAGCTATGGATGAGGAGATAAATGCCATAGAGAGAAACAAGACATGAGATTTGGTTGAGCTACCAAAAGGTAAAAAAGTCATTGGTGTTAAATGGGTCTACAAGACCAAGAGTAATGCTGAAGGCAAGATAGAAAGGCACAAGGCAAGATTGGTTGTCAAGGGATACAAGCAGCAGTATGGGAGAGACTATGAGGAGACTTTCGCACCGGTTGCAAGAATGGAAACAGTGAGAGCAGTGTTGTCCATAGCAGCACAAAACAAGTGGAAAGTTTATCAAATGGACGTGAAGTCAGCATTCCTGAATGGAGTGTTAATGGAAGAGGTTTATATTGACCAACCTCCAGGCTATGAAAGAAAGGTCAAGAGCACAAATTGTGCAGATTGAAGAAAGCTCTTTATGGGCTGAAGCAAGCGCCAAGAGTGTGGTACAGTAGGATAGATTCCTATTTATTGGAAAATGGATTCGACAAATGTGAGGGAGAACCCACCGTCTACATCAAAGAAAATGATGGTAAAATTTTAATTGTTGTGTTATATGTTGATGATGTTATTTTTACAGGTAATGATGACTACCTCATTGAAAATTTCAAAACATTCATGAAAGAAGAATTTGAAATGACTGACATGGGTTTGCTGAGATACTTCTTAGGAATAGAAGTAGATCAAAATGAAAAATGGAATTTTTATCTCACAAGAAAAATATGTAAATGAAGTGTTCGGCAGATTTAACATGCAAGAGTGCAAGACAGCAATCACTCCCACAGTAATGGGATTAAAACTTAGCAAAGAGGATAGCAGCAAGGATTTTGATCCTAGTTTGTACAAGAGCATAGTTGGCAGCCTCATGTATTTAACTGCAACTAGGCCGGATATTATGTTTGCTGTTAGTTTAATTTCCAGATTCATGGAGAGGCCAAAGGAAGCACATTGGCAGGCAACAAAAAGAATTCTGAGGTATGTTAAAGGTACAAAAAGATTTGGCATTTTATATACTGTCTCAGAATGTTCAGATTTAGTTGGATACACTGATAGTGATTGGGCTGGAAGTGTAGATGATCGGAAAAGTACATCTGGTTATGTTTTTCACATGGGTTCAGGAGCTATTTCATGGCCTTCTAAGAAACAACCTATCGTGGCATTGTCTACAGCAGAGGCAGAATATGTGGCAGCTACAGCAGCAGCATGTCAAGCAGTTTGGATGAGAAGAATGTTGAGGAGCTTAGGCCAAGAGCAGGCAAAAGCAACGGTGATTTTTTGTGACAATAGCTCAGCTATTGCATTATCCAAGAATTCAGTGTTTCATAAGAGAACGAAACACATTGACACAAGGTTTCATTACATCAGAGAATTGGTGAACAATGGAGAAATTGTTTTACAACATTGCAGGACTCAGGAACAGGTTGCAGACATTTTGACAAAGCCATTGGACCAGAAAAGCTTTGAATTTTTGAGGAAATGTTTGGGTATGACTGAATGCCCAACAGTTGAAATTAAAGGGGAGTGTTGAAACCGTAATTTCACCTGCGCGCATTTATTGCAGCGCTGTTCCAGCAAAACCGCCTGTCTCATCCCGCACCGCCTTTACGCAAAAGCTGTATCTGTCAGAAGGGCTCCGAACACCCCGACCAAACGACACACGTCCACTGTACGATTCTAAAACCACCAATCTCCTGGCCGGTAAACTTCGTTTGGTTCGTGCGACTTAAGCAAGCGATATACGTCCGATTAAATCAACGGACCAGGATCATTTTCAACCTGCCTGAACTTTTTGGTTTGACCGCCGGTTTTAACATTAATGCATTTAATGAATCTGTCATAGTCGTAGGTAAAGACTTTAAGTTTTTTACGGCATGTAATATTATATTTTTTTGTTAACACATATGAAATGTATGTGTTATATTTTGTTGGGTGTTGACTTTTTAGTATTGTAACACGGGATGAAAAAAGAGGGCTCGCAACAGCGAATAAAAAAAAACCAGGGGAGCACAGCAGTGTGGAAAAAAGAAGAAAGACTTGCGGCAGCAAATGAAAATTTGGGATTCCTTTTACAGGTGCTTGTAGTTGTTCGTTGAAACAAATGGGATTGCGATGTAATTTTTTTATTTGAATATGCAATGTGAAAACCCAGCAGCTTGAATGTAATGAAAAATTTCACACAGGAGTGAATGTGAAAGTATTTTTTTACAGCAGTAAACCTATGTAAGAATTTTTATTTTACAGCAGTGAATGAGGATTTTACACAGCAGTGTAAAATTATTTGTAAAAGAGGCAGAGTAATTTTTTTTTGTGGAAGTTCTTGGTGAATCCCTTTGAGAGAGGAAGAAATTTGTATCAGTCAGTTTATGAATTAATACAAGTTTATTTTGGTTGAAAAACTCTGCTTTGCTCAGAAATTTTTATTTGGCTTCCCTGTGTTAAAGATCCTGAGGAAAAAACAAAGACAATGCGTTTGAAATTACCAGAAATTTCCAACAGTGATGATAATTTTTTTTTTTTAAATGGAGAAATGATTATTATAAATTTAGTTGTCCCAACGCCAAAGCCACCCTTAACCCCAAGGTTCAGGAGTTTGCCCCTAATTTCTCCAACGCCACTCTTGCCCTCCTTCGCATGGTATTCCATGACTGCTTCGTCCAAGAGACCTCCAAAAACAACAAATATGATTCTCCGTCGAAATTTTGTTTGGATTTCAGAATAAGATAGTAACATTTTAACACAGGGTTGCCATGCCTAAATACTGTTGGATTTCTCGGTGGGTTTTTTCACGGAAAAAATCCCTTTTTCTATGCAAATTCGTTCAAGGATACGACTGCATTGAAGCACAGTGCCCTCTCACTGCCTCCTATGCTAATAGTATTGTCTGAGGTGTCAGGCTATTGTAGTTGTAAGATTAGTTTTTGTTATTTTTAATAGGGTTTTAGTCTTACTTGTGTTCAAATCTCTAGAAGTGTCACCTATACGCCTGTAGTGTAGGAGGATACAAGCAATATGAAAGTAAGTCTTATCATCAACTTCAATCTCTGAAATTTTGGTATTTGGAATAGATTTAAAAGTAGTCCCACCCGTGTTCAGATCTATGGAGGCATCACCCATATACAGTAGTGTAGAAAGATACCAACAATATAAAAGCAAGTCCTATCACCATTTCATGCCTTTAGAATTTTGATGTTTGGAATCAATGTACAAATAATCTACCATTATTATTAATCCACTGACACCATTAAAGTGGAAAAAAATGTAGAATCAGAAGAGAACGAAATACCCTTTATGACGTCCAATTATGGCTATTTTTCTTAATTGGAATCAGTTAAAATTCGGTTTTTCATTGATGTAATGGTCAAATCCAGTTATTGAGATGGCATGTTTTGGACGCCCTAGGTTTTTTCTTGACGTCTTTTACTTGATCTGTGGCATCCGCCGCATACATTTAAACTGATTTCCCAGTGATTTGGGTTAGATTTGGCGAGCTGGTATAGAGCAATGCCTAGACAGAAAAATGTGCATTTTATTCCCTACGTATCTAGCATGTAAAGTAAAAAAGAGACCACACACGACACAGTTTCATAATTCCTCCATATGAACAAAGGGCATTTCACTACCAAATTTAAAAAAAATGACCTGGTATGACTGATTAAAGGACCCACCTGGTTAATCGTACCTCTGACCGTGGATGTGTTATTCTTGATGACAGTACGATGCAACACAAGAAGACCTAGAGCCTAGAGAGTTCGTCTGTGGAGTTTCTTGCTGCCCGGGAGGCCCCTCACAAGGGTTATATAGGGGCGTGAACTGGAGTTCGTCAATTGAGTTCCCTGGTGCTGGGGAGGCCCCTCACAAGAATTATATACAACTCTTAACTCCATGCGATGGGAGTGGCCGCCTTGGTGCCTCCTTCCACAAACATTCCCATTCCTCTTTCGATCTTCTCTCGTGCCCTCAACAATGTCTTCTCCTGTTCTCAACGATGGTGGAAACTTGTAACTTCGTGAGTCGTTGCAGTGCCATAGTAATTAATTACAAAATCGTGTGAAACCCAAGGACTTTCAATGTAATGACCACGGAATGTAATCTGTCTTTGTCAAAGTAATCGCTGGAACCGACAGTTGAAACCATGGCTGCGTAGCATTTTAGAAAAAAGAAACCAGGGGTCCAGTCACTTCAGTCAAAGAACAAGGCATTGAGGCAAGTTGCAACGAAGACCCGACAGCGGGACTAAAATGTCCAGAAATCCATATATCAAACTGGATAACCTGATGTCTACGAAGGAACATCAGAAATTTGACCAGTTTGTAGGTTAAATAAAGACATCAGGAACATCAGAAATTTGACCAGTTTGTAGGTTAAATGAAACTAAGGGTGACGGTACAAATTGCCTCATATTTATAAATAGTTAGAAAATAAAACCACAGAGTCCATCTAATTGATTTATGAGACTTTTTTGTTTGTGGGACAAAAGAAAATTTTACTCTTAAATTTACAAAGACATACATAATCTACCTTACTCTGGCTTTGAATATATGACCTTTTAAGAAAAAACACATACTATTAACTATTAAACCCACTCAATATTAAAAAATTACTAATACAAATAAAAAAGCAAAATTACTAACACTCTGGAATCTGTTGATTGCAGCAAACCCTCTCCTAATCATAATTCTCTGGGTTTATGAGGACTCCAAATCAATCATTGATTGGCGATCCACCTTTTAGGCACTTTCCTTGATAGTTTGGATGGATGGGTTTATGAGGACTCCAAATCAATCATTGATTGGCGATCTACCTTCTAAGCTCTTTCCTTGATAGTTTGATGGATGACATTAAACTTGTGGAAGGTTTGATCCCCACTTCGGACTCGATTTCATGTGGAAGGTAAGGAGATGTCATAAGGAAGCTTCTAAATCTTATAGCTGTTTTTTGGAGGCAAAGGCTAACCAGTCTGTTACAGGGCATTAAATGCTCGGTACATGTATGCACTATAACAAAATAACACACTGTTCTTATTTTTAATTTATGTAACCACCGCGTACGCGTTATATTTTATTATAGAGCATGCATGTATCCGAACATTTAATGCTCTATGGCAGACTGGTTATCCCTTGCCTTTCTTGGATACGTGATTGTTTTGATATTTACTCCGTATACTATCAATTTTCCAAATAAATTATATAAAAAATAACCCTTCATTTCTTCCGGTACCTCCAAGACTCGAAGAAATACTTACAAGTGACAGGAGCTCCTGGAACTCGTGAGTATGCCTGGAATTTATCAAACGTATTTTCAGTTAACGTATTTGAAAAATCATTACCATAATTGAAAGTGATGGTTTGGAACGTTCGTTTTCTGCTGCGGTGAGCTCGTTACTGTGCCCGCAATTTGAAGTATTTTCAATTTCATGACGTATTTTGCACGTCGAAGGTGATCGAGATTTGGAGCGAAGGACGCAGGGTTGGATATAGTTTAGCTTTTTCAAATCATGGAAATAGGTTGATGAAATAAAGCGATTTACGTTAGGTTAGGTTATTTATCAAAGTATATTTAATAATTGATAATTTAAATATATTGATAATTTGTAATTCAATTAAATTAGTATAATTAGTATAGATTTATTTTAAGTATGGATTTAATATGAGTAGAGAAATATCAAAATTCTTTAGAGTGTAAAATACGATGTATTATTTTTCATGCTATATAAAATATATATAAGAGCAAATATATGTTTTAATCATAAAAACTTAATTCTTTCCTAGTATTTACACAATTTTTTTATATGATATATCCTAGCAATTGCTCCAAAAGGTGCAAAGGGAACATGATAGGATTGCTAAATTGGAATTGTTGAATTGCAAAAGTTGTATTTTGAATTAAAATAATAATTGTCAGAAAGGAACCCTCATCAAATGAGGATGAAGGGAGTCCATTTTCATCATCTACAGTTGATGATGAAGCAGAATGTGGCAAGGTACTTGCAACATGCAAAATGGGACATATGAGCAAATATATATTTTCAAAAACAAAAAGCCCTTCTAATAGAGCATAAGATGGCACATTACCATGCCCTCAATTGCTGCCACAGCTGCATTAACAAGAGTCTTCACCCATTCATCTTCAACTTACTTCCAACCGCTGCAATATACCACATAAACAATAAGCACGTTTTTGGAGGTTGTATAGTTTAAATGTTGTAAGCAGAATAGTAGTAGTAAATAACTAGGGCAGCTATAAATACTTCTCGAACCAACCCTCTAAACTCTTTGTTTCCAGTTTTCAAATATATAAAATGCTACCTATTTATTTTAAAAACTAAAATGTATATTATATATATGTTTGTGTTAAATAATTATTTATAATTTTATTTTAAAAAAATACATTACAATAAATCTAATAAAATCTATTTATTATTTTTATTACTTTATATTTTTATAATTGAATATACATTATGTTTTTTAAATTTTTATTTAATACTTTATTTACAAGGTTACTAAAACATTTCTTATATACAGAATATTTTTTTTTAAATATATATTTTTTATTAAAAATCAAAAAAATTTACAACCTAAAATAAAAAAATTGTAAAGTTATGTTGTAAAGTATTTTCCTAACAAAAAAATTATAATTTTTTAAAATGAGTAAAAGAATTAGTCACAATCTTTCACACGAGTCTTATTTTTTGGATTAGTTTGTAAATATCATTTTTTGGAATAAAAATTCTAAACAAATTTGATCCAAAAATAAACCAATTTTTTTAACAAAACATAACTCTTAAAACTAAAATTGCATGTCCTTCCTAACTTCTCTTCTACTTTACTTTCTAAAAACTAATCGTCTCTCGTCCATATTTGTTTATAAAAGGGAAAATGGCTTTAGCCCTCCACGAATCATGGGAAGGAATTACATTTGTTTAAGGTTTAGGACATGATTCTATATAAATAATTGACATAATTGTTGTTTCATAAGATATTACAAAGAAGATGAATTGAAATTGAATAAGATATTGCACAGAAACTAAACTGAAATTTAAGTCTTGTCATGATAAAAAGTTTGTTGAGTGAAAATAATGAGGAAAGCTAATTGACGTTGACCATTGGTTTACCATTGGTTTAGTTAAAAGGTAATAATGATTATATAATGATTATAGTATATTACTTAAATTTTCTATTTAATAATATTATAATAAAAGATTAATAATATTATAATATAATATTGGTGAGACACTTGAGATATATGAATATTAACATTTTTTTCACAAATATAATTTGATTGTCAAAGCTGTGAGAGAGTTATGCCTTTTGCATTGCTTCTTTCTCTTTCTCTAGATTTCAAACCAATCTCTCCACAACTCTTATTGCAATCCAATAATTCTGATAAATTTCCACAGGTTATCTCCACCCCCTTTTTAATAACTGTGAACTCAATATCATCATCTAGACCAATAACTTCATCCTCATTCTAGCAAACAGTCTTGTTAGAAATACCACTGCATTGAACTAGATGATTGGCTGGAGGGAATAAGTTGCCTTTCGCTTCAAGAGAAAACAAGGATGCCAAACTAGACCTCTTCATATCTTTCGACTGTTGAAGTTGCAAGCTACTTTTAGAAGGGTTCTCATTAACAGGGTCCTTTAAACACAAACCAGTTAAGTAGTTACTAGTTTCCCTTGGTTCAAATATGGAAAAAGATGCATGACCTTCTAATGCACAAATTGGTGGGGCCTTAGATAGCTTTGATAATCTGTCAGGAGAATCCACATAACCAGTATTTATTGGCTGCATTTGCCAGATGTCCTTGTTCAAGATTCTATATCGTAAAGTCACAGCTAAAGTTCCTCCTACAGCCTTACCTACAACGTGAAACTTGTACTTCAATTTCTGGGTTCTGCATTCTCTCTACAATCACCTAAAAACTTTGGAAGAATTTTGCTAAGATCAAGTCGATGTTTCCCAAAATATAAGCCTTTGACATCTAGAGCAGTCGCAAAAAGAGTGAATTTTTTTTATCTATAATATAAGTTGAAAATAATGGAGAAAGTTTGTTTCGCAGTTTTGTGTGTATCCTAGATTAGAGTTAGTTCCTATTTTCTAGGAGACGGTTTTGATCTCCCAAATTGAATGTAAGCTTATATATTTCTAATTTGATGATTAATTGAACAGAGCGGTACTGCTTGGGCAGTGTCCAGGTGTAGCTTGCTCACCTGTGAGCTGCTAGTTTCACTGTGTAAGTTTCATTCTAATTTGCCTTTCCATTTTTTAACATGGTATCAGAGCCATGGTGGCTAAATTTAGAGCCTTAGTCGCTGAGTTGGGTCTGTGGTGAGCCTTGGTGGCTAGACTGAGAGCCCTTGTGGATGAGATTGGAGAGCGTGTAAGCCTTGGTGGATGAGAGCCTTGGTGGCTGGTTCAATTGTTTTTGTGATAGAGCACTGATTTTTTATGAATATCCTGATCAGCGTGACAACAAGGAGAAGCCGTGTTCATCAGCGTTGCTAGTGCACTAGGAAAGAGTGTTGATTAGCATTGGTGAACAACGCTATACTTGTGCAGATGCAACAAACTTATGAGAATTTCCATCAGCGCGGCCTGTAGTAAGGTGAAAGGGTGTTGTTGTTTTTTTCCTGTTAGAGGAAATCCGAGACCAAAAGTACCTGTGTTGGTGGTCTTGTCCAAAGTTTTTTTTACGACCATCTATCTAGAGTTGGATCCATAGCGCTCCGATTTGGAGTTCGATCCGCAGATCGGCTGTTGGAGGATTTGGAGTTCGATCCGTAGATTGACTGTTGCAGGATCTAGAGTTAGATCCATATATCGACTGTTGGAGGATTTAGAGTTAGATTCGTAGATCGATTGCTAGAGGATATGGAGGTGGATCCGTAGATCGACTGGTTTTTTCACAATGAATAATCACATTGCAAAGATGCACCTTAATGAGAGTAATAAACTCGATGGGTCAAATTACACCAACTGGAAGTTCAAGTTGCAGAAATTGCTAGAGGGTTCGAGTGCGTGGAGAATTGCAAGCAGAGATGAAGTAAAGCTGACAACTTCCAGATGTGCCCTAGCCACATCAGTTCAAGATTGGGAAAAGAGGGAAAATAAATTGAAGGTGTTGTTGAAGATGTCGATAAAAGACAGCATAATCCCTCACATCCTAGAATGAAAAACCACTAATGACATTTGGGTGACACTCAAGGATTTGTTTGAACCAAAAATACAAATCATTTGTTGTTTCTGAAGAGCAAGATTCTATCCATCAGAGTCAATTCATTGTTGCATTCATCTCACAGATCAAAGAACTGAGAGACAAGTTGGGCGACATAAGGGAGAAATTGTCCTACACCGATCTCATCACAATTACCTTAAATGGCATGACAGAGGATTATCAGATGTTCATTACAGGGCTTGTGGCAAGAGAGAAAGCTCCCACCTTTGAAGAGTTGATAGGGATTTTGATGTGGGAAGAAGAGAGGTGTATGAATCTGAAGCCTCGGAATGCAGATCTAGCATTGGTGGTGAAGAAAAAGTTTTTCAAAGGGAAACCAGGAGGACATAAAAACTGTGGTCCATCCCAGAAAAATTCATTTCA
Organism: Pinus tabuliformis; assembly: GCA_031772625.1. Lineage (NCBI taxonomy): Eukaryota > Viridiplantae > Streptophyta > Pinopsida > Pinales > Pinaceae > Pinus > Pinus tabuliformis. Next base: position 590,292,905 of record CM062810.1, read on the forward strand.
AGGTATGACATTCGCTAGAAATGATTTAGGAATACTGTGGCAGAACTAGTCATATTGCTAGAGATTGTTATAAAAAAAAAGACTGATGAAACTAGACATATACACAAGAGGCATACAGGGTGTTTTTCTAGTGAAGATCATAATCATGATCTTAAATTATTTGTGTTTGATGTTGATTTTTTCTGCTGAGATCGATGAGGCTGAAACTTGGTTTATGGTTCATGGAGAATCCACTCATATGATAGGTAATAAACATTGGTATGAAAATTTTAAGGAGACCAGCAACAGTGCTAACATCTACCTTGGAGATGACAAAGAATATGAAATTAAAGGGTATGGATATATTCCTGTGATATTTCCTAATGGTAATATCAAGCACATCCAGAATGTCATGTATGTACCTGGTATTAAAAAGAATTTGATTTATGTCTCCATGATTGCAAATTAGAATTTAAAGCTAGAATTTTTCAAAACTTACTGTGTTACAAAGAATTTGTTGGATCATCAGAAGCCGGTTGCATCAGGAGTACGAGTTGGAGGCCTTTACAAGTTGAATGTTGCAAGAATACCACATCAAGCTTTAACTTCAACAACTATGACAATAGAGAATCTTTGGCATCAAAGGTTTGGTCACATCAACCTTCATGACTTATTGCTGCTACAAAAACAAGGTATGGTTGATGGAATTCCTATTTTAAGAAATGAACATATTGATTATGAAGGTTGTACACATGGATGAATTTCCCTCTAGCTTAAATAGGAGAAAGAAAGATATACTCAAACTTGTGCATACTGATATATGTGGACCCATGCAGACAAGGTCCTTAGGTGGAGCTTATTATTTTTTGTTATTTATTGATGACTGCACAATATATACCTAGGTATACTTTCTTAGAAAGAAAAGTGATGCTTTTGAATATTTTAAAGAATTTAGAAATATGGTTGAAAAGTAGACAAGGAAAGTCATCAAAATTCTCCGCTCAGATCAAGGGGGAGAATACAGGCTTGGAAACTTCATCAAATATTGCAGAGATCATGGGATAGAATAATAATTTACAGTACCCCACACTCCACAACCAAATGGGGTTGTAGAGAGAAAGAACAAAACTATGGTGGAGTGTGCACGCAACATGATGAAATGGAACCTATCCAATGGCTTTTGGGCAGAAGCTATTAGTACTACAGTTTACTTAAAGAATAAAAGTCCAACTAGGTATCTTGATCTCAAGACTCCACTTGAGGCTTTGTATGGTTTTAAGCATGTAGTCCATCACTTAAGAGTATTTGGTTCTAAATATTTTTCACACATTCCTAAGGAAGATAGGAAGAAATTAGATGTTAAAGCTATAAAATGCATATTTGTAGGGTATTGTTCCGATTTCAAAGAAAATAAGATGTTTAATCTATCTACTCACAAGGTATTTGTGAGTAGAGATGTTATATTCCATGAACACGTTGATGAAGGGAACAAGGAAAAAGTTATGAGGAGTGACACATGACTTTACTGATTGATTACAACAATGATGAAGCCAAAGACAGACATTTTCAGTAGCAACAACAACAACAAAAAGAGGAATCTGGTGATGTGGACACATTCAGCAGTCAAGCTCCACTTAGAGGAGAGAAATTATGTTACCAAGGAGATCAGAAAGGAAAACTCACTTACCTGCAAGGTACAGAGATTATGCTCTTATGACTAGTATTTTAAATGTTGTTGAACCCATGAATTATAATCAAGCAAATCAGTATGTTGAATGGAGGTCAACTATGAAAGAAGAGTATGAGTCAATAATTAAAAATGAAACCTAGAAATTAGTTGAACCGCCAAAAGGAAAAGAGCCCATAGGTTGTAAATTTCTATATAAACCTAATTTCAAAGAAAATGGTAGTGTGGACAAGTATAAAGCTAGGTTGGTGGCCAAAGGGTACTCATAGAAAGAAGGAATTGATTATGAGGAGAATTTTGATCCTGTAGCTAAGTTAAATACTATTAGGATGTTAATAGCTCTAGCTGCAAAGTACCATTGGAGCTTACACCAACTAGATGTGAAATTGGCTTTTCTAAATGGAAAGTTGAAGGAAGAGGTATATTTAACACAACCTGAAGGGTTCAAAAGGGGCTGGAACACTTGGTCTGTAAATTAAAGAAGGCATTGTATGGATTGAAACAGGCTCCCATATATTAGTATGAGAAAATAGACTCTTTCTTCTTACAACATGGTTATAAGGGAAGTAAAAATGAACCAAATATGTATACTAGATTTGATTCAAAGGGGAAGATTGTGTTGATTTCCTTATATGTTGATGATTTAATTGTTACTGGAATTTTGATGAATTGGTTGAAGAAATTAAAGTGCAGATGTCACAGGCATTTGAAATGAAAGACGTTGGAGAACTGCATTATTGTTTGGGTCTTGACATCTAGAGGGATTCTGGACAGAATTTTATTACTCAAGAAAAGTATGTCAGGGAATTGTTGAAGAAATTTAGAATGAATCAGTGTAAATTTGCTTCAGTACCTACAAAATATAATTTTAAATTTCAAAGTGACGATGGTTCTAAAGAGGTGGATGCTACATTGTAGAAACAATTGGTTGGAAATTTGATTTATTTGACTACAACTAGACCTGACTTAGCATATTCAGTCAATGTGTTGAGTCAATTCATGACAAAACCTCTTGAAAATCAATGGGTGGAAAAAAAGGGTGTCCTAAGGTAGCTTCAAGGAACCATAAATTTTGGCATAAAATATACTAATTCTTTTGATGTTAAAGTGATAGGCTTTTCAAATTCAGATTGGGCTGGAAATATGGATGATAAAAGATTTATAATTGGGTATACTTTCAATATTGGGTTCATGGTCATTTCTTAGAGTAGTAAAAAGAAAAGTATTTTATCTTTATCATCAGGAGAAGTAGAGTATCAAGTTGTATGTGCAACCACCTATGAATCAATTTAGTTGAGAAGACTTCTTCATGATGCAGGAGAAGAACAAAAGGATGTTATAGTGATTAAATGCAACAACAAAAGTTCAATAAAATGCGAAAACAAAAGTTAAATGTGAAAACCTTAATCATGCTTTTTAATTCCATAGATGGTGGAAGTATGATGGAGAGTTTCTTTTAACTTTACAATTCCTTGAGAAATAGTAGCAAGTTTTGTCTGTACTACTCTATTTCCTTTCCTCCAACAAATATAAACAAAATAACCATTCATGCTTTGTGGAAGCTTCTCTATGCTGTGCACTCACAGTGAGAACATGCAGCTAAATGGATGTTGTCCAATGTGTGCAAGAGCTCGCAAGAATCTCCAATCCCATCAGCTTTTATTCCTGATAGGTACCTCACTCTTCCTACTAAAACTTCAGTGTCTTCCAGCCAATCATGAGAATTTTCAATACTAGAAGCATTGTTATGATTTGTGGAGCTATGGGAGTGCTGGAGCTTGGGAGAATTCCATAGATCCATTGTATTAGGATCAATTCAATCTAAATTGAATGATTTTCTAGCACACCAACCTCTTGTCCATGAAAATCTCATTTGACCATTACATGTTTCAAGTTGTTCCGATATTTCAGAGGTTGAAGAGGATAAAGAATGCATTTTCTCTTAACAATTTTGATCATGTTAGACCTAAGACTTTTGTGATCCATAATGTAGAAGTAAGTCTTTCGTATTAATCACAGAGTTAGGATTTGGATGACGTTTTGAACCAACTAATGTGGTTCATCCTCGGGACAAGGTGAGAAATCCATCGATGATAAAAACTAAATAGTACGGATGCATCATAGCCCAGAGTTAGCTGTTAAAAATTAGTTGTTGGTGAGTTAGTTAATAGGTAGAGAAAATAATTATTCCGGACTTAGTGGTAAGGAGTTATATTATTAAATTATTCTATATATAGTTAAAAATAGCTATTAAGGAATAATTAAATATAAAACATTATATTTCGATATTATCGATTTATGTAAATTAATAATTTATATTATCTTATTTTTTAGAGGTTGACTCATTCAAATGAGGTAAAATGTATTTGGTAGAAAACTAATTGTTAGGAATTTATAATTCAATAATAATTAATTAGGTTTCAATAATAATTAGAAATATCAATCTTTATATTAAGATTATTTATTAATATACAGCTTGAGTGGGCCTAATGGTTAAGAGCATGTGTTTCCTCCTAAGAGGTCACAAGTTCAAAACTAAAGGGGGGTAGAGTATGTATTCCTTCGTAGACTTAGCAGTCAAATCGCTGCGTTGAGGTGGGTCCCTTGTCCCACAAACAAGGGGGTCTCATACACCAATTTGGTGTCTGGCTTGGCTGTGACCTTAAAAATGGATATTATTATTTTATTATTATTAATATCAAGTTTATATTATTTGATAAAGGGATGTTTTAATTACTAGTTAAGCAAACATATAATAATAATAATATGATAGATAAATAAATATCGATAATAATAATAATAATAACAGGGGATCAAGACTGAAACCAGACAAAAATAAACCAAAAAGAAAAGCGCCTAGAGTTAAACTTACTGTGATGATCCTATCTCTAACCTTCATCTCCCATATATCTAAGGAACCATCGATAAGATTTCCCATATCCTTAAGAATATTAATGTCTCTTCTTCGTTCAAACCTCTCAATAGCATTAAAAATTCTCTTAGGTCTGTTAAAGAGCCTATTGACTCTAAGGACTTGGAAGGAGTCTACCTCATTCCTTGCTCCTGTGGTATCCCCTACATTGGAGAAACAGGTAGATCCATTAAATAGAGAATCAATAAGCACGCAACAGACACTAGAAACAATCGTTCCCGCTCATTAGCCTTAGTCGAACATGCAAAAAAATCAAAGCACCAAGTCTGCATTGAAGAACCCCAAGTCATCACTAAGGTAGATCACTTCCACCACAAGAAGCTAAGGGAGGTGATTGAGATTGAAAGGCATGCCAAAAATATTAAAAGAGATGATGGTTGGAAATTGAGTAAGAGCTGGATTCCAGCTCTCTCATCAATAACTCATCATCCCTTTCTTCTTCTCCTTTCTCCTTTTCTTTTTGGTTTATTTTCGTCTGGTTTCATCCTTGATCCCCTGTTATTATTATTATTATTATTATTGATATTCATTTATCTATCATATTATTATTATTATTATTATTATTATTATTATTCTTTTTTCTATAATATGTTTGCTTAACTAGTAATTTAAACATCCCTTTATCAAATAATATAAACTTGATATTATTAATAAATGATTTTAATATAAAGATTGATATTTCTAATTATTATTGAACTCTAATTAATTATTATTGAGTTATAAATTCCTAATAATTAGTTTTCTACCAAATGCATTTTACCTAATTTGAATGAGCCAACATCTAACAAATAAGATAATATAAATTATTAATTTACATAGATCGATAATATCGAAATATAATATTTTATATTTAATTATTCCTTAACAACTATTTTTAATGATATATAGAATAATTTAATAAAATAACTCCTTACCACTAAGTCTAGAATAATTAATTTCTTTACCTATTAACTAATTCATCAACAACTAATTTTTAACGGCTAACTCTGGGCTATGATGCATCCATACTATTTATTTCTTCTGATAGATGGATTTCTCACCTTGTCGTGAGGATGAACCACATTAGTTGGTATGAAACATTGACCAAATCCTAACTATGTGATTAATCCGAAAGGCTTACTTCTAAATTTCGATCATGTTATTCAAAACGCATTCCATGAATTATGAAAGAGATTACACACATTTTGTGTAATGCATCTACTAAAAAAAAATTCTTCATTAAAGAACTCATAATTAACCTTTCTACCTTACTCTATTTAAGCAGTGATTATTATAACTTAACTCTATTATTGATAACATAAGTGTGATTGGAGTTTATTAAAGATTTGGAATTAAATATTAAACGGATTCATCTGTACGATTTACCTACATGTCGCCTCGGTTGAACTCCATCTATCCTCACCTCGAGAGTGGCGATGACTCTCCCACCTGTCACTTGGGTTTTGAGTTAATGCTTTGGGTGTGAAAGTTAATGCCGGGTCTGGCCTGCACAGAGTACTTTGATCATTGAAAACATAGCCTTTTGATTTGTAAACCCTAACCTTACCTCAATATTCTATTTCTCTCTTCCAGTGGCATTAATGGTTGTAGCTTTGTAACAAGCTGTGAGCGAAAATGGTTGGGGGGGGGGGGGTTCTGTTTTCTCATCCGCTCATGCATCAGGTGCCATCTATTGGTTTCAAGTTTAATGGTCTGCCGCCTTCAGATGAACTTCAGGCGATGAGGTAATCTTGCTGCTGTCTACATTAGTTATCCTATTTCATTATATTCTTCTTTCACCTCGAATAACACTGACAACAGAACATATTACAGGATTATTCGTTGTGGCTGGTCTCGGTTCTTCTCTCGGCCCCGGTTTCCAAACAGGGATACTCTTCTATGGAAAAACTTAGGTTTTCCCTACAACTGAGTTAATACGAGCACCAATCCTTCTGATAGATTATGGTTTGACATCTCTGATGCTTGGTTATCAAGTCTGTGAGGCTCCAGCAACAGCACGGTTCCCTCCAGGTATAGATAGAATAACATTGATTATTTTTTAAGTGTTTATACACAAGCTTGATATTCCAGAAGTCTAACCTTTGGTGGGTTTTGGTGGTGTTTCAGGTAACAACCTGACCCTGCTCCCGGAGTCAATGTGCCCCTTGGAAGGGGACTATACCTAGAACTAATTGAAAGTCCTTGACTATGCTTACAGGTTGGTCTAAATTCACAATTCGATGACATTGATTTGGGTACTAGCTTTTAATTGCTAATTGGCTCAATTAAAATTAAGGTTGAATGGTGGGAGGGTTTGCTGGCTCTCGGCATGGCCAAACCCTCACCACAACCCGAAATTCCTATCTTGATAAGAAGGATGATGAATGTTTAATTGGTTGTAATGATTCCTAATTCGTAGCTTGGCTGCACGAACCTTAATGTAATATTCTTGATTTGTTTTGAATTGTAATAATTTATAGTGTTATTTTATGGCATACGCTGCCCGACTAAGCTACTCTGTTTCATGGTTCGAACTGAATGTTTGTATGGATTTATATGAGATTAACCCTCGCCAAGTCTCAGCGTTTGCCGCGGACAAGCCGGGTATGGAACCGATCTCCATCGCTCCCACAGATTGCGTATATGTATATATATAGTCATAGATTAGAATGTCATTTTCATTGAATCAACGTGAGTTTATGCTGGAAGTCCTGAATGGTTTGAAAACTTGATAATGGTTATACTCTTGATGGTATCTGGTCCATGCGTTATATTGTTCTTACTTTTTCTTGATAGAAGATAACATGTTAATGAATAGAGAAAATCTTGAATGTATAATGAGTCTCGAATGTATAATGAATCAGATTATATATTGAATCAGAGTTATAATTTTTTTACAATCGAAAGGGATTTATACTTTCAGGTTGAGCTGGGCCTTTCTCGACTAAGAAAATCGTAATGGTTCTGGTTTGTGGTTTGGTACTGTTGTAGACAAATAAATCTAGATTTTCCATTTCATAGATGTATAAAATTAACAGAGTCTAAATTATCTCTACTATCCTTACATCTGTTGTTAATACAACAATGTCTTCATCAGATTTGTGAAGTTATAATTATGTATTTTTAGTTTCATTCATAAGATAATACTAGGAAAAAGATATGAAATAGATCCTTTTCTATGATGGATATAATAGAATATACAAAGAGGTTACTCATAACAGTAGTACCTAGCTTAGAGACAAAAGAAAAACTGAAACATTTATTCCTAGTTAATACACCATTCCAACTGTCAATAATAAGTATAGTTTTGGTTACTTATTTGTTTCGAATTATTTAGCACTGTGCAATTAATATTCTTTCTGGAAGGTCTCACCACCCAGCCATGGACCTGGAAATCATGTCCAGGGTCCCCCACCGAGCACTTCCTTCTCCTAACAATTTTGAATTAAAGGCAGTCAAGTGTCTTGGGCATCAAGACTACTGTCCAGCCTCAAGTCGCACACTCATTCGACTGTTTTCCATAGTTTAATCTTCCCATTGGTATCTCTGTCCAGCTCAAGGAATAAAACTATTGTAGCCCCCTGCCTTCAACAATGTAAACTTTGAAATGGGAACTGATACTGTTACCCGTTTTGTAGAGATAGCAAAAAAGTGACTTGATTTTGAAAAGGGGTGATGCAGAACACACATGTTTTTTTTAGAGCATAGTTTTTGGCACTTTAATTTTTCTTTATGTACATTACGTTTTAGAATGGTAGTGATTTTCATGTTGATTTAAAAAAGTGGTAATTCTGCATCAAACCCTTATTTTAAAAGACCTATTTTTTGACTTTAAATTTTCTAATGTATGAAATGTAAATAATTAATTTTTGAATTTAATAATTTTTGAAGTGGTCTTCTTCTTCATATTTTCTTGTTTTTATTTCAATTTTTTTGTTTTGTTTTTTGTAGTGAAGTTTTTATTGTTTTTCATATTTAAAGAAGAAGGTCGATATTTTGAATTTTCGATATTCTACATATTTATACATCATTAATTAATTTTTCAATCCACATGAAATAATTATTTCTAAAATACAATAATTTTTAACAATTGACATAAAAATAACCATTTTTAACATAAATATAAGTAAAAAACTACATGTTTTGATATTTTTTGTAATTTTTTGCTAAAAATGACATGTCAAAATCACAATTTTTATAGGAAAATTTTAACTAAAAATGGTTAAGTAATATTTTTTTTTTATGAATTTCATATCAAAAAAATAATAATAATCACTGTTTTTTCAAAAAAAAATGATTAACATAAAAATTAATGCGAAAATCACATAATACAAATATTGAACGCATAACAACCTTAATTGAGTGTTTATTCTTCTCATAAAATTTCAAAGTCAAAACATTACAAGTATAACTAATTAATAGTTACAAGAAATGAGCTTGATTTCCAAGCATAACTTAAATTCAATCAATAATATCACGTAATCCAAACTCTTCGTCCTCTAGAGTTTCATCATTGTCTTCTTCCACAATATATTCTACTTCATTTTTCTCATTTTCCTTTTCTAATGGATCTTTGATGTCTGCGAATCTCCCAATGTATGCCTTTCCAATCATTTCGTGTAATAGTAGTTGGGGTTCCTTTTCCTTTTTTCCACACGTGATTCACTAAAGTCCCCTTTCTTCAACCCAATTTCTTGCATTACATCTGGAAGAAATTGAAGAGCATTAATTATTTGCTGAATAAAATTGCACTGTATTGGATCTTTTTCAATGGCCATGCAATTTCTTCCTTTTTGAAGGCAACATGTTAGTGTTGTACCTAATTATCAAGCACAAAAGAAATAATGAAGTAAATTAGTACAATGACATATAAATTAAGAAATAACATATTGAAATTCAATTCCATATAATAAAACTTACTTGAGCCAGAAAATAAATCCAGAACCCAATCTCCTTCATTTGAACATATGTCTATAAGATAGTTAATCAATAACTGTGGTTTTTGATAAAAGTTAACTATATCTCATTTTGCTTCTTTGTGTTCATATGTTAGTTTTCTCACAACAACATCATAAGTCAGTGTTTGGCTATGACTCTTTCTATCTACCCGATTAAAAATCATAGACATATAACTATCATCTTTTGCCCAACTATCAATATGGATGAACTCACAATCATTTATAAATAGTTAATATTCACGGTGAAGAAGATTTGACTTTTGCCTGTAACATGAAATAGTAAAAGCTCAATTAACTTGTACATAAATGAATTTTTTAACATTAATCAAATATACATTTTAAACATCTTACCATGCAAGATGCATCCTTGAATTTTTTTTCCCTTGAAGCTTGACACTAACATTACCAATTGTGTGTCTGAATGAAATGTCACAAATCTCCATAATGGTGATAACGTGACTTCTGGAAATCCCATAACCACTTTACTAAGAGCTTGATAAGTATAAGAGTCACTATCATAGTCAATGTTTGGAATATTGAAACCATGGGGAATATCTGCAATAACTAGGGCATGATCCCTTTTAGGTATGAGTTTAGCATGCCTTCATAGTCGCCTTGTATTACTTGATATTGAATAGTGTCAAGCCCATTCCAAATGAAATGAGTAAGAGTTGGATCAAGTTCAAGATTCTTAAGACAATGCTTCTTCAGTCTTTCGATTTTAATTCTTTCAATAAAGGTTTTGAAATGATCTGGTGTTCCATTTTCATCCTTCTTCATCTTTTATAAAATAAACAAATATATGTGTAAGTTATAAATTAAAAATAATATATAAATCAAAATACCTTTTTAAATGCAAGATAATTTCTTTTTAATGTTGATGTAGAACTTGAATCTGGATAGTTGCGTACAACATCATCCCAACTATCTTCATTCAAAAATTTAACCATTTGTTCTTGAATTTTCATGTAAACTTTGTGACTGCATAGATAAAATTAAAAAAAGTTAATATAATGATATGTATAACAAATACTACCAAGAACAATAAGTTATATTTAAAAGAAAATTATAATTTAGAAACAAATAAAAATAATTCAACAAACTTACTTTTGAAATTCCTCAGACATTTTCTCCAATGATAATTCCCTTGACCTCACACGAGATAATATTTATTTGACAAGTTTTTCATCCTTCACTCCTTACAATGCTCTCCAAGGTGTGATAATCATATCTTCTGGAAGCTGCTTCATTTCAGGATTTGATTTACTATTGCTACATATCAATGGTTTAGACCTTTTGACCTTCTGGTTTTTAATGCCAATGTTCTCCCACATGCTAAAAGTTTCATTAATCAACTCCCATATCTCTCCAGTTCTAAATGACAACTGGAAAATGTTATTAACACCTCTGAATAAATCATTAACTTTGTTGCCTTTGCCGCCTTTTGAATTGATTTTCTCTTCAATTTGATAGCCTATTTCCATACAACATTCCTTTCAGAAATCTATGGTAACATTTATCTTATCCTCACCACAATTTTTCTTCAAATTCACTATGAATAAATCTAACCCTTTGGATGAAAGTCATAGACATCCTATATTCATTATCTGAATTATGATCCCATGCCACTAACTTTGCTTCTATATCTGATAAACCAACATAAATGATACATTTCATTGTTTCAAAATGCGGGTTATTGGGATATTCCTCCATCAATTGTCTTTAAGCTTCTACATAATGGTTCCCCCCAAGCACATAATAATTATATTCAAAACATTTTGACTTATCAAATGCTTATTTGTTGGGAACTTGAACTAGATGAACAAGAAGCACATAATTAACCACATGAGAATATGGATTGTACTTCATCAATGTCTTCAAGTTGTGGACATTTAGATGCCGTGGCTTTCTAATTTGATATTTACATTGTCCTTCACTTCTCTTATAGATTTTTCTGACATTAAGATGAAATGTACGACCACCTTCAATTAAGTTTCTCTTTGTCAATTTCTATCGAATGGAATTTTGTTTTGTTTTCATAATGCTATCCTCTAAATTAGCTTATGGTGTAATGATTTCTTTGCTTTCTTTTGAAGTTTCACTAGGTTCTTGACTATTGGTAATGACTACTTCAAAATGTTCAACTTTACTTTTCTTCCTCATAACATTCTCATCATTAGATGGAACAGATTTATTCTTGGGCATTGTTACTTTTGGTCTTTTACGACTCTTCTCAGTGACGACAACATATCCTTCACTGCCAGTTTCAAATTCCTCATCTTCAAAAGTAAATTGTCTACCTTTGCTAGATTTATCCACTAGAGGCATTTTTTCCTGATCCCTTGGATGTAGTTTTCTAGCATCATGAATTACTACATTTTTCTTGTTTGCCATATCTTATTTTGACACTAAGTAGAAACTGCTGACAACTTTCATAATATCTTGATGTATGAAATGAATGCCTCCCAACCTAATTGAACAACTTTCAACAAAATTCTGCCAAAAAAATATCATATGTCAATAAAAACAAAGTTATAAAAATATAGTGAGATAGTTACAAAAACGAAAAACACAAATATAAATAACAATACTTACGATATTTTTTGTCATCTCATTTATGATTTGTTTACACAACTTTGTAGATACCTCTCTCGTGTCATACAATGAATATGATAACTAGTATTAAATCCTTTCATGTGACTTGGGCAATTTTGTAAGTATGTAAAAAACTTCACTGTCCGATATCGAACACATGTCTATGACCTTTCCCATCACCTCATAAATTCCATTATCATTAGGTATATCAACATATAGATATATCTACACATTTCGGCTTTTTCTTTCTTTCACATACTCGACATTTGATGGAAGTTTCATTTCTTTTGAATTTTTCGAGTATGAAATCATCTTCTTCTCATTTGAGGCACTTTAAAGATTTGTAGCTATCAGCTTAGGTGGGGTTCGTTCACCAATGTTTTTTGAAGATCCACCTTTAAGAGTCATTGGTCCAGAAAGATTCACAAAAATCTTCTTTGATGCCATTTTCTTGAAAAAAAAAGACACATATAAATCAGTAAATCACAAAAAAAATAACTTAAATTAACAATGAAAATGATAAATGATGATTAGTTTTATAAACCATAACAATTAAAAAAAATAAGAAATTAAAAAATACATCGCCCTGCTACCGCACCTTGAAAATCGGCCAGCCAACCGAGACGGTCGTTGGGTTCGGCCCCCTAGCCCACTGTGGCAGCCCAACAACTGCCCCCCATCCCAAACCCCATCCCCACCCCAACTGTACGGCCCAACGGCCCACGGGGGTGGCGGACAATTCCACAGCCTCCGCCCCACCTCGACGGCCCAATAGCCCACAGGGGTGGCGGGGTGATTCCGGGAATCGCCTCGCCACCCTCGCAAGCCGTTGGGATGCTGGGGTGGGGTGGAGGGCTGCGAACAGGCTCTGCCCCACCCCGGTGGCCCAGTGGCCCTTGGGGGTGGCAGGGTAATTCTGAGAATTTTCCCGCCACCCTCGAGGGCCGTTGGGTTGCTGTGGTGGGGCGGGATGTTAGGTAGCCAACCCCACTGCCCCTAACCTACGGGCCCGTTTGGCCGTCGTGAGAATTACCAGGTCCACCATGCCCACTGCGGACATAGTGGGTAAATTTGGCCCACAAAAATTGTAAATTTAAAAAAATAAAATAAAAATTAAACTTATTTAATTTTAAAATTTGCAAGCAGAAAAATTAACTAACCTTTAAAATGCGAGAATCCTCCGTTGAATATGTTATTGATAGCAATGTAGCTGCTCCACAAATTCGCTCCAAGTTTTTTAACAAACCTCGGAAAACCTTGATGTGATGTGAGTAATAGTGATAATGAAATTTATTATATAGGTGAAATTACATAAATGTTTTATTGTATGGTTAATGTGGAATTAATTTGTTTTAAAAAAAAATTCACATGTTAATTTTGTTATGGCAATATAGGAAACCATGATAAAACGAATATTATGGAATTGTTTTACAGCACGGTGAATGTGGGATTAATTTGTTTTAGAAGGTATTTAAAAAAAAAAAAAAACATTCAATTGTCTAGTAAATATTATATAGTTTAACTATTAAATTAATTTAGGTAAAAGATTTAGTTTACAATTTTAAATTTAAAGATTTATTTCATAAAAAAAAAAATAGTTAAATTTTTCAATAAATTGTAGAATAAAATAGTGGAGGGAAATACATGAAACGAAATTTTTGGAGGGAAAATTTCATTCTTTAAGCTATATAATATCATTAGGAGAGTCTGCATTTGTATCATTCAACCTCTTCTATTTAAAAGGGATGGATTCTTCTGATAGTGAAGTTTCGCTTTGTGAAGCATCAACATCTTCGTTTGTAACAACTCTATTCATATTGATGAATATAACGGAAATTCTTCCACTATGAGTAGAAATTCAATTATTCTACTTAGTCCTAATCTTAAGGACTATGAGAGCAACACTGATGAAAGAGGGGATGAAGAATTTCAAATAAATAAAGATTCACGGTTTCCACTTAATCCTAATCCTAAGGATTATGAGAGAAATAGTGATGAAGAGCATGATGACGAATTTCAAAAGATTGGAGTGTCAAGATATCCACTTAGTCCTAATCCTATGGACTATGAGAGTAGCAGTGATGAAGAGCATGATGATGAATTTAAAAAAAAATGGAGTGTCATGGTGTCCACTTAGTCCTGATCCTATCAACTATGAGAGCAGTAGTAATGAAGAGCATGATGACGAATTTTAAAAGAATGGAGTGTCAGAGTGTCCACTTAGTCCTAATCCTAAGGACTATGACAGCAGCAGTGATGAAGAGTATGATGAAAAATTTCAAAAGAATGGAGTGTCACAATGTCCTCTTAGTCCTAATCCTATGGACTATGAGAGTAACAGTGATGAAGAGCATGATGATGAATTTCAAAAGAATGGAGTGTCATGGTGTCCACTTAGTCCTAATCCTATGGACTATGAGAGCAGTAGTGATGAAGATCATCATGAAAAATTTCAAAAGAATGGAGTGTCACGGTGTCTTCTTAGTCTTGATCCTATGGTCTATGAGAACAACAATGATGAAGAATTTCAACTGAATAGAGTGTCACAATGTCCACTTAGTCCTAATCCTATGGACTATGAAAGCAGCAGTGATGAAGAACATGATGAAGAATTTCAAAAGAATGAAGTCTCACGGTGTCCACATAGTCCTAATCTTATGGACTATGAGAGCAGCAGTGATGAAAATTTTCAAAAGAATGGAGTGTCACGGTGTCCTCTTAGTACTAATCCAATGGAATATGAGAGTAGCAGTTATGAAGAGCATGATGACAACTTTCAAAAGAATGGGGTGTCATGGTTCCACTTAGTCCTAATCCTATGGACTATGAGAGTAGCAGTGATGAAGAGCATGATGAAAAATTTCAAAAGAATGGAGTGTCAAAGTGTCCTCTTAGTCCTAATCCTATGGACTATGAGAGCAATAGTGATGAAGGACAGGATGAAACACTTAGTCCTAATCCTAAGGACTATGAGAGTAGCAGTGACAAAAGACAGGATGTGGCATTTTTAGTAAGTAAACAATCACATTTTCGATGTAGTCCTAATTTTCTGGACTATGAGAGCAGCACTGACAATGCACATGAGGAAGAATATTCAATAAACATTGAGTCAAATTTTCCATTTAGTCCCAATTCTAAGGACTATGAGAGTAGCAATGACGAAGGGGAAGATGAAGAATATCCTCAAAGTCAGTATTTGAAAATCACAACTGATCATAGTGTGGATAACATTCCTCATAATGATGATGAAAATGTTTATACAAATGATGATCCGATGATGGAGATGTTGCCAAGAAATATTGTATCGAGGAGTAGGAGAATACCTTTTCGTATCAATGCAAGATGTTCTAGTTATACAAGGGGTAGAGTAGAATATCTGACGAGAAGAAGTTCTATCAACGCTTTCATTTCAAGTGAATGTTGTCAAAAAGATTGCTTGAAACATATGGATTTAAAATGTGCATTAGAGAAAAGGAAGAGATATTTGTCAATGAATAAAAGTATGCAAAATTAATATTTAGTTAGGTGCATGCAATCTATATTATCAGGTTATGATTATCATATTGGGTCTTTATTTATCTGTAGTGTTGCACAAAATATTGTCACCATGACTTTCTGCAATCAGTGTGAGTCTATCACCACTCATGCCATCCTCCTTTGCAGGTCTTAAACCTCAACTCTTCATGTCAAGCCTTAAAAATGAGAGAATGTCCTTGAAAATCTTTAAAACTCTAGTTCCGCACTTTCTCTTAGCATTACCTGCGGTCCCGCACCCCCTGGTCATGTCCCCTGCAGACCTACCCGCTCTGTCTCTAAAGGAAAGGGTACGACCCCTGTAAAAGTAAAAAAGCCCCAAGTTTATTATTAAAAACTCACTTTGGGTTAATTCTGGACGCTTCTAGAAGGAACCTTGAGGTGGCAAGTTCGCTCCTAGGTGGTTCATGCATCCCATAACTAAAGGAGCTAACCCCTTGATCAGAGGAGCTTATCCCTTTGAAGGAGGACTCTATCCCTTTGAAGGTGGACCTGGTAACTTCCTTCCTTTGCACTATAAAATGAGGCATTGGGTTGGTTGCTAGGGAGGTTGAAAGCTAAATATTTTTGAGGGTAAATGTTGTTGGAATTTAGACTTCCTAATTGAGCTTGAGAGGAGAGATTACATACCTTTTGATCTCATTGGGGAGAGTGTGAAGCTTGTCAAAGTAGAGGAGACTCTTGCTGGACCCTGAGAGGAGCTTGTACAGCATCAAGGCACCAAGGTTGTAAAGTTCTTCTTTGTTTAAAGTTCATACAATCAAGTTCATTTTTCTCAATAAGTTATCTTCTATGGTTTATTTCATGAATTCCTTGATCATCATGATAAATATGGTTTATAATATTAGCTATGCAGGTGTTATTTGATGTATGCTTGTTTGTGTTTGCAGGTTCTTTAAAAGGAAGCTCATTTGGACGTTCGAAGCGTGGCTACCACAAACTAACGTTGGACTTGAGGTAGGGTCTAAAACACCTTTTGGCTTTTATATATAAATCGAAATATTCAGAGAAAGATAAAATTTGCTTGCTTTGCTTGTCGCTAGATATTTGTAGATACTAGGGAGATCGGTCTTGTCCACAAGAACGATTTATCCGGCCGACAAAATGGTGACCATAGGAATGATCTTCGAATACATCACAAGTATAGACATATGTAGACACAGTATGGACGCAGCCATTTGTTTATGAATAGTCCACAATATAATGAATACCAAAATTCCTCGCAGCCTGGATGGTGGAAACTAGATCCAGGGTCTTGATTTCTACTTCCCGAAATAGTATGATTCTATCCATGTGAATGAATGTGTCGAAGTCAAACATGGTAGAAACCACTTGATTACCAGTCAATGGTGTAAACTGTTAACAAGTGTGAGAGAAACCACTAGTAATGTCAATGGCTCTCAAAGTACCCAGTACAATCCATGAAATGTGAATAGATGTGATGATGTCGAACATGTCACGGAATCCTTTGATCGAAGGTCAATGATGCAACCTGTCGTCGAAGGCGAGAAACCTGCCATTGAGGCATGCAGATTCCAAGGTACTGACGATTTCTAGATCATCTTTCTAGATAATGAGCTCAAGTCGATAGAAAGCGATCTGGCATAGGCAAGCCCACAACACGAAATCATAGATCAAGTTTGAAGAAATATGTTTGCAAGGACTGACTCAGGGATGGTCAAGATGGATGACAGATATTTTGCAGATGAATAGTTTATTTGCACTGACCTCTTGAACACATAACGACACTGCAAATGGTTTGGTGACAATTGACCCAAAGCTAATACCCAGAAACCAGCTGAAGACTTTCAATATGGTTTGATTAACTGTTAAGCAAAGGATTTCCCAACCCAGGTGAATAAAAAGTGTCATGTTCAAGAGTGGTTGAATGCTTTTTTGAGACACAAAGTATGACAAACAGGTTCATTTTTCTCTCTTTTCCCCCGCCACTTCTGGCAAGTACCTCTTTATTTTTGACAAGCTTGAGGAGGATAACATTTTCTTGATTATAAGCTCATCCTTTGGATGAGTCCAACTTAGTTTAAAATTCGAACCCTAAGAAGGAGTGGTCCATTCCTATTTGTAATTGAACAGGTCCTTTACTGTTAAATTTTAACAAGTCCAGTATAGGAGAAACTCGGTGTTTTTCAATTTTATGGAGTTAGAAGAAAAACTTAAGAAAACTCCATGGTTGTCCTTTTTCGTAAATTTGGGTCTCCCAAGCCCGAAAAAGTACAAAATAATACTTGAGAGAACTGCTTGACCATTACGATGAAGGAGTACTTTTCATAATTAGTGTCCCTGATCCGAAAAAGTAAAAAAGCGATCAAAGACATGTCGTTTTATAACCAATATCAGACTTGAAATGACAAAAATCTGGCAATATTTTCACGTTTATACGGTTAAAAAAGAGTTGTAAGTGGACCGTCCTTTTAATTCCGTTTTAGCGAGTTTAAAAAGAAAAACTCGGCAATCTTTTCATATTTTACGAGTCAGAAAAGAGCTTAAAGAGGACTCATACTAGAAGAACGAGTGGTATAAAGGGTAGCAACTGGTTCCAGCAATGGAGGAATTGCTCAAAACATGTAATGGTCAAGAGGCTGGCTATTAAAACCACTCATAGATGCGGTCCCTCAGGAAGGGTAAACAACCAAGTGAAAGCATATGATCAGCCAAGGAGATGGTGGCGATGGAATGAAAACAACCAAGGCTCATCTAACAAAATTTAGCGGATAAAAAAGGCAATCACGAGATGTAAAACGGGTATGGGTTCATTTTTACACAAGCTTGAACCATAGAGAACTTTGCTTGGATTCAGTTTCATGTTTACACAAGCTTGAAATGAAAAACTATGCTTGTTATAAGTTCGCATGCCCCCAGCATAATGACGCAAAATGAGGTACATGCCCCCCAAGCTTCATTGCATTCAACCAGGTGGATGAAATGAAGGTTTACTTTCAAGATCTTGGAAAGACTCGAGGGAGTTGTTTCATTTTTTAGTGAGGTTGACACAGGAAAAGAAGTATCCTCAAAACCATTGTTTCATTTTTTAAATGAGTTTGACACAAGATAAGGAACTATGCTCATGACTCCTTGTTTCATTTTTTAACGAGCTTGACATAAGACAAGGAACTATGCTCATAACTACTCTCTACAATCTACCTAACAAGGAACTATGCTCTAAAATCCTTGATTCATTTTTTAATGAGCTTGACACAAGACAAGGAAGCATGCTCTAAAATCCTTGATTCATTTTTTAACGAGCTTGACACAAGACAAGGAACTATGCTAAAAACTCCTTGATTCATTTTTTAACGAGCTTGACACAAGACAAGGAGCTATGCTCAAGTATACTCTCTACAATCTACCTATATAACCTACTGATTCATTTTTTTTTAATGAGGTTGACACAGGAAAAGAACTGTCCTCATACCTGATTCATTTTTTAACGAGGTTGACTCAGTAACAGGAACTATCCTCTGACCAACTGATTCATTTTTTAACGAGGTTGACACAGGAAAAGAACTGTCTTCATACTCATTGATTAATTGTTTAACGAGGTCGACACAGAAAAAGGAACTTTCCTCGAACTCATTGATTATGGCTTCCAACTGGAAGAAAGACATGTCAATGGACACACCTTGATCATGGCTTCCAAGAGGTCTTCATCAGAAGGAAGAATAATTCTCTGGAAGGAACACATGTCAAGGGACTCAAAAGGGATAAGAACATCGCATTCAAGTAATCCCATAGAGTTTTCCATGTCAATTACCAGATCTAAATCAAAGGAAGATGAGGAAATAGTGAGAGGCTCACTTACATCGGTAACTAAAAACATGGGACCAATTGCCACATAATTAACCCGTGGTGGGGTAGATACCACTTTAGAATCAGGAACATTTACGGGTGTCATATTATTGGTAGTTGAAACAAGATTAGGGAAGGAAAGCTGGTCTATAGCCACAATATTTCCATTGTGAGGGAAAGACATCCCGCGAAAGAGTGCCGATACGACAGCTTTCATTGCATAAACATAGTCTCGCCCAAGGAGTAAATTGAAATCCAAGGGACCTTGAACTACCATAAGATCAATACAGACAGTTTTACCTTCCAAGGTAATAGAAAACTTAGGAAGGATCCCTAAAGGTTCACTAATGGTTTTGTTAAAAGCTTTCAGATTCTACATAATAGGCACAAGCTGAGGGGAACCCAAAGCTTTCCAAGCAGTTGAGGATAAAATACTAAAAGAAGCACCTTCATCTACCTGTGTACGGTGTATGTCCCTACCACCAGCGTTGACAATGATTTGTAAAGGGATGGAGGAAGGAAGACGAGGTTCTATCAGTCTATTTCAATCAAAGGAAAAGGCCTTAGTACTTGGAGGGGGTTCTGTAGAAATAGGTGAAATGCCCTCCGGCGTAGAAGAATCTGATGTAACAAGAAGAACCTGAGCGGTATGAAGTTCACTCTCTAAAGGGAGAGTGGGATCGACCGAATGTGAGATTGAATCGACCACTTGATCAACTAAGGGATCATCAACCAGAGTGATATGAGTTTCACTCTCCAATGGAAGAGTGGGATCGACTGTACTTGAAATTAGATCAATCACTCCGTCAGTTGACGGTAGGTTGGGAGAAAGTTTACGGTAACCAGTTGGAAATTCTTGCTGTGGAACTGTAAGGTTTTCCAACAAGTTTGAGGCTTCATCCATGTGAGGGAAAATGTGAGTTTGATGACTCCCTTTGCATAACTTACAAGGAAACCAAACTTTACCCTTTTTCCTAGGAACCTGACTATCACTGGTTGATGGATCAATGGAGAGTTGATGAGATTTTTCTGACCATACTTCCAACACCTTTGGAATACCAGGACAATTGATAAGGAAGTGGTCACCCTTACAAAGCCTGTAAGGGTATTTGGGTTTACAATGCATGTTGGAGGTTTCCTCAACACAACTAACACTTACAACCATGGTTGGTTGGTTGACTTCTTTCTTATCTTGCTTCTTCTTCTTCTTCTTCTTCTTCCCTTTCTTCTTCTTCTTAGCCACCTGGTTACTAGCGTCAAGGATTTTACCAAGTGAAGAGGAAGAAATGGAGGAAGAAATATTAGGTGAAGAAGGTAAAGGGTCAACAGAAGGTTGGTGATGTTGAGATGGTGAACTCTGTTGAGGTGAAGCATTCGGTTGAGGTGGAAAAATTAGAGTATTTGGGGCCAACGAAGTTGAAAATAACCATATCGGTAAACCTATTGTAAATCCAGGTAATGACAAAGTAGCCATATAAGGAGGATCAACATTTCAAAAGCAAGGAAAAGTACTAGGATTCTCGTTAAGAGGGGTTCCTTGGTTGGTAAATTCCGGAACAGTTGCCATTATATTCAACTTCATTGAATTTTATTAACAATTTAAAACTAAAATTAACAATTCACAATTCACACGTAACAATTAAAATTCACAATTCACACCTATGGTCTCTAAAAGTAAAAACAAACAAATTAACACGGGCTATCAAATCTAGGAGTCAAACCACACACAAACAGTAACTATCTGTACTAAAAACACTAGTTGGTGATGAAATCCAACGTCGTAGAATTCAATACAGAAAGGGCGGTTGGAACAGTTACCCTGACAACCTGCTTAATGAAACAGACTGGCACAAGTTTCTTCATAAAACCGTCTTGAGTGAAGAGAACCCCCGAGAGAGTCCAAGTGAGTCTAGTCGACGTCTGCTCTAGGTACAGTGGGATCTTCCCTCCACCGTCACCTTAGGAAAGAATCCTATAGATTATGGTCACTATGGTTACCAACAGAAACAAATATACCTGAGGGAACAATCTACGATCCGATACACATGCAAGGGCAGAGTAACAAATATCAATCCCCTTGAAGGCTCCTTGACATAATCCAAGGATTACCAAAAAGTGACCCCAGGCTCCTCGACAATGGTCAATTCGAGGTTTACCATTTTTAATATGTGTATATCTGTTATCATTCCTAATGAGGAAGGATTGATTACCTCACTGGTTCAGATATGATCTCATGCTTGACTCCTTTAAGAGGAGCTTCCTAGAGCATATATGTAACAATTGGAATTTTTTTCCTACCGCAAGATCGACTACTTGTTTGTTTTACTGTCTTGGAGAGTTAACTAAAACCTATTCCAAGACACTAGCCTAAGCTAGATTGGTGGAAAGAACCCTAAAAATGTAAAAATTACTAGATGAATTTTAATTAAGCGCTGTGTTATTTAGGTTCTTATTACTCAAAAGGGTAAATGGATATGAAACCAATGTTTTTATGACCCGACCCAAAACTGAATGCAATTGAATATGATAATGTAATCTTTTCAATTCGATGAATCCTAACTAAAGTAAGGAGAGAGTTTCCATTCACTTCCAACAATGCAAAAAATTGATCACTAAGAGAAAATATAACAAATTCTCTAATGCACTAATTTCATCAAGAAAAACTAATGCAAATCAATTCCAAAACGGTTTTTATTTTTATTTTTGTGTGTTAAAAACAAGCATAAAAATATCTAAATTCAAACCAAAGAAAGATGATCTAAATCTACAATTGATTTTTCAAAATGTAAACTATGCAATTGTAATCTATGCACAATTCACTTGAAAAGTATGCAAATGTAATCTATGCACATTTTTCATTCATATTCTGAAAATGAGAATTCTAATTATGCAAATGTGATCTATGCAAGAGAATTCTCAAACACAAGATTATTATAATGTAATCTAAGAACCAATCAAGTGCAAGTCAAGAAAATTGGGTGAGAGTTCCAAAGATCAAAAAATAAAAACACTCAAAGGTGATTAACACTCATACTCAAAGATGCAAAATTGTGAAAAGACTGAGACAAACCTCCAAGTAATGACCAAAGGAAAACAAATCAAGAATTTCTCAAAAAGAGACTCAAAACACCCAATTAACTTAATGGAGATTGATGAGATGAAGAATTCTCTGAAAGAAACTCATAAACAAGGCTTTTTTACAGAACACATGCAGATCTGGGTAGAGGCTAAAAAACATAAACAAATCCTAAGCTTAACTGGATAAAAAGATTTTAGGTTTTTCAAAAATTTGACAGGGTCCGCAGGCTCCTAGTATAACCAGGTGCGGTATCGCTCTGTGTAGTAAAGCAACAATGCGGGGATGTCCGCACTATGTTACAAACAGAACGTGCGGTCCTCTTTCAAAAGCGTGAAAAACAAAAACAATTCAAAATCTAAAGAAACTACCCAATCCCACACACATCAAGCAAAAACCAGAAACAGAGAAAAGGTTTCTCAAGTCAAAGTAAAAGTAAAGGCAAAAAACCAAAATTCAAGTCCCCAGCGGAGTCGCCATTTTGTCAGTGGATAAATCGTTCTTGCGGACAAGACCAATCTCCCTAGTATGTACAGATATCTAGTGATAAGCAAAACAAGCAAATTCTATCTTTCTCTAAATATTGTGATTTATATATAAAAGCCAAAAGGTGTTTTAGACAGTACCTCAAGTCCAACGCTAGTTTTTGGAAGCCACGTTTCGACTGTCCAAATGAGCTTCCTTTTAAATAACCTGCAAACACAAACAAGCACACATCAAATAAAACCTGCATAGCCAATATAATAAATCATATTTATCATGATGATCAAGGAATTCATGAAATAAACCATAGAAGACATCTTATTGAGAAAAATGAACTTGATTGTATTAACTTTAAACAAAGAAGAACTTTACAACCTTGGTGTCTTGATGTTGTACAAGCTCCTCCCAGGGTCCAACAAGAATCTCCTCTACTTTGACAAGCTTCACACTCTCCCCAATGAGATCAAAAGGTATGTAATCTCTCCTCTCAAGCTCAATTAGGAAGTCTAAATTCCAATAGCATTTACCCTAAAAAATATTCAGCTTTCAACCTCCCTAGCAACCAGCCCAATGCCTCATTTTATAGTGTAGAGGAAGGAAGTTACCAGGTCCACCTTCAAAGGGATAGAGTCCTCCTTCAAAGGGATAAGCTCCTCTCATCAAGGGGTTAGCTCCTTTAGTTATGGGATGCATGAACCACCTAGGAGCAAACTTGCCACCTCAAGATTCCTTCTAGAAGCGTCCAGAATTAACCCAAAGTGAGTTTTTAATAATAAACTTGCACCTTTTTGACTTTTACAGGGGTCCGCACCCTTTCCTTTAGAGACAAAGCAGGCAGGTCTGCAGGGCACATGACCAGGGGGTGCGGGACCGCAGGTAATGCTAAGAGAAAGTGCGGAACTAGAGTTTAGGAGATTTTCAAGGACTTTCTCTCATTGTTAAGGCTTGACATGAAGCGCTAAGGTTTAAGACTTGCAAAGGAGGACGATATGAGTGGTGATAGACTCACACTGATTGCAGAAAGTCATGGTGACAATATTTTGTGCAACATGTAGAAAGGCTTTCAAAAGGTTTCATTCGACGGGTAATTTTCATCTCTCGAGAATCCAAGAAAATTTGGAAAAAGATCCCACATTTTATTCAGAAGTACGTCATAAACGACAGTTTGGGCCATTATCAAACACTGCAATGTCATGGATGAAAGATTTATTTTCAAAGCATGGAGAGTGTATGTCAAATATAAAGACATTACATATTCCAGATAATTTTTCAAGACGAGAAATCTAAAACTTATACAAATAATATGCAGAAGGTGCTGAGGGACATGGTCGGTTTATTACATATCAATATTTTGTGAAGCTATGGAAGAAAGAATTCAACAATGTCCATATTCCTAAGAAGACAAGGATGGGGATTTGTAGTACATGTGCTTCTCTTAAATAAAAGATGGACAAATGTGAAGGGTCAGAAAGAGGTAAGCATTCATAACTTTAACTTTTAAAATTGTATAGTCATCAACTATGAAAGCGTATTTCTTAATGGATTTCTTTTATGTTGTGTAGATTCAATTGTCAAAGAACTTCAGGGGCATCACGAACAACAAACAAGTGAAAGGAAAATGTTTTACAAGCATCAAAAGAAGTGTTATGATAATCCAAATAAATATTTGGGTTTGATAATTGGTGGTATGGACTAGAAGAAAACACTTTTACCACATTTTGTTCGCACACCCAAAAATTTACAGGAGGATAATTTTATTCAGTGTCACTTGGTCGGTTGTATGGTCTTCAATGGGAAAATGTTGCCAAGGGTGTACTTCATAGCTCCAAATATTCATAATGATGAAAATTTGACAATAACCATAATTCATGATGTTCTTTCTCATTGGTCTGGTAATCTTCCTGAAGTTTTGTATCTTCAATTGGACAACACTTGCAGTGAAAACAAAAATCAAGTTGCTTTTGGATATCTAAACATGCTTGTTGGATTGAGAAATTTTCAGAAGGTAAAGGATGGTTTCCTTCTTGTTGGGCACACTCATGACCATATTGATCAGATGTTCAACCATTTTTTCAGTCACATTAAGGAGGAAGGAACTTGGGAGCTTGACATCATTAATTGAATGTATTAAGAAATCATACATGCTAGAGCCTACTTTTGATGTGTTGGAAGAAACTGTTGACATGTGAAGGTTTATTCTGGGATCGAATGGTGAGGAGAAATGCATTGAACAACTTAATAACATTAGCTTCCAACATCAATTTCGTATAAAAAAAAATTGATGGGAAAACACTAATATGGGGCAAGAAGTATTCAACTATTGTAGAATGGGCACCATCATCAGGTTTGGAATTTTTGAAGTTCATTCTAGATCATCCAATATTTGCATCAAAAATATTGTTATTACAATCAGTTGGTGAAGTTCATAATTCACGTAGACAAAATAGAGATATAAATTATTCTGTTTGCCTAGAAGAAATTAAAATTTTTATTAGATATACATATGAGTACTTTGATATTGCTGATTCAATTTGGTGGGAGTCATTTTTCAATAATCAAAGTGATATCATTTCAACAACAACAAATGAAGATATATATTTGAAAAATCCATTTATTTGGCCACAGAATGTGTCAAATGAACATGAGGAAATAAACATTGTTGAACAACAACAATCTCAAGGTATTATTAATTCTTCACAGGAAGAGGAAAGAGAGATGTCTATTGGTTCCAGAAGATCTCGTGCACAACATGAAGCCATGGAAGACCTTTACAAGGGTTCAGTACAGGATATTAAGGAGGGTTGCAGGATCGCAGTGCTAGCAGATGGAGATCCTAATGGCTATCCATTCTGGGTTGCTAAGGTTATAAAGGTCTTTAAAGAAAATTAGGGTGTTATAGGTGTTTAAGTACATTGGTATGCCACAAATACACACTCATTCAATGGTCTGTATAAGCTAGAGATGGTAGTTGACAAAAAGAAATGGCGGAAAGAGAAAAAGAAAGGGTACAAATATAAATCACCGCCGCAAAGAACTCTTAAAATTGGAGGATGTTGACATACTTGTTTATGACTTCAATTTAAGAAAGAGAGGAACTCTTCGCTTCAAGATGATAGATATTTTGAAAAGGTTGTTACCAGAAGGAACAATGTTGAGATGGGAGTCTGTTGAAACCAGTCGCAGATCCAGAAGAATTTTGAAACCTGAAATGGTGGGAATGCATGTGGACTCAGATGGTGCACTAGTTTATGAAAAAGAAGAATATGTAACATCTTCGTCTGCATCTAGTCATTCATTTGAAGATGTGAATTCTGATGGTGTGCAAGGAAATATGAGTGATTTTGAATAATTGTCTAAGACAATTTATATAACTGATGTTTGCATCGTATCTTGAAATAAAAATTTTGATTTCCATATGGTGTTAAATCAGAAAAGTTATGAGTCATTTTTATGTTGTTGGATTATATGTCTTAATTATGATGATTTTTATTGTTTAGAATATCTATAATGCAACATTAAATTAGAGATATAATATATGTTTCATTCAATATACAAATAATGACATTTTGATTAATTTAGTCATGTAATTTGTTCATAATGTCATGGTTTTTTAATTTTATGTTTGAAAACACTCATTTTTTATATCTTTAATGTTATGGTTGAAAACAATTACAATTTTAGCAATCTTTAGTGCGATGTTATTATATGTTTAACAACATGGATGAAAACTAATAGAATTTTAATGTATTTTAGATCCCATTATTTTATCTTTATGGTCATTACTAAAACATGTTGAATTTATACTTAGGAAAGAAAAATGTTATTCTAACAAAAACATTAGTGTGTTTTTTTCCTCATAAACAGTTGTTTTTTTGCACACAAAAATTCGGTTTTACTAGCATTTTTTTGAAAACTGACCCAAAAAAAACCATAGTTCTAGTATCAACACTTTTCGTTTTTAGGGTGTTTTTTGCACGAAAAATTCGTTTTCACTGACATTTTTAAAACATGTTCAAAATTGACCCTAAAAAAAAAACCATCATTCCAGTATACACACTTTTCATTTTTAGCACTGTTTTTTTTATGTTTTTTCAGGGTTTTTTTTCCAGAGTTCCCATTTTGAGTTTATAGTTCCTGTTTCAAAGTTTACATTATTCTTCCTTTCCCTTCCCCTTTTGGGGGAAGGAGATGGAAATCGTTTGTAACTGTTCAAGGAGTTGTTATAACTATTTTGTATTCAATTTTATTTAATTAACACTGTTCAATTTCTTTAAACAAAAATGTCCTACTACTTGGCTTTACCAGCCTTAACTTCTTAACAAATATGTTAAGTGAAATTAAAAGTTTCTAGTTCTATATAAAACTTGGTAAAAACAAAAGTAATTATGGTGCAACAAAGGGTGTTACAGCTCTCCCCCTTATGAGGAACACCATCCTCGGTGTTCTTCTAAGAAAATAATGTCGGATAGGCCTGCAGCATGATCTCCTCTTCTTCCCAAGTGGCCTCCTCCGGGCCAAAGTGCTTCCATTACACTTTAACCTGGGGGATGGTTCACTTCTGTAAGGTGGTTTCTCTATGATCTAGAATACGAAGAGGCTCTGCCAGGAACTCTCCCTCGGGCTCGACCTGCACAAATTTATAATTGATAGTTAGAATTGCGCCAAACAACAATTTTGACATCACATATTCATTTGTTTTTATTACCTATATATTTTCCCAGTTAATTATATGTTGGGGGTTGTATACATATTTTTTTAGCAAGGATACATGGAAGACATTGTGAACCCGGATGTGGCCTGGAAGTGCTAATTTATATGCCACTGGTCCGATTCGTTCTAGGATTTGGAATGGTCCGCAATACCGAGGTGCTAGCTTGGCGCAACCCCTTGACTGTAGGGTGACTTTCCGGGGTTTAAATTTTAAGTATACATGATCCCCTATCTGGAATTATTTATGAATTCTCTTTTTATTAGCATAAACCTTTTGCCTATCTTGTGCGGCCTTTAAGTTCTGGCGAACCTTTTTCACTGTGGCCTCCATTTCAGATAAAATATCTGGACCCAATGCTAACTTATTAACCAGGTTATTCCAGTCTGTGGGTACCCGACACTTCCTTCCATACAGTACCTCAAAAGGGCTCATGCCCAAAGACTCGTGATGGCCATTGTTATACGCGAACTCTACTAAATGGAGGTAATCCTCCCACTTGTGGGGTTGCTGCATAATGAACATCCTTAACATATCTTCGAGGACTTGGTTTACTCATTCTGTTTGGCCATCCGTTTGTGGATGGTAAGCGGTACTGAATTGAATCTGAGTACCCAACCCAGCAAAAAGGGTTTTCCAAAAATGCGGATGTAAATTTTACATCCCTGTCGGAAATCACAACCTGGGGTATTCCATGTAATCGGAAGATTTCCTTCATGAATATATTTGCGATCTCTACTATCTTGTAGGTGGATTTCACAGGTATAAAATGGGTTGTTTTACTCAGCTTGTCCACTACCACCATAATTGAATCATGTTGCTTTCTAGTGCGGGGTAGTCCTATAATAAAATCTAGAGTGATCGTCTCCCATTTCCATTCAGGAATAGGTAATGGTTGCAATAGACCTGCGGGATGTTGATTCTCTGCCTTTACCAACTGACACTCCAGACACTTGGATAAGTATTCCACAACATCCTTTCTTAAACCTGGCCAAAAGTAACTTTTCTGGATAACTGTTAGAAGTTTCTAATAACCTGGATGGGCGACATAAGACTTCCTGTGAAATTCATTTGGTAATAATTGCTTGACAGAATTTTGATTGGGAACATAAATTCTGTTCCTGAATGTTAACAATTCATCAAAAGTTATATCATAATTAGACTGTTTTCCATTTATCTGATCCTCTGCTTCTTGCTACAATAAAAAAACATATTATGGATCTTTGAGGGATGCTTCCTTGATAATTTCAGGGTAATAACCTGCCAGGCCAAAAAAGGATCTAATATCTGCAACATTTTTCAGGGCTGTCCATTCTATTATCATTTTGATCTTCTCTGGATCAACCGCTATGCCCTCAACTGATATAACATGGCCCAAATACTGAATCTTGTCTTTGTAAAAATCACACTTGCTATACTTAGCATATAGCTGATTGTCTCGCAAAATCTGCAAAACTACTCTTAAGTGCTTTTCGTGCTCTTCCTGATTTTTTGAATAAATTAATATATCATCAATAAAAATTAGCACAAATTTATCTAGGAAAGGCTGAAATATGTTGTGCATCAGGCTCATAAATGTAGCTAGGGTGTTTGTAAGGCTGAAAGGCAGTACGACGAACTCGTAATGACCGTAGCGAGTTCAGAAGGTAGTCTTACAAATGTCCTCGTCCTTTATTTGGATCTGGTGGTAACTGGATCTTAGATCAATCTTAGAGAATACGCTGGCCCCCTGCACTTGGTCAAATAAGTCATCAATCTGTGGTAGAGGATATCTATTTTTTACAGTGAGTTTGTTTAGCTGACGGTAGTCAATGCACAATCTTAAAGTCCCATCCTTCTTTCAAACAAACAACACAAGGGCTCCCCATGGTGATACACTAGGGCGAATGTACCCTTTGTCTAAAAATTCCTACAGTTGCATTTTGAGTTCTGTTAACTTAGGGATGCTCATGGTAAGGGGCTTTTGAAATCGGGGCTGCTCTAGGTATGAATTCGATAGTAAAATCGATGTCACGTCTAGGGGCAACCAAGGAATAGTTTCCGGAAATACATCCACAAATTCTTGAATTACAGGAATGTTTTCTAATGAAGTCATCTTGTTTATGTCATTAGAGTATCCTACCTAAACAATGTAAATCTGGAAGCCCTTTCTAATGCATTTTCCAAGCTGGTTAGCAGTGATGGGGCGTAATTTCATGCTTTTCTTGATTCCTTGAATTTCTTTCCTTTGCCCCAATTCGTTAAGGTAGCTCACAGATTTCTTTTTACAATCCACTAAGGACCAACTTCCTTCTAACCAGTCCATTCCTATCAATACATCGTAGGAACCTAAGGGCAATATATTTAGATCAACATGAATGAGCTACCCTGAAACTATGATTGGACAATTTTCTGATTTGGCAGACACCTTCCTCTTAGCTCCAGTGGCTAGTTGCACTAGCCAGGATTTCTTAAATTTGCTACTGGGCAGCTGACATTTTTCTACCACCTTGGGACTAATATAACTTAGGCTAGCACCTAGATCAAATAAAACAGAAACAAGTTGATTAGAAATCATACCTTCACACTCGATCATGGTGGGCTGGTATTCTTCTTGATGGTCATCCAAAGCGACATTAATTCTGGGCATACTCCTTGCTATATCTCCAACTATGGAGGCTTCTTGCATATTGGAAAGTTGTTCCGTTCGAGCTTTGTGCAGGCAGTTCTTATAATAGTGAGATTCCCCATAGCCCCAACATTGCAAAGGTGGCTTAGGTGGTTGTTCAGTTACAGGCTTATTAATTCCCTCTGTCTGTTTGCTTTCGGGGTACGTTAGAAACTTGGGTGGATTCCTGGTAAATTTTCCAAAGGTTCTCTGCTGATTATTCTGACCATTTCCTACCTTCTGCTATCTATTTGGGGGTAGATTCCTCATTCTTCTGCCTGAAGTTCCTTTGGGTGCTTCATTTTTCTGTTTCATCTGCTAGTAACAGATACAAGCTTTTCGCACTGCATCATCCATCAATCTTAGATAGTCCAATTCCAACTTATCCTTCATGAAATTAGGCAGACTGCTGATAAACTGCTCAATTTTTTATTTTTCCTCCTGCATGTATGGAACATATTGTAATAAGGAGGTGAATCACTTCACATATTCATCCATAGTCAAGGTTCTATTATGTTGTACAACAACCCCCCATTTCATTAAAAAACTTTACACAAGATCTTAATATGAAATGGGTCCCTTTTAAAATAAACTTAGATGTGTGAATAAAACAGTATTTACCTCATCATAAGAAAAAATCCTTATTAAAAGGCCCAATGTAAATGAATCATTTTATAAAGCCTTTTAAATAAAAATAAAGTGTTCCTTTAGTAAATATTATAAAACCATTCTATATTGCGATAAAGTGATCAGAGATCGCATATCGCAATATCAAAGGAAACACACACAAAATCGAAACCTCACCCAATTCTCTGATCCGAAAAGGTAATCACAATCGGTAAATCGGGGGAAGCAAATGCCAAAGGTATAATAAAACAAAGCCCCTCAACTCCTCCGATGCGATAAAGAAAATCGCAATCGGCAAATCAATCGTGTCAATGATAAAGGAACATATGAAAAGGCCTACTCAAAACCCCTGATGTGATAAAGCAAGTCACAATCAGCAATTGGCGGAGTCGCATGACAAAGCGATAAAGCTCAAGCCAAGTCCCGATTGTGATCTATTAATTAGGCACACATCTCGAAAAGTAAAAATACATTTAAAAAGTTTGCATGCATTATATTATATCACCTTTCGGTAATCAGAGATATTTACAGCAAGTGCTAAAGCCCTTCCCTTCGACACTCCCGATCGCCAATTTGCGATTTATCGCCAATCACCGATCAATGAAATCTAAAGCATGCTTGAAATAATCATTCGGCATATGAGCGACGTGATGGGCATTTATGATGTTATTTACCACAATTGAGATTTTAAATGGATATTCAATAATGCAGTTAAGGGTAGATCTTTTAAAACGATTTTATTTGTGGTAATCCTTAACTATATTTCATTTATCATATGCCAATCGACGTAATTCTATTCATTGTCATATTGGCTTGTAGCAGCACTTTCTTTGTATCACGGTTTGCAACTGTTTGTGCAAAATTCCTCTGAAACCAGAAATCCGAAGAAAATGGGGAAGAAATCAAAGAAGCCCACAACAATAGCTCCTACAGTCAAAGATCCAGGATCGAGAAAAAAAGGATTAATCTTAGATACGACGTGTCTTGGTCTGGGAAACACTAGCTAGGAGAGCATTTATAATATAATAGAAGCAGAGGAGCCCAAATAATTATCAGAGGAGGCCACAGTCTATTCAACTAAAAAATAAGAAGGAACTCTTAAAGAATTGGCTTGTTCTTATCTTCACAGGATAGCAGCGCGAGCTAAAATCCTGCCATACATTGATGTGGTAAGATGGGTGGTAGAGAAGATTCCAGTTTCGGACATAACCTTTTGCACAGGTGATGGGAGGATATTCGGTTCATTTCAACCTGAGGATCTTAGGAAAATGTATCACTTACCTCAACCTGAGAAGCGATACAACAAGGCATTCCTGGAAGCGTTTGCAAAGGAAAATGACTCAGAGTCAGCACCGATAAAGCAGTGGAGGCATTTCTCGGAAAAGCACAAACACGAGTCATTGGGTAAGTACTCTGTTGACTCACTGGCTTCCCTTTACTACTATGCTGGAGCTATGATGTGTAGAATGTGGGGAATACATGATTCTGCTAAATTCACTATAGAAATTGTCCCTCTAATGGAAGCCGCAATGAATGGTTATGTGATGGATTGCGCAAATATTTTGTTCGATAAACTAGCCACAACAATTCTAGAGTACAGAACAAATGCACATAAAACTACCAGGACCATTCCCCCATTCTATTATAGTGCATACATTATGGATACTATTTGTTTCAATTCTGAATTTCCATTACTCGGATGGAGATGGACTCCCCAAGACCCTAATCCAATCCATATTTATCATCAACAGTTATGGAAGGCTCAATACAAAAATCATCTGTATAAAATTTGCAATGGTTTTATTTTACCTGTATATTATTCTATTTTTAATAAGCCTGCTCCCAAGATATCCCAGGAAGCAGAGACAGACTTGACAGTAGTAGGTAGTTGGTTCGGGGAGGAAAAATTTACCTATGTAAGGCTTTTTGGTAGCCTCACTAAACCCCATGTTCTCCCCCTATATGTGCTTGATAAATTGTTAGCTCAGGAATTGGCTTATCAAATAACAGTGGAAGGGACATCTAGAACCCTTAAGGATTCAAAGAAACACATGTGGCCAATCTTCCCTTTACGATGCGGTGTTTTCACTCTTCATGATTACAAGCATGCAGAGAAGGAGACAGAAAAGATGCTAATGCTGAATCTTGCCACAATTCCTAATAGGCAATATGATCCAAGACAGGTTGCTTACAATGTCACATCTCAAGCCAAACTTGCTAAATTTGATCATGAAGCAGATGACTTCGATGATCTATTTGCCTCAACTGAATCATTATTTCAAGTTAAAGGATTGGCTAGAATCAAGTATCAAGATGAAGGGCTAGAAACATTTAATAGGCTTAGAGAATAGAGGTTGAAAACTCTGCCTTTAGACCTATTAGCCAAAATCCCTACAGTTCAGTCATCTAGTCAAACTGAACAAACAGCTATTGATAAGACTCCTGATGTGGAAAAGATCTCCGAGAAAGAAAAAACACCAGATCAGGAACAGGAACAGGGAAAAGGTAGTGAACTCATTGATACAGACATTCATATTGATCCCAAACTACTCAAAGAATGGCAACAGTTCGACTCAATCATAAGCAATACTGAGAGCCTACAGGGATTTAGCACACCTGAAGTAACAACTGGTCAAAAGACAACAACTAATACGGTTCCGACTGAAGGAACTAGCGGCCCACCCATGACTCAAAAGGATATAGAGATGATTCCAGAAAACCCATCCAATGAAATCATTCTACATGTAGAAGAAATACCACCTTTGGATGTCTTCTACAGCCCTAAGCATAGGGTTGTAATAAAGAGACAAAGAAAAAAGAGAAAACTTGATCAATCTTCTCTTTTGCTTGCACAGATGGAAATAACTAATGTGGTATGGAGAGAGGAAGTCAACCCTTCCGAAGACCTTACTAAACTCTCTCAGTATGCTGGAGCATACACAGTAGCTACTATGGACAAGGCATTGGAAGTCAGCAATTTGCTTAAAGAAAAGGATCAAACAATTGTTTCACTGGAGACACAGGTACATGAAAAACAATAGAGGATAGAGCAGTTAGAACAACAGTTGGCAGCACAGCAGCAGTCAAACAACCAATTAAACGAGCAATTGCTCAAAGAGAAATAGAGAATAGATCAACATGTAGTTTAGAAGCAAAAGGAACTATCTCAAGCATTGAACAAGCTGAAGACAATGAATGAACAATTGAGCAAAACAAAAGATGAACAAATCGCTCAACTGTCACGCAAATAGAAAGGTTTAAAGAATTTCCTCAAGTAGGAGAATTCAAATCAGAAGCTCTCCAAATTACTCTAATCAATTGAACTTGTTGTGTCATAGTATCTCTCTTGCTCTACCCCTATGTGAAATTTCCTCATCTATGATTAATAAGTTAGTTGATGTAAGACAGAAATTGGAGCAGCCCAATGAAACACTAACAGAGTTTCTCTCTTGGCAAGAAACCAAGGAAGGACAAGCTGCAAATCTACCCCAAATTCTGGAATCACATAAGGAAATCCTATTCCTAGAATGGCAATCTCAACTGATGAAAGTGGAGAGGGTGACTTCAAGATGCAGATCGGCGACTAGTAATATGATTGAATTAATTAATGATACTCTTTATTTGTCAAATTTAATTTCAGAATGCACTCCAGGGAAACTGCCATCAGTCAAAGCATTGGAGCAGACATGGAAATAGGAACTGGAAAAGAGGGAGAGATCGATCACAGGCATTCAAACTTTAACATGGGAGACCTTTTGGTTCTTCCTTGTTAAACCACATAGTCAAAAGACAACGATGAAATGTCTAACCGATGCAATCGGTTACATGATTCCTGAAATTATTGATGCCACATATACTGCCCAACTACATTCACGTATGAGTCACCCTCCAGAACTGCAACCGATGCTCGCCATATGCCAGCTCAAGCCAAAGGATAGTTAGCCGAAACAATGAACCATTCTTACCAACTGCAAGCATGTCTATTTCGGGGAGATTTTCATATATTTATGATTTGGTTATACCAGCTCACAGCATTTTTATTTCATAGTTAGTTTAGAAAGTATTTATAGACCCTTTCATGTTTTTAGAAAGGGTCCTCAAATTTTGTATTAAGACTTGGATCGGGAGTTGCACTACTGTGCTTCCGATATATATTTTTTTATGAAAACTGGACCTGAATTCTGAGTTTTAATGAAGAGTACTTTTATGGGATATGCACTATTGCTTTTTGTAAGAGTATTTCCAAGTTGAAAGGCAGAATCTGAATGCGATTGATATCGGAGGGGATTCAAATTACATATGGTACTACTATCTATGTCTTTGCTTCATTCTTTTATATGAATCAGTGTTTATTCATTTTTCTATCATTGATATATGTATGTGCTTTCACAACAGTCCTTTGGCTTATCACTATTGAATGTTTAAGGGTTGTTACTTTTTCATTCATATTTATGTCAATGGTATATAAAGAATAGTGTAATAATGTTTTAATTATTACTTTGTTCAACTACTTGAACAAAGTAATTATCATATGAATGAATATTTTTGTTTAAAAGTAGAGTCATCTACGTGACTACTTTTCAATAAGAACCATTAAGAATTGCACTAAAACAAAGATTTCTGGGATAGATTAGTTATTTATATTGTTGCAATTTAGAATAAATCATCTATCATTCCCATTAGAAATTACAAAACCAATCACTTATCCATCCTATTTACAAATCATTGGGAAACTGGTCCCATTATATCCAGTCGGAGCCACCACACCAAACGGAAAAGGAGCTGCCTTTAAGGTCCAGACCAGGTGGTTTTCCCCGATGTCGATGCAAAGATTTTCAAGGCATCAACAGGTTCCTAACCTTAACTCATGGAACTCCTTTGCTTTTTCATCATAATAACGCTCAGTCAAGTATTTATCCTTAAAATGTTTCTGGAATTCTTTCCACATCACCTATTCTTCATCAGTCTTTCTCACTACTTTGATTTCTTCCCACCAGGGAGTGGCCCTTCCTTGTAGCCGATAAAATGATAATCGTGCCTTGAGTTTGTCAGTATATTCATAAATATGAAAATATTTCCCCATATTTATCAACCATGCTTCGACTGCCTCCTCAGATTCTCCTTCGAATAGTGATGGTTTTATTTTCTTAAAATCACCCTATAACTCTGTCTTTTGTTTTTTGGTTTTTCTTTGGTCTGAAACGTTATTCGAACGCCCTTCTTCATTGATGCAACCATACGACTGCTACACCCTCACATCTTATGGGGACTATTTCACCCTTATAAACCTTTAAAGCTCCATGCCCACATATACATGTCGGAAGTGTTCTTATATGCATTTGTTTTAAGACAGGACCAATTAAACTTATTGGGACTCCACAACACTATTGTAAGTGTTTTATTCCACTTTTTTCCTTAAAACCCCGATCAACACTTTTTATCGCAATACATAGAAACACGGGAAATCAAACAAAACCCTGCTCCAAACACTTTAACCGGAACTCAAATTTTATACATCTGCATTAATATATATCGGCGGATCCATCCTTTGGTCCATCACCTTCCCGCTGTCACTCCATATCTCCGATCTCCGCCATCCGACTCTTCTTCGGTCTAACGGTCAACATTGATTCCGAACAATGAAACTGACGTTAATTCTCCACCGTTGATCTATACATAACAGATCTGATGACCCAAATCTATTTCGGGCGGGCAATTAATACGGGGATTAACTGCCCGATAAAGCGGTTTCCCTATTCACCCTCGCTGCTACGTGTCAAAGGGTGAATGGGATCGGGTGACCACCACTCAATACCGCTTACAGTCCTTCCGCCACTCGAAATACCATACACTGTTACAAAACCACTTCTGCGATCCAATGGCCACGGTTGATCGCGATCTGACGGCTACGATTTAATCGCATATCACATAGTCGCAATCCTCCAAGCCAGGCTCTGGCCGCTCTAAAGCATCGATCCGATATTCTTACGGACCCAATATGGTTATAAGCCGCCCTTTATAAGATTTCAAATCCAAATTTCGAATCCAGATATATACCACATTAAAATATTTTATTCTAACAATTTCTTTCTATGTATAGATATATATGAAGTTGATATCGACATAAATTAGCCATAGATCTTCAAATAGCTTATTTAAATCAATTGTTGAAATATTTTTTA
The DNA here is from genome assembly GCA_031772625.1 of Pinus tabuliformis. Classification (NCBI taxonomy): domain Eukaryota; kingdom Viridiplantae; phylum Streptophyta; class Pinopsida; order Pinales; family Pinaceae; genus Pinus; species Pinus tabuliformis. The sequence continues at coordinate 590,330,099 of CM062810.1, forward strand.
AAAGTATAATATTTAAACATTTGTTTCACACGTTTTTTTTTTACTTCTACTTACTTTATAGCATATTCATTTTTTTTTATTATAGCTAACATCATTTTTATGCATAATTTTTTTATTTTATTTAAAAGGGGTGGAGACAAAAGAACAAACTTACACATCCCCTTATATTGGGTTGAAATATGAGCCTCTCGACTCAATAATTTAGTGAACAATTTTCTCTGTCCCGAACTCTAAGCCGAGAGTTTAGATTTTATTTATAAGTCTCAACCTATAATTTTGATAACTCTCGGCCACGAGGGCTTCACAACTTCACTTAATGAACCTTTGACATATCACGTGTGTTCATGGCATACTAAAAAATACCCTTAATTTTACTACATATTAGAAATTGCCTCTAAAAATCACATTATTTTACCTCCTACCAATACAAACTCATTACACCTTTCCAATTTAAAAAACCCCTACTTTCACTAGATATTGTAGGTATCAATTTTTCATTAAATTTGAGCTCCATTTTTTATGCTGCCAACATAAAAACCCTTTATCCCCTATTATAAGCTCAATATATTATGTCATTTTTTCCTCAATATATATACCCTAATATGAACGAACATGGTATGGTATTTCTCCCCCAGTGGAGCCCCTGTGATTTGGGCCTAGAATTTTGATAAACTCTTGGCTACAAAATTTAGTGGAGGATTTTATTGGTCCCAAACTCTTGGTTGAGAGATTAAATTAAACTCTCGGTTGAAAGTTGAATGTATAAAAGTGGAAAAGACAAACCCTTTTACCCATTGCTCCTATTTCTTTTTAGTTGTTCCTTGACTACATTTCTCACCACGATGTTAACAACATGAACCTGTAACTACATCAATCACATTTTCACATCGTCAAGGAAATAAAGGGAAATGGAAAGAGAAAGGACAAGGGCATTGGGGAAAATCGAGGAAAGGGCAAGGGCATGAGATACAATTATGAGAACATTAAACATAATTGAAACTTCAAGGGCACTAGGTATTCTTAAAAGAACCATATTTTTGAACATGCCATATTTTTGGTGTACCCTTCATAGCGACCTTTGTATATTACTATGAAAACCCTATAGCCTTCCAAGGTTGGAGAACCAACTAGCTTAGGAAATGGTCACCATTATTGCATAATTAACCTAGGCCTTTGATTCAATGATGGGTTTTCCCCATAATAAACTACCCAACCTCTTATGATGACCCTGTTGCATATAGCAAAACCCTTTTTCTAGCAACTCATCCTTGGTTGCTTCATTGTGATTGCGGTAGCATTAGTTTATTATAAAGGTTGTTTTATGTTGTGGATAACAAAGATATTACCTATCTCCCACTTTTTAAAAGAGAGTATGCATGACATTCTAGAACACCAACAATATCAATACAAATAATCATTAGTAAGTTGTGGGGAAACACTTTCATTTATATTATTATTGAAATTAAATATCAAAACTATACATGCAAAGCGATGGGAATCCTTCCATTTAAGAATTCATATTTCTTAGCATATGTTTTGTCATTGCAACTAAATATCAACCATGCAAGGCATCATCAATTAATAAGGGAATCATCACATCTACACACTATAATTGAAAGTGGATTTAAATTCAAAATTTTACCATTAGAAAGTGAGGTCTATCAACTATTAACAATGCACAACATCCACAATTAATATGGGAATCATCACATATATGCATTGTAATTGTAGCTAGATTAAACTTAGAATTTTATTGCTAACAAACAAGGTCTATCAGCTATTGTATAATGTGTTAAGATTGTAAGTAGGCTACCTAGTAAGAAAATGAAACTAAAAATTTAAAACTATTGTATGTAGTATGAACAGTAATCAAGCATAGCAAGCTCCACACATGGCAGTTGTTAGAATGTGAGTAAGGACAAATTTGATACAAGGAGTTATATGCTTGTCAATTGTCCTTTGCTCTGATGAATTCATTTTTATTGTATATGCAAGAAGATCAAATATTTATAAATATGTTGCTACTATGTGTCCATACCAAATAACTCAACAATTTGCCAAAAATTAGGAAAGCATATATCCACGAGGGCTTCACTCAATGAACCTTTGACATATCATGTGCATTCGTGGCATACTATACAATACCCTTAATTTGAATACATATTATAAAATACCTCTAAAATGCACATTATTTAACCCCCTACCAATACGAACCCAATACACCTTCCCAATTTAGAAAACCCCTACTTTCACTAGATATTGTATGTATCCATTTTTTCATTAACAATTTTCATTTCCTGTTATATTTTTCATTCAAAATTGAGCTCCATTTTTTATACCTGCCAATATAAATACCACTTACCCCCTATTATATGCTCAATATATTATGTCAAGTTTTCCTCAATATATATCCTCCAACATGAACACACGTGGTATGGTATTTCTCCCCTAGTGAAGCCCCCGTGCATATATCATGAGAAGGAAATAGTAGGAAAAGTGGTTGAAGGCTATAGTAAGCCTACAACCAATACGTCAACTAAGACAAGCATGTGTCATTAAGTAGGAAACTTCCATCAAGATGCCTTCGAACCACCAGATATCATTCCCAATGAGAATTTTTATGCACAAGTGGACACCATGCAAATGATATGTATGAGGTTTCTAAATATCAAATAATTATGGTAACACCTTGGATGGCCCAACCTTAAGAAAACCTGATACTTTCAGTAATCCAGGTATCCCCAAACACAAGCCTTCCCTTATACCAGTATTACTTAAGAGTAGTGTTGTCTAGGAGGTCTATACGTTTAGCCTGGGAATTAGCAAACAACACCGAATTTCAAGTCACACTCACGTTCAAAAATTTACATACATGAATTCTTCAAACTAATTAGAAATTACACACATAGGACTACAACCTTGTAACCATGCACATATATATTTAGGAACCTGTTGATGGTACTGGATACCATCAACATACAAGGGTCCCCCTGATGTGAAGTCCCAATTAGACCTCACATAGTTTGGAATAGGAGCCCCATCCAGAGTATTGTCCTGAACACCATAAATCAAAGGCTCACCTTGGTATCAATGGATAACATAAGAGATTATATACATAAACCTTGAATAAGAAAGTAAGATGACATTGTGAAGCACCAATTGCAGGATGTAAAGGAAACCCTCACTAGGAGAGACAAAAAGTGAGTCTCTAAGAAGAAATTAATAGTACTATCCTAGAAGAGGCACGCGAGAGCATGAAAATATTCGTTAGTGAAATAGTTCACACAACAATATTAAGGAAAACACAACACACATTCAACAAGATAGGTGCCAAATATACCGAAATATTTCAATTTATCCAGTACATATGAACAAAACATATGTCGTAAACATCCCAAGAATAGTCCTAAAACATTTGTGATACATGCATGAAATTGTGTTTTCTCATAGAGCTTCAATTATAAGGTGAAATATACAAGTACATCAATTACAATGGTGAACACTAGTTCCAATAGTGGAACATTGGGAGATTAATGCTGCTAGAAATGAAAATTTTATAGAAGCAATGGATTTTTCTCTTGAGAGCTTGTGCGATATGCGTAGTGAAAAATGGTGGAAAGGTGGGGTTCTTCAATATCAATTCCTTTCTACTAAATACATAGCCTTGGTAAACAAAAGTGGGGGTGTAGAACATAAAGCTAAGCATGAATGTTGAAGTCATGAAGAGAGTGTAATTAGGGAGATTGAGCTTTGCGGTGACCCATAAAGTAGGAGTCAGCATGGGACCCATGATAATGGAAGAAATTCAAGTTCATGATTCCAAAAATATAAATAGATCAGTGATGAGAAGTCATTTTAGGGCCTCCATGGAATTCCCAATGGCTTCCCATTGTGAAAAAAATTGATCCTCATCCTCATTTTTCTCCACTTAGATGATGAAGATTAAATATGGAGATGAACCATTTGAATGTCTAGACTCGAAGAGGTGATGCACTAGACATGTGTGGTTTTAGAAGGACAAATGTTTCTTTTGGTGGTGATAAATGTAATGGTGAAGCTGCAATTGGTTGCCAAAACTCTTGTGAGATGCAGAAAGGGCATAAAATGGCCCAGGGGCATGTGACCATTATTGCTCCTATCATCGTCACTTGTAGCACTACCTATATTACTATTGTATTATTATTGAAGAAAATCTCTTGCAATCATGGTTATCGAATTATCTTAATCACTCAACTGAATATTTTCTTGGGAAATCTCAATGCAAAGAGAGATGAAGCTTATTGCTATATATATAGCCCCAATTATTATTCAAAAGTTTGGAGAAAATAGGCTTATAACAAGAAATAAGGCCATGTTTATTTTAGAATAGGTTTAAAAAAAACCAGAGCATCAAGGAGAAATGACCCCCTGGCCTCCCATTAGCAAGGTTCCTTTAACAATGAGAAATCGACCAATTGAGCTAACCCTCAGGTCTCAAAATTTTAATTAAACTATCAATAATTATTATAAAGATGATATAAATTTAGTGTTTATGGAATATGTTGAAATATTTATGATAATATTCACTAAGGCTTGTTTTTTGCTAGTTAGTTATACTCTTTTAATAATTTTATCTCGAATTAATTAATTAAAGAATACATAATACCAACATGTGTCATATTGAGTATGTATGTGTAGATAATCCATGCTTTTGTAATAAAATCTATTTACAAGGTAAAAATTTCCATGTTAAAGTGCGAAATATATGTTTAACTCACTTATGAATTCTTTTTATAACTAATAACAATAAAAAATTAAAATAAATTATTTTCACCATTCCAAACTCTATTGGAGAGTCTCTTTCAAAAGTTGGATGTTTTGGAGACATTACCTAATTACTTTTAGAAACAAGAAGATAAGTAATTATTTTCTCCATTATCTATATATTGTGGTCAAGCACTCTTCCTGTCATCAATTTACTTCCTGCCCCTAAAGATGGGTGAAGTGTTCACTTGAAATTTTGTATTCTTGTGTCTTATGGGCTCTTCACACAATGCACACATGATTCCAGAAGTTCTCAACATCAATATGTTCGATATGATTCAAGGTGAATTGTTTTTTTTTGTTAGTTCTATTTTATTTTCATATATATTTTTATATTTTTAAGATAAATAAATTTAAATTAGTCTAAAACTAAAAAAAGAAGAAGATATTTTTTATAAACAAGCTATAAATTGTATGATTCAATTTTATAAATATTAGGTGAGAGTTCTCCACAATTCATAGGACGATGCAAGATAGGACAAGTGGCCAAAGCCATAAAAAACTTCAAGGAAAAGGAAATTATGGTAAGATATATGAGGTCCCATCAAACTTAGTAGATTCGTCTGGTGCGGTGTACATGGGAGCTCATATGGCCCTTTCTAGGTCGTATGGTCCCTGCTAGCAATAACCAACTTAGTAATGAATATTTATGATAGTGCCATCATCGAGGATGATGCCCTTGATATGGTAGAGTATAGCCACTACCATTTTAATCATAATAATAGTAGAAAATTTGGGGATATCTTCATCGCTACTAGGATTTTCTCCTTCATGAGGCATTTTCTATTGGAATTTTTTTCTACCATTGGAATGATGGAAAGCTTCCAAGTGGTGGTGGGATTTCTTTAAGGAAACTATCCCATTTATTATGTCTCCTTCACTCACTATTTAATATTTGGATAGGGTTGTACATAATTTGGCACAAAATTTTATATGCAATCTTGGGGAAATCCTCTGCCACCACTACATTTGATAATTTCTGGTTATATATAGTGGTTGGTCTATGGAATCACGTAAACCCATTTTATTTTGATAACTATAGATTCAATTGGGAAGAATTTTATTCTCAAGGAAGGGCTTAGCAAACTAGTATTATCCCCAGGGAAGTGTAGCAAGAGTCTTTTGCTTTCAAAGGTGACATTTATTGTTATCTTATGGTTTTGTTCTTCAACCCAATGGTGGTTTACTACCTATAGTGTCCTTATTTCTCTCTTGTATGTCCTGAGTTCACCACATCTATCTTTTTTGTGCTTGATCTGCATTTAGTAATGGTGGAAAGGATACCTAGACATAATTTATGAGTGATCAACTGTGTATGCTTCCACCTGTTTGGCAAGGTATTCATTCTGATTTAGTTTATCCTATGGATTGGTCAACACTCTTCTTTATCACAATGGCCAACCAATATTGTGGTTGAAACAACTCTGCTACTAGTCAAGGTGGTGAGGGAGATGTGTCCATCATCACATTGCACCGGCCCCAAGCTCTTGGTTGTGGACTATAATAGAGGAAGCCATGAGTAGGTACCACTCCCATACCCCACAAATTTTCCAGAGAGAATTGGTTGAATCTGAGGAGGAAGTGGGACTACAGTGCATGAATTCGTCAGATGTGGAGATGCTAGTGGAAATTAGGGACTATGTGTTGAACACCATATGTACTTGAAAGATTTTATACCTCTATTTAGGTTAATTTTATTGGAAAATGATGATTGCTATGGGAAATTTTATGTAGGAAACTAGTTTAAGCCAACAAAGCACTCAAGTCCACCTAGAGGATAGTAAGACGCAATTGAACAAACTAGACTAGAAACTCAACATCTTGACTGATCACCAGCTAACATTTTGTTTACAGAGATCAATGTGGAATATGGAAATGTGGGGATCATTGAGGCATATTCAACCACCAATTAAGATTGTGCATGCATGCTCTAAAGTATCTACTTGTTAACTTATGCCTTATATCATTTTGTTTATCAGTTTTCATCTAATGTTTATGTACTTTATAGTAGAAGTAGGTTGTCATGGTAATCTACACCATTTAATTATGTAACTACCTTTTGGATAAGAAAACATGGTATCCACCTCTCTGAACATCTTACGTTGTGCTATTGGTCTGGTTTCTTTAGTGGCAGGAAAGTAGAAACAGAATGATAAATCAAGAATGCATTTTTTATCTTTTGAAGTAATACAAAGTAGCCGAACTTATGGAAAATGACATATCTTCAAATTCAAGATATATTTTATAACGGATAGTGAATGAGAAATTTAGATGAAAATATGAAAAACTCCTAGAGATAAATTCAAAACTTTTAGCATAATTCCAACTCAATTTAAAACCAATTTTGACCTATCTTAAGTATCAAGACATATTTTGCAATGGAAGTGGATTAGAGAATTGGAGGGAAGTATGTAGTGTTGCACATGAAGCATATAATGGAGACTATAATTTATCAGAATGAGTTCAATAGGGAATTAACTTTACCAGATAAAATATTTTGAACAATTTACGAGTTAAATATATTTAGAAATTTTAATTCAATGAGAATTGAAATAATCAAAGTACGAGAGAGAGAGAGAGAGAGAGAGAGAGAGAGAGAGAGAGAGAGAGAGATTAATTAAAAAAAAATAAAAATCCACAAGGTAGTTTTCCTATTCCTAATGATGTTTCAACGAAAAAATTTAATGTATTTTCCAGCGATGGTTCATCTACATGACAAAAAATTTATCGGTAAAATGAAGGATTGTCCAAAATTTTAATAGTCATACAAATTGCGACTGGTGAAGTGAAAGTGAAATTATGGAAACCACGGATGCGTCTCTTAACAAGCCTATAGATTTTCATCGATAGACATGTTGAGTGCGTCATCAATGCCATCTAATTTTTTCAGTAGTTATAAAATATATTATTACTAGCACAACTAATTCCATTATTTATATGCCAATTAACTTTTACAAAAAAAAAAAATATATCATACATTAATATTAATATTAATATTATTTATATTAAATATCATTAATGATATTAATAATATTAATTAAATATTATTAATATTTAATAATCAAATATTATCAATATTAAAATTAAAGTTTAATAATGTTAATACTTACGCTGTAAGGCATTCTCTTTGAGAAGAAATCCCCTCCCATGCCACTTGTATCGTCATGTGCCATTGATTTTAGTGTTAGACGATTGAGTTATCATCTACCCTTCGATGATAATAATGGTTATGTACATTTCCTATGGTTACGCCATACATTTTCTGATGTGGCATGGGTCTCCTGGATTTACGCCCCACAAGTGTTTAGATTTTTTGTTGCCAAGAACCGTTCCCCATATGCCGTGTATGGATTGGAGTGATTAAAACCCTAACTGATGTTGTTGTTTATCTTCTTACTATCTTGCTTCTAGTAGGTTGTATTTTTCCACTTGTGAGCATGGTTTATTGGAGGAACTAAAAAATCCTTACATTTATTGTAAATTTCACTTCACATCTGGCACAAATATGCTATCGTTCTCTCAATATCCTTTCAAAAATAGATTCGACATACAACAATGGTTTTCTTGTAGAAAACAATGAAGCCCCGTCATCAAAACCCCTAGAGTTAGATATTGTGGATCAAATTTGTGGGTTTCTACATCACAATCAATAGAATATGCTACAAGTAGCTTAATGGTGTACTTCTTTTGAAATCTTAATAGAGGATTTGAGTCGACATGCTGAATTCGCTATTATAATGGTTTAAAATTGAAAGCACACTATTGTTAGCTATTTCATTTGAGTTTACCTAAAATTTGCAGGCGTGCTATTGTTAGCTATCTCACTTGGGTTTTCCTCTCGTTTGTGGGATTCATTTCAGGCAATGCAACGATATTTTTGTCAAGTTACGTTCAAGTTGGTCTCTATTTATGCCTTCTATTAATTTTTTATTTCCTTAAGGTTCCAAGGCTTGAGGATTATGCTATTTTATCCACATTTGAATTGGGTTTTCTTCATTTGCAGTTCTACTATCTCAGGGATTTCATCCATAGGTAAACGCTTATGGGTGTTGTTTTCTGGTAATCGTTGCAATTAATTTCTTGGTTGTGATAGGTTCTAAAGCAAGAGGATTTCTGTGTAATTTGGAGGCTTTTAAGGATAAGTATGGGAAACAAGAAGTCATCGAAGAAGCCAACGGTGAAGAAAAAGAAGGAAAATCTTAGTATAGTATTTAGTTTCCCTTTCTGCAACCAAGAGAGGAGCATGGAGTGTTGCATGTGAGTATATTCCCTTTTTCTTTCACATTCAAACCTAAACCTAGGAAAATTAGGTTTTGGCATTAGCCTGGTTAAACAATGGCTAATATTTTTACTTTTTTTGGGTTTTCATTTATTAACACAGAATGATCGTAGTGGTAGTCCATTTGGATTAAAAAATCAAATAATATTTGAAGATGCGAAAATGTTACCCTTCCTATCTACCCTTTGAAACTGTTGAATTAGGAAGCCCAATTAGATTTAATTTCTCTTGTGTATTTTTGTTAGGAATTTTAAAAACGAAGAAGACGATTCGCTATCTCGAATGACATTTTTTTTATCTTTTATGATTTTATGACAAAATGTGTGAAGAACCCACAGTTTCATCTTTCTCTGGAGGTCTTCCTTTCTAAAAATTTACATGCTGTGTAGATTTATACAGATTTAACTTCACACTGCATAAGGGGAATTCTAACTCATAAAGATCAATGTATCACCCAAACATGTGCATTAAATAATATTATGTCAATGCGTAGTGATATCTGTTGGATTGATGGTAAGTGAAAGCATTGATCGAGCCCATTGATGTGTAAGCTTCCTGAGCCATATATTTTAGTGTTTGGGTTTTCATATGCCTTTTTTTGTAGTGGTGTAGTTAGATAAGATGAATAGTGATATCTATAGAGGTTTGAATTATTGAATAAAGGTTGGCCCTGTTGAATTGGAGAAATATTTCCATACTCAATAGAGTAATGAACACTCTATGGACGTCTCAATAATTTGAATGTTTGAATTTGTTTGCAGGTATTTGTGAATGGATTGATGAATGAGAGCATGTAAATAATTCTAAACAAAATAGATACATCTGCTTATTACATATCTCTTGAATAATCTACTAAATCCTATGTTTTGCAGGAGCTATTGCGGATATGAAAATTACTATAACCAATTCTGAATAAAATGGATACATTTTGTTATGAAACCAGCTCACAAAAAGATAGAAAAGATAGATCAATGCATTAGAAATAAGCCTCTTCAAGGGGGCAACCTCCTTTACATTACACAAATGAACAATTCTTGGATGATACAAATGACAAGACCTCCTTTCTATATATAGGAGTATAAGGGGTCATAATATAAGTAGAGCCGACATAACAATAATAATGTAAGGGCACACTAATAACAATAGTGGGCTTCTATGGGGCATAATAATAAAAATATGGGGACTACATGGGCATAACAATATAATAAGCAGTTACACTAGTAGTATAGGGACCTAATATGCCCCTCTCCTTCAAAAAGTGTTGTCCTCAATGCTTGAGTAGTTCTTGACACTTCTGTACAAAATTTTTGTCCTCCCATGTGGAATCTTCAGTGAGTAAGTTCTTCCACTTGATGAGATACTCTGAAATTGATCGATTTCATAGCTGTCAGGTTCTTGTTTCTGTGAATTCTCCAGGTTCCAATATGATTTTTCCTTCCTTGTAAAGTTCTGGCAATATTGTTTGAACTGGGATCTTCTGCAACTTTTGAATGAGTGGCCACACTTCTTCGTCCTTTTTCCATTCATCTCTTGCTTTGTGTATCCAATCTGGTTGGATAATAGAAATAGCACAAAATAATGCTTCCACATCCTCATCCTTTCTTGAGAGTGCATCTGCAACAACATTTTGCTTCCCTTTTTTGTAGATGATTTCAAAGTCATAACCCAACATATTTGTAACCCATTTTTTTTGTTCTTCTAAAGATAATATTTGTTCTAAAAAGTATTTAAGACTATCATGATCTATTTTTACCTTGAAGTGTCTTCCCATTAGGTAAGGTCTCCCTTTCTTAAGTGCGTGTAGTATTTCCAACATTTCCTTCTCATAAATAGCTTTCTTGAGGGACATTTGTTTGTATGTATGTAACAATAAAAATACCCAATCGCCAACATCAAAATATCTTTCATTGCGATGTTGATTTTCATGTTGTTTCATTCGATTCTGCACCAAAGTGGCATTATCCTTTAAAAGTTGGAGAACTTGTTGTTGATGCTCAATGTGATCTTTCACTGCTTGAATCTTTTTTTGATATGTCTTTCTATATTTAGAGTTTGAGGAGTGGTAATTTCTTCCAGTGCATTACAAGATATGGTCGGATTCATTTCTTGATGCTCTATGTGATCTTTCACTTCTTGAACATTTTTCTTCTTGATATGTCCTTCTACCTTGATAGTTTGAGGAGTGGTAATTCTGGCCATTGCATTACAAGATATGGTTGGATTCATTTATTCTTTCTTGATGTGGTCTTTCACTTCTTGAACCCCTTTCTTCTTGATATGTCCTTCTATCTTAAGATTTTGAGGAGTAGTAATTATTTCCAATGCTTTACAAGATGTGGTTAGATTCATTTCTTCTTTCTCCGAGGTTGGTTCCTGTTGTATATACTCTTCTTTTGACGTTTCTTGATCCTTTTCTTCCTCCTCTCCACAATCAATGTAAAATAATTTCTTCTTAGCACACTTATGACCTTTAATGTATTTTTTATCATAATTGTAACAAATCCCTTTTTCTCTTTTTTCTTCCAATTGTTGTGGTGTAACCATTGTAGGTTGTGGAAGGCTAGGAGAAATAACACTTCCATTTTTATAGTTGTGAGGGGTAGACTTCGTTGTTGCCATAATTTTTCTTTCCACTTTGTAACAAAGCCCCTTTTCTCTTTTTTTTTTTCCAATTGTTGTAGTGTTTCTCTAAAGAAGGTGTTGCTCTTTGTATCCTCATAATGTGCTATAATTTCCTCCATGAAAATTGACCACGTAACAAGTGGTTTACAAGAACAAAGCCCTTTATACCATAAAAATTGATCTTGTTCTAAATATGAAGATGCAATACATACCTTTTCTAACAGTGGTACACCATGTAGATCAAAATATTTCTCCATCTGTAGTATCCAATTTACTGCATCCTTGCCATCAAATTTCCTCATCTTGATTTTTCTTAATTTTAGGAGCTCGATCTTGAAACGACTGTAGCTCTATAATTTTAGATCTCCAAGTTCTGAAATTTATTCCTATGGTATCTCTCTGAGTTCTCTTTCTAACCCTGCAGGTCTGATCAGAATTTAATTATACAAGAAAGAGTTATGCCAAATCTCCCATGGTAACCTGATTATAGACTAGTTCAGTAGAGCGAACTTGTACAACATGCACGTCTCACTGTTTCAACCTTAGTACCTGAAAATGATTTATAGAAAACTATAGGAAGTCCTCTTTTTGAAGCTTACGAAATTTCAATCTGATGCTCAGAACAAACGTTATGATGGTTTTCCCAAGGTGACTTGTTTGGAATGTAATTTGGGGTTCCGTAAAAACCCTAACTTCCTCATATTGTACCTCCAAAAATATAGCGAGACAGGATTTGAAATACGGAGCCGAGGTTCAGACCGATTTCTTCTCAATGGGTTTTTGTTTTCGCTTCTGAAACTTCATAGCAAAAGAGTTATAGAGAAAATTCCAAGATGACCAATTTTAGATGAAATTCTGGAGCTTGCAAAAAGCCTAAATTCCTTAGATGATATCTCCGAAAATGTAGCGTGAAAGGATCTAAAATTTGGTTGCAAGGTTTAGACCTATTTCCTCTCAAATGGGTTTTTTTTGGAGATTATGCAACCTTGTAGTGAAAACGTTAGAGCAAAAATGCCATGATGACCTGTTTGGGGTAGCAAAACCCTAGAATCCATAGCTCGAATACCAAATGTTATGAAACCAGCTCACAAAAGGATAGAAAAGATAGATCAATGCATTAGAAATAAGCCTCTTTAAGGGGGCACGCTCCTTTACATTACACAAATGAACAATTCTTGGATGATACAAATGACAAGACCTCCTTTCTATATATAGGAGTCTAAGGGGTCATAATATAATCAAAGTCGACATAACAATAATAATGTAAGGGCACAATAATAACAATAGTGGGCTTCTATGGGGCACAATAATAACAATATGGGGACTACAAGGGCACAACAATATAATAAGGGGGTTGTACTAATAACAATAAGGGGTTACACTAGTAGTATAGGGACCTAACACATTTGCATATTTCATATCTCTTGAACAATCTACTCGATCCTATGTTTTGGAGGAGCTATTATGGACATGAAAATTGTTGTAACAAAAAATTTCCCATACATAGTCTGGGCGACCAACAACAATCCAAAAAGAGGTCAAGAGATTGAGAGCGGCTAGTCATGGAATTTAAATCTTCTCGAGCTGAAAAAGATTGGGAGGATCTGGGTACAAACGAGATGTAAATTTGATAAATTAGGAGTGGGAAATTACACCACGGGTGACTTCGAGGGGAAGTTGCAGTGTCAAGTCCAGGGTGCCAACCCGACCACATTGATCAGGTACCAGGTCTATGGGAATACCTATGAGGATTAAGACTATGTCTCCATCATCGATGGCTTTAATTTTCCCATATCCATCACTTGATTGACACCCAACACAATTTCTGAATGCATTACTGTGTCTTGCAAATCAGACATAAACACTATTTGCAAGCCAAAGTTGAAGGTACAAGGAGGTTGAAAGAGCTTTTTTGTGACTTTTCCTACTAACGATCACTATTGATGCACTAACAATTATTCTCACCAGTGCTCTTTCAGTACTTACTATCGGTTTTTCAAGGCCCAATGTCCTGATTCCATCGAAGAAGCCAACATAATACATCTGCATATTTCATATCTCCTAAACATAGTTTTTTGATATATGGATGCTCCTTTCATGAGTTTCTATATGAATAAAGAGAATCTATAGTTTGGATGTGCATTCCTCATGGATAATGTAGGATGCCTTTTGAACAAATTCACGATATCCTAATTTGACTTGCCATGATCATGTTTTAGAAATAACTGTGATGTTCGGTCACATAGGATTAGTTAGGTATATAATAATAACATTGGATGTCGGTTTAAACTATATTTGTAGGCAAAATATCTTGTGGTTGAATAAGTTATTATTTTTATTTTTGGCACATGGTCCACTAGGTTCACTAAATTTTCATTTTAGGAAGGAAAGTTGATGGTTGAAAACCTTTCAATTAATTACTTCGATCCAATACAATAAGGCAAGGCAAGGAAGTGCCATAAGAGGCATAGGCAGGTGGGGTCATTTCCTCTTCTAATTTTCTTCTCCAAACATTGAGTTTCTAATTTGGGTTGGTTCGGTCAAATTAGAAAAAGCCTCCTAAACAAGCTTTTGACAAATATTGGTTGTTAGGGGAGTCACTATTGATCCCTTTTGGTTAAAGAACTTTCTTGTTAGTAGGAAAATCACTGAATTAATGTAGTTAAGGTGATTCCTTCCATTTATACCATCTCGTCTTTATGTGCCTTGTCCAATCAAGTAAGAAGTAAGATACAACTTCGTTGATCTGGATTTAAATAGGAACGCAACAAATTATAGATATAACTATAAATATTGAGATGCATATGAAATAATACTTCATTTCATTAATGTAAAATACTGAAATATGCCTACAAACAGTAATGGAAATAAACTAGCTAGGGCGATGGTAGCTTATCTATGAGAAGAAATGTGGCAGCTACATGCCTTTGAACTGCCTTACAATGAGGCTCAAGTGCCTTTTTATTATTGAACAATAAGAGAAAACCCTAAAAAACCAAAACCCTAACCTAAGGAGATGTAACACCAAGGGTTTTTGGGCCCCATTGGGGTTTGTTGGACAACCAACTTCTCGGGGTCGTGACTTGGTCATAATATCTCCGTTTGATGCGCATGATACCTCATTGGAAAGATCTCTCCAAGGACTACGACGGAGAATATGATTTTAGACAGAAAATCATTAGCAGTAGATTTCTAGAAAAACGTCGTCATTTAGGGCCTTAAAACAGCTCCGGAAGTTTAAGACACAAAAAACTGCTAAAAATAGTAAATTGTACTACAATAAAGGAAACTGAAAAACTGAAAAAAAAAATGGTGGGGGTCCAAGTGGAATTGGCGGGTGGCCACCAAAATCCACCTAGATCATCCCTCCCCCCTTAGGAAGCAATGGTCGCCATTGCGTTGAATTCCTCTGTGAGATGAGGAAACTTCTACTGAACCTAGTCCTTGGTGAGCCACTTGCCCTGGTAAAGGAGTTGGCCTTCTTTGACAACTCGATATAGTTGGATCTTCTGCTGGCAAGTGTGCTTGATCTGCGTGTCCATGATTTGATTAGTTGCAGCTTGTTCCATGCAATCTAGATTTAACTCTGTTGGTGTGAGTTGTTCTGCAATGTCGGATGTGTCTAGTAATGGTCGGAAGTATGGCTGAAGACGGTCTACATTGAAAACTGGGTGTAGCCAAGGAATGGGGAAATGCTAAGCTCAAATGCATTATCTCCCATAGCCTTGGTAATGGTGTAAGGACCATATCGGAGTGGTCTGAGTTTCCGATAGGCTCCGGTAAGGCGTTCCTTTTGCAAATGCAACCAGACTTTGTCGCCCACTTGAAACTTGTGTGGCACCGGATGTTGATCATGTCGTTGCTTGTACTTGGCATTTGATTTCTCCAGAATGTCGTGGACCTGCTGGCGGATATGTTGGGTGTGCTCAATGATGTTGTTTGCCTTATCTGTTTGAGACTGGACATGATCAAAATCTGCCTAAGTAGTTGCAAATGGCATGGCCACATCAATGGGACATAGTGGCTGGAATCCCAAGCCCACCTGAAAAGGGTTGTGGCAAGTTGAGCTATGGAGAGCTTCATTATAACTGTACTGAACATAGGGGAGGCTCTTATCCCATGTGTATGGATTCTTTGAATTGTACATGCACAGAATATGTACTATCATCATGTTGACAATCTCTATTTGGCCATCAGTTTGGGGATGGAAGGCTGTGGAATTAGTGAGTTTGGTGTCCAACATTGACCAGATACTGGACCAAAATGTACCAAGGAAATTGTTGTCCCGATTTGTGATGATAGACTATGGGATCCCAAAGTGTACCCACACTCGTTCAAAGAATATTTTAGTAGTGTCTTCTACTGTGATATTATTTTTATAGGCCACCATAATGGGCATCTTTGAGAACCTGTCGATGGCCACAAAAACATAGTCGTTTCCATGCTTAGTAGAAGGAAGGCCCGAAATTTAATCTATGGAGATGATTCCCAAGGTTGACTAGGGTTAGGCAGCTGAGTATAGAGGCATTGCTTCTTGATGGTCAGTTTGGCAATGGCACAGGCAGTGCAGGATTTCATGTACTTCCTGACATCCTGTCAAATATTCGGCCAATAGAAATACTTTTGTAGTACTGCCACCATTTTCTCAACCCCAAAATGCCCAACAAACCAACTGTAGTGTGCTTCCCAAATCATCTTGGTACGCTCGCTTAAAGGAACACAAAGGTGACATAGGTGGCATAACAGAGCATCCTGGAGGTGAAAATCTGGAACATGCTGACCCTCCAAGATTGTCTGGTATGTGTGGAAGAATTCTGGGTCACTTTTATAGAGAAGTGGCCAATCAAAAGTTGAGCATGGTGGTTAATGCCATGATCAGTGGTCGACTGAGGCAACCTGCAACATTATTGGTGTTGCCCTTCTTATACTTGATATTAAAATGGAACTATTGTAGGTATGTGGATCACTTTTGATGACAATCATTTT
The DNA here is from genome assembly GCA_031772625.1 of Pinus tabuliformis. Lineage (NCBI taxonomy): Eukaryota > Viridiplantae > Streptophyta > Pinopsida > Pinales > Pinaceae > Pinus > Pinus tabuliformis. The sequence goes on from CM062810.1 coordinate 590,346,789, forward strand.
GCAACTTCCCTTGCATCTGTATGAACTGTAGGGGTCAGTGTTCTATGTAGATGACCATTTCCTTCCCCAAAATGTAATGCTTCCATTGTCGATAGGCTTGCACAATGGAATACATATCTTTGTCATTAGTGGGGTACTTCCGGATTGTGTCTGAAAGTGTCGCATTGTGATATGCCACTGGATGCCCGTGTTGAGTAAGGACTACCTCAATAGCATAGTCAGAGGGATCTGTCTCGATCTCAAATGGTTGTTGCAAGTTTGGTGATGCGAGCACCGGTGCTGAGCAGAGGCGATGTTTCAACTCTGTGAATGTCTTCTGTTGAGATTCAGACCAAAATAATTTTTCTTTCGCTCCTCCCTTGGTGACTTGACTCAAGGGCCAAGTGATATGAGAAAATCCCAACACGAACCTGCAGTAGAAGTTGGCAAGGCCCAAAAAGATGCGGAGCTCTATTAGAGTGGTTGGAGATGGCTAATCCCGAATGACTTGGATCTTGGCTAAATCCACATGCACCCCTAGTTCATCAATAATGTATCCCACATACTGAACTTGGGTCATGCCAAAAGTGAATTTCTCCCAATTGGCACATAACTTGTGCTGCCGCAGTGTTTGGAGAACCTGCGAATGTGGTGGAGGTGCTCTTCCCAACTCTCGCTGAAGATCAGGATGTCATCCAAGTATACCACTACAAATGAGTTGGTTAATGGCCGCAAGATGTTGTCCATTAACCTCATGAAGGTTGCAGAAGCATTCATCAACCCGAAATGCATAACCAACCATTTGAAAAGGCCCTTCTTGGCTTTGAAGGTAGTCTTCCACACATCAGAGGGTTCGATTGGTACCTGGTGATATCCTGACTTCAAATCGATCTTGCTAAAATACTTTTCACCCTTCAGCTGGTCCAGAAGGTCATCAATCCGTGGGATCAGGTACCTATTCCTAATAGTGATCTTGTTCAGCGCCTAATAGTCAATACAGAGTCTCCAAGTCCCATCCTTCTTTCGTACCAACATGATTGGTCTCCCACAGGGCAATGAACTTGGTCGGATGTGACCTTTCTGTAGCAGCTCCTGAATTTGCCTCTTGATTTCATCGTTATCCAGAATGGAGCGCCGAAACATGGGTCCATTGGGCAGCGACACATTCGGGGTCAAATCGATGGAGTGCTTGACCTGACAGTGTAGAGGAACTCCTGTGAGGGAGTTGAAGATGTCCTCGTACTCCTCCATGACCTTGTCCATATGTAGTTGTTGTGCGGAGGGGCCCTATCTGGTGGTTGTGGCCACCATCTTCTTCTTTCCTTGAGGGCGTATCATCAGGAAAACAAATTTCCCAGTTTTGGAAATGAGCTTACTACATTGTTTTGCAGTAGAGATGGTGGTAGGTGGTGCTACCTCCGGTATCCTATACAACTTATTTCCCAAAGTAACAATAACAGCACAAGCCCTTGGTTCATACACATCATTTCGCTTCCATAAGTATGGTTGGCCTAATAATACATCAGAAACATCAAGGGGAGCAATGTCACACAATACCTCATCCGTGAAAGGCTTGATTTTGTATGGAAGGCGACACTGCTGACTCACGCGAAGATCCCGTCCTTGGATAGGTCACTCGATGGTGTATGGTTGTGGATGTGCTGTGGTCGGTAAGCCCAACCACTTCACAACCTCTGCTGAAATGAGGTTCTTTTGGTTCCCGCTGCCGACAATGAACTATAGTGGGGAGCCCTTTACCCACATATGGGAGTGGAAGAGGTGCTCCTCTTCCTCTGGATTTTCAGGTTCCTCCTTCTGGATCTTCGTGGTCGCAATGGCGGCATTGGGATCTGCATCAATAATCTTCTTCCCTTTGTCATTCCCCTTATCGGGTTGTGATTCGGAGTCAGAATATGCATCCAATTCTGAAGCCTTTATCTCGTCCACTAGTGACTGCTTGGCTTGACACTCACTTGTGTTGTGAGTGGAGCTCTTATGGAATTCACACCACTTTATCGTGTCCTTCTTCAGCTTTGTGGAGTTGTTCTTTGCTTGCAGATTTGGCAGGTTGTCCTGGGCCACCCTGCCTTAGCTTTTTCCTTTGTTCAACAGTTTGGGGGTGCCTTTCCCTTGCTTCAGATTCGTAGATCCAAAGTCTTGCTTCTTCTATTTAAACTTTTGCTCGATCTTGATGGCATATTGGTATGCTGTGCCGGGTGAGGAGATGCTCAGGAACTCCATTTCATCTTGGATGTACTTGTGTAGGTAGTCGTAGTACTTGAGAACCAAATGATTCTCAGAATCCTTGATACCCAACTTCGTGCGAAGGGTATGAAAAACATTGGTAAACTCTGGCACATCTTGGTCCCTTCCCTATCGCAGCATTGTCCACTTTATGTATTTATCCTCATAGCTCCCAACAGGGTAGTACTACTCCTTGATGGCATCCCGGAATGAGTTCCAAGTGGGTGTGGTTGAAAACAATGAGTTCGTACTTTCATCCTTCTGCTCACAGTAGGTTTCCCACCAGTCCTTGACGTGGGGGGCTGCTTTGAGAAGTGCAAAAGTGATCTTTTCCTGGCTGGAAAAATCATGAATGGAAAAATATCCTTCCAGCAGATTTAATCATTTAATCATCTATCTAACCCTCAAATATGGGAATGTCAAAGTTAACTTGTACCTTAAAGGGTTTGGTGCTTCCAAAGTAGCTGCTGGAAGTAGATGTGTCGCCCCTGGGTAGCCGCTGAAGGATCTGGGAAAAGTTTTCCATCATTGTGTTCCTTTGTCGCTCGAGGGCTTCTTCGAGCAATATTTTGATAGGATCTCTTACCACCTCTTCTTTCTTTTCATCTGCCATGGGAGGCCATCGGGATTTGCGAGGCTATACTTGCAAAGGTTCAACCAATTCAAGCCCTAACTCCTTATATCCCGACCTCGTTGGGGACATGCAAAGAAAAATAGAGAAAGGGCAAAACCCTCTGATACCACTGATCTAGATTTAAATATGAATGCAACAAATTACAGATATAACCATAAATACAGAGATGCATCTAAAATAATACTTCATTTCATTAATGTAAAATACTGAAATATGCGTACAAGTAGTAATGGAAATAAACTAGCTAGGGCGATGGTAGCTTATCTCTGAGAAGAGATGTGGCGGCTACGTGCCTCTGAACTGCCTTACAATGAGGCTCAAGGGCCTTTTTATTGTTGAAAAATAAGAGAAAACCCTAAACAACCAAAACTCTAACCCGAGGAGATGTAACACCAAGGGTTTATGGCCCCTTTGGGTTTAGTTGGACAACCAACTTCTTGGGTCGTGACTTGGTCCTATTATCTCCATTTGATGTGCATGATACCCTGTTGGAAAGATCTCTCTGAGGACTACGATGAAAAAGACAACATTAGATAAAATATTGCTGGCGGTAGATTGCCAAAAAAACGTCATTTGGGGCTTCAAAACGGCTTCGGAAGTTTAAGACCCGAAAAACTACTAAAAATAGTAAACTGTGCTACAATTAAGGAAACTGAAAAGCTTAAAGAAACAATGATGGGGGTCCAAGTGGAAAAGGTGAGCGGCCACCAATATCCACCTGGATCATCATCCCAAGCATGCCCTCAGTTTGAAACAAAACAAATGCTCTAAAATGGGTGTTTCCTTCCATTTATACCATCTCGTCGCTACGCGCCACGTCCAATCAAGTAAGAAGTAAGATACAACTTCGCCCCATGCATGCCCTAGGTTCGGAACAAAACAAATTCTCTAAAATGGGTGCTTAAAGAAAGAGAAACTCACTTCTTTGGGTTTGTTGGAATGATGTATCCACCAGGTATATAACTTTCTATTTCATTAAGAAAAAATGTTGATTGAATGAATTCCAGGGGATTCCTTCCTTCCATCCATAAATCCAAGAGAAATGTATGTTGGTTGTAGTTCCTAAATCCAATAGGGAATCCCTCTCAACAAAACGACCATCCGACGGACTTAGTCTCTGTAGTTGGTTCATCCGGTCGATCCTCTAAACATTCTAAAATGATATTGAAGCTATATTAGACCCCTCTCCCTTTGGTCAAGTCCCTCCGGGTTGTCATTGTGGAGGTTATTAGGCATATGGATCCACTAGGATGAATAAATTTCTTTGATCTTTAGCGAAATAGTGGAGTCTAATCTAGTTAAGGATGTGAAGTAATTCCATAACTCACCCTGCCCGACCATATGAATTTCCATTAAAGTAAAGGTGAATACAAAGAGTTCAAAGGTTAGACATATTTCATCCTAGAAAAGACTAAATATAAAGATGATTGAACAACATAGTTGTGGGCGTGAAAGTTCAAAGAGGATATATCATTCAGTTTTCTAAATTGGATTTTTCATTAGGAATGAAATGAAAGGGCAACATTTCAGATTCTTCCTTCCAATTAGTCTTGCAGCTTAGTTTAGATGAGTCAAATCCTATTAACTTAATAAATTCCCTAAACAACTCATTGGATTATTTGGGGTGGTTCCAATTCAATTTCAAAACCTAATGAAACGTGCATTTTCCTAATAGAGGGGTGCTTGGAAGGCTGAGCAAAATGAAGATAAAGCATAAGTATAACTAAATATTTCCTAAAATAACATATATTACTATGGATAAATGACATATATAAAGTTGTTGAATCAGTCAGTTCACTCATTTTTTATTTTGGCCTCCTTCTCCATATTAAGATACCAGGTAGAAATGGTTCAAGTCAATAAACACTTCTGAGATGCGTTGTTGTCTATATGAAACCCTGTGTTGTGAGGGGTCTAAGCCATATTCTCCATTTGTGTTGGTAATTTGTTGTATTGTTCTATAGGCAAGTAACTCTATTAATTGAATTTCCTAATTTCCTCTGGCTTGGGGCCTGAGCACCTTCGTCCATTTAAAGTAACTTTATTAATTGAATTTCCTAATTTCCTCTGGCTTGGGGCCTGAGCGCCTTCATCCATTTATATAAATAAATAAGGCCTGATAATATAAATGGACTTTGCTCGACTGCCTCATATATTAAAACACCCAAATTGGTTTGGTATTACCTTGATCTAACCAAGAATTAGGATATTGAATTTTACATGATTTGTTATTTTCAAATGTCTAGGCGCGAGAGATTATGATTTGTGTATTTTCACATGAAATTAGCTATGGTAAGTATTTAATTTTGTATTTATTTTCTTTTCCTTGTGTTTACTAAGTAATGGGATATTGAATTTTACAAGGTTTGTCATTTTGAAATGTCTTGGAATGAGATATTATTCACTTTGATTACTCGAGTGTTTTCCCTTATAAAATTGTAATATTATTTTTATGACACTGTTTTATCGATACTACTATTGTTTCAAGTTGATACCATTGGATTATATGAATTTTCTTTTCCCGTAATGTATATATGCAAAACAGTGAAACCTGCAATAACTTTTTGATTCTTTAAAGAGGATGTAAGGGTAACCTATTCATTTCAAATGAATAAATTTATGTATGTTTATGCAAAGGTTATTTTATCAACTTATGCAATTGTCTCATACAACAACCAAGACAGAAAAAATTGGGTCGTCAATTCTTTCAATGTCCTTTGAAATAGGTATAAATATGAACTTTTAAGATACATCCTTATTTATTGCCAATGAAGATTTCTTTTTAATGAATAAATTGTAAGAGGGGAAATTTTGAACTCATGGCATTTATTAATAATCACATATTTATATGATATGAAATTATTGCTAATATAATGTTTATTGTAATATTTATGGTTTATAAAGATAGATTAGGAAAACTAGTCCACACTTTTCAAAATGTTGTACCAACGAATTACTAACCAAAATTGTTAGCAAATATTGAAACAACGGGAAAGCTTGAGTATCTATTCTAGCTTCCAAGTTAGTGGTCTTATAGTCATTAGAACTATTTGGTTTTGGTGGATTAGACAACATTGATTATTGTATGTAGTGTAAAAAGCATCATCATTTGTTGCATGAGCTTGCTTTCAAGAGATATAACTAGAAAAGTTGTAGTTTTTTCAAGATAAGATATAACAAAGTAAAGTAATTATTAATTGCATTAATAACCATATAAATGAAAAAGATTCTTAAATCCACATTAGTTTTCTTGAGATAAAGATACGATAAAATAAACTAATTTTATTGATAATGTCCATTAATGACAAAAATGGTAGGTCATGTACAAAGGTCAGTGGAATTTAAATGTACAACCAATGAAAACATATCAGGGAAGTGCCAATGTTACCCCTTAAATATTAAAAATGACAACATGTAATAAAGTACAAGTTATAGTTAAAAGAGAATCAACTGCACATAATTAAATATAGATGCATAAGTAGGAGGGATAAAGAGCATCTAGCACCACCTCAATCAGTGTGAAGGCACAATTGCATTTTTTGATAATGTAATAATGGGAGTCCCTGGGATGGAGAAGACATTTCGTAGTGATTTTAGAAGGAAACCAAGAGATTCAAATAATAAATCTTCTTCAATTTTTTTTCAATGAAACAGTTATGGGACTACCCATTATAACTCATTTATATTACGTTTTTCACAATTTTCACCAACTACAACATGACTCTGGATGTTTGAACCCGACACCGATAGAAACACAATATGTGCCTCTATTGCTTGAGCTCAATCCTTTGACATGCAATCCTCTTCGATTCACTCTAGTTCTCCTGATAGATATAGACAAGTAACCTTCTTAAATTCACACTTTTTTTTACCAAGGGAAAATATTATAGAAATTTGATTGAAGTTAAAGGTCCATACAATGAATCCCATGGGGTGTAGAATATAAAGTGATGGGGGTATTGTTAAGGCACTCCATGATGTTAAGAACACCATTTCAAAACTTTGAAGGCCAAAATCCAGCGATGTTAAGTGTTGGTGTGGCCTAGGTTAGGTGCGATCCCTTGGAGATTTTGCAACTTAGATGCCCATGGATTGTTGTTTCTGAAGCCAAAGGTTAAGTGTTCAATCATCTTAGGACCCACACAACTCAATAAACAAAAAATAATGTCCATCCCATTAAAATAATCATTCTTTTAGCTACTTTTGTTCATCCATACATATATATTAGTAAAACAAAGTGGTAATTATATTAACAAATATAATATAGATTATAAAAATTGGAAAAAAATAATTGTAGATATGCAAGTCAAAAGTGTACAAAATGGAAATAGATTCTAGGTAAAAACAAAATCCTCTTGGTTATTACCTTAAAAAACCTACCGAGTAAAAGGGCCTATAAGAGATAATTGTTTGAATTGGAAAACATAAGAAGTTGGTCAGTTAACTTACCCACATATAAAGGTCTTGTGAACCTAACAAAAACAACCAAGAAAGGAAATGACACTTCAAAATGTAGACTAGAATCAGTGATATCTAATGTATTAGTTAGTTTGGGAGGTCTTGCTCCTATCTTTACCTTTTTTTGGTTCTGTGTCCTTACAGAACAAAAAAGTTGAATTTTATTAATTAAAATCAAATGTATTCTCAATTGTATAATCCATACACATGAATGTGACAACATGTGAGAAATTCATGTCGGTTGGAAATATAGGCACATGCATCTTCTCCATCGTATAAATATTCTTTGATTTTTCACGTAATAAAGTAAAGATAGAGGTTCCAATTATAAAATGTCACCCAATAGCAACAACATTAAAATTATTATTTCACTCAAACTATAACATATCACATATGTCTTCATCTATGATCTTATCCCATATGTCATTCACTTACGAAATTTCCTTTGCAGCATTTGGTGCAATTATCTAGAACCCATAAGTAATATATGCTCCCATGCTCACTAGACTCTTTGAAATCAATGCAAATTCCCCTCCATATAATACCTTAAAAGGTTGTTCCAAACCACAAAGAACAAAGCAAAAATGCCTAATAGAAATACCTAATATGTTTGGATCATTGATCATGAAATCAAATGAAGTGTTCTTCATGGAGACAAAGAAACTTCCACTACAATTATCATAAATTTAATGGTTAAATCAAGGGATCCAAGACTCAGGAGATAGGAACTAGTCATTGCTATAGTTTTATCACGAGTATAGACAATGAAAGGGAAAAAACCAACCTGGATTCTCTTGCCTATAATAATAGGCATAGCCTCTGCATAAACATTCTCTCCCAAAGTTGCAACTCTCAAATAGTTGATATTGAGTTCTAGACCTGCAATTCTCTAGAACCCAGAAGCAGTGTGCACCCCCACACTCACTAGACTCTTTGAAATCAACGCAAATACCCCTCCATGTAAAACCTTGAAAGGTTGTTCCAAACCTCAGAGAACAAAGAAAAAATGGTTAATAGAAATACCTAATATTTCTGGATCGTTGGTCATGAAATCAAATGAAGTGTTCTTCACAACCACAATGTAACTTTCCACCACAATTATTAAAAATCCAATGGATAATCAAGTGATCTGAGATTAAGGCACAATGGATTATGTTAGCAATGCCACTGGTAAGTTGTAGGTTGGTGGTATGAGTTTAAGTGACCAACAATATAATGAAATCGGGGGCTAATTCATCTATTAGCTCAATCTCTACTCTTATAGTCATTTCTACTCTACAACTGTACCCATGTTTGTAGAGGAGGAAATCAAGCATATGAGGGGAAACTATTCCATTAAAACCACTTGATACCACATCAACAATGGAACCTACGTGGGCAAACTCTATCAATCTCACCATCAACTGTTTGTTCCATACACAATTTGCATTCTGTGTTATGATATAACATTGTTCAAAATAATGACATAATGGAAACCATTTGAAATTTTTGAATACAAATATGTGTGATGTAATGGAGACTATTTGAGAATTCCCCCCTCTTAGTTAATTCAGCATGAAACATCAAAATTACTCAGATTCCTCTTACAGGTTCTATCGGGAGGAAAGCTTCAATAGAACATGACAAAATTCAAGGCTTCTATTTTCTACCCATTGAAAGGGCAAATGAATTTATTAGCAATTTTTTTTTTGTTAATATGTGAGTGGGTTTGATTGAGTAATTAAACTGCAACAAGATTTAAGTAGCATATAGAGTTAGCTCCAAAGGTGAAAAATATTTCAAAATAGGTTTGTATGTAACAATAACTCACTAAGTAAACCCTATTTTTTTATGCCCATGTTGTGCAATAGAATCAGTGGATAGCATTAGGTGGATGATTTTACCTTCCTATAATAGTGATGGCTACTACTGCTCACCTAGAAAAGGATAAATTCGCTCAAACAAGTGGCAAAAAATGACAAAATATATAGAAAAAATCATTGTTATACATAAACTGGCCTCGTAAGCATGTCGAAAAGAGACAAGGACCTCTATACAAAGCTATGACAAGCCAATTTCATGCTTGACGTAAAATAAAATTTTATTATTTTATAAAAGGTTTTTTTCTAAACAATAAAACCATCTTTTGTTTCTTTAAAAAAAAACATCAAAGTGTGATTTCCTCGCTGGAAGATCAAAATTTGTATTCAACATTAGTTGAAGTTGAAGAGTCCATTGTTTAAATAACATATTCATTATTCCACAACATTGAAGAACAACTCTTTCGGGATTTTCCATATTACTTTTCATTGTAAAGATAATGAACTATTGTCATTTCCTCACTAGAAGATCATGATTTGTATTCAACATTAGTTGAAGATCATTGCACTAGTTAATGCATCAGTGCACCAACTAATTGTTAACTCACTGTTAGTTCATCAAACAAAAAAACAAAACTAAAACTCAAAGAAAAAATCATCAAAATATATATATATATATATGTGAATTAATTTTTTTAAATTGTTTTTTTTTATGTTTCTTAATTTTTTAAAATTTTAATTTTCATTTTTTTAAATATTTTTTAATTCTTTTTTTTAAATCTTTTAAAAATGATTTTTTTTTTTTAATTATATATATATTTTTTATTTCTTTAAATGTGTTTTTTTAATTCATATTTTAAATTGATTTATATATATACGTGTTTTTATAAATTTTAATTTGTTATATATATATATATATATATATATATATTCAATTTATTTATTTTTTAAATGCTTTATTTGTTTAATTGGAAAAAAACAATTGTATTAATCTTGTTAGTTTTCATTTTTTTATTTAACCATATATTATCTTTCGTTTAACTTTTAAGATTAGTAATTTTTATTTTTAAATATTTTTTTTTTAATTGATGGATTTTTAAAATTGTTTGTTCCAATTTTTTTTAACATTTTTTTTACCTTAAATCTTATTTAAATAATTTTGTTGAAAAAAAAAAACTTAAAATGTCATCATTTTTATGTATAAAATTTATAAAAAAAATTAAAAATTGTTTGTTTTTTAAATTCTTTATTAATTAAAAAAAAACCCAAAAAAAAAAACAAAAAACTTTTATTTACCCAGATGTTTTATCTTTTTTTATAAATTTAATTTCTTTAAAATGTTTTTTTAGATTTTTTTTAAAATGTTTTTTTTTTCATTATTATTTTTTAATTTTTTTAATGTTTTTTTCTTAATAATTTTCCATTTGTTTCTTTAATGTTTTTTATTTCTTTATATTTATTTTATTGTTTATTTTTTTCCATTTGTATTTTTTAAAGTTTACTTTTCTTAACATTTTTATTTTTATTTTTTTTAAAGTTTTTTTATTTTTATTTTTATTTTTTAATTGTTTTTATTATGTTTTTATTTATTTATGTATGTTATTTTAAATTTTTGTTTGTTTGTTTCTTTTGATCTCATCAATATTATTTGTTTCTTTTAACGTTTTTTTTTCAAATTTTTGAATTCTTTTCTTAAATTACGTTTATTTGAAATTTTTTGTTTTTTTAATAGGTTAATTGTATTTTTATTTTTTTATATATTTTTATTTTGTATTTTTTTCATGTTTTTTATGGTTTAATATATATTTTTATATGTTTATTATTATTTTTCAAATTTTTTTGTGTTTTTTTGTTAGAGTCTAATTTTTCAATGTTTTCATATTCTATATATATTTAGTTGGATATATATGTCAAAATAAAAAGTATGTAAAAGTAATAAGTCTAGGAGAATAACTTTTGTTGATGGTGTACTTCTTTTGTCGTGGATAGATTTGTGGAAACAACAAACCACAATTTTTCTTCAATATGTTTATTAGTTTTGATTTATTAAATTCAAAACAATTATTATTATTATTATAAAAACTAAATTAAAATATATCTATTTCTGAGAAACTAGTGAGGAAGAGGCCATTTCATTAAAAAAAAATGTTGTGATTAAAGTTAAAACATAATAACAAATACAACTACAAATATCCTCGTTTATAAGCTATCCTTCAAACATCAATTGGTCAGTGCTTTTCGTGTTAGCCTCGTTTATATAAGCTATATAAGAAATCTAAGTGCTTTTCGTGTTAGCCTCGTTTATATAAGCTATATAAGAAATCTAATCTTAATATTGTTTGACGTAGCACTATAAAAAAAACCTGGGCACCTAGATTTCCAAAAATTTCTGAGCTTCATAGACGTAGCACTATAAAAAACCTGGGCAGCTAGATTTCCAAAAATTTCTGAGCTTCATAGCTATAACCCAGATTTCCAAAAATTTATGTTGGATTTTTTCAAAAACCTACCAGAATTTCCATTGTTTTTTAGCAAAATTGTGATACCATACTTTTTTTTTCCCTTTGAAAATAGAAACTAATGTATATGGAGCTATCAATCCATTCATATGTGAGAGTAGTATTTCTTTTCCTTTAAAAGTAACAACCAATATATATATAGCTATCCATCCATGCTGGAGCAGCATATGCCACTTGTAAGATTTAACCAAATACATTATATAACCGGTGGCATATACTACCCCAGATAACTCCATATATAACCTTTGAAGATCAGACAAAGGTGAATCATTAATTGGTCGTTTATTCATTATAATGGTTCAAAGTTTATTTTCCCGCCACACACCACGGGGAAGGACTGAAACCTATCAAGAAGACAAACCTAATCCTCCAAGGGTTATGGTGTGGAAGTTAAACAGTCAAAGGAGTCAAAGAGACCTTGGAAGATGAATCCAACAGTCATGTACAATGTATTATAAATGAACATCTTGTGAATAGTAAAAGGGATCTCATGCTTATCCTTCTTATTCTACCTTTGCCATATATGTGTTTAACATGGTATGAGAGCTACATGTCATAATTATTGTGAGCCTAATTAATATTACATATATGTTGGCCTGCCATTTTCCACCCTATCAGAACTGTCTTTCTGTAGTTCTGCCAGTGGTTTTATGGCCATTCTCTATACAACAGTGTGCCAATCATAATAATGTCTTACTCAGACGCTTAGGGAATTGTTTCTTGCTTTCCTTTCATGTTGATGCTCTATAGATTCTTCTAGCCTCTCTTCTAGTCAATTATGTCTTTCTCACCTATCATTGACTGGCACAGTGTAATGCCACAACACACCCATTCTAGTGCCCATTTCATTTGAGTGGCTGGGATAATTCTAACGCTCGATATCAATAGGTACATTTGCAGAGAGCAGTGTGAACTCTGGAAAATCCATTGTATAAGCTTTGGACATCATATTTTATTCCCAGATTCTACTGGTGGTGATCGCCAACAATATTGCCTCAACTGACGCCTAATACTCGAATACGAAACAGATTCCCATGCCTCAAATTTCCAAAGGTGTTGCATGAGCGGAGGGCCTCGAACTTCTGTTATCACCTTCGACATTGCCTCCAGAGTCTTCGCCTTCTTCAACACCCACAAAATACCCAACAATTTCGCTAACGCAACCAACCTCGCACTTCCAGACTTCTTGTAATGTGCATGGAACAATGAGGTCACTAAAGGCCTTTCCAACCTTCGGACATCTAGGGTTCAAGTCAGGTCACTAAAGGCCTTTCCAACCTTCGGACATCTAGGGTTCAAGTCCTTTCAGATATCGCTTCGAATCTCACCTCCAGCTCATTCTCTTCCAAATCTATTGTGCCAAATTTTTCCATAGATTCTTCCTCATAAACTGGCTTTGTCTCTTGCTTCTATTGAGAAGTCGACGGGTATATATATTGCATGTGCGTTGAGCTTGGATTCATATTATTGCATTGGCATTGTAAGTGTGTTTGGTATAACAGAAATTCTGTAATACCTCCTCGATCCCTTTTTGGTGCAGTGTTGGTCCTTCTGCTATTGTAAACCACATGCTACATGCACAATGTGGGGCAAGGGAGATTCCTAAGACAAATCGATCACAAGAATAATTATGCAGTTTCTTCTTCTAGATTTATCGAGAAGCCTAGTGCCAAGAATTGGCTGCAACGGAATTTGAACTTGAGATCTATTGGAATCATATCTTGCATATGTTGGTTGATATATTTGAGCCATGTGTAAGTTGATTGCACTGGCATAGTAAAGTGACTGGAGGTGTCATGCTCTATGTGCGTTTGAAAGTGAATTATTGTGCACTAAGAGTTGAATTGAAGGTTGTAACTTCAACAAATATTATATGTTGTGGTATGTACATTAATGGTCACGTATTATTAGGTTCATATATTTGGTTCCATTCAAGGTTGAATTGTGAGAGGTGATTAATTGAAATCTGTGCGCCAATTAGAATGGATTTATATCAAATGTGTAGTTTATAAATACAAGTTGGCCTGTGACTTCATGTTGGCTCATATACATATGAATTTGTTCATATGACATATATGTTGAGTAATATGTATGAACACCGAGTTATGCAATGAATGAATTCGGTTATCCACAAAGAGGGCCATTTATGAGTAGAGCTTCGAGGTTTGCATCATGTCAGTACTTATTGTGGAATTTTGGTGATGTAAGTCCCCCATTGTACCTGTTGGAATCCCTTTATTTGAAATCGGTGTGTTCCAATCATGTGAGTTCTTTATTAGACTAGTACCAATATTCAGATTAATAATCACATCGACATGATAGTCAAACACAGATAGAACATAAACCAAAACATTAGAAGACAAGCCAAGACAAGAGGACACAAGATGTGGCACTAGCCAGGGACAAACCCCAATGTGGGTAAACCCTTGATCAATTCTTCTTTTAGTCTTCAATAGTTCAGCAGAGAGAGATAATACAATTTACAAATCTGATTTTTGTAGCAGTAAAAGAGCCCTAACCAAAAAAGTCAACACTAGTCAATAGGGCTGATTTGACCTTCAACAAAATGGTTAATTCAGTCAACTTCGGCCTCCAAATAGCAAGATGAATCAACCCTCAAAACAACCCAAAACGATCTAGTGAAGCTTGTTCAAACAACCAACCCTGCGGTCAACCCTAGCGGCAGTCAACATTGGTCAAAGTCAATGTTTGACCTCGATTTCTATGGCCAGAAATGCCGCCTGCCCAAACAGAAGTATCTCACCCAAAAACGTAGTCAAACAGGTCAATGTTTCTGGTCAAAACACTTCCTGAAATTTGGTCAACGTTGGTCAATGCCCAAAACATAATTTCGTCCTCCTTTCCTTCACACATGTGAGAGAGAAAGCTGCCCAAAAAATGTGTACCCAATCAGATGAGGAGAGAGAGAGATGTGTGAAGATGAGTGTGTCCAAATGAGGCTAAGGCATCATGTATTTATACCAAACGTTGAAGATGTATAGACGTGACTATTGGACTTCAGAGCCTACATAAGTTTGTTGACCGACCTTGACAATTTGTCTATAATCAAAATAAATTCATAACTTCATTTGTACATGCCAGAATTGGATGATCTTTAGGTCAATACTACACCTCTCAGAGAGAGGAATCCAATAAAAATATCAGTTGTCATAAATAAGATGACCCATGTGGAGTTTGGCCCTAGTTTCCAATTTTAATAGAAAGACTACATCGGACAGTGGCTAAAATTCTGAGATGTTGCTTATATTAATTGTGTTGAACCAATAAGTTATATGGAATTCCGCACATAGTCATATATTCTAACAATAATTTATATGGAACTCTGTACATAGTCATATATTCAGTTTGAGCCTTTTAGATTCTTCTTGTCCTTAGCAGAGTACAGGTGATTAGATTAAGGGAGCGTTGGTGGTTGCCAATTAATGTAGAGGTCTGCCCAAACATGATGCAATAGGGGAGTACATGCAAGTTGGTTTGTACAGTATATGCATTATATGCTCTCTGTTGTTGATTGTGTTATATTGGAGTTTGGAGTTTATCGTTGAGTTCCTCATTGTTTTACTATTTTTTGAGGTTGATTTGCTGAAAAATGGATTTAATTGGTAAAGTATTAGAGTTTCTCAAAACCCTGATACAATGTACTACTGAAGACACAGTAAAAATCAACAAAGCCAATCTTGTTGATATTCAAATATGTCTACAAGATGCACACGAAAAGATTGATTTTTTGCAACTAGAATCTCAGCTTCAACAAGAAGAATTAAAACAGAAGAGTTGTCATTTTGAATATGTTTCTATTCAAAAAATTGAGATAGACTCCCATCAGTTACTAGAAAGTAATCATATCAATGAGATTAAGATTGATTCAGATGTCATACCCATCTTAAGAGAAAAGTTACATGTAGATGCAGAAGTGCAGTCTGCACTTCCCAATCCCATCATTAGAACTTGGGAAGAGCTTGTCCATAACAAGCATAAAATTGGTCTTGGAAATGAGAAAGAATTGTCCTTTCATATTCCAAACTATTCCAAGCCCATTCAATTTCAAAGTTTTTGGTTTCTTCATGGCAGTTCACCTTCACCTGTTCTAGATTCTGCTTCACATTCACAGTCAAGAGTTGTTAAATGCCAACATTGTGACCGAGTTGGCGATATGAAATATCATTGTTTTGATCTTCATCCATGTGAACACTCTCATAAAACCACTCATTCTTCAAACAAATGCTTCAAAAACAAGCCTCTTGCAAGAACAAAGATTCATCTTAGATGGATCGCTTATTGGCAATGGGTTTCAACAACCAAGAAGATATTTAGGTCATATGTTAGAACTTGTTCTAGAGTATTGAACAATCTTATAGTTGAGTTTTCTCCATTATCTCACCTTATATCTGACAGGGGGGGAGTGATGGTCATATACAAGCTTCAAAGCCACATCAAGTGAGCCTGAGCCACAACTTGTCATACTAGATTTAGAGTTGTAGCCAAAGTCAAAAATGTCCCTGAGCATGCCTTTGGTTGGTGATCAGCCTTAAACCATCTATGTGAGCCTGAGACATCTCTTCAAAGAATTGGGGGCACTTTCTCTAGCATAAGACTTGAGCTTCTTGCCAATTTTGGAAGAGTTCATGGAATTGCATTAAGTATTCCAGAGTTGGTGGTCATCCTTAAACAATCACAGATTGAGACCCCACTTTTCAGTTTGAGGTTCTCCTTTTTTATGCGGGGTGAGACCTCACTTTCAAGGCTGAAGGTTTCCCTCTTCAAAAAATTAGGAGCACTTCCTCTAGCAAAAGACCTCAACTTCATGCCAGAATTGAAAGAGTTCTGGGAACTACACTAAGCATTCTAGTGTTAGTGGTTATCCTTAAACCATCATCGTATTCCAACATTTCAAAGAGCACATTCACTTTAGTGTTGCCATACATTTTTGCAGATCTTGTATTACAACTCTCTTACTGGACTCATACATACCCCTTCAGATTAAGGGGGAAGGTTGGACTCCTAATCCTCGGGTTACGGTGTGGAAGTTAAAGAGTCAAAGGAGTCCAAGAGATGTTATGCTCTTAACCTGAAAAATGATACCCAAATACAGAATATGCGAAGAAAAGATACCCAGAACACAGAATAGCAATGATTTTATTATTCAGAGAGTAATGTTCACTTGCCTCTTCAAGGGGGCAACCTCCAATAGAGCAGAGCTCGACTACAAAAATAAGACACAATCCTCCTCGCAGGGAGTCTCTATCCTTTATATATGACTCATACATGCAATACCACGGGCCAATACCGTGGGTTTTATTAATACCATCTATCTAATACTACGGCCCATTTGCAACTAACTGTGGTCCCGTCATTAATTGCGGGTTAACCACTTACAAATATTAATATGGGCTTTATTGACTCTTGACTATGACGTGATCCCATGACATAAATAAGGGGGTTAGGGTAGGACCCTAACATGCCCTCCCCCTTAAGACTAGCCTTGTCCTCAAGGCTGAAGCTGCGGAAACTGCTGAAGAATAGTGGCTGGTTCCCAAGTTGCATCTTCCGGAGAGGTGTCTTTCCATTTGACGAGGACTTCCTTAACCATGCGGCCACGCAGGTGCTTGTCTCGTGTGTCTAGAACCTATTCGGGTTGAAGCCAGATTGACCCTTCTTCGTCCAATTCAGGTAGACTGGTTTGAACTCGGCAATTGCTCCCAATCACTTTCTTGAGGCACGATACATGGAAAACTGGATGGATTTTTGCCGTAGGTGGCAAAGCCAACTTGTAAGCCACTTCTCCAATGTGATGAAGTACTTGGTATGGTCCGTAGAATTTTGGAGAGAGCTTTTGACAACCCTTGTCTTTGAGTGATGTTTGCTTATATGGTTGCAGCCTCAAAAAGACCTGATCCCCTTCTTGAAATTGGTGCGCTGAGCGATGCTGGTCGACCTGTTGCTTCATGCGGTTCTGAGCTTGATGAAGATTCTCTCTAAGATGGGCGAGCATGGTTGCGCAGTGTTGTAGGAGTTGATCCATTGCTTGTACTTTGGAGCACCCCTTGAGATAAGAAGTAGGGGAAGGCGAAAGTTGACCATATACTGCTTCATAGGGAGTCATTTTGGTGGTGGCATGATAGTTGGTGTTATACCACCATTCAGCCAGAGGTAACCACTGTACCCAAAGGTGTTGCTTTTCTGAAGTGAAACACCTAAGGTAGGTTTCTAGACATTTGTTGACGGCTTCGGTTTGACCATCTATTTGCGGATGATATGAAGTACTGAGTTTGAGTTGAGTGCCTTGTATTCTGAAGAGTTCCTGCCAAAAATTACTGGTGAAGATCGGGTCGCAGTCGAACACAATAGAAGTGGGCATGCCATGCAATTTGAAGATCTGATCCATGAAAGATTGAGCAACCAAAGTTGGTGTAAACGGGTGGGGTAAGGCGCAGAAATGAGCATACTTCGATAGTCGGTCCACAACCACCATGATGACTGACTTTTTCCCTGACTTTGGAAGACCTGTAATGAAATCCATAGAAACCTCCGTCCAAATTGATGCCGGAATGGGCAATGGTTGTAATGTGCCTGGTGTGTTGACGGTTTCCCCTCTGTGGCATTGACAGACATCACATTCTGCTACGAATTTAAGGATGTCCTCTTTCATGCCTGTCCAAAAAAATGATCTTCTGGTGCGAGCATACATCTTCTGAAAGCCCGAATGTCCTGCAATGGGAGATGAGTGCAATTCTGCCAAAATGCGACTTTTGAGGGTGGATGTTGGTGAGATTACGACTTTGTCCTTGTAGCGAAGAATATCATTCTGCCACGAGTAGCCCTTGGTGGAATTAGGATCTACCTGCAATTGAGAAATGAGTTGGGAGAGCCCGGGGTGTGAAAACCATTCCTTGCGAGCCTCTTCAATCCAGTCTGGAATGGGGAGGGAAATTGCGAGCAGAGTAGTTTCCTCCTCAAATTGGCGAGATAATGCATTTGCTACACTATTGTCTTTCCCTTTCTTGTAAATGATCTCATAATCATATCCCAGCATTTTGGCTAACCATTTATTTTGTTGTGGGGAGGATAGGCATTGCTCCAAAAAATATTTAAGACTGTGATGATCTGTGCGGATTTGGAAACGTCGCCCCAATAAGTAAGGTCGCCAGGTCTCGACTGCATGTAAGATGGCCATCATTTCCTTCTCGTAGGTAGATTGGCCCAGATTCCTCCCACTGAGTTGTTGGCTTATGAAGGCCAACGGTCGCCCTTCCTGCATTAAGACTGCCCCAATACCTATACCCGAAGCATCACATTCAATGACAAAGGATTTGGTGAAGTCAGGTAGTGCTAAGACTGGAGTGGAACACATGGCGTTTTTGAGAGCGGTAAATGCCTGTTGTGCTTCCTTGTTCCAAAAGAAGGAATTTTTCTTTAGGAGTTGAGTGAGGGGCTTCGCTATGCGGCCATAGTTGCGGACAAATTTAGGATAATAGCCTATGAGACCCAAAAATCCTCTCAAGCTCTTCAAGGTCTTAGGTTGAGGCCATTCTTGCATTGCCTGGATCTTTTTGGGGTCCACCTTGACACCTTCACGCCCCACAATGTGGCCCAAATACTCAACTTCTTCCATGCCAAATGAACACTTGGACATCTTGACAAATAATTTATGCTTGCGGAGCAGTTGCAAGAGTAGATCTACATGCTGAAGATGTGCAGCCCAAGTGCCACTATAGATGAGGATGTCATCGAAGAAGACAAGGACAAATTTTCTGAGATATGGTTTGAGAATGTGATTCATAAGGCTCTGAAAACTAGAGGGGGCATTACAAAGACCAAATGACATGACCAGGAACTCATAATGGCCTTCATGAGTTCAGAAAGCCGTCTTGGGAATGTCGACTTCCTTCATGCGAATTTGGTGGTAGCCTGAGCGAAGATCCAACTTAGTGAAGAATTGAGCCCCATTGAGTTCATCCAGCAAATCATCAACCACCAGGAGGGGAAATTTATCTTTGACTGTCAACTTATTGAGGGCCCTGAAGTCGGGACACATCCGCCACTCCCCATCTTTCTTGAGCACCATGACCACTGGGGATGAATAAGGACTAATGCTGGGACGAATGACACCTGCTTCCAACAGTTCCTTGATGATTTTTTCTATTTCATTCTTTTGGGTGAACGGATATCTGTATGGCCGCACATTTGGGGGTTGGGCCCCTGGAACCAAGGTGATGTTATGATCATGTTCCCCTCGCGAGGGTGGAAGCTCATGAGGCTTGTCAAAGACCGTCCGATGGTTATTTAAAATTTGTTGCATCTCATGATGAATTGGCAGAGACATGGTTTCGACTACCTGGATGGCATTAAATTGAGCTACTACTCCATGATGGCCCTTTTTTAACAATTTTTCCATCCTATGCGAGCTGATGATAGAGGGGGCTCCCGCCTGGAGTCCACGGAGGGTATGTGTGTAGTTGTTCTGCTTAAAGCTCATATATAACTCCTGGAAATCCATTGTGATTGGCCCAAGAGTGCGGAGCCATTCAACGCCCAGGACAATGTCTCAACCCCCCATGTGTATGGCAAACATGTGGGTTTTCAACTAATAATCTCCCATTTGAAGTTTGACATTTTCATAGCGGCCTTCACATTTCATTGTGCCCCCATCCGCAATTTGGACTTGGAAGTTAGAAACTGCTCGTACAAAACAATGCGCTGCTTCTGCGATTTTTTGATGGATGAAATTATGGGTACTTCCACTATCAATCAAGACTACTACTGGGCGATGTTTAAGAAAACCCCGGATTTTGAGAGTTTGAGGGGAAGAAATCCCTGCCAACGCATGCAGCGAAATAACTGGTTCGTCAAAGACATTCTCCTTTGGGGTGTCTTCTTCTAGCGCCTCGTGTTCCTCAAGTGGTGGATCTTCCTCTGTTGAGCTGTAGTCAGTGGCATCTATTTGAAAAAATTTGGGCTCCTTGCATTTATGACATGGAGAGTATTTTTCATCACAGTAGTAACATAGTCCTTGCTTCCTTCTTTCGGCCATTTCCGCATGTGACACCTTTTGGACCTTAAGTGTTTGAGTCGTGTTGTGAGCCTGTGGGGGACGACCTTTAGCGGGGAAATTTGGGCGACTGTATTGGGCTGCTAATGCACATTCCACCTTACGAGCTACCTGGCAAGCCTCCGTCCACGTGGGAGGGTGGTGAAGTAGAACTTGAGCTTTGATGGCTTCTTTAAGACCACTGATAAAACATTTCGTGTAGAACTCATCTGTGAGACCCCTAGTGCGGAAGGCTAAGGCTTCAAAAGCAGTAATATATTCATCCACTGTACCAGTCTGTCGGAGCTTAGTGAGACGACCCAAAAAAGAGTCTTCCTGTTCAAAGCGATCTCGAAGAGCTTTGGTAAATTGGGTCCAAGTCCTAAAAGGTCCATTGCAACGCTGATGCCATTCCCACCGTTGCCACTGTTCATTGTCCAAGTACATGCTCCCCAACATAAGCTTAGTCGCATCATCTGGGATATGATTCAATTTGAAATACTGCTCCATTTGTGCTAGCCATGCGGACGGGTGAGAACCGTCAAATTTATGCACATCCAACTTGGGAGGTCGTTGACTGGGTGGTGGATGGGTGTGCCAGACGTGAGGAGAGTGGCTAGACTCACCCTCATTACATTCATGGCCATTATATGCCTCCTCGTGGGCTTGCTCCTTGCCCTTCGGGAGTAATTGCTGTATCTGGAGACTTAGTCTGCGAATCTCAGTTTGGATGGAGTTCACAGTTTCTTCAAGTTTGTCCATCCTTTCATTGGCCATCGCTTGAGCTCTAGTTTCTACCATACACCAACCTGATGAAAAATTGGGACCGCCTAAAATTTTTTACTAATAAATTGAATGGTACCACCTTGCTCAGCTCGTCATCCTGATTCTGATGGGCTAGATCACCAATAAGCGCCCCGGAAGATCTCAGACTTTTTTTTTTTTTTTTGAAAACTCCTAACGGAGTTTTACTCCTTCTTGATCAATACTGCAGTCGCCAAATCCTCAAAATGTCAATGCTGCCAAAAGTCCTGCGAAAAGTATACCCCGGTATAGGAACCCTTCACAACAACTCCGATCTGGTGGGTCTGAGAGATCTGAATGGCGGAACAACTGCTGCGGCGGATCTGATGGATCTGCGGGACTGATGTCTGCTGCTGCTGCACCTCTTTGCACACGCGGATCGGGAATAGATGATGTGTGATCCCCCGATAGAAAAGGAAACTATGGTCGTGAGGAGTGTCAGGTGCTACAGATCGCAATATACATAAGGGTCTGGCAGTAGTACTCGGCCCAATGTTTCAGGGCTCTAACTAAGGAGGATCGACCGTACCCTTAGCCGTACAACCCGACTTCCCTATCGTATGGGCGAGTAATCTCTCCGAGTGCTGTTCTCGGTGTACTGTAGCCACAAGACGGCCGACGGTTTATCTATGGCGAGGTTTCAAGGGAGCCTAGGGGGCTTCCGATATACCCAGAGGGTACGTGGAAGACAGTCCGTGCGCGGTTCTGTCTAATGCGCTACTACTCGAAGGGGTACCCACAGGGGTTACAAGGGAGTCCAATAGACGTGACCACCTCTTGTATTTCCTGCGTGCATGCCTCCCTAAATCCGCAGGTTTATGCGCTCAACGACAGATCCCGTGGTTTAAAGACGCCGGAACACGTCTCTAGCCGAAATTTTTTTTTGCTAAGAATTGGAGATCCCACCGGCCCTAGAAAGTGCTCTCATACCACTTGTTATGCTCTTAACTTGCAAAATGATACCCAAATACAGAATATGCGAAGAAAAGATACCCAGAACACAGAATAGCAATGATTTTATTATTCAGAGAGTAATGTTCACTTGCCTCTTCGAGGGGGCAACCTCCAATAGAGCAGAGCTCGACTACAAAAATAAGACACAATCCTCCTCACAGGGAGTCTCTATCCTTTATATATGACTCATACATGCAATACCACGGGCCAATACCGTGGGTTTTATTAATACCATCTATCTAATACTACGGCCCATTTGCAATTAACTGTGGTCCCGTCATTAATTGCGGGTTAACCACTTACAAATATTAATATGGGCTTTATTGACTCTTGACTATGACGTGATCCCATGACATAAATAAGGGGGTTAGGGTGGGACCCTAACAATGCCAGAATTGAAAGAGTTCCGGGAACTACACTAAGCATTCTAGTGTTAGCGGTTATCCTTAAACCATCATCGTATTCCAACATTTCAAAGAGCACATTCACTTTAGTGTTGCCATACATTTTTGTAGATCTTGTATTACAACTCTCTTACTGGACTCATACATACCCCTTCAGATTAAGGGGGGAAGGTTGGACTCCTAATCCTCCCAGGGTTACGGTGTGGAAGTTAAAGAGTCAAAGGAGTCCAAGAGATGTTGGAAGATGAATCCAACAGTGATACAATGTATTATAAATGAACATCTTGTGGATAGTAAAAAAAATCTCATGCTTATCTTCATATTATGTCTTCCCCAAATATATATTTAACAATATTTTAAAAAAATCTAATCAAAATTTTTGTAAATTCAAATTATAATCCCATCTTTCAGTCAACCCAATCTTTTCTCATGAAATCACAACGTAATGAGCGATCACCATTCTTCCTCGATAGCCCCCTTATTATTGAAAAGTTTATAGTGAATAAGTAAGCCCCACTTATTACCGAAAAGCGTGGGGGAATAAGGTGTGTCATGACCTAAAAAAAGCCTGTGACGGTCAATCATGTATATTAAAGTGGAATCTACCAGTCATGTATATTATCATTGCCGTGATGAGCTCATTTACGAACGTGTGATTTCGTATTTTTAAATAAAAAATTTATTTGATAGTTTTCCTTTTCGTGAAAAAGTTTCACGGTAAAATGAATGTTTAAGATGTGATTGATAATATGAAAGTGAAATTACAACTGTGCGGTTGACTACCATGGATGCTTCTCTTAACGAAACAATTGATAGAGACTTTTGTGTGTGTTTTTTTTAATTGTGCGTCTTAATTTATGGGAGACAGGCTTATGTATGTGTTTTTTTTCAACTGCCGGTGTTAATTTATGGGAGAACCAGTAGCTGCCATTATAACACCAAGACAGGCTTGTGTGTGTGTGTTTTTTCAATTGCCAGTCTTAATTTATGGGAGATCCATGATCAATCTTCGTAGCTGCCACTATAACACCAAGAGTACATCCAATTACCTGCAAGTCGATATACTAAGATCCTATGGTTTTAGCAAAGTCGTGTCAAGGGGGTGGCGAATCTGTGTCTGGAGCAACCACCACAACAGGTCAGTGTACTCAATGAGATTTGAACTGCGGTCTCTTGAGCTTCGCCCAAATAAACTTACCTTCAAACTACACATAACTATATGCCTATGTTAGCTATAGAATATATTATTATTATTAAAACTTTTATGATAAGAAAATATCTTCCACCACTGTTTTGTGCTGCAAATTTCGTTTAAAAGTTCAAGGCAAGTTTCGTAATATACATATGACAGCCATTTGAAGTCATGACTCATATCGTTTTCTATTATATATTTAAAATATAATTCATTATATTTATTTTAATTAATTAACAAAAATTATAGAAAAAAACAAACTAACAAAACTTAATATTATATATCTTATACGATTAATTTGCTACATACATATACATATTGTTTTGTGTATGAAATACTTTATGATGGAGTTAATGTGACAATCTTTTATGTTTTTTAAATTTCATCTTTTATTCTTTCAAGTGGTGTAAAACTTTTGCGTAGCTTTGCGGGGACTGTTACTTGAATAACAAAGTCTGTATAATATTGAAGGAATCGGGTTTGTGTTTATATCTTATGAAACTTGGTTATTATTACTATTAATTTGATTTGTTTTTGTAAATGGCATATGCCTTAATCTAACAGGATTGAATATAATTTTTTTTATCATCACACAACTTTTTTAAGAAGGAAAAAAACTCGGTTAATTTGATTTGTTTTCGTAAATGGCATGCCATGCCATTGGTTAATCTAATCGGATTGAATATGAATCTTTCTATCATGATTTTTTAGAAAGAATAAATTCTGGTAATTTTATTAAGATGGCCCGTTCCAGTGCATGTACTATAATGTCCAGAAATCCATATATCAAATTGGATAACCTGATGTCTACGAAGGAGCATCAAAAATTTGACAAGTTTGTAGTTTAAATAAGACTAAGGTTATTGTCCAAATTGTCTTATATTTACAGATATTTAGAAAATAAAACTATGAAGTAAAGTGTATCATATTATTATTCTAATTTTAAAGTAACAGTCAAATTAGACATCAAATTAGGGTGTATGAGACCTCTTGGTTGCAGCAAATCCTCTCTTAATCAAAACTCTCTGCGTTTATGAAGACTCCAAATCAACCATTGATGGCATTAAGCTTGTGGAGCAATCCTTTGCGCGCATCACTCTCACACATGTAGCGCATCACTCTTTCACATGTCTTCAGAGAACGCAATACGGTGGCAGACGGTCTCTGTAAACAAGGTTTGGTCCCCACTTCGCACTCGATTCATGTGGAAGGCAAGCAGATGTCAGAAGGAAGCTTCCAAATCCCATAGCTGCTTTCTTGGATGCATGATATTTTATCGGACTGTTTTGATTTTTACTCCCTAACATCATCACACACCCTTATATAATATCAATTTTCCAAATAAATTATATAAAAAAAAACCCTTCATTTCTTCCAGTACCTCCAAGACTCGAAGAAATACTTACAAGTGACAGAAGCTCCTGGAACTCGTGAGTATGCCTGGAATTTATTAAACGTATTGTCAGTTAACGTATTTGAAAGATCATTACCATAATTGAAAGTGAAGGTTTGGAATTTTTTAACGTATTTGAAAGATCATTACCATAATTGAAAGTGATGGTTTGGAACGTTCGTTTTCTGCTGCGGTGAGCTCGTTTGACGTATTTTCAATTTCTTGACGTATTTTGCACCTCCAAGGTGATCGAGATTTGGAGCGGAGTACGAGCTCACCTCGAAGGTGATATAGTTCAGCCTTTTCAAATCATGGAAATAGGTTGTGATTTAGGTTACCTTATTTTAGTAAAGTATATTTAATAATTTGTAAGTTAAAAATAATTTAATAATTTATAAGCTAAACATATTAATAACTTGTAAGTTAATTAAATTAGTATAGTTTTATTGTAAGTACTGATTTAATAGGAGCAGAGATCAAATTTTTTAATGTATAAATTTTTTATATACAATTTTTTTTAGAGTATAGATTATAATTTTTTATTATTTAAATTATATTTTTTAATGATATATAGAGTATATATAGGGCCAAATATATGATTTAGCTAAAAAAAACTTAATTCTTTCATGGTATGTACATATTTTTTTAAAATGATATATACTCTCAATTGTCTCTGCAAAAAGAGGTCGATAAGATTGCTAAATTGGAATTGTTGAATTGCAAAAGTTGTACTTTGATTTGAAATAATAATTGTAAAAAAAGAACCCTCATCAAATAGGGGTGAAGGGAGTCCATTTTCATCATCTTCAGTTGATGATGAAGCAGAATGTGGCAAGGTACTTGCAACATGCAAAATGAGGCATATGAGCAAAAATGTATTTTCAAAGACAAAAAGCCCTTCTAGTAGAGCATAGGATGCCACATTACTATGACTGTAATTGCTGCCACAACTACATTAACAACAGTGTTCACCTATTCATCTTCAACTTTCTTCCAACCACTACATTAACAACAGTCTTCACCTATTCATCTTCAACTTTCTTCCAGCCACTGCAAGATACCACATAAACAGTGAGCATGTTTTTGGAGGTTGTATAGTTTAAATGTTGTAAACATAATAGTAGTAGTAAATAACCAGGGTAGCCATAAATACTTCTTTGAACCAACCCTCGAATGAACCAGAGCAATATACGTTTTGCATAATGTAAATTATTATTATTTCAATTTATTTTAATATATATATGTGTGTTAAATAATAATTTATAGTTTTATTAAAAAAATGCATTACAATAAATCAGATAAATCTATTTATTATTTTTATTACTTATATTTTTATAATTGAATATACATTATGTTTGTTTAATTTTTATTTAATATTTTATTTACCAACCTATTACAACATTTTTCATATAAAGAATAAAAAATTAAATTATTTTTTATAAACAAGTTATAAATTGTATGATTCAATTTTATAAATATTAGGTGAGAGTTCTCCACAATCCATAGGACGAGTGGCCAAAGCCATAGACAACTTGAAGGAAAAGGAAATTATGGTAATATATCTGAGGCCCCATCAAACTTAGTATGGGAGCTCATGTGGCCCTTTTTAGGTCGTATTGCCCTTGCTAGCAATAAGCAACTTAGTAATGAATATTTATGATAGTGTCATCATCGAGGATGATGCCCTTGATATGTTAGAGTATAGCCACTACCATTTTAATGATAATAATAGTACGAAAGTTCGGGATATATTCATCGCTACTAGGATTTTCTCCTTCTTGAGGCATTTTCTATTGGAATTTTTTTCTACCATTTGAATGATGGAAAGCTTCCAAGTGATGGTGGGCTTTGTTTAGGGAAACTAAGCCATTTATTATGTCTCCTTCACTCACTATTTCATATTTGGATAGGGGTGTACATAATTTGGCACAAAATTTTATATGCAATTTTGGGGAATCCCTCTGCCATTACTACATTAGATAATTTTTGGTTATATATAGTGGTTGGTCTGTGGAAGCACGTAAACCCATTTTCTTTTGATAACTATAGATTCAATTGGGAAGAATTTAATTCTCAAGGAAGGGCTTACCAAACTAGTATTATCTCGAGGGAAGTGCAGCGAGAGTCTTTTTCTTTCAAAGGTGACCTTTATTGTTATCTTATGGTTTTGTATTTCAACGCAGTGGCGATTTACTACCTAGAGTGTCATTATTTCTCTCTTGTATGTCCTGAGTTCACCACATCTATCTTGTTTGTGCTTGATCTACATTCAATAATGGTGGCAAGGATACCTAGACATAATTTTATGAGTGATTGACCTTGTATGCTTCCACCTATTTGGCGTGGTATTCATTCTGATTTAGTTTATCCTATGGATTGGTCAACACCCTTCTTTCTCACAATGGCCAAACAATATTGTGGTCGAACCAACTCCGCTACTAGTCAAGGTGGTGAGGGAGATGTGGCCATCATCACATTGCACCAGCCCCAGGCTCTTGTTTGTGTACTATAATAGAGGAAGCCATGAGCAGGTACCACTCCCATACCCCACCAATTTTCTAGAGAGAATTGGTTGAATATGATGAGGAAGTGGGACTACAACGCATGAATTCATCAGAAGTGGAGATGCTAGTGGAAATTAGGGACTGTGTGTTGAACACCATATGTACTTGAAAGATTTTATTTCTCTATTTAGTTTAATTTTGTTGGAAAATGACGATGGCTATGGGAAAGTTTATGTAGGAAAATAGTTTAATCCAACAAAGCACTCAAGTCCACCTAGAGGATAGTAAGAGGCAACTGAACAAACTAGACCAGAAACTCAACATCTTGACTGATCACCTAGCTAACATTATGTTTACAGAGATCAATGTGGAATATGGAAATGTGGAGATCATTGAGGTATATTCAACCACCAATTAAGATTGTGCATGCATGCTCTGAAGTATCTACTTGTTAACTTATGCCTTATCTCGTTATGTCTATCCGTTTTCATCTAATGTTTATTTACTTCATACTAGAAGTAGGCTATCATGGAAACCTACACCATTTAATTATGTAACTACCTTTTGGATAAGAAAACATGGTATCCACCTCTTTGAACATCTTACGTTGTGCTATTGGTCTGGTTTCTTTGGTGGCAGGAAAGAAGAAACAAAATGAAAAAATCAAGAATGTATTTTTTATTTTTTGAAGTAATATAAAGTAGCCTAACTTATGGAAAATGACATATCTTCAAATTCAAGATATATTTTATAATAGATAGTGAATGAGAAATTTAGATCAAAATATGCAAAACTTCTAGAGATAAATTCAAAACTTTTAGCATAATTCCAACTCAATTTAAACCAATTTTGACCTATCTTAAATATTAAGACATATTTTGCAGATGGCAGTGGATTAGAGATTTGGAGGGAAGTATGCAGTGTTGCACATGAACCATATAATGGAGACTATAATTTATGAGAATGAGTTCAATTGGGAATTAACTTTACCAGATAAAATATTTTCAACAATTTACGAGTTAAATATATTTATAGCTTTTAATTAAATGAGAATTGAAATAATCAAAGTACGCATGAGAGAGGAAAATAGGCGGTCCATGAGTCATTCAAACTATGAATTTTTTCATCTTCCATTTTCTTTATCATATTAAGATAACAAAGTTTCCTTAGTTACAATAATCCTAATTGTGAAAATTTTCATCTTCCCATTTTCTTTCTGTTAAAAAATTGATAGGGTTTCCTTATTTGCAGAAACAAGTTTTGAATGAAAAGATGGGAAAGAAATAATTACAATGTCAAATGAAGGCTGAAGGTGGAACTAAAAAGGCTACATAGAACTTATATATATATATATATATATATATATATATATAGAGAGAGAGAGAGAGAGAGAGAGAGAGAGAGAGAGAGAGAGAGAGAGAGAGAGAGAGAGAGAGAGATATTTACTCCACAAGGCAATTTTCCTATTCATGAGGGTGTTTCAATGAACAAATTAAATGTACTAGTTGGATCTGTCGCTGGTCCATCTACATGACAAAAACTTTATCGGTAAAATGAAGGATTGTCCAAAAGTTTAATAGTCATACAAATTGACTGGTGAAGTGAAAGTGAAATTATGGCAACCACAGATATGTCTCTTAACAAGCCTATAAATTTTCACTAATAGACCAGTTGAGTGCATCATCAATGCCATCTAATTTTTTTAGTAGTTATAAAATATATTATTACTAGCACAACTAATTCCATTATTTATATGCCAATTAACTTTTACAATTTTTTTTATTATCATACTTTAATATTAATATTAATATTATTTATATTAAATATCGCTAATGATATTAATAATATTAATTAAAATGAGAAAATGGGAGCGACCTGAGGAGAAAAACGCGTAGCTAGGGTTTCTGAGAGTTGCAGTGCTTGATCCCAATGGAGGGACGTAGATGAGGGAGCTCTACTCCCTCCTACAAGGAGGCCGTAGCTAGCTGAGGCAAGGCCCCACTGGGTAATGTCAAAGGTTTTGTCGAAAAGAAAGGAAAAAATAATAATGAAAAGGAGACAGAGGGGGTTAGGCCCAAGGAAAATGTTAGCACTAAAGACAAGGAGGAAGAAGACAAAAACCAGAAAACAAGGGACAATAAACAAAAGGGACCATGTAGACCCAAAACGGAGACTACTCCTAGAGTAGTGCTAAACGATCCTACACTGTAGGCACACAGGGAACATATGGGAACTTACGCTATAATCTATAAATTCATGGGACTATGGCCCACACAAAAGGCTTTACAGATATGGATCAAGTACCATTGGAAACCCAAAGGAAGTATCGATCTGCATCTTGGATCAAAGGGATTCTTCACCATGGTGTTCACAAGCATCAAAGACGAAGACAGAATATTCAAAGGAGGACCCTACTTTTATGTAGCAGTTGGCCTCTATATGCGGCCTTGGATGATGAACTTTGTTCTAGAATGAGAGACTTTCAGCTCAGTACCTGTCTGGGTAAGGCTCTATTCTCTACCTTTTGATTATTGACAAACTGAATCGCTTGCTGCTATTGGCAATAAACTAGGTCATTTTGTCAAAGCTTCGAAAGCCACAAGAAGGGGAAAATACACTTCCTATGCAAGAATCTATGTAGAAATGGATCTATAAGGAGCCCTTCTGGATGAATTCATCTTGGAAGTTTTTGATGAGGAATGGGTGCAAACAGTAGACTATGAACATATCCCATTCATATGTCGAAAATGCCACGAGCATGGACACTTGTTTAGAGATTGTCCTCTTAGTAGAGAAGACAACAGAAGTAAACAAAATGCAATGAAGGACACAAAAATCTTTTAGAAGGTGGAAAGTAGAGGAAAAGGAGGCAAAAAAGGACCAAAGCACCTTCATAATGAGGGTCAAAAAGCCAGTAAAAATAGGTATTAAGCACTGGAAGAGGATGAAGAAATGGAAAATGAAAACCAATCTATGGATGAAGGCCCTAATGAAAAGGAAAAGGAAGTATACTTCGACCCAACACAAGAGATTGATAATAAGAAAGAAACTAAGATGAGTGAACCAGAACTAGAGATGGATCAGGAAATGACCCAAAGTGAAACAGATCTGGAGGACCATGAACTTCAAGAAATTCTAGATAAGGAAAACCTAGATCTGGAAGGGTTCTTGATGCAGGGAACCTTGGGAGGGATAGAGTCACTACCCCAAGAAGATTGCAACAGAATTCAACAGTTGTTTTTATGGAAAAATCAGGAAAAGGGGTTAGATAAAGGAAAAACCATTGACAAGCAGGAATACAGAGGTGTGAAAACAATTAAATCAACTCCAGGATTAGCAACCAGGAATGCAGGAAAGAAAAGGGGCAGGAAAAAGCAGAAGGACCTCTTGATGGAATGTGGAAAGCTAATGATAGACTCAGGTAAGATGAAAGACCTAACCAGTTACTCCTTTACAAATCTTGAATCATGAAGTTCACATCCTGGAATATTAGAGGTCTAGGTAGTAAAAGAAAACAAAGAATGCTAAGTTATAGAATGAAACAAGATATGCTGGATATGATCTTCATCCAAGAAACCAAATGTTCCATTCAAAAAATAAAGCAAATTCATAGCAAATGGCTCAATAGATTTGAGTTTCTAGAGGTTAAAGCTGAAAGCACAGCGGGGGGAATTCTAACTCTTTGGAATCCCCAGAAAATCAGCATAATAGATGCTGAAGCATCCAGAAATTACTTATCAGTGGTCATATAACCAATGGGAGTTTCGGAAACCTTCCTAGTCACACATGTTTATGGTCCTCAAAAAATAGATGACAAACTCAAATTGATAGAATCACTAATAGATCTCAAGAATGGACAAGCTGGGATTCCTTGGATTATGGGAGGTGATTTCAATATGATCAAGTCTCTTTCGGAAAAAAAAGGAGGAACTAGAGCGCTAACCAAAGACTCTTTAGCATTCCAATTATTCACAGATGATATGAAATTGGTTGATTCATAATTAAGTAATGGCCTTTTTACTTGGAACAACAAAAGAGGAGGTGAGGCACAGGTAGCCTCTAAATTAGATAGGTTCATGATTTCAGAGGAGCTGTTGATAACAGATAAAGAAATAACAACAATAGTCCTTGCCTACGGAGGGCCAGATCACTGGCATTCAATTGGGAATCAAGGGCATGGTTTCCCCCAGAAATAGGCCCTTCAGATTCAAGAATATTTGGATCTCCCACCTGGACTTCATCAGTCACATTGAAAAATGGTGGTATGAAGACTTACAATTACAAGTATCACAAATGTACCTCCTTCATAAAAGACTAAAGTATGTCAAGTTCAGGCTCAAAGAATGGAACAAGAAGGATTTTGGAAACATTTTTGTGAACAAAAAATAATTGGAAATCAAAATGTAGGAAATCAACTAGGCATTGATTCAAGGTGGCTTTGACAAAGTCAAAAGTGACCAGGCTGACAAACATCATCAAGAAAGGGAAAATTTATGCAAACAAGAGGAAATATTTTGGAGGCAAAAGTCTAGAGTTTGATGGCTCAAGGAATGAGAGAGGAACACGAGATTTTTCCACAGATCCACCATAGCTAATAGAGCATACAACAGAATCTCTATGATAAAGAATGAGAATAGGGAGCTTCAGAATACTCATAAGAATATTGAAGCGGTGCTTGTTAAGTATTTCTGAAACATCACTCGGGAAAACAATCCAGACAGGGATTATTCCATCAAGGAAATTACAAGGCATATCCCTAAGTTGGTGTCTAGAGAGGACAATTTTAACCTCAATAGACCTGTTACTGAAGAGGAAGTAAGCGAGGTTCTCAAAGACATGCAAAATTGCAAGGCACTAGGCCTGGATGGTTTCAATGTGGATTTTTTTTAAAGCTTGTTGGCATATTGTCAAACAGGATATTCTAAATGTGGTGGAGGATTCCAGGTGTAGCAAAACCATCTTGAAAGCCCTCAACAACTCCTTCATTTCCCTGATCCCCAAATAGGATTCAGCTCAAACTGCAGATAAGTTTAGACCCATAGCTTTATGTAATGTAGTATACAAGATAATATCGAAGGTTGTTGCTAATAGACTAAGACCTCTCCTTCCTCACTTAGTGTCAGAGGAATAGGCAGGTTATGTGGAGGGCAGAAAAATTTTAAATGACATTATTCAAGCACATGAGGTGGTTCATACGTTGACTAGTAAAAATCAGGCAGGGATGATCATGCAATTGGATATTGCCAAAGCTTATGACAAGGTGAATTGGATTTACATCAAGAAGGTTCTCACTGCTTTTGGGTTCGATCACAACTGGGTCAAATGGGTCATGGCCCTAGTGACTTCTTCTAGCTTTTCAATTTTGGTAAATGGCTCTCCCTCAGAGATTTTCAGTCCTTCTAGAGGCCTCAGGTAGGAAGACCCACTCTCTCCTTTTCTTTTTATACTCATGATGGAAGGACTTAGCAGAACCATTAAGCATGCCAAGGAAATGGGAAAAATCAAAGGTCTTAAATTATCTGAGAATGGTCAAGCTCTGACTCACCAACAATTTGTTGATGACACCATGCTGCAAGGAATCCCCACAGTCAAAGAAGCTTCAGCATACAATCAAATCCTGAAGGAATTTGCCATGGCTACAGGTATCGAAGTCAATCTCTCTAAATAAAAAATACTCTTCGTAAACACTAACATTGCTATTAGAGAAATATTTCAAGAATTCTTGCATTCCAAAGGGACTCCCTCCCAACAAAGTATTTGGGAATCCCTCTCACAGCCAGGCCTATGCACAAGAGTATATGGGAACCGGTGCTTAATAAGTTGCAGGAAAGAGTCAAAAATTGGATCTTCAGAGTATTGAACCTGGAAGGTAGGCTGGTTCTGACAAAAGTGGTTTTGCAATTATCCCTATTTTCATGTTATCAGCCCTCCTAGCTCCCAAGGGGGTTTTAGAGCAATTCAGGAATATACAAAGAGATTTCCTCTGAGGTAAGGAAGATACAAAGAAGAAGTGGGCCCTAGTCTCTTGGGATAAAATCTGTAAACCCAAGAGACATGGGGGTCTAAGATTGGATGATCAGGATATTCTTAGTAAAGTGCTAGGAGCCAAGCTTTGGTGGCGATGGGTTCAGGAGCCAACTGCCCAGTGGGCAAGGATCTGGAAAGAGAAATATGCCAGCTCTTGGCACATGAATGATCTCATAAGAATGTCTGGAAATTTAAAAGGATCTCACATCTGGTACATAGCATGGGAAAATAGAAGCCGAGTTCAAAAAAACAGTTTTTGGGAAATCAAAGCAGGGGCTCTTGCACTCTTTTAGGAGGACAAATGGCAACAAGAACCAACGCTGTTAACAGAGGATTTTTTAAACCTCAAGCAGGAAACAGATTCCGAAGGGTTAAACAAAGTCAAGGACTTCTGGGATCCTGCTCAGAACTCAGGAAAGTGGAGAAGCTGGAGAAAAATTGACTATAGAGATAACAACCCCATTAAAACTAAAGCAGAGGCTCTTCGGAACCTATTGAAACAAAGAATGATATTAGTTACAGAGGGGCGGGATCAATTGAGATGGGGCAATAACGATAAAGGCACCTTTAATCTTAAGGAAGCCAAAGGTATTCTCCTGGAGCTTGATTCTAGTGTTCCAGAAAATACCTAGCAGCACCTCTAGAAGCACCAAGGTTGGATGAAGATCAAGCTTTTCATTTGGTTGGTTCATCATAAGAAAATTTGAACTTGAGACAACATTAGGAAAAGGGGGATTATGGGGCCTTCTAGATGCCAACTCTGTGAAAAGCAGGAGGAGACCATGGAGCACATTCTTAACAGATGCTCTTACACCACCTGGTTGTGGGATTCTTTCTCTAACATTTTCCAACGGTCAGATAGAGATAGAAATAGTATCACAAATACCCTAAACAATTGGAGAGGAAACTATTCAGAGAATGAGTTCCTTAATTTGGCCTGGGCCTTCACACCAGGTTTCATTATCTGGAATGTTTGAAAAGAAAGAAATAAAATAATTTTTAAGAATGAAAAGGTTATTCCTCATAGAATTTTTGATCTGATCCTCAAACAACTCAGGGAGACAGTTAGTATCACACTGCGCAATCTCCCTAAAAATCCCCCCTCTGAGACTGAGTTGAGAATTCTTGGACAACTGGGAATGAAAGGGATTATTCCCCAAGGACTAATCAGGAAGAACATACCTATGGTTACAGAGAAGGATTTCTGGCACCCACCACCGAAAGGCTATTTGAAATACAATATTGATGGGGCTTCAAAAGGCAATCCGGGAACAACTAGTTTTGGAGGAGTTTTAAGAGATGAAAAGGGCAGTATCATCTTTATCTTCCACTGCCATTTGGGAAGAGTCATAAATAATATGGCAGAATTAATGGCTCTGGAGCAATGTCTAGAGTTTTTGATCTAGAACCATGGCTCAAATGTTATTGTACAAGCGGATTCAGAGATTACCATTAACTCTGTGAAAACAATGAACTGTGGTACTCAGCCGGAGAAAGTTTCTACTCACTGGAAACTAATCCAGATATACCAAAGAATCCACGTTCACCTCTAGGAACTTTGAATGGTTAGTTTCAACCACGTTAGAAGATTTGCCAATAAACTACCGGACCTTCTGGCCAACCAAGGGGTGAGCAATGCTGATGGCGTAATGGTGAAAAAGTGGCAGGAGATACCTCAAAATTGTTTAAAGGTTCTCTGCGAAGATCAAGCCGTAGAAGACATAGAAGTGTTTAACTATCAAGCCAGGTTGACAAGCATAAATTTATTTTTCCAGTAATAACTTATACAACCTTTCAGTATGTACTTGGTAGAAAGGCAAGCTAAAGTATGTCTTCTTGTTTCCCGGAGTCAATGGAACGAGGTTCTCAGTTCGTCGGAAGATAAGTGGCCGAGTCTTTTCCCAAAAAATCTCAGTATCAGACTTCGGTTCCGTAGCAGGAATAAACAGAACGCGTGGTTAGTTTTTCCGGTAGCCGGAATTCCCCATTCTACTTTCGGGCTGGAAATCCACAGCATGGCCAGTTTTCTAGTGATCTCGCTACTCATGAGCGGTTTATGGTTTTTCAATTTCGGGAGCGATCCCATAGAGATAGTAACACGTGGCAGGTTGGTTGACT
Organism: Pinus tabuliformis; assembly: GCA_031772625.1. Classification (NCBI taxonomy): domain Eukaryota; kingdom Viridiplantae; phylum Streptophyta; class Pinopsida; order Pinales; family Pinaceae; genus Pinus; species Pinus tabuliformis. The sequence continues at coordinate 590,382,867 of CM062810.1, forward strand.
TTGAAACCGCCTTCGATCGCACACTATCTCTCAGTCGTGTTGGGTCGCACGATATGATCGTTGATCGTTGGATGCAGCAGCTAGGATCAACGGTTGGGATAGATCATGTTGTTTATGTGGGGCCAACTGGGCTCTATCCATGCATCCGGTTTGGTGCGTTTTTCCCTCTTCCGTGGTTTATGGTTTTTGCGTGGTTGGGGATGTCTATGGTCATATATTTGCTCTAGGAAGTGTGTTTTCAGAATTTCCCTAGTGGGTGGGGGCTCTTGTGGCCTTTCCTTATTTTTTTTCTTATAAGTTCAACGATCAATGTAATAGCTTGGGGGGTCTTGGTCATGGGCAGGGACTCCTTTTTCCCGATTTCCTGTAAAGGATCGGGTTTTATGTACAATATGTATTTTTTCTTTTGAATTAATGAATTAGAAGGTTCGGTGCTTGCTTTAGCAAAAAAAATAATATTAATTAAATATTATTAATATTTAATAATTAAATATTATCAATATTAAAATTAAAGTTTAATAATGTTAATATTTACATCGTAAGGTGTTCCCTTTGAGAAGAACTCCTCTTCCATGCCACTTGTACTGTCACGTGCCATTGATTTTAGTGTTAGACGATTGAGTTATCATCTACCCTCCGATGATAATAATGGTTGTGTACATTTCCTATGGTTACACCATACATTTTCTAATGTGGCATGGGTCTCATGCATTTACGCCCCGCAAGTGTTTATAATTTTCGCTACCAAGAACTATTCCCCATATGCCGCGTATGGATTGGAGTGATTGAAGCCCTAATTGATGTCTTTGTTTATCTTCTTACTATCTTGCTTCTAGTAGCTTCTATTTTTCCACTTGTGAGCATGGTTTATAGGAGGAACTAAAAAATCCTTACATTTACTGTAAATTTCACTTCACATCTGGCACAAATATGCTACCACTCTCAATATCCTTTCAAAAATAGATTCATCATACAACAATGGTTTTCTTGTAGAAAACAACGAAGCCCCATCATCAAAGTCCTCAGAGTTTGATATTGTGGATCAAATTTGTGGGTTTCTACATCACAATCAATAGAATCTGCTACAAGTAGTTTAATGGTGTACTTCTTTTGAAATCTTATGAGAGGATTTGAGTCGACATGTTGAATTCGCTATTATGCTGGTTTAAATTTGAAAGCACACTATTGTTAGCTATCTCATTTGAGTTTTCCTAAAATTTGCAGGCGTGCTATTGTTAGCTATCTCACTTGGGTTTTCCTCTCATTCGTGGGATTCATTTCAGGCAATGCAACGGTCTTTTTGTTAAGTTACGTTCAAGTTGGTCTCTAGTTATGTCTTCTATTAATTTTTTATTTCCGTAAGGTTCCAAGGCTTGAGGATTATGCTATTTTATCGGCATTTCAATTCGTTTTTTTTCATTTGTAGTTCTACTATCTCAGGGAGTTCATCCATAGGTAAACCCCTTCCGAGTGTTGTTTTCTGGTAATCGTTGCCATTAATTTCTTGGTTGTGATAGGTTCTAAAGCAAGAGGATTTCTGTGTAATTTGGAGGTTTTTAAGGATAAATATGGGAAAGAGGAAGTCATCGAAGAAGCCAATGGCGAAGAAAAAGAAGGAAAATCTTAGTATAGTATTTAGTTTCCCTTTCTGCAACCAAGAGAGCAGCATGGAGTGTCACATGTGAGTATATTCACTTTTTCTTTCACATTCAAACCTAAACCCACGCAAAGTAGGTTTTGGACATTAGCCTGGTTAAAACAATGGCTAATATTTTTACTTTTTCTGGGTTTTCATTGATTAACCCAGAATGATCATAGTGGTCGTCCATTTGGATAAAAAAATCAATTAATATTTGAAGATGTGAAAATGTTACCCTTCCTATCTACCCTTTGAAATTGTTGACTTAGGAAGCCCAATTAGATTTAATTTTCTCTTGTATATTTTTGTTGGGAAGTTTAAAAACGAAGAAGTCAATTCTCTATCTCGAATGACATTTTTTTATTTTTTATGATTTTATGACAAAACGTGTGAAGAACCCACAGTTTCATCTTTCTCTGGAGGTTTTCCTTTCTAAAAATTTACATGCTATGTAGATCTATACAGATTTAACTTCACACTACATAAGGGGAGTTATAACTCATAAAGATCAATGTAACACCCAAACCTAAATTTTTTGGCACAGGATATGTGCATTAAATAATACTATGTCAATGCATAGTGATATCTATTGGATTGATGGTAGTTGAAAGCATTGATCAAGCCCATTGATGTGTAAGCTTCCTGAGCAATATATTTTAGTGTTTGGGTTGTCATATGCGTTTTTCTGTAGTAGTGTAGTTAGACAAGATAAATAGTGATATTTATAGAGGTTTGAATTATTGAATAAAGGTTGGCCTTGTTGAATTGGAGAAATATTTCCGTACGTAATAAAGTAATGAACACTCTATGGATGTCTCAATAATTTGAATGTCTGAATTTGTTTGTAGGTATTGCAAATGGATTGATGAATGTGAGCATGTAAATAATTTTGAATAAAATAGATACATCTGCTTATTGCATATCTCTTGAATAATCTACTCAATCCGATGTTTTGTAAGAGCTATTGCAAATATGAAAATTATTGTAGCCAATTCTGAATAAAATAGATACATTTGTATATTTCATATCTCTTGAACAATCTACTAAATCCTATGATTTGGAGGAGATATTATGGACATGAAAATTGTTGTAATAAACAATTGCTCATACATAGTTTGGGCAACCAACAACAATCCAAAAAGAGGTCAAGAGATTGAAAGTGGCCAATCATGGAATTTAACTCTTTCCGAGATGAAAAAGACTGGGAGGATCTAGGGACAAATGGGATGTAAATTTGATAATTAGGAGTGGGAAATTACACCACGGGTGACTTCTAGGGGAAGCTACAATGCCAAGTCCAGGGTGCCAACCCTACCACATTGATTGGGTACTAGGTATATGGGAATTCCTATGAGGATTAATACTATGTCTCCATCATTGATGGCTTTAATTTTCCCATATCCACTAGTTAATTGACTCCCAACACAATTTCTGAATGTATTACTGTGTCTTGCAAATCAGACATAAACACTATTTGCAAGACAGAGTTGAAGGTACAAGGAGGTTGCAAGAGCGGGTGTGTGAATTTTCCTACTAACGATCACTACAAATGCACTAAAACTTATTCTCACCAGTGCTCTACTAGTACTTACTATCAGGTTTTCAAGGCCTAATGCCCCGATTACATCGAACAAGCCAATAGAATACATCTGCATATTTCATATCTCTTAAACATAGTTTTTTGATATATGGATGCTCCTTTCATGAGTTTCTATATGAATAAAGAGAACCTGCAGTTTGGATGTGCATTCCTTATGGATAATGTAGGAAGTCTTTTGAACAAATTCACAATACTCTAATTTGTCTTGCCATGATCATGTTTTAGAAATAACTGTGATGTTCGGTCACATAGGATTAGCTAGGTATATAATAATAACATTGGTTGTCAATTTAAACTATATTCTTAGGCCAAATATCTTGTGGTTGAATTAGTTATTATTTTTATTTTTGGCACATGGTCCACTAGGTTCACTAAATTGTCATTTTATGAAGGCAAGTCGATGGTTGAGAGCCTTTCAATTAATTACTTCCATCCAATACAATAAGGCAAGGGAAGGCAGTGGCATAAGAGGCATAGGCGGGTGAGGTCATTTCCTCTTCTAATTTTCTTCTCCAAACATTGAGTTTCTAATTTGGGTTGGTCCGGTCAAATTAGAAAAATCCTCCTAAATAAGCTTTCGACAAATACTGGTTGTTAGGGGAGTCACTATTGATCCCTCTTGGTTAAAGAACTCGCTTTTGTTAGTAGGAAAATTGTTGAATTAATGCAGTTAAGGTGATTCCTTCCATTTATACCATCTCGTCACTATGCGCCTCGTCCAATCAAGTAAGAAGTAAGATACAACTTCGTCCCATGCATGCCCTAGGTTCGAAACAAAACAAATGCTCTAAAATGGGTGCTTAAAGAAAGAGAAACTCACTTCTTTGGGTTCATTGGAATAATGTATCCCCCAGGTATATAACTTTTTGTTTGATTAAGAAAAAATGTTGATTGAATGAATTCCAAGTGTTTCCTTCCTTCCATCCATAAATCCAAGAGAAAGGTCTATTGGTTGTAGTTCCTAAATCCATTAGGGAATCCCTCTCAACAAGACGACCATCCGACGGACTTAGTCTCTGTAGTTAGTTTGTTTGGTCGATCCTATAAACATTCTAAAATGATATTGAAGTTATATTAAACCTCTGTCCCTTTGGTCAAGTCCCTCTAGGTTGTCATTGTGGGGGTTATTAGGCATATGGATCCACTGGGATGAATAACTTGCTTTGATCTTTAGCGAAATAGAGGAGTCTAATCTAGTTAAGGATGCGAAGTAATTCCATAACTCCCCCTTCCCGACCATATGAATTTCTGTCAAAGTAAAGGTGAATACAAAGAGTTCAAAGGTTAGACATATTTCGTCCAAGGAAAGACTAAATATAAAGATGATTGAGTAACAAAAGCATAGTTGTGGGCGTGAAAGTTCAAAGAGGATATATCATCCAGTTTGCTAAATTGCATTTTTCATTAGGAATGAAATGAAAGCGCAACATTTCAAGTTCTTCCTTCCAATCAGTCCTGCAACTTAGTATAGGTGAGTCAAATCCTATTAACTTAATAAATTCCCTGAACAACTCATTGGATTATTTGGGGTGGTTCCAATTCAATTTCAAAACCTAATGAAACGTGCATTTTCCTAATAAAAGGGTGTTTGGAAGGCTGAGCGAAATGAAGATAATAAATAAGAATAACTAAATCTTTCCCAAAATGACATATAGTACTATGGATAAATAACATATATAAAGTTGTTGAATCAGTCAGTTCAGTCATTTCTTACTTTGGCCTCCTTCTCCGGATTAAGATACCAAGTAGAAGTGTTTCCGATCAATAAATGCTTCTAAGATGTGTTGTTGTCTATATGAAACCCTCTGTTGTGAGGGGTCTGAGCCATATTCTCCATTTGGGTCGGTTACGCGTTTTATTGTTCTATAGGAAAGTAACTCTATTAATTGAATTTCCTAATTTCCTCCGACTTGGGGCTTGAGCACCTTCATCCATTTATATAAATAAATAAGGCCCGATAATATAAATTGACTTCGCTCGACTGCCTCACATATTAAAACACCCAGATTGGGTTGGTATTACCTTGATCTAACCAAGTATTAGGATATTGAATTTTACATGATTTGTTATTTTCAAATGTCTAGGCACGAGAGATTATGATTTGTGTATTTGCACATGAAATTAGCTATGGTTGAAGTATTTAATTTTGTATTTGTTTTCTTTTCCCTTTTTGTTTACTAAGTAATGGGATATTGAATTTTACATGGTTTGTCATTTTGAAATGTCTTGGAATGAGAAATTATTCACTTTGATTACTCGAGTGTTTTCCCTTATAAAATTGCAATATTATTTTTATGACATCGTTTTTATCGATACTACTATTGTTTCAAGTTGATACCATTGGATTATATGAATTTTCTTTTCCCGTAATGTATATATGCAAAACAATGAAACTTGCAATAACCTTTTGATTCTTTAAAGTGGATGCAAGGGTAACCTATTCATTTCAAATGAATAAATTTATGTATGTTTATGCAAAGGTTATTTTATCAGCTTATGTAATTATCTCATACAACAACCAAGACGGATAAAAATTTGGGTCATCAATTCTTTCAATGTCCTTTGAAATGGGTGTGAATATAATTTTTTAAGATACATCCTTATTTCTTGCCAATGAAGATTTCTTTTTAAGGAATAAAGCGTAAGAGGGAAAATTTTGACCCCATGGAATTTATTAACAATCACATATCTATAGGATATGAAATTATTTCTAATATAATGTTTGTTGCAATATTTATGGTTTATAAAGATAGATTAGGAAAACCAGTCCACACTTTTCAAATGTTGTACCAACGAATGACTAACCAAAATTGTTAACAAATCTCTAAACAACGGGAAAGCTTGAGTATCTATTCTAGCTTCTAAGTTAGTGGTCTTATAGTCATTAGAACTATTTGGTTTTGGTGGATTAGACAACATTGATTATTGTATGTAGTGTAAAAGGCATCATCATTTGTTGCATGAGCTTTCTTTCGAGAGATATAACTGGAAAAGCTTTAGTTTTTTCAAGATAAGATATAACAAAGTAAAGTAATTATTGATTTCATTAATAACCATACAAATGAAAAAGCTTCTTAAATCCACATTAGTTTTCTTGAGATAAAGATACAATAAAATAAACTAATTTTATTAATAATGTCCATTAATGACAAAAATGGTAGGTCATGTACAACGGTCAGTGGAATTTAAATGTACAACCAATGACAACATATTGGGGAAGTTCCAATGTTACCCCTTAAATATTAAAAATGCCAACATGTAATAAAGTACAAGTTATAGCTAAAAGAGAAACAACTGCACATAATTAAATATAGATGCAGAAGTAGGAGGGATAAGGAGCATCTAGCACCACCTCAATCATTGTGAAGGTGCAATTGCATTTTTTGATAATGTAATCATGGGAGTCCCTGGGATGGAGAGGACTTTTCTTAGTGATTGTAGGAGGAAACCAAGAAATTCACATAATAAATCTTCTTCAATTTTTTTCAATGAAACGGTTATGGGACTACCCATTACAACTCATTTATATGACGTTTTTCACAATTTTCACCAACTACAACATGACTCTGGATATTTGAACCTGACACCGATAGAAACACAATCTGTGCCTCTATCGCTTGAGCTCAATCCTTTGACAAGCAATGTTCTTCGATTCACTCTAGTTCTCCTGATAGATATAGACAAGTAACCTTCTTAAATTCACACTTTTTTTACCAAGGGAAAAATTACATAAATTTGATTGAAGTTAAAGGTCCATGAAATGAAGCCTATGGGGTGTAGAATAGAAAGTGTTCGGGGTATTGTTAAGGCACTCCATGAGGTTAAGGTCGACATTTCAAAACTTTGAAGGAAAAAATCCAGCTATGTTAAGGGTTGGTGTGGCCTAGGTCGGGTGCGATCCCTGGGTGATTTTGCAACTTAGATGCCCATGGATTTTTGTTTCTCAAGCCAAAGGTTAAGCGTGTAGTCATCTTAAGACCCACACAACTCAAAAAACAAAAAATAATGTCCATCCCATTAGAAAAATCATTCTTTTAGATACTTTCGTTCATCCATAGATATATATTGGTAAAACAAAGTGGTAATTATATTAACAAATATATTATACAGTATACAAAATTGGAAAAAAAATTGTAGATATGCAAGTCGAAAGTGTACAAAATGGCAATAGATTCTAGGTCAAAAAAAATCCTCTTGGTTATTACCTTAAAAAATCCTATCGAGTAAAAGGGCCTATAAGAGATAATTGTTTGAATTGGAAAACATAAGAATTTGGTCAGTTAACTTACCCACATATAAAGGCCTTGGGAACCTAAAAAGGCAACCAAGAAAGGAAATGACACTTCAAAATGTAGATTGGAATCAATGATATCTAATGTATTAGTTAGTTTGGGAGGTCTTGCTCCTATCTTTACCTTTTTTGGTTTTATGTCATTACAGAACAAAAAATTGTATTAATTAAAATCAAATGTATTCTCAATTGTATAATCCATATTCATGAATGTGACACCATGTGAGAAATTCATGTCGGTTAGAAATATAAACACATGCATGTTCTCCATCGTATAAATATTATTTGATTTTTCACGTAATAAAGTAAAGATAGAGGTTCCAATTATAAAATGTCACCCAATAAACACAACATTAAAATTATTATTTCACTCAAACTGTAACATATCACATATGTCTTCATCTATGATCTTCTTCCATATGCCATTCACTTACGGAATTTCCTTTGCAACATCTGGTGCAATTATCTAGAACCGAGAAGCAATATATGCTCCCATGCTCTCTAGACTCTCTGAAATCAACGCAAATTCCCCTCAATGTAATACCTTGAAAGGTTGTTCCAAACCATAGAGAACAAAGAAAAAATGCTTAATAGAAATACCTAATATGTTTGGATCATTGATCATGAAATCAAATGAAGTGTTCTTCATGGCGACAATGCAAATTTCCACCACAATTATCACAAATCCAATGGCTAAATCAAGGGATCCAAGATTTAGGAGATAGGAACTAGTCATTGCTATAGTTTTATCACAAGTATAGACAATGAAAGGGAAAAAACGAACCTGGATTCTCTTGCCTACAATAATAGGCCTAGCCTCTACATAAACATGCTCTCCCAAAGTTGCAACTCTCAAATGGTTGATATTGAGTTCTAGACCTTCAATTCTCTAGAACCCAGAAGCAGTGTGCACCCCCATGCTCGCTAGACTCTTTGAAATCAATGCAAATACCCCTCCATGTAATACCTTGAAAGGTTGTTCCAAACCTCAGAGAACAAAGAAAAAATGGTTAATAGAAATACCTGATATTTATGGATCATTGGTCATGAAACCAAATGAAGTGTTCTTCACAGCCACAATGTAAATTTCCACCACAATTATCAGAAATCCAATGGTTAAATCAAGTGATCTGAGATTCAAGCACACTGGATTATGTTAGCAATGCGATTGGTAAGACTCAAGTTGGTGGTATGAGTTTGAGTAACCAACAATACAATGAAATTGGGGGCTAATTCATCTATTAGCTCAATCTCTACTCTTATAGTCGTTTCTACTCTGCAACTGTACCCATGCTTGTAGAGGAGGCAGTCAAGCATATGAGGGGAAACTATTCCATTAAAATCACTTGAGACCACATCAATAATGGAACCTATGTGGGAAAACTCTATTAGTCTCACCATCAATTATTTGTTCCATACACAATTTTCATTATGTGTTATGATATAACACTATTCAAAATAATGATGTAATGGAAACCATTTGAAAAAATTGAATACAAATCTGTGTGATGTAATGGAGACTATTTGAAAATTCCTAACTCTTAGTTAATCCAGCATGCAACATCAAAATTACTTAGATTCCTCTTGTAGGTTCTATCAAGAGGAAAGCTTCAATGGAACATGACAAAATTCAAGGCTTCTATTTTCTACCGATTTAAAGGGCAAATGAGTAGATTTTTTTTGTTAATATGTGAGTGGGTTTGATTGAGTAATTAAACTACAACAAGATTTAAGTAGCCTATAAAGTTAGCTCCAAAGGTGAAAAAGATTTCAAAATAGTTCTGTATGTAACAATAACTCACTAAGTAAAGCCTAATTTTTTTATGCCCATTTGTGCAATAGAATTAGTGGATAGCATTAGATGGATGATTTTACCATCCTATAGGCTACTACTACTCACTTGGAAAAGGATAAACACGCTCAAACAAATGGCAAAAAAATGACAAAAAATCTAGAAAAAATCATTGTTATACATAAACTGGCCCCGTAAACATGTCGAAAAGAGACAAGGACCTCTAGACAAAGCTATGACAAGCCAATTTCATGCTTGATGTAAAATAAAATTTGATTATTTTCATAAAAGGTTTTTTCTAAACAATAGAACCATCTTTTGTTTCTTAAAAAAAAAACATCAAACTGTCATTTCCTCGCTGGAAGATCAATATTTGTATTCAACATTAGTTGAAGTTGGAGAGTCCGTTTTTTAAATAACATATTCATTATTCCACAACATAGAAGCACAAATCTCTCAGGATTTTCCATATTACTTTTAACTGTAAAGATAATGAACTATTGTCATTTCCTCACTGGAAGATCAAGATTTGTATTCAACATTAGTTGAAGTTGGAGAGTCCATTATTTAAATAATATATTCGTTATTCCACAACATAGAAGCATGACTCTCTTAGGCTTTTCCATATTACTTTTAACTGTAAAGATAATGAACTGTTGTCAAACATTGCTTTGGTTAATAAAAATGTTGCACATCAAATAACAAAATGGTAGGTTGCAACTTATAATGATATTCACGGATTGATCACATGACTTAAAATCTAGCTTACTTGGTCAGGTGACATCATTGTGATCCCGAGTTCAAGTCTGCTAAATTGACATGTTTTACCTCTAAAATATAGCCAGCCATTTGGGTCCTTAAGTGAGTTTACTCTATATATTATTTATATTGACCTTAACTTATAAAAAACAAATTTCTTCATCCAAATAATTCTCCAAACCTCAAATTTCTTTTTAAATAAAATAATTCATATTTATAATTTAAATGTTCAATTAAATGGAAAAACATATCACATTTCTTTCTTTTATGCTACTCTTTCTTATTTCATTGCCTTACGATGTTTCCTTTGCAACATGTGGTGCAATTTCTAGTAATATTAGTGATTGGAATAAAATAAATTCGAGAGTGAAATTTCAAAGTACCACACTTCAAAATTCTTGGTGACAGAGGAATCAAAAATTGGTTTATTATCTGCATAGATAAATAAATAGATACATTTGGGTGCCATGGCACTTGGTTTATTATCTGCATAGATAAATAAATAGATAAATTTGGGTGTCATGGCAGTTGGACCACTCGTTGGTAGTTCATTACATACAAATATTTATTTGGGAATCAGTTGGTCAACCCCAGAGACTTATTGTAGCGTTCATTTATATGGGCCGTGAAACGAACAAAAAAAAAAAACTACTCAATTCAAATTAACTTAATGCCTCCCATCAGTTTTAACAAGTGGAAAAGTAAACACATTTTATTAATTATTTTTTAATGAACTAAAGATTCAAATCACTTTAATGTCTCTCATCATTTTTAATAGGTGACAAGATAATAACAATCACATTTTATTAATTATTTTTTAATAAATTAAAAATAGAAGCTGACCAAAAAATTTGAAAAACCATTCACATACCTTCTATAATATTAGTTAGATCATGCATTAGATGAAGAATATTCCCACATTATCAAATCTTGGTCATTCATAATTTGAAATTTTTCCTCATGCACAATTTCAATATAGACCACGCCTTGAGCTAAAATATTATTTGGAGCATCACAATATTTTATTATTGATGTCACCTAATTCCATGGTGTTTATAGAATATTACTACTGGCACAGTCACATTAGTAAATGTGGTTGATATACAATAATAGACATCATTGTCAATTGTCCATTGGTGTATAAAAGTTGTCAATTGCCCATTGGTGTATAAAAGAGGGAAAATGACACACATAAGTGTATATCAATGAAAATGACTAATGTGGTTGTGGTAATTGAGGACTAATGCACATGGAGAGAAATAGTAGATGATTACCATTAATATTATTAATAGTAGATGATTATTATTAATATTATTAATAGTAAACTTTATTAATATCAATATTATTATTATTAAAAAAAATTAAACCATGACTATGACCAACCTTGGTTGACTTCGGTTAACCATAGCTGAATATAATTGTATATGGTCTAGTTACTGTAGAAAATCCCGTAGATTCACAAGTCCATGTAATCTACTAAAACAAGAGACAAGAATCTACTTCCTCTTTACAGAGGAAGCACATAAACATCGAGCAAAACAATAATTGACAAGAGGAAGATAAATCAATGACATATAACACAACTCAAAACCCTTACTATCTATATTATATTAATCAAAAATCCAAGATGATAATATAATGCTTGTTCTCACAAGAACAATCCTAGCGTTTAGTATAATCAATCCTCAGCTCACAAACAAGCTCAAGCTAAACCTTAGCCTCTTATGTTGCTCTCCAAGCCCCTATTTCCTTGCGCAATTCCTATGGCTGATTAGACCATCTTAAAGGGAAATCAGTGCATCTAAAACTATGCAATCCCTTCAAGGATTAGTTTCTGATTGCATGCACTATCTGTACAACTCATAAAAGTCTACAAGAAATTGTACACTATCACTGCACTCTAGTGTGAACTGGGTCTTTCTCCAAATCGACATGCATGAGTTTCTAATAAAGGGAATCTTTAGTTAATTGGAGTAGCACTAGTTAATGCATTAGTGCACCAACTTATTGTTAACTCACTATTAATTCATTAAAGAAAAAAGAAAACTAAAACTCAAAGTAAAAAAGTCATCAAAATATTTTTTTTTAAATTGTTCTTTTTTTATGTTTCTTAATTTCTTTAAATTTTCATTTTCATTTTTTTTAAATGTTTTTAGATTTTTTTGTTTTTAATCTTTTAAAAATAATTTTTAATTCTTTTTTATTTTCTTAAATGTGTTTTTTTTAATTAATTATATATATATATATATATATATATATATAATATTTTACTTGTTTAATTTGAAAAAGAAATTATTAATGTTTTTAGTTTTTATTTTTTTATTTTTATCTTTAACCATATATTATCTTTCTTTAAACTTTTAAGATTACTAATTTTTTTTAAAGATATATTTATATTTTAAAATTGTTTGTTCCATTTTTTTAACAATTTTTTTTTTACTTTAAACTTTATCTAAATAAATTTGTTGGAAAAAAAAAAATTAAAATCTCTTCATTTTTAAATATAAAATTCATAAAAAATAACAAACAAACAAATAAACAAACTTTATTTAACTATGTTAGCTGCCCGACGTTTTGATTTTTTTTTATATAAATTTAATTTCCTTAAAATATATTTTTTTCTTTAAAATGTTTTTTTAGATTTTTTTAAATTGTTTTATTATTATTATTGTTATTATTATTATTTGTTTTTTTAATGTTTTTAATTTCTTTATGTTTATTTTTTAAAGTTTATTATTATTATTATTATTATTATTATTATTATTATTATTATTATTATTATTATTAAAAAAGTGTATTTTTATTTTTTTAATTGTTTTTATTAGGTTTTTTCCTCTATGATGTTTTAAAGTTTTTTTGTTTGTTTCTTTTTATCTCATCAATATTATATGCTTATTTTTAATGTTTCTTTTCTTTTTTCAAATTTGTGAATTGTTTTCTTAAATTATTTTATTTAAATTTTTATTTTTTTTAATAAGTTAATTGTGTTTTTATCTTTTATATATTTTTATATTATATTTTCTTTTTTATGTTTCTTTTATGGTTATATATATATGCTAATCGTTTTTTTTTTATTTTTTCCTTTTTTATAGTTTATCATTTTTGAATGTTTTTATATTCTCCATATCTTTGGTTGGATATATATGTCAAAATAAAAAGTATGTAAAAGTAATAAGTCTAAGAAAATAATTTTTGTTGATAAAACAATAATTATTATTATTATTATTATATAAAAATTATATATATATGAATAATGAAATATATTTTTTTTAAAATAATTTGTAAATATCAAAATTATTTAAAAATAAAATATTTATACAAATTTCCAAAAAAAAAAAAATGTTTTAATGCAGAGAGTATAAAAAATTCCAAAATCAAATATAAGTTCATTTGTTTTGTAAAGTTGTTCTTTCATCATAACCAAAGTGTTTCTTATCTAGGAAACATTATATAGAAAAGACATTATATTTAATAAATTGTTATTAATATGATAAACAAAAATAAAAATAAATTAATATAAATTAAATGGTAATAATTTTTAAAAAGAATATTAATACCATGGCTGAAAATTGTTGGAATTTCAAGGCTTTCATAGAGGTGATATTTTATCTTTAATGCCATGCCTGCAAATCCTTGGAATTTTAAGGTTTGTCAGAGTTGTCATATTTACTTAACGAGAACATTTTTCATTTTGAGGGTGTTTTGTCATGTTTTTTTTTGTTAGAGTTCTCGTTTTGAGGTAACAGTTCTCGTTTGATAGGTAACTTTGTCTGGTATCAAAAGCATATATGATCACAGCTAATACCATCAAACCTAGTACTTTAAACATGCCAACAAACTAATATGAAAAAAATATTTTCAAATGTTTTACAAAAATCAATAAAAAAACATTGGCCATTATATTGTGCTCATTTGAAATAGCCTAACCTCTTCTATAATGAAAATGATAATAGATATCCCATACATATACTTTGGTACTCAATGTCAAACCTTGTCTTTTGAAACATTACAACTATTTAGTTTTTTAGCTGATTAATTAAATAAAAGTGCAATAAGAAATGAGATGGTTTTTTGGATATTGTGTATTGATCCACATGGTAATGATTCATAGTATTGTAACACAATCTATTTACAATTAAAAATCTCTATTGTAAAATAAAAATAATTCTCTATTGTTAAAATTATTGTTCCATGTTTTCTTAAAAATATGTTTAACTTAATTCTTTTTATAATTCACAACAGTAATAATAATAAACTTATATTTTAATTATTATTAATTTTTATGTGATTACCTTAGTTACACTTATAAACATGCTAGTGCACTAATTATACAAGTGAAATATGAAAGATAAAAGATATTGGAAATTATACAAGATGCATATAAAGTCACCATCTAACTAAAATGAGCTTTGAAATTTGTAAAATGGTTTGAATAATATAGGAGTTTCATGATAGTGGAAGTCGGCATCATGGAAGCATTAGGGATTGTGTTTGTTTGGAGCATTAATTGTATAAACCAAGGCATAGTTCTACTGATTTTACTACCATACATGCAATTTCATTTTTAATTCTTACAACAGGCATTTCATAATGGTCCGATGTGTTAATACACTGATAATATTATGTTAACTACGTTAACGTTGTCTTCTGAAACATTACAACCATTGCCATTTATGTAGATCTCGAACATTTAAAGGAGAATAATATTATGTAACTACGTTAACGTTGTCTTGTGAAACATTACAACCAATGCCATTTATGTAGATCTCGAACATTTAAAGGAGAACAATATTATGTAACTACGTTAACGTTGTCTTCTGAAACATTACAACCAATGCCATTTATGTAGATGTCGAACATTTAAAAGAGAACGCGACAAAAGCCGAGTCGAAGAGCACACCCATAATTTGACAACCATTTTAATCTTTATGCTACTTACCAGTGACTGTTAATAAATCTACTACATGTTTATGCTACTTACCACTGACTCTTAATAAATCTACTACATGTTCATACCTGACCCGACGTAATATAAATTTATGTTGGATTGGAAAAGTAGTGCAAAGTGTGGAGCAGTTGCTGAAGGCTTTTGTGAGAAGAACCTCCCTCTTCAACTCCTCTTCTACCAAGCTCCCCTAAATGAACAACCGGCTTCCTAAGTTGGAGGCCGCCCTCTAATTCCATGACATGCTTCACCGCTTCACTTCCTTTGCACTCACAATCTCATCTTCCGCCTTGTTAACCTCCACTCCCACCTTGGCTATCTCCACCACAAGCCTCGCGGTCATCATCTGATCTCCGAACCGAGGCCAAGCAATGATGGGAACTCCGCAACACACGCTCTCCACCACCGAGTTCCAACCGCAGTGGCTCACAAACGCTCCAACTGCACCATGTGACAGAATAGCCACCTGCGGAACCCACGAAGATACCACCATTCCTCTGTTTCCGACGCGGGACTCGAACCCCGACGGAAGAACCGTGGACGCAAAGAATCCCTCGCCGACCACAGAAGTCCTCAGCACCCACAAAAACCGTTGCCCACTACCCTCTAACCCCGTGGCGAGTTCCCTTATCTGAGAGACTGACATGGCCTATCTGCTGCCGAAGCTCACGTACACCACGGATCCGCTGGGTTGCAAGTCCAGCCATTGTAGGCACAGCTTTCCCGTATCGTCGTCGTCGTCATGGTGGGGGCTCGACGTCAGCTTTAATATTGTATTGGTATTGGACACGATCGATGGCAGAAAGAGTGGTCCAATAGGATACACCGGAGGTAATCTCTCCATCACCTCTCCGCTCCCGAGGGCGTCCAGAAACGGAGCTTCGAGCTCGTAGAACGTATTGACGAGAATACCGGAGGCCTTGGGGAGATTGGTGGCGCTGGAAATGAAGACTCTATAGTAGGGGTGGCTTTTGCTCTTGAGGGCTTGTGGGATCTGTGTGGTGGACAACGGAGGGAAGGTGGCGATATCCAATATGAGTTTCTCGTCGCTGAAGTCGTAACACCGCTCGATGGCTTCCCACTGCGCAAAAAACGGATCTTCCTCCTTCTTGGATGACGAAGATTCAATCTCCAGCTGAACCACGCGAATGTCGAGACCAGAAGAGGCGATGCCCTGGACGTGTGCCGTTTCGCCTGGAGAAATGTTGCCTTTGGTGGTGAATGTGACGGAGACCCCGAAGTTGGCTGCGAAAATTCTTGCCAGCTGAAGAAAGGGCATGAAATGGCCCATTCCGGCTGAGGGAAACATGGCCACGTGACCCTTATTGCTCTTATCATCCTCAATATTGTGTTCTTGAAGCAACAGTTTTTCAGCAATCATGGCAATCTAATTATCTTACTCACTCAACCCAATCTTTTGCTTTCTCGGGAAACCACAACGTAATGGGCGATCACCATTCTTCCTTATATTTCTCTCCGTAGGCCCCCTTATTATTGAAAAGTTTCTATTGAATAAGGGAGCCCCCCTTATTATTGAAAAGTTTCCATTCTTCTTTATATTTATCTCCATAGGCCCCCTTATTATTGAAAAGTTTCTATTGAATAAGGGAGCCCCTTTATTATTATATTTATCTCCATAGGCCCCTTTATTATTGAAAAGTTTCCCTTGAATAAGGGAGCCCCCTTATTATTGAAAATTTTCTATTGAATAAGGGAGTCGTCTAACGAGGTGGAAGAATTGCCCGGACGGCTAAAAGTGGCCGAATTTCGGTAAAAAAATTTCAAAAAATCTTGTAGAGGCAGTGTTTGAATCGTGTTTTTGATGGTGGAAATGGATTCAGCACCATCAAAAACATCTCGTACACCTAAAATTTTGAAGTTTAACAACTATAACTTGGATTTACAAAAATCTTTGCCATATTTTCTCTAAATATAAACAAAATTTCCATAACTTTCCAAGAAACTCCTACGCCTTGAATAAGATACACTTATTACGGAAAAGTGTGGATTAATAAAGTACAATTTTGACCCAAAAAAAAAGAGCCCCAATTGACAAAAGTGACTATGAAGTGTGGAGTAATAAAGTGTGATTTGACCCCTTGAAAAGTGTGGAGTAATAAAGTGTGATTTGACCCTGAAAAAAGGTATTCAATCTACCAGCAATGTAAAGAAAAAGATGGTAATCTAACAATTATGTTTTTATCTAAAAGTTGTAGAAATTTTAGTGATATTTTGAAAAAATTCAGTAATTATTTTTGTAAATTTAAGTAAAAATTGTTAAAATTCATAATTTTAGGTGTTGTTAATGGTGCTGAATCTATTTCCACCATCAAAAATATGATTCAAACATTGCCTCTACAAGGTTTTTGAAATTTTTTACCCGAATTCCAATCACTTTTAAAAGTGGAATTTCCTATTAAAAGTGGAATTTACTTGTCATGTATATTAAAATAATCATGAAATCATTGCCATGATGAGCTCATTTACAAACGTAATAAAAAAATTATTGCTCATTTACAAATGTGTGATTTCGTATTTTTAAATAAAAGAATTATTTAACAGTTTCCTGTTCAGTGAGATAGTTTAACGGTAAAATCAATGTTTAAGATGGAATTGATAATATGAAAGTGAAATTACAAGGGTGTGTTAACGACCATGGATGCTTCTCTTAACGAACGCATCGATTTTTCCTGCCAGACTCCGATGAGTGCGTCATCAATGTGGCCTAATTTCTTTGTTAACTATAGAGGTGAGAGACACAGTGAAAGAGAGAATGGAAGAGAGAGAGGAGGGGGAGAGAGGGAAGGAGAGAGATGGATTTGGAGGGGAAAGAGAGGGACAGGGACACATATATATAGAGGGGGGAGAGGGGGAGAGAGAAGGAGAGAGTGACAGAGTTGGAGGGTGGAGAGAGAGTGTGTGTACAATGGGGGCAGAGATAGAGGAAGGTGGGAGAAAAGGGGAGAGAGAGAGGAGAGAGAAGGAGGGAGATAATGACAAACTTGGAGGGTGGAGAGAGAGTGTGTGTATGATGGGGCTAGAGACAGAGGGAGGTGGGAGAAAAGGGGAGAGAGAGGAAGGAAAAAGAGAGAGGACTTGAGAGAAAGGGGAGAGAGAGGGGGAGAGAGAGATGGAGTTGGAAGGGGAAGAAAGACATAGAGAGAGAAAGGTGGAGAGGGGGTGGTAGGAGAGAGATGGAGAGTCAGTGTGTGAGAGAGAGAGAGGGAGAGAGAAGGGGAAGAGATAGATTCGGAAAGGAAGAGGGAGAGATAGATAGATACATAGATAGATATGGGGAGGGAGAGAGAGAGTGTGTGACATGTTTAGGGGGTTGAGATAGAGAGACAAATGAGGAGAGATGGAGGGAGGTATAAATATAGATGGTAGGGGGAGAGAGGAAACAAGAGAAGTTTAGAGAAAGTTAGGGAGAAGTAGATAGAGTGAGACGGGGGAGAGAGGGAGGAAAAGAGAGAGAAGGAGAGGAGGAGGGAGATAAACACATAATGGAAGGTGGAGAGAGAGGGAAGAAAGAGTCTCACAGAGACAAATACAAACATAGAAGTTAGATCTAGAAAGTCATGAATATTTTATACTTTCCTTAAAATAGATGTATTTATTTCAATGTAGTTGTTGATTTCTAATCCTATTCGATCACATCCACTATATGCATTTACTTTAGTGTAGATGTTGATTTATAATTCTATTTAATACCTTACACTAGGTGGATTGATTTCAGTGTTCATGTTGATTTCTACTCTTATTTGATTGCTGGCACATGATGCATTGGTTTCAATGTAGATATTGATTTCTAATCCTATTTGATCACTTGCACTAGATGCATTGATTTTAGTGTAGATTTCGATTTCTAATCATATTTAATACCTTACACTAGATGCATTGATTTTAGTGTAGATGTTGATTTCTACTCATATTTGATTGCCTGCATTAGATGCATTGGTTTTAGTGTAGATATTGATTTGTAATCCTATTTGATTTCTTGCACTAGATGCATTGATTTCAGTTTAGATGTTAATTTCTAATCCTATTTGATTGTTTTCACTAGATGCATTGATTTTAGTGTAGATGTTGATTTCTGATTTGATGAAACAAGATGTATGATGTACATTAATTTCAAAGTAATTAGATTAATAGTGTGCATTGATTTTAGTGTAAGCACGTCGCTACCTCCTCCATCTATATTTCTATCTCCCATTGTCTCTCCTTCTATATTTCTCTATCTTAGCCCCTAGATATACGCACTCTCTCTCCATATCTATCTATCTCCCTTTCCACTCCCTTTCTCCCTTTCCCCTCCCTCTCTCTCTATTCCCCTTCTCTCTCTCTCTTTAACATTTCTCTCTCCATATCCATATCTCTTCTTCCATCCCTGTCATTGCGTCTCTCTTCTTACCTCTCCCCCCCATCTATATCTCTATCTCCCATAGTCTCTCCTTCTCACCCCGAAAATATACACACTCTCTCTCAGTGTAAGCACATAAAAATTATTCAACCATAAATACAATACTTGAATTTTCATCCTAAATAAAATGTTTGCTTACTTGAATTTATAATTGGGTACATTCTTATTATTCCCATTTTCCATCATTCAACATTGTTAATTACTTTGCATTCAAACACGGTAATATAAAATAACTACCATTGAAAATTATTTGGAGTTTAACACTCCATAAGTCACAATGATTGACTTTGGAGAAAACTACTATTAATATTAGAGAGCAACAAAGACAAGGTATGTTATTTACTACAATAGTTCGAGTTAAATATTTGAATGGTCTATGATTCCAACTACTCTTTTCATATGATCGATATGAGAAAATGGAAGAAAAAATAGTTTCAAATTGATTGCAATGAAGATTGTTTGTAATTGACTATATTCTTAGTATTCACATTTTCTATCTATCAAAATCGTTACATTGACACTTTGCACTCAAAATTTGTATTTGATAATTTTTCATCATTCAAGTTACTAACAACCTCTCTCATCTCAACAAACTGAGGTAACTAAGAAAATTTTAAATTAAATTGACCAAATTAATCTTAGACATATTTAACATATTTAAAATGATCAAAATAATTAGATGTTCAACAATTTTTTTATGACCGCACATGACTGAAACTAGCCTAGATTCATCTTAACACCGGATCTATCAAGCACCGAGAGGGATCAAATCTCTCGAGGTGCAAACCTTTCCTCAAGTTTTGCACTCAAAAAATAGGTTTTCACCTCAAGAGATTTGATCCCTCTCGGTGCTTGATAAGTCCAATGTTAAAATGGATCTAAAATAGTTTATTAATATTAACATTATTTATATTAAAATCATCAATAATATTAATAATATTTAATAATTAAATATTATAAATATTAAAATTAAAGTTTATTAATATTAGTGATTGGAATAAAATAAATTCCAAAGTCAAATTTCGAAGTACATCTTTATTCATGAAAAATTCTTGGTGAGAGAGGAATAAAAAATTGGTTTATTATCTGCATAGATAAATAAATAGATAAATTTGGGTGTCATTACAATTGGACCACTCGTTGGCAGTTCATTACACATAAATATTTATTTTATTTGAGGCAGGAAATCAGTCGGTCAAACCCTGAGACTTCTTGTAGCGTTCATTTATGTGGCCTATGAAACAAAAAAAAAAAAAAAAACTATTCAATTCAAATTAACTTAATCCCTCCCATCAGTTTTAACAAGTGGAAAATAACACACATTTTATTAATTATGTTTTAATAAATTAGAGATTCAAATCAACTTAATTTCTCTCATCAGCTTTAATAGGTGGCAAAATAATATCAGTCACATTTTATTAATTATTTTTTAATAGATTAAAGATAAGAGTAGACCAAAAAAATTGAAAAACCATTCACATACCTTCTATACTATCAGTTGGATCATGTATTAGATGAAGAATATTTTTATTATCAAATATTGTTCATTCATAATTTAAAATTTTGAAATTCCTCATGCACAATTTCAATATAGACCATGCCTTGAGCTAAAATATTATTTGGAGCATCACAAAATTTTACTACTATATGTCACTTAATTCCATCGGTGGTTATAAAATATTATTACTAGCACAATCACATTAGTAAATGTGGTTGATATATGATAGATCAACATCATTGTCAACTTCCCATTGGTATATAAAAGCTGGAAAATGACACAAATAAGTGTGTATCAATGAAAATTACTAATGTGGTTGTGGTAGTTGAGGACTGATGCACATGGAGAGAACTAGTAGATGATTACCATTAATATTATTAATAGTAGACGACTATTATTAATATTATTGTTATTATTAATAGTAAACTTTATTAATATTATTATTATTAAAAATATATAAACCATGACTATGACCAACCTTGGTTGACTTTGCTCAATCAAAATTGACTATAATTGAATATGGTACACTTATCTTCACTAAGGATGAATATGAATATTCAATGATGATGATGATGCCAACCTTATTATTATTATTAAACATTTTTAAACCATGACTATGACCAATCTTGGTTGACTTTGGTCAACCATAGTTGAATATAATTGTATATGGTCTAGTGTTACACAGTAATTTGTCACTGACCCTATATCCCCTAATCTCGGATAAAGTCAGTCCCTGAGCGACATCTTCTCTGTGTCATACCTCAAAACAAATGTGTCCACATATTCCCAATAATTCAAAGAAGATTAACAAATGCTCTTTAATCCTAAATATTGACCCTTTTTACCCATGTTTTAAGATCATTGCAAGTAAATTTCATTCTGACTGCGATGATTTTCTGTAATGAACTAGAACATCGTGACATCGTCGTAGGGGTACATCTGTTCTTTACGACGGTCGGATTTTAGGGCTCGTCGCAAGTCCTCAATATCTTTCTTGCGACAATAACTCTGAATGCATTGTTGCCCCGCGACGTTGTCTCTGAGTCCTAGTGTTTGACTCGCGATGATCCAGATATGGCGAATTAGTTCAAACATAATGCTTCTGGGTGGTTTTGGAACTGGTTCTTGGGTCAAGGAAGTTTACCTTTCCTCCTTTGGGATGGTGGTTCTGCCTTTTAAGAATCCTCCCTTGAGGATAAGCTCCCTCTCCCTCATTTATGGAGGCTCCTCCTCTTATAAAGATCATTCCCCATTGCTATGATGAGCTATTTTTTGGTTTGGAGCAAATTAGCTAGTTTTGGTGTGAGATTGATAGTTTGCAGTGTGAATTATTGACAGTCTAGCAATTGGTTGTGGATTGCCTTAGCCTTGTACTAGTGCTTTTGAGTGAAAGAGAGAGAGTTATCAGCCTCTTGGGAGACCCTTTTGAGAGTGAATTCTTCAAGAAACATACTGGCTGGACCCTTCGAGGAAGCTTGCGATGACAAGGCTTGGTTGTAAGCTTTGCTTTTATTCATTTTAATGCAATCAATGTGTAAAATATACTTGATAGCTTATGATTCCTTGACTTTGTAAGTGAATAGATCATTGTTGTGCTTTGTTATGTGTTATGTTGTTCTCTTGTGTTGTTTTAGGTGAATCGCTCATCGAGGAGAAGGAAACGATAGTTGAAGCAGTACAACGAAAGCTCCATCGAACATTGGTTTGAGGTAGGCTCTTTCAACAATGACTGTTTAAGGAAATTAGCTATTTTTTTGTCTTGCTGTGACTAGACCCACTCTAGGGCTAGAGGGGTTGCCTCTGTCCACAGAGGGAACATTACCTACATCACAAGTTGGTGACTCCACTGGGGAGTCCTTTGTGTGTTGTCTCTTGTTTTGCTCTTGATTTGTTTTTTATTGAATTACATAGTGTCTCTTGGTTTTGGGGTTGAGCCATCAGTGTTTTGGGTTACTTGAGTCAATCTGGTAGTCCCTCTCATTGTTTGAGAGATTAGTCTGGTGTCCTTTAGGTGTTTTTGCTTTATTTTTTCTCTTAATTGAGATCGTCGTTGTTTATAGCTTAACAGTTGTGACGAGTCATGCCTGTCCTCTTTGGTCAAGCTGTACATTGCAGATATCCCGTCATATAGCTGCGATGATTCCTGAAATCGGACCGTCGCCAAAGACAAGTGTACACTTGCGACGACGTCACTGAGTTGCTAGCTTTGTGCTTGCGACGATTTGGTTTTCGTCTCAGGTTGCTAGTTCAACCCCTGCAACGATTCTTGTAAGGTTGTTTTTCACAGCCTTACCTCCTGGATTAGCCAGCACTGCTTGTCCCCTATTGTCTCTTGTCTCTTATCACACTTGTGTTGACTGTATTGGTTAAGGCACTTTCTCCTTGGTTTCATTTAGTGAGTCTTGTGTTTTCAGACTGTGTGACCTAGCTCTTTTCAAGGTTTCGTCAAGAAGTCATTTGTTTGGGTTACTCGTCCATCCAAGATTCATCCACAACCATCTGATTGATTTGTTTGAGGCTGTTCTACTACTTGTTTTTTTTATTGGTCTCTAGTGTTTGGTTATTGAACCAGTTTCTCATATTGATTTGATTTCCACACTATCAAACATAGATTACATTTGTTTGGATCAGTCAGGCTTGCACTTGTTTGTTTGTCATTAAAATTCCAAAAATAAAAAATATTGCATTCATATAGCATACGAAAGTGAAAGTGCATTTGCATTACTGAATTTTCATGATTGAGAAATTAGAAAGCAAAGTTCAAATCTTTCATTAGTAGTTGCGAGATAAGTGCATTGATGCATTGTGTTTCCTAGTGATTGGATTGCTTGCATGCACTGTTGTTCTTGCATTTGCTTGTCTTGGTTTGCGTTCACTTGGAAATGAACTCCTTACCCTCATTTAGGTAGTTGTTCATCGAAAGGAATGGTGTTTTACTCATTGTAGTTGCATCCTAGAAATTGTTGAAATACATTCGGTAGGGCCTGAAAACTAAAACTTAATCCAAGATTAACTCTTAAAATCTATTGAATGAACCTAACAACGCATTGGAACTTAATGCACACTTATCTAGAGGTCTAGGCTAGAGATGTGCTCCAGCATCGTTAAACCTAGTTACTATTGTTTTCACTAAGGTTGGGTGATTCCTCCTTCTGTGACCCAATAGGTATTGGCACGGATTTGTGCTCCATGTACCATCGAATATATATTTGGAGACCCCACTAGGTTATCAACCTGTTATCCATAGGAAGCCAAGTCTTCCTCCTTACGAATCGTAACACACCGAACACAACATTTGGGAATATTGACTGACGTATGGAAAGTCCTTGGTAATTTCTCTTTCATTTGATCACCAAGGTGTATATGCAGTTTTTCGATTTGTCTGGTAAACCTCTTGTCTAGTACCCCAGAGCAGTCACTTTCATTCCTTTTCGACTCCTTAAAAGTAAAAGGATCATTTGAGCACTTGTCCTTTCAGGCTCATTTAACCTCGAAAGAGATAGAGTCACCTTTTCATCCTTTTCTCGAGTCTTAAAATATGAAAAGACGTGGTTTTGTTTCACTGTCGTAAAATTAACTACCCACGAAATATCCCTAGTTACAGTTAGAGTTATTTTCAAGGTTGATCACGATGGCAACATTCCCAAAATCCACCAGTCAAGGTCTCCCCCAGATGGGAATCCTGGTCCTTTTCCTTCTGTCGGAAGTGCTGGTGCTCCATCTATGGCAACATTGTCTTTTCCTGGGTTAACCATCAGTTTGCCCATTTGGTTATTTTCAACTTCAGTGGTCCCGAGCGTTATGACTCCTGTTCCACCGTCCCCTTCGTTTGAATCACGTCACGATGATTCTAGGGTTGAGCCTTCGCCTTCTTCCCCTGTTTCTTCATCCTCATCTCCTACTTCGCTTGGTGAACGTTCCAAATCCAGTAACTAGGAGGCTAAGAAGAAGAAGAGGAAGATGAAGAAGAAGAAGTTAGATAAGCAAAAGGCCACCCGTGCAACTATTACTCTGAGTACGCCTCTAGTGGAAACACCTTCTAATCCTCAACGGAAGGTTAAATTTCCTTGTAAATTGTGCAAGGGTGACCATCTTCTTTGTGATTGTCCTGGTATTCCTAAGATCTTAGAAGTATGATCTCACGATCTGGCTCGTCCCTCATTGCCTTTTGATGCTCATGACGATCCTTCACCCTCAACTAGCAGTGGTAAGAAGAAAGGGAAGATTAGATTCCCATCTCCTTCACCTTTGTCCTCTCATGGATAAATCTTCCTTCATTTTGGAAAGTCTTACAACTTCTTCACCCCAACTTCTAGTTGGTTATCAAAGGCTCTCTTTGGACCCTCTCCAGGTTGACAAAGAGATTGACTTGGATTCATCTCTTATCCATCCTACTCTTCCTGATCCTAGTTTTGTTATGTCTCTTTCCGACCAACCATTGGTCGAAAAGAGTGTCGACTTGGTTTTACCGCCAGTTGTTCACTCTATTCTAGAAGAGTATTATGATCATATTGCTCATGTTCTTCTCGTCTCATGAGATTCCCTTGATTCAAAGAATGACCCTCATGTCCCTACTGATCAAGAGAGTCCTTCTTCAGTTCCTGTAGAGCATGGGGGCAATCATATGATACCCCGACCAAGTAGTTTAGTCGTTTCCTTCAACTGGAGTCACTTGACTGCTTTTTGCCTTCCATATTATGTGCCTTTCCAGATTACTGTACACGCCTATAATAAGGCAGTACCCGACACTCTCTTGGATGAAAGTGCGTCGGTTAGCCTCATGCCCTCCACTACTTGGCAATCTTTGGGCTCCCCGCAGCTTGTGCCAGTCGCCCAAAATTTGTTGGCTTTCGATTGAGGAACTAGTCATCCTTCAGGGATCCTTCCACTGCTCCTAATTACATTGGGAGGCAAAACCATCTGTATAGATGGATGGTCATCCAAGGTGCCTTGGATTTCAGTCTTCTCCTTGGCCGTGACTATATTTATGTCATGGGGTGCTTGTTTATTCACTTTCTGTGTGGTTTCTTTTCCTCACGATGGAAGAATTGTGACTATAGATCAACTATCGTTCTTTGGTCACAAGATACCTCATGTACAACCATCATCCCCTCTTGGTTCTTGTTCGCAAGCAGTACCTTCCCTGCCATAGGTCAATTATGTGGCTACCCGTTCCGTCTTTGCCTCTATTGATGATCATGCAGATGGTCTCATACATCATGTACTGGGGGCATTGGAACCCGATCTATCATTGGTGCCCAATGACATGTGTTCCTCCCAGAGCATGGTTCTTCCTTCCAGTGAAGACCTCTTGGGAGTCATGTTCTCGTATGGCCCATGAATAGGAGTCCGAGGATAGTTCTGATCTTGTGTCAACCTCATTTAAAAAATGAAACAAGGAGTTCAAGGATAATTCGGATATTGTGTCGACCTCGTTTAAAATGAAACAAGGAGTCCGAGGATAGTTTGTTCTTGTGTCAACCTCACTAAAAAATGAAACAAGGGGTGATGAGCATAGTTTTTGTCTTGAGTCAAGCTCTTTAAAAAATGAAACAAGGGTCCGAGGACGGTTCATGATTTTGTGTCAACCTCATTTCAAAAATGAAACAACCCCCTTTTTTCAATTGGGTCTTCAGTTGAGATCTCATAAAATCCATCGAGTCTTTCTTAGATCTCGTCATTTGAACCTTCATTACATCCACCTCGTTGAATGCAATGAAGCTTGGGGGGCATGTACCTCGATTGGATTATTATGTTGGGGGCATGTGAACCTTAGTCAAGCATAGTTTCTCGTTTCAAGCTTGTGTAAACAATGAAATCGAATCCAAGCATAGTTCTCCATGGTTTAAGCTTGCGTAAAACTGAACCCGTGCACCGATGTACCCTTTTTTTGGTTTGGTGCGTTAAGTGATTTCTTGCTTATTGTGTCTTTTGTCTTTTATGAAGATGTTATGAATATTAGCTGATGCATTAAATTATGTATTAAGTGGACATTTTCACAAATTATAAATCATAGACAAACATTCATACATAACAAGCAGAGACCATAAAACATAAATAGATGTATATCGTGTGTTGCGCACCGAGGTGCTCAAAAAATAATGTATATGTCCAAAAAATAATGTATATGTTTAGGTTACAATCTGAGACACATGTCTCTCAAAACTCCAGAAAAGGAAACCTAGGAGACTACTCTGGGTGTTACTCTCTATAGCAGACCACTGCCCAAACTACTCGTCTGAGCAGTCTATGAATCCTATTCGACACACCCGTGGTGTGTCGTTGGTACTGTCTTGGGATCTCCTCAAACCCTCGGTAATCAGGGATCCCCTCGGTCAAGCCCTGCAAGTTCCGGGTTGTCTCCTCCTCTGCATCTCCACCTGGAGGTGGCAAAGAAAGCTCTTTGTTCTCCCTCCAAGCTGTAGGAGTGAGATCCATCGGTCTCTTAGGTTCGATATCTATAAAAGTTGAGCATAATTATTAGGGCATATACGTTTAAAATCCAAAAACAATAAAAAAGTAAAATATAAAAGTTTGGTGGTCAACCCAAGTATGTTACCTCTCTCATCCCATTGATCTCCAGGCCGAAGTAGCATGTTCAAGTCTCCCCTGAAATCCATCCCTGCATAAGGCCAATCCTCGACCACCACTTGCTGACGATGTAGCCATTCCATGAAGTAAGGACACTAGGATACTGGTTGTTCACTACCTCCTTGTTATAGACATTTTTGTGCCTTGCATCACTGAGCATGAAATGTCAATAATTAAGGGATCCAAAGTCCCTAAACATGTTGTTCCTACTGCTAGAGGAACAAGGCCAGCAAACCACAGCAGTTTACAAAAGTTCTCCACCTGAAAACACTCAAAAACAAGCAATTTCTGGATCATGTCAACTGCTCCACTGAGCATCTGCGCTGAATGTCAAGTGCTC
Organism: Pinus tabuliformis; assembly: GCA_031772625.1. Classification (NCBI taxonomy): domain Eukaryota; kingdom Viridiplantae; phylum Streptophyta; class Pinopsida; order Pinales; family Pinaceae; genus Pinus; species Pinus tabuliformis. The sequence goes on from CM062810.1 coordinate 590,410,742, forward strand.
CACTGTGTACCTACGCTGAATGTCAACTGCAAAGAAGGCCACCTACGCTGAGCGTACTTGGACAAGTGGCGGACTCATTTCTCAAGGTGTCAATGCCCAGGAAGCTTCCAAAATGACACTTGGATCAGGGAATTCGACTGGTGATGAGTAAGAGGTTCCAAATCTCCAAGTGGAAGTAAGAACCTCCAAGTGGACTCAAGAACTGAAGTGGGAGAGGACACTAGTCAGCTCCATGCAAGCCTCAAGCTGACTCATCCTTTCTCCAAAATTCCTATATATAGATCTCTCTCATGAGGTCTAAGGAGGCTGGATTGTATTGCAAAGAATTGCTGTTGGTTTGTGGTTGGATCATTGGGTGTTTATGCTTTGAAAGGGGCTGAAGAAGGAATTCCATTCTGCTGGGAAGGAGATGCTGGGTTGGAACCCTATGGGTTGTATCTCTTCCTGAACCTTGTTTATCAATCAATAAAGCTTCTCGGTTCTTTCCTATATGCTGGTGTTTATTGTATGATTTGCATTAGTGTATTGGATTTACTTCTAATCCTGAATCATTTATGAATATGTATATTTGCCTTTGTATTGTGTCCTTCTCTTGTTGCATGTAGCTGTTCTCTTGTCACAAGTAGCTGTTCTCTTGTGATCTTGTGGGTGCAAAAGCGAGGAGGCAAGTAGCTGTGGACACACAAAGGGGAGAGGATTTAGATCGAGGGACAACCGAAAGATAACGATAAGTCTACCAATCTCCTCTCTTTCATATTTCATAAAGGAAGAAACCGAAGTAGCTGCATTCGTTTGTTGCTAAGGCACTATCACGCCTTAGGTGGATAGGATCGTCCTGCATAGGCATTTTTCCCCACAACAAATTGGCGACTCCACTGGGGAAGAACTTTGTTTTAGTCATTTTGTTTGAGCTTGCATCATTGTTTACTTCATAGACTCAACGGCAACAATCGAACTGCTTTGCAAAGTAGAATGTTGCTGCTTTGATCCTTTACTGGGTTTTTGTCTATGATCTTAACAATGGACTCATAAATGACTTGATGATCCTTTGTGATAGTCTTTAGTACCCTTTCAAAGTATCCCTCTGTTTATACCTTGCTTGTGTTTCTGATATGGCCTGAAACAGTTGATTTTTGAGCATTTTATGACCCAGAAACCAAGAGAGACGAGAGTTTCTCCTTTCAGTGCAGGCACTGTGAAGGCAGTCTGCATTTCAACGCAGGTCCCGTGAAGGCTACCTGCGCTGAATGTCAAACTGACAGTGTTGTACCTGCGCTAAACCAGTGTGGCCTTGTGCAGCTGGGGTTCCTTGCTGTCTTTTGCCTGTTTTGATCTCTGTTTTTGCTGCCTTTAACCAGCATAGGTACCACATCTGAAACCCCTTTTCTTTGCTTGTATTCCGCCTCATTTTTGTACAAAAAGACTGTAATTGTTTTTATGTGTTTGTGGCGTCATTTACAGTTTTCCTTTTGCATGAGCGAAATAGTCATCCTGTAGCCTTGATTCAGATCTGATTGAGTGATTGATTGTGATCTTAGAAGAGAGTTCATTGGCTGTTTGCAGTTTGATTTATCATTTGCTTTTGCTTATTGGTTTGAATTTGTCATTTTTAAGTGTCGAAACAAGTATTTCTTTCGAAAAATCGCAAAGTGATTGTAATCTCTTCTACCCTTGCTGATTTGGGAAAAAGTAAACTTGTTTATTTTCAGTCATTTAAAAGCAAATTCGAAGTTGTGCAAAAAGCTTTCTTTGTAGGCATTTATACTAAGAAAGTGAAAACAAACACCTGCATTGTGCATTTTGCATTTTGATAAGTTTGCATGTTGGATTTAGGAAGAGTGCATTAGAGTGTGCTGATTGCTCTTTGAGAAAAGATAGTCGCTCTCTTTTCCCTTAAGTAGCTAGGATTTTCAAAGTTGAAAGATTATAAAGCTTGCTTATCTTCTTAGACTGCATTTAGGAATTTGTACCAATACATCTCGTGGTGATCCTGAAAGATAAACTTTAAAAAGATCAACTTAAAATATATTGAATGAACCTAACAACGCTTTGCAACATAACGCTCACAGTAGAGGTCTAAGTAGAGACATGTTCCGGCGTCGTTAAACGTAGTGACTGTCGATCTCTACGAAGGTGGGTGATTCCTCCTGAGGGACGATTGCACTAATACGGACTTGTGCTCCCACGTACCGTCGCGTATATATTGGGAGACCCCTATAGGCATATATCCTTTATCCTTAGGAAGCCGTGTCGGCCGCCCTACTGATCGCAATGCAGTGAACACAGCATTCACGAAGATCGACCACCTGTACCGTAAAACGTATTCTATGGTTTTGCGAAAAGTTTGGCACACCCTCTGCCTAGATCTCCAGAGCAGTTTCTTTTGGCCTTTTTCAGACTCTATAACAGAAAAAGTCCATCCGAGCATTTGTCACTTCGGGCTCGTTAAAACATCGAAGGAGACTAGAGTCATCTTTAGCTTTTTCTCGACTCTTTAAAACTGAAAAAGCAAGTTGTGTCTAAAGCGTCGTTAACAATTTATTTTAAACGGAACAATCACCCTTATTCCCGCGTTGATCTTTAGGTTGAAGAGATGGAGCACACCAAACAAAGAGTTCCCCTTGATGGGAATCCTAGTCCTTTCTCCTCTTGGGGAGATGTCGGTGCGCCCCACATGGCCACATTGTCGCTTCCAGGACTGACAATTGGCCTACCTATATGGCTCTTTTCAACCAATGTCGTTTAGAATGCCACCATTCCTGAACAGTCAAGTCAACTGCTAGATCAGACAAGAGTTGCCCACCAGCCTTCCACTTCATCTTCCTCTCCTCCTTCCTCTTCGCTTGACAGAACTGGTCAGTCAAAGAACCGGGCTCCTAAGGAGAAAAAGGAGAAGAAGAAGAAAGAGAAGAAGCAGAAGGAGCCTAAGGCGACTGGGGGCAAACAAACGTCATCTAACAAAAATCCACACACAGCACTCGTAAGGCCTAAATCGCCATGCGTCATATGCAGGGGAGACCACTTCCATAGAGATTGTCCATGTATCCCCCGGATACTAAGAGACTGGTCCCCCCGTTTGCACAATTCGGTAGCATCAACCTCTGATAGCCATGTCGATTGTTCACCGTCAACTAGTGGGAGTGAAGCTCCAGGACAGAGCGGGAAAGCTAAATTTCCCTACAGACTGTGTGAAGGCGATCACGCCATCCACCGTTGTCCCTTCTTAGACGAGGCGAAAAGAGTTCTGGAAGATCGCCCGATATTACGAGCGAATCTTCCTCCTGGATATCAAAAACTCTTGCCAAGTCCCTCGCTAGTTGAGAATCCGGTTGACCCGCCCAGGTGGTCAGCCGAAGCACCTGTCATTGAAGATGAACCATCTGAATCCATACCTGACGAAAGTCTAAAGGTTGAAACGGCAGTTGACCCGGTTTTGCCTTCAGAGGCTCTATCTTCGAATGGCACCATCACAGAGGAGAGTAAAGACGACACCGTCCAAATTCTCTTCATCAGCACTGACTTTGATGATCAAGGGGGCAATGCCACCATTCCTTTATCGCAGGAAGGAAGTTCATCAGAGCACTATCTGGCCGTTTACTCGGTCCCACCACCAAGCAACCTGGTTGTGTCCTTTGATTGGAACCAACTAGGCAGACCCCGGTTGCCAGCCAGTATACCGTTCAGAATTATTTGTCAAATATACAGAATGGTAATGGCTGGCACTATCATTGATGAGGGGACATCTGTGAGTATCCTTTCCTCTATTGCTTGGAAAGCGCTTGGTTCGCCTGCACTTTTTCCTGAGATGAGAAATCTATCAGGCTTTGATAAAGGAACCAGTCGCCCTTTAGGGATCCTCCCCAATGTGCCAATAACATTGAAAGGGAAGACCGTTCAAATGAACGTGATGGTCGTTCAAGGACCCAAGGATTATAACCTACTCCTTGGACGAGACTATATATATTGCATGGGAGCAGTAGTCTCCTCACTCTTTAGAGTAATTTGTTTTCCGCATGGAGGAAGAATGGTCAAGCTCGTGGACCAACTTTCGTTTCCCGGATCACACATCGCAAATAGTCAAATACCATTCCTAAATGGTCTATTCACGCAAGAAGTGTCTCAACCCACGGTCCGTCCTCCTGATGAGCGCGAGTAATCCGAGAGGACATGACTGGAACCCAGGGGGCATGCGTCCTGGTCTGCTTCGGCAGAGAACTTTGGGTATAAGGTAGAATTTCCGCGAAAGAATATGACTAGTCTGTACCCCGTCCATGGAGGAAAGAGGGTTGTTCTAGAATAGGATTCTTTTGTTAAGGTACTTGGGAGAGACGGGACCCGTCTCCCATCTTTGTCTATTTCGGTAGGCATTGCCGAGGAAGAGTTTTGTTTAACGAAACAATCTTTAGGTAACCTGAAAAAGGTAGGCCAAGGAAGTGTTTTGTCTAACGAGACAATCTTTGGGTAACCAGAAAGAGGTAAGCCTCCCTCAGTAACACCAATGTTTTGTCTTTGAGTAGTGTTCTTCTCTTGCGATCTTGCGAAAAATCTATAAAAAGTCGGGCTAACGAGAAGACAAGTATCGTATAGACCCGCTAAAATTAACGAGAAGACAAGTATCGTTAAACTGAACTAGCAAGACGACAAGTAGCTGTGAACACCCAAAGAAAAACAGAAGTGAGAAAGAGGAGGGGCAACCTTGAAATTGTATTTTATACCTGGGGGCATGCAAACCTTTTTGGAGTGCAAGCAAAGAGCGGTTATTTACCTGTTTTTTGGGTTAGCTGTGTCGGAACCGGTTATTTATCTGTTTTTGGGGTTAGCCGTTTCCGAACTTGCATAAAGGAAGGGTGCGGAGCAGAGCGTAGTGAGATGAAGCTCCATAAAAAATAGAGATCTCACAATGAGACAATCTTATCATATGACTGGTATATCGAGCAGTTTTAGTAGCATAGTTCATGCTCGTTAAAAAATAAACATAAGCTTCGAGCAGTTTTAGTAGCATAGTTCATGCTCGTTAAAAAATAAACATAAGCTTTGAGCAGTTTTAGCAGCATAGTTCATGCTCGTTAAAAAATAAACATAAGCTTTGAGCAGTGTTTTGGTGCATTCAAGCTCGTTAAAAAATGAACCCATCCCGGTAAATAACTATTGAGTATGTAACCTGATCAACCGTAAAAAGACCTTGGTCGTGTTTGCCCGTCACCTCCACCATTCATTTGGCCGATCGTTCACCTCCATATGATTGTTTACCCATTTTGAGGAACAGCTGCGAAGAGTGATTTCACCTAGCCATCCTTGTGACACTGCCGTGATTGGAAAATTCCAACCTGTACCTGGAATCAGCTGCTATCCCTGTTCATCACTCGTTCCTCAAAAGACGAGTCTTCTTTAATCTCTTTTCAACTGACTCGTAAAATATGAAAATATTGCCGAGTTTTGGCCTCCCAGCTCGTTAAACGACCGGAAGAGCTATCCCTCTTCTAGATTTTAATCTTTTTGGACCTGAGGGATTATTGCACAAAAAGATTGAACGCTTGTTTTGTTCGGCTCGTTAAAAGTACCGAAAACTCATCCCTTCTGTATTGTTTTATACTTTTTCAAACTTAAGGGATTAGATGATGAAAAAGGAATTTTGGAGTTAACTTTATGTACCTTTTCAGACTCTCTAAAAATGAAAAGGGCCGAGTTTTCCTTGTCGTTAGACTCGTTAAAATCATTAAATAGCGACAAACTTGTCTTTAGACGAGAACGAGTTTCCCTATCGCTAGGCTCGTTAAAACATAGCGATGGGCTTGCCCGAAGGGCGGGGTATAGAACAAGCATATGTTATCCTCCTCAAGCTTGACAAAAATAAAGAGGTACTGGTCAGCAATGACTGGGGAAAAATTGGGAAAAAATCGAGAAGTCTTTGATGGTAGCAGGTCGCTCTTGAACATGACACTTTTCCTCCGTATCACATCGAGTTGGGTTGTTTCATTCACCAGTCACATCACCATGGTCTTTGCCACACCATCCATACTTGGGGTAATGCTACCAATCCATCACATCAGTGTCGCCATATGTTCAAGAGAAGTCGTTCAGAAAGAGTCAACCAGGTCCCATCCACTGCCATACATTATCCTTCATCCATTCATGACCGCTACCCTGAATCATATGTCACAGATTGTTTTCACCTCCACTAAAATCATTAGCTCCGTTCCGTGTCACTGATGTGGGATTCATTAAGGCCCTCCTTTGACGGATCGCTTCTTGTCGACATCAGCTCATTATCCAAGAAGTTGATCTAGGAACAACCCCTTCAGTACTTTGAAGCTTGCATGCCTCAATGGCAAGTTTCTCACTTCCGGTGACAGGTATACATCAATGACCTTCGACCAGAAGATTTTGCGTGGTGTTCGACGCCAAGTCCTTTATTCACACCACGTGAATTGTACTGCAGTACCTTGAGGGTCATTATCATTATCAGTGATTCCTCTCGCGCTTGTTAACGGTTTACATCATTGACCGGTAATCAAGCGATGTCTTTCCATGTTCGACTCCAGCGCAATTCTCACATGGATCGACTTGTACATAGAGTGAAGATCGAACGAGTTTGAAGACCCCGGATCTAGTTTCATCCATCCGGGCTGCGATATATATTCAGGAAAATAAAGACATTTGACATGTACATCATTGCAGCAGATGATCATCCTACTCAAAGGATGGTAGTTTCGCCAGAACTATCAGTCTACCATCAGACAATCATCTGTTCTATGTACCAAAATGTATTTATAAAGCTGAGCATGGGAATGCCCGCCTCAGCTAGATCATGAAAGCAGAATGAATCATAATGTATTGTATTGTATCTTATTACAGGTTTCCTCCCAGCAAATGGATGAACTTCGGACTCCCCTGGATAAAGCATTTCACCCGATAAACGGCCTCATACTTTAGGGGGCAACTGTTATAGACATTTTTGTGCCTTGCATCACTGAGCATGAAATGTCAATAATTAAGGGATCCAAAGTCCCTAAACATGTTGTTCCTACCGCTAGAGGAACAAGGCCAGCAAACCACAGCAGTTTACAAAAGTTCTCCACCTGAAAACACTCAAAAACAAGCAATTTCTGGATCATGTCAACTGCTCCACTGAGCATCTGCGCTGAATGTCAAGTGCTCCACTGTGTACCTGCACTGAATGTCAACTGCAAAGAAGGCCACCTACGCTGAGCGTACTTGGACAAGTGGCGGACTCATTTCTCAAGGTGTCAATGCCCAGGAAGCTTCCAAAATGACACTTGGATCAGGGAATTCGACTGGTGATGAGTAAGAGGTTCCAAATCTCCAAGTGGAAGTAAGAACCTCCAAGTGGACTCAAGAACTGAAGTGGGAGAGGACACTAGTCAGCTCCATGCAAGCCTCAAGCTGACTCATCCTTTCTCCAAAATTCCTATATATAGATCTCTCTCATGAGGTCTAAGGAGGCTGGATTGTATTGCAAAGAATTGCTGTTGGTTTGTGGTTGGATCATTGGGTGTTTATGCTTTGAAAGGGGCTGAAGAAGGAATTCCATTCTGCTGGGAAGGAGATGCTGGGTTGGAACCCTATGGGTTGTATCTCTTCCTGAACCTTGTTTATCAATCAATAAAGCTTCTCGGTTCTTTCCTATATGCTGGTGTTTATTGTATGATTTGCATTAGTGTATTGGATTTACTTCTAATCCTGAATCATTTATGAATATGTATATTTGCCTTTGTATTGTGTCCTTCTCTTGTTGCATGTAGTTGTTCTCTTGTCATAGGTAGCTGTTCTCTTGTGATCTTGTGGGTGCAAAAGCGAGGAGGCAAGTAGCTGTGGACACACAAAGGGGAGAGGATTTAGATCGAGGGACAACCGAAAGATAACGGTAAGTCTACCAATCTCCTCTCTTTCATATTTCATAAAGGAAGAAACGGAAGTAGCTGCATTCGTTTGTTGCTAAGGCACTATCACGCCTTAGGTGGCCAGGATCGTCCTGCATAGGCATTTTTCCCCACAACACTCCTCATGGCATCACATGGGCCCACTGAGTGATTTGGGTCTCTTGTGGTCCGGGCCACCCTACGCGCATGTCCTGTAGCTGAAGTATGGGCACCCACTCCAGCATGAGCGGTATCAGAATCGACCCATACCGGAACTACTTCGTCTTGCCTCTTTGGCATTTAGTCAATTGCCTCTTAATGTTTAGAGACACTACTTCTGCCCAGTCAAACATGGTAGGATTGAGGCAATCTGAAGCCAGCTACAGTTGTGTTTTAGTTACCTCATGTTGTGCCTGAGAACCAACTGCTCTCTTGATTGTGAACAACAATACACGCACTGACAGGTCGTCCACTGTTGGGATCTGTAATTTACCACTAGTAGGTGATTTTCGTGCCCCTAGGCACACTCGTGCAATTAGCATGTCTATGGACTCTTTGGTGATCCACACACTGCCCATGTGGGGTCTTTCCCCTCATCGTGATAAACCAGCAAGAAAATATATATTTGTGGAGTCAAATTCAACCTCCTACCCTCGGATGATGAATTTACCCTCTCTTGGGTTCCATGATCAGATTAAGAATTTTGGGAGGTCTAATTGCGCTCTTAATAGCAGCGTTAGGAAGAATTTGAGCAATCCACAGTTCCGGAGGACCTGCAAGCATTGAGGATTAGTTGCCCCTCTCTCGTCATCTACATCATGTGTGTGTTCTTGCCACGAAAATTCCATTTTGCACCCTGCACATACAAACATCCTCTTATTAGAAATTGTTTGATCCATTTTTATATGCTACAATGGTGTGCAATGGTGTAAAAATATTTTTTTTGTGTTTTCCACGCTCATCGCAGCTATTTCTAAAACAGCTACGACGGTCTGGTTAGAACAATTCGAAATTTCTTGGATCGTTGCAAGGGTACATCACTCTCTTGCAACGATGCCGATTTCGGCCCGCTGGAAATTCGCGGTCGTCGCAACCCCGAAGGGAGAATCTACGATGACCGAGGTGAATCTTTGAAACCAAAATTCTTCCCGAACTCAGCCAAAACTTGAACTCAAAACACAAAGGAAAAGGTAGAATACTTGGAGAGAGTTTGGAACGCAATGAATCACCATAGCTCTGGAAATCGACACCCAAATTCGCAAGGTATGCATTGTTTGGAGTTTTACCACAGTTAAAGATAAAACAAAGTCAATTATGTTTTTACCATATGACTTGTTATAGGCCCTTTTTTGAAATTTAGGGCTTTATAGTTTTTAGGGTTTTTGGTTATGGTTTTTAGGATTTTTAACTTAGGTTTTCAAACATTAATCATGTATCCTTGTGGAATGGGTCTTATGCCTGAGTTTCTCTATGTAGGGAAGAGGTGTGTTGGATGCGGGTACTGATCAATACATGCTTGGTAAATACCATGAAAATTTCTTACGAGTCCTCCTTAAGCTCTTTTTTAACTCGTAAAAGATGAAAATATTGCCAAGTATTTTTCCCTTTTTGACTAGTTAAAGAGAATAAAAATGGAGGTCTTCATTGAGCTCTTTTCTGACCATTTAAAACGAAAAGATGGCTGAGCTCTTGTCGTTTCGAGCTCGCTCTTGGTTACGAAACGTCGTGTCTCTAGTAAGTTTTCTACTTTTTTGGACTGGAAACACTATCTAGGAAAAGTGCTCCTTGACCGAAATGGTCAACCGGTTCTCTCAAGTATTGTTTTCTTACCTTTTCGGGCTTGAGAGACACAAACTTATGAAAAGGGCCCCCCTGGACTTTTCTTTTTCGTGTCTTTTTCAAACTCTCTAAACATGAAAAAGACTCCGAGTTTTACCTATGTCAGACTCGTTAAACCCTGACGACATTAGACTCATCACTGTGATGAGACCTGAGCTTCTCCTCCCTAGGGCTCGTTAAAATTTCACTAGGTTGGATTTGTCCGAAGGACAAACTTATATCGCAATCATATGTTATCCCCTTCAAGCTTGTTTTTCAAAAATAATTGGGGTACGCACCAGCAATGGTCAGGGAAAAAATTTGGAAATATTCCCTTTGTTACCTACGACAGCTAGTCACTCTTGAACATCAACACTTTTGCCTCTCACCGGGTTTGGGATATCCTCACATCATCATTGGCTTTTCGGGGTTTGGGTTGTGATTTTTCCTTATTCTATTTGATCTATGTCATCTCCTCCAGACCTTCAATCCCTTGGTACCAAAATGCTGCCGCATTTTGGAGTCATGTCGCCGATATGTTCAAGAGTTTAATCCTTCTGCAGTTTACACCCTTACACCCTCCTCTGATTCTTTGTCTCATTCATCTTCATCTTGTTCCTTGTCTCGTGTCATTGATGTGGGAAACATTATGGCCCTCCTATGACGGGTCGCTTCCTGTCGACATCAACTCATTATCCAGGAAGTTGATCTAGAGATTCCTTTTGGTACCTTGGAGCTTGCATGCCTCAATGGCAAGTTCTTCACACTTGATGACAGGCTTGCATTATTGGTCTTCGATCGGGTGATTCCATAAGTGTTCGACTCTAGATCATTCTTCACACTTTGTGGATTGTACTGACAGTACCTTGAGAACCATTGACATTACTGGTGGTCTCTCTCGCGCTTTTTAACAGTTTACATCATTGGCTGGTAATCAAGCAATTTTCTAGTATGCTCAACTTTAGCACATCTATTTGCATATTAGAAATTATACCATGATCGGTGAGGATTCAAGACCTCGGACTAACATTACATAAGTTTGGGTTGCTTGGATTGGTCCGTGATTACATATATGACTCTTTGATTGGATGGTTGTGACCATGCCTTAGTCTTTCTGGATGGCTGCGACCATACCTCTATTTTTATATGGTCTTATCGACTGGATGGTTGCGACCATACCTCTATTTTTATATGGTCTTATCGACTGGAAGGTTGTGTCCATGCCACAGGCCAATTCTATCTATCTTTTGGATGGTTGCGCCCATGCCTACACTACATGTATTTCTTTCACTGTCAGAGATATCAGTTGTACTTGAGCCTGCAGGTTCTCAGCGATGGTGTTCCAGTTCGGTTATGGTTTCGTAATAATTTCACCCCCTCCCACTCTCTTGGCCTTCATGCTTTAGGGGGCATCTGTTACACATTAATTTGTCACTGACCCTCTATCCCCTGATCTCAAATAAAGTCAGTTCCTGAGTGACATCTTCTCTGTGTCATACCTCAAAACAAATGTGTCCACATCTTCCCAATCATTCAAATAAGATTAACAAATGCTCTGTAATCCTAAATATTGACCCTTTCTACCCATTTTTTAAGATCGTCACAAGTAAACCTCATTCTGCCTGCGATGATTTTCCGTAATGAACTAGAACATCACAATGTCGTCGCAGGGGTACATCTGTTCTCTGCGACGGTCGAATTTTAGGGCTCGTCGCAAGTCCTCAGTATCTTTCTTGCAACAATAACTCTGAATGCACTGTTTCCCTACGATGTCATCTCTGAGTCCCAATGTTTGACTCGCAACGATCTAGATATGGCGAATTAGTTCAAACAAAATGCTTCTGGGTGGTTCTAGAACTAGTTGTTGGGTCAAGGAAGTTCGCCTTTCCTCCTCTGGGATGGTGGTTCCACATTTTTAGAAACCTCCCTTGAGGATAAGATCCCTCTCCCTCATTTATGGAGGCTCCTCCTCTTATAAAAGCATTCCCCATTGCTATGATCAGCTAGTTTTTGGTTTGGAGCAAATTAGCTAGTTTTGGTGTGAGATTGATAGTTTGCAGTGTGAATTATTGACAGTCTAGCAATTGGTTGTGGATTGCCTTAGCCTTGTACTAGTGCTTTTGAGTGAGAGAGAGAGTTATCAACCTCTTGGGAGACCCTTTTGAGAGTGAATGCTTGAAGAAACATACTAGCTGGACCCTTCGAGGAAGCTTGCGACGTCAAGGCTTGGTTGTAAGCTTTGCTTTTATTCATTTTAATACAATCAATGGTGATTTCCTATGTCATGTGTAAAATATACTTGATAGCTTATGATTCCTTGACTTTGTAAGTGAATAGATCATTGTTGTGCTCTGTTATGTGTTCTGTTGTTCTCTTGTGTTGTTTCAGGTGAATCGCTCATCAAGGAGAAGGAAATGATAGCTGAAGTGGTACAACGAAAGCTCCATCAAACATCGGTTTGAGGTAGGCTCTTTCAACAATGACTGTTTAAGGAAATTAGCTGTTGTTTTGTCTTGCTGTCACTAGGCCCACTCTAGGGCTAGAGGGGTTGCCGTTGTCCGCAGAGGGAACATCACCTACATCACATCTAGTTACATTGACTAAGGATGACTATAAATGAACAAGGTTAGCTATTATTAAATATGGTAAACAAAGGGTTGCAAAAGTTAAATCATGGTAAACTATTAATAATATGTTCAATCCTATAATGGCGATAAATTAATAACAATAGTAGTAGTAATCAACCTTATTGATAGTGATATTATTATTATTAAATATTAAACCGTACTCACAAACCATAAAATTATTATTACTAGGGTTTGTGAATAAGGTTGGTCAATGCTATACAATTATTACTATAGGGTTGACCAAGTTTGATCATGGTCAACTATTAATAATGTATTCAATCATATAATAATAATATGGGCAACTTGATATAATAATAATATAGTCAACCTTATTATTATGATTATTATTATTCAACTTTGTTAATATTAATATTATTAATATTAAATATTTTTAAATCTTTATCGTGCCTCACCAAGATTTACCTTGGTTGACTAAGATTGTTAATGTTTAACTTTGGACAACCATGGTTTCCTGTAATTGGATATGGTTAATATAGTCAACCTTGTTGTCCATCATCTATCCATCTGGTGCTGCTTCTAGTAGCAGTCGTCAACTTTATTAATATTAATGTTATAGGGTTGACAAAGTTTGATCATGGTCGTATATTTAAACATTGACCATAAATATTGACTTTGTTTAACGAAGCTTGGCTAATGTGGTCAACTATGTTTGATTATTAATATTAATCAATAATATTAATAAGAGATTATGTTTGATTAGTAAATGTGGTTAAATAGAGTTGATTGTGAATGTTGTGCAATTCTAACGAATTAGGTTATAGATCCGATATCCTTCATGACCCTGCTCATGCTCTTATGTCAACCCCACCAGGGGAGGTGATATCCCTTCTTTAAGAAACAATGTAGTTGGTTGCCTTTCACAACTGCAAGCTCCAAAAGATTCTAATGCAATGAACCAACATGTGATGAAAGTAAACCCTGGAAAGAAATCAATAGTGTTGCCATCATATTCAACTAGCCCTTCACACACGACTGGCTCATGCCATACACCAACTCAGAAACCACCCGTCCTAGAGATTCTAACGCTTAATATTGGAGCCATCGTGGAGCATATGAAGGAGCATGTGTTAATATGTAAGTCTGTTGGACCTTAGCCTTCAAAAAATCTCTTAATAAACTAGCTTAGGAAGACATGGCCCATCAAAGGGGATGCATAACTCAAACTAGGCTCAAGTGTTTTCTACAATATTATTTTCATTAACATTCCAGATCGTGATAACATCCTTCAGGGTGGTCCAATTTTTTTTAATTCAATAGGGTTGTACATGAACCATGGGTCCCCAAGTTTGACCATACAAAAAAATATTTCTCATGTGTAGTTATTTGGATCTAGTTGTATTCCTTGCCACACGAATACTAGGCTAAGGAGATTCTAACACAGATTGGAAACAAATTGGGGCACTTCGTAATACTTTTAGAAATCACTAAGAAAGTCAGGTATATGGCATATGTCCAAATTTGAGTTCATTTATACCTCACAAAACCATAACCAACAAGTATTCTCTTAAGTAGTGAAGTCTTAGCATGGGAACAACTAAATGATTATGAGAAAATTCCATTCCGATGTAGGCACTCTAGTAGATACAATAATCTATTTATAGATCACCTAAACAAAAAATCCCAATCACTAGAGGCAAGATCAACGCCCACAAATCAAGGATAGACTGAAGGGCTCTCACCACGGTCACTAATAAGCGAAAATCAGCTAGGAAAAGAGGTAAAGGCTCGTAGTCATAAAGAAATCAAGAGTAGAACATATTAAGAGTATTACAAAATGTATAATATGAGGAAGAAAATCCTCATATCATGCCATTGGACAACCCACAACAACATCATGATTCCTAGGGAGAAGAGTTTTTAAAAATCAATGATTCAATTCACTCCATTAATCATAACCCCATAAGCCCTACTTCCTCTCAAGAGGCTCTAACCCCCATGGAAAAGGAGGAGATTCATAATTTGGATCTATAGAATATGGACCTCCAACAAATAGCAAAAGAAAGGGAGCACCAGGACCCATCTCTGATCCCAAAAGAACAAACTTAACTAGTTTCCCAAGCTTATTTGAAGCATCAAGATCTGCTTATCAACAAAGCTAATCCTCAAGGTAACACTCTTTCCCTAACGCATGCTTCTTCCTCACAAGTGATTAAATGTAATTCTCTTCCAAAACATGTGTTATCAGTCAAATAACCTAAGAATAAGTGTTGTAAAACAAATAGTCACCTACTCCAAGATCTAGGTAAATTCCTGATCAACTTGGGGAGAGTTTCTCCCTAAACACTCTTTTTTATCCTCTTAACAGTTCCCAATGATTAAGGTTGTCTCCTGGAACATTAGACCCCTTAATGGAGCATCTAAATATAGGATCCTAGAAACATGATATCTAATGAAAAGTCATACATTCTCCTTTTACAAGAAACCAAATGTTCATATGAAGGACTCAGACAAATAAATAACTCCTTCCAGAGAAACAATGACTTCATGTTGAGTTATGGTATGTTCTATGCTTATAGCAGTTTACTTATCTTTCTTATTACTACCCACAGATTAGCAATCACATGTACATAAAGTAAAGTGCAGATAGAACATTAAACGATCGACAGAAAACAAGCCAAGACAAGAGACACAAGATGTGGTGGTTAGCCAGGGACAAACCCCAATATGGGGAACCCTTTGATCAAATCTTCTTTTATCTTCAATAATTCAGCAAAGAGAAATAGTACATAAATCAGATTTACATCAGCAGCAGCAAACCCTAGATCAGCTAACCTAGGGCAGACAACATCTTGCAAATCGACCGTCGGATCGGCTTGATTCCACCACCAAAAAATGTGGTCTTCAGAGGAGATCCAGATGGACCTATAACGTAGTTCTGAGGATGGAGTCTTTTGTTCAACGCTGGTCAAACTTTGGTTGTGCAGTTGCAACCCTAAATTCTGCACCTTCCTTCCACACGTGTGAGAGAAGAGTCTCTTTCTGCACAGTAGGAGAAGAGCCTCTTTTCTGCGCTAGAGAGAGAGAGAGATGTGATGAGTGACTGAGTCCAAATGAGGAAAAGAACTCCTGTATTTATACACAACTGTTGGGCTTCTGAGCCTACATGAGTTTCCGGTCGGCTTGGTAATTATTCCATAATCAAAATAAATTCATATCTCCATAAATACTTATCAGAATCGGATGATATTTAAATCAATCCTACACCTCTCAACGAGAGGAATCTAATAAAAATATTATCATCCATGAATAAGATGACCCACATGGAGTTTGTCCTTATTTTCCAATTTTAGCACTCCCTCTCAACTAGGGAGAGCTCCATCTGCAATCTATCTGTCAGTCACTACTATTCATCCATCAAATGCACTACCCTGTACAGCTTGAACCCTACTCTGCTCTACTCTGCTCTGTTCTATTCTGCCCTGTACTAATCTATTCTGCTCTGCTTTGTTATACTCTGCTCTGCTTTGTCTGAATTATGAAGAAGAAGAAATGATCGAGGATGTATCATACTGACTCAAAGTCAGTCTCAGAGTATGTACCACTAGTCCCAGACCATTCTCAACCAACCCGAAGTCAGCATCATAGTGGGTACAACTCCTACCACTAGTCCCATACTAGTATCATCCTCCACTGACTCAAATTCAGTCTCAGAGTGCGTACCACTGGTCCCAAACCAATGTCAACCAACCCGAAGTCAGCGTTGTAGTAGGTACCACTCCTACCACTGGTCCCATACCAGTATCATCCTCCACTAACTCAAAGTCACTCTCAAAGTGTGTACCACTGGTCTTAGACCAGTCTCAACTGACCCGAAGTCAGTGTCATAGTGGGTACCACTCCTACCACTACTCCCAGACCAGTCCTCCACTAACCTGAAGTCAGTCTCAAAGTATGTTCCACTGGTCCCAGACCAGTCTCAACCAACCCGAAGTTAGCATCATAGTGGGTACAACTCCTACCACTGGTCCTAGACCAGGATCATTGATCCCAGATCAATGAAGGTCATCCTAGCATAGGTAGTATGGTATATATAGGGATGCGTCCATCGGTACTACTATGGTCCCTATCCTCATTTCCCTGCTCATTGATTAGATGAGAGGTACTTCCCATGAGTCCCAGACTTCATGAGTAGGATGCCTCGACATGAGAACTAATCAACCCTATCCACAGGAGAGCGAATCATCCTGTCCCACAAGAGAGCGAATCATCTTTTCCACAGGAGAGCAAATCATCTTGTCCATAGGAGAGCAAATCATCCTGTCCACAATCGCCATGGAGAAAACATCATCCAGGCCTCACAGGGGAACTAATCATCCTACTACACAATCGTCATGGAGAACACATCATCCAAACCTCACAGGAGAACTAATCATCCTGCTACATAGTCGTCATGGAGAACACATCATCCAGACCTCACAGGAGAACTAATCATCCTGCTACATGGTCGTCATGGAGAACACATCATTCAGACCTCACAGGAGAACTAATCATCCTGCTACATAGTTTTCATGGAGAACACATCATCCAAACCTCACAGGAGAACTAATCATCCTACTACATAGTCGCCAAGGGGTATCACAGGGAAAGTTTTGATTCTTTTACCCTGTGGTCATATGCCATTCCAAGAAGTACCCCACACCCCCCTCGGAGCTACAAGAGCTCCATACATCATACAGGACCCTCATTAGAGGGTCTCTGAATGACACCAAGTCGTTCTCGGAAAGTAAAAAAATTGACCTTTCCTAGGGGCTTTGTCAGAATGTCGGTGACCTGTTCATCTGTACTGATATGTTGGAGCCTTATAGCTCCTTGTTGCACCATATCTCGAATATAGTGGTACCTAATATTGATATGGTTGGATCGATCATGAAATATGGGATTCTCTGACAAATGAATCCCACTCTGGTTGTCACATAGGATCACGGTGGTATCCAGTGTAATTCCAAACAGCTCACTGAAGAGCTTCCGCAACCAGACTGCCTCACAGGAGGCCATGCTAGCAGTAATAAACTCTGCCTCGGCTGTGCTTCAAAGCCACTAAATTCTACTTCCCGCTCATCCAAGATATCAAAGAATATTCAAAGGAGAAATAGCTCCCATAAGTTCTCTTACGATCCATCAAACTGCCTACCCAATTAGCATCTGTGTATCCAAGTAATCTCACATCTCTAGCAGTGTATCTTAGCCCATATGTAATTGTGCCACGAAGATCTTATCAGATTCTTGGCACCAATCCAATGTATGTGATGAGGTTCAACCATATGTTGACTTAATGTGTTGACTGCAAAGCATATATCTGGACGGGAGTTCACTAAGAACATTAATGCTCTGACGAGTTGTCGATACTCGGTAGCATTTCGTAAAACAGGTCCAGTAGCACTACCGCTTAACTTCTTGAAGTCAAGCTCCATTAGGGTAGTTACAGGCTTGCAGTCTACCATACCGAATCTTTCCAATATCTTCACCACATAGTTTCCTTGAGATAGGAAAATTTCCCTTGGCTTCTGCCAAACTTCAAGTCCTAAGAAATAGTGCATCATTCCTAGGTCCTTCATTTCAAATTCAGAAGCCAACTCCCTCTTACATTTGTGAATGAGAGGGTCTACACTTGTTAGGAAGAAGTCATCCATATACAGGCACTCCTAGTGAATCCCAGCTTCATCAAGTAGCTATCGATCCTCTCATACCATGCTCGGGGTGCTTGCTTCAACCCATAGAGGGCCTTCTTCAACCTGCAGGCATGAGACTTTTGATCATAAATCTCAAATCCTTCGGGTTGCTCCACATAGACCTCTTCTTTGATCAAACCATGCAAGAACATGGTCTTAACATCCATCTGATGTAGTTTCCATCCTAGTGAAGCCGCAAGGGCTATAATCAAGCGGATGGTGGTATATCTGGAAACAGGTGCAAATATCTCATCATAATCTTTTTCTTTCGGTTCCGTGGTGTGGGCTTCTTTGAGAGCTCCTCAAATTTGGAAGATTGTCCACATTTCTAAGGGCCATATCTTCATCAAAGGTGACATCATGACTAATCACGACATCCCTTTGACAAGCTACATAGATTCTATAGCCCTTAGTATTTTTACCATAGCCCACGAAGATTCCTTTCTTTCCAGATGCACCCAATCTATTCCTTTTCTCTTTTGGCACAAGAAAATATATAGGGCTTCCAAAAATATAAAATGAGATACGTCAGGTTTCGTATCGATGAACATTCCTTCAGGAGTCTTGGAACCCAATGCTTGATGAGGTCATCGGTTTTGTACGTATACGGCGGTGTTTGTAGCTTCGGCCCATAGAAACTTCAGAAGTATTTGATCATGGAGCATGGCACAGACAGATTCCACAATCGTATGGTTCTTCCTTTCTACCACACCATTCTGTTCAGGAGTATATGATGTATTAGTCTCCCTCTTAATGTCAGCCTTTTTACAAAAGTCATGAAACTCGTTAGATTCATATTCAGTTCCATTATCAGTCCTTAAGATCTTGATCTTCTTTTCTATTTGATTCTCGATCAAGGCTTGAGATGTGTCATAAGGCATGACACCTAGAGGACTTCCTCTGACCTGATATAATGAATCAACTAGAAACCCAAGAGTGAAGGCATCTTTAATATTTTTTTTCCATACACATATCTTTTCATTGATGAAAGCCACCTTGTAGCCTTTGTCTTCCATTGTCGAAATGGACGCCAGGTTCTTTTTGAGGTTAGGTACATATAATACATCCTGTAAGTGGATCGTATTACCTTGATTCAATTTAAGAGAGACATTGCCTACACCTTTCACGAGATATTTCATATTATCTCCAAGGACAATTTCCAGGTTAGTTTCTTTCTCTATCAAATTATGGAGAACTTCTTTGTAACCAGTGAAGTGCCTTGAGGCACCACTATCAATGAGCCAAATTCCCATTGAGTCCGAAGGAGCAGAGGTAGATAGAGCAGCTGGTAGATAATATTCATCCTGCTTATTTTCAACAATGTTGGATTCATACCTGGAATTTCTAGCCTTCTTGAATGGTTGTCCTCTTCCTTGATTTCCAACACTCCTTTTACCTTTGCTATTAAATTTGCCATTCCTTTGATTGCCATGAGAGGGATTTTGATCATCATCCCAGTGTGAGTCCTTTCTATCAGGGCACTCCCTTGCATAGTGACCTGCTTTATCACAAATGTAACATCGTCCTTTTCTTCCATCCTTAGGTCCAGCCTTTCTTTTTTATTTAGTCCCAAAATTATTTATTTTCTTAGCATGAGAAGAAAAGGTAGCAAGAGGACCTTTAGGCATGGACATTTCTTGCTCTTCTATCCTTGTTTCTTCTTGAATGCATCTAGCCATTAATTATTTGAAACTAGGAATTACATTATTGTTCAGAAGAGTAGTCATGAACATGTACCATTCGGATGGTAATCCTCCAAGAGTCGTGAGTGCCATTTCCCTATCAGAATAGTCTCCCCAATGGATAGGAGATCGTTCCTGATCTCGGTGATTCTTAAGAAGTATGCTTACATACTCTCATCTTTGCCCTTCTTAATTTCCTTCAGCTTATTTCTAAGAAACAAAACTTGATTTGCATCATTAACTTTAAATAAACTCACCAGTCTGTCGTAGATTTCCTTGGAGGTGCTCAGGTCGAAGATGTAGGCCACCAAGCACTTGTCAATAGAGTCCCAGATGATCTTCTTTATTTTGACTTCATCGGTTTTCCATTTGTTCCTGGTAGCAGTGGGTGCATTTGATGGAGGATCAACAATATTGCCTCTTACATGGTCCAACACTCCTTGATATTCTAAGGTTAGATCCATAGACATCTTCCATCCGTGATAGTCAGCTTTCTCACGGAGCTTGTCATTGGCAGGGAAGAGTGTTGAGGACCCCATAGTTCTTTTAGGATAGCCTTGCCAATATTCTCTTTGATGATTGCTCTTGCTCTTGCTCG
The DNA here is from genome assembly GCA_031772625.1 of Pinus tabuliformis. Taxonomy (NCBI): domain Eukaryota; kingdom Viridiplantae; phylum Streptophyta; class Pinopsida; order Pinales; family Pinaceae; genus Pinus; species Pinus tabuliformis. The sequence continues at coordinate 590,431,037 of CM062810.1, forward strand.
GGTTTTGTCTTCACCTTAGCTCTAATACCATGTTGAGTTATGCTATGTTCTATGCTTATAGCAGTTTACTTGTCTTTCTTATTATTAGCCACAGATTAGCAATCACATGTACATAAAGTAAAGTGCAGATAGAACATTAAACGATCGACAGAAAACAAGCCAAGACAAGAGACACAAGATGTGGTGGCTATCCAGAGACAAACCCCAATATGAGGAAACCCTTTGATCAAATATTCTTTTATCTTCAATAATTCAGCAAAGAGAAATAGTACATAAATCAAATTTACATCAATAGCAACAATCCCTAGATTAGCCAACCTAGGGTAGACAATATCTTGCAAACCGACCGTTGGATCGACTTGATTCCACCACCAAAAAATGTGGCCTTCAGAGGAGATCCAGATGGACCTACAACGTAGTTCTGAGGAGGGAGTCTTCTGGTTAATTCTGGTCAAACTTTGGTTCTGCAGTTGCAGCCCTAAATTCTGCACCTTCCTTCCACACGTGTGAGAGAAGAGTCTCTTTTTGCACAGTAGGAGAAGAGCCTCTTTTCTATGCGAGAGAGAGAGAGAGATGTGATGAGTGAGTGAGTCCAAATGAGGAAAAGACCTCCTGTATTTATACACAACTGTTGATGATTGAATAGATGTGACTGTTGGGCTTCTAAGCCTACATGAGTTGCTGGTCGGCTTGATAATTATTCCATAATCAAAATAAATTCATATCTCCATAAATACTTATCGGAATTGGATGATATTTAGATCAATCCTACACCTCTCGATGAGAGGAATCTAATAAAAATATTATCATACATGAATAAGATGACCCACATGGAGTTTGGCCCTATTTTCCAATTTTAACACTTCATCCCTCAGTGCTCTGATGGAGCTTCTGGGGGTTTAGCCATATTATGGAACCCTTCAATAGTAAACCTTAGAGACTCATTTTCTCTCCTGTGCATCCTATATTCTCACTTCCAACCCATAACTTCTTCCTACTATGGATTTACCTCAAATGTATATGGTCCAAATTCCCCTATAGACAAATGAAATTTCATATCATCTCTCTCAGTGGTGACCAACATTATAGGCCACAATCATTTGATCATTGGAGGGGACTTCAACATGATATGATCCCTGCATGAGAGAAAAGGAGGAATTCACATATTATATGAAGAAGCATCTCTCTTCAAGACATTTATTGACAACTCCAAGCTAGTCGACATCCATCCTTCTAATGGCGTACACACCTAGAATAACCGATGAGTAGGTGAACAAAAAATAGCCTTGAGGATAAATCAATACCTTAGCTCACAGTTTCTTCTCCTAGTAGGAATGAGAATGGAAGTTTTTATTCTCACCTACCATGGCACATATCATTGTCCAATCCTCCTCTGTCTTGGTTGGTCAAGCGCACCTCTGATTCGACCCTTTAGCTTCAAATCATTTTGGCTCCGTCATCCAAATTTTCTAACTAATATGGGAACTTGGTGGAAATAATCTGCCTCCATTTTAGGAAAAATTATATACCGATTCCAGCACATGCTCAAATACATAAAGGAAAAGCTAAAAGCTTGCAATGTCATAGACTTTGGCAACATTTTTCAAATGAATAAAAGATTATAAAATTAAATGAGCACATTACAATAGACCATAATCCAAAATGAAAGAACAGAAGATCTAAATGTCTCAGAAGGAATGACTAAAAAACAATTGGAAAATGACTTGCATAGGAGAAAATTCTATAGAAACAGAAATCCAAACTTAAGTGGTTAAAATAAAGTGAGAGAAATATGAAATTATTCCACATATCTATGATCAATTATAGGAATCAATACCAAATAGGGCACCATCTCACTGCGTATAATCATGTAGTAAAAGAGCATGAAGCGATCTCATAGGAGCTCACTCAACACTTTCACTCCCTCCTCTCGGAGCCAATCCCGAATCAATGAGAAAACATCTCTAAGATAATGTAGCATATGCCTCCCCTGATTTTTGAAGAGAAAAATGCTTTACTATTAAAATAAGTTCATTTTCAAGAGGTAGAATACGTAACTTAATGGATATGTACAAAGGAAAGGTCACATGTTCTGATGGCTTCATAGTAAAATTCTACAAAAAATTTTGGATAATTTTGGTTTAGGATATATGGCAAGTGGTGGATGATTCAATATGTTCAACCTTCCTCCTATCGTCCTTCAATGCCTCCTTCATTTCGCTAATTCCCAAATACTCTGATGCTTCTTCTCTGTTAGGCTTCCTTCCCATAGCCCTCTACAATGTTATCTATAAGATTATTTTGAAAACCGTAGTTAACCACCTCCAACTTATCCTACATTCTATCACCACCCCCGAGAAAACTGGATATGTGGAAGGTTGTCAAATCTTTGACAATATCATCCTCACCCAAGAACATATTCATTCTCTTAGTTCCTCCAACCAACCCGGAATGTTTGTAAAATTGGATATTTCAAAATCCCTTGATAAGGTCAACTAGAAATACATATATCATATCCTCAAGGCATTCAGCTTCCATGATAAATGGATCTCTTTGATCATGTCCCTCATCTCCAAATAATTCTTCTTCAATCTAGTCAATGGCTCACCTTCCTCTACCTTCAAGACCTCAAGAGGAATAAGGCAGGGGGATCCACTCTCTTCTCACTTGTTCTTGTTCATTGCAGAAATAATTCCATCTAGCATACTCTTTCTCAAGGTACTCTCAAAGGCCTTCCTCTTGGATCCCATCTTCAATGATCTACCCACCAACAATTTGTCGATAATACATTGTTGATGGGTCATCCCTCTATTCAAGAGGCCATGATATTAAAGTGTTAGAAAATGTAACTAGGTTCGACCTTCATAATGATATTTGTACTTATTTCATTATATATTTTATGTAAACAAAAAAATAAGAAAAAGAAAAAGAATTTTTATTATTATTATTTTATTATATAAGAACATTTTTCATGCTTTTAGTATTTGTCGAGTTTAAGAGTCAAAGTCCTATTTGGACCTATTGTAAAGAAGAAAAAAAAAATATGCATTTTGGGTCAAAAACCCCTCTAGATGCCAAGTTGGCCCTACCCAATGGACATGACTATTTGAACCCCTATGGATAGTATAAATAGAAGGATATTTTATCTCATTTGGACACATAAAATTCACATGAATTGGTTTGAACTATCACATGAAGGAATAGAAAAGAAGAGGAGGGTTGAAATCTGAGATTGAAGAAGGGTTCTCTTGATATCTTATTTGCAGAAGTTCTACCTTGTTGAAGATTGTCACTGGTCTCTTGTTGATGAATTTGATGTGAAGGAGGGTTTGTCTTAGCATCTAAAGGGTTGGTCATCAGTCTTGGATATCTCACTTTGATTTGATTCTATAAGAAGAGTGTTTGATGGGTTTTCCCCATCAAGGAGTTTTTCCTTGGCTTGGAGCCTATATCTTGTGTTCTTTATTCTCTTGTGATATTGATGTTTATGTTTGATAATTGATTGATGAAAGAAACATATAAAAATGAATAAGAAGGGAACTAAATTCACAAACATTTATAAAAGTATGATAAATCTAATATAACCTGCAAGCCTCTTGATTTCTCAACATGGTTTTAGATAAAGGTTGGAAGTAAGAGGCTTTAATATCACTATTTGTTGGCTTATGGATTGAAGTATGATGTTACAATGGATCACACATCTTATTGTGGTTCACTTTTTCTTCTTGGTATGATTCATTGAGCTCAGGAATATAATTTTAATTCATCCATGATTTCATTATATCTCTCGGACAAGGATTGAATTTTTTATCATGGCTTGCACTTATTATAATTATTTGTTGTTCGTATATGGCTCATAAATAATATCTGAACTTTGCGGAATGGTATTCTGGGATCCTTGTGGATACAACGATCTATCCTTTGTGACATAAAACCATGTTATATGGTTTGTAAGTCACTGAGAACTTCTAAGGATCTCATTTCTTTGTAACGTGATCTCTGTCATATGACTCACATATGTATATAACTCGCATCAAAATCAGAGACTTGTATAAATTAAAATGACTTGTCCTATCTATGCTTCAGATTCAAGTTGTGATTTTGTATATTGTATCTCTCAGATCATGGTTCTTTTTATTAAATTATGGCTAGTTACATAACTTGGAAACTCACACTCTCTTATGGCTCTATCATACTTGTAGAATATGTATCTATCTTCTTCTCTGAAGCTTGTTCTTATACATGGCATTTTTGAGGATTGTATTATGGTTCATTCATGACTCACTCAAATATCATCAAGTAAACTATGTCAATTTTTTGTTTTGAGTGGTGGTTTGATGGTTATATTCATTGTGCCATATATCTTCACTATGGCGGGTCGCACAAAACTAAATCAAGCTTGTGATATTTTCGGGTGCCTTGCACTCTATATTTATTATTGATTTGATATGGATTATTTATCCTTGTGGCACTAGTTCATTATTCCTATGTACACTATTACAATCATTACCATGTGGCACGTTGAATTTACTGTTAGGAAAAATATTGAGAGGGGGGGGGGGGTGAATCAGTATTTTAAAACTTACTTGACCTTCTCATTTTTCTATTCAGATTTTTGTACGCGACTTTAATGAGATAAACCTACATATGTACGCTATTGTTATGCAGACAACCAGCATATGTCCAGTTAACTATCTTTTCAATTAATACTTCAACATTTTAACTTGAACTAGTGTATGAGGCATTAATTAAATAGTAATCAAGTGCAATAAGAACAGAATAAATCATCACACATAGTCAACACATATGAACACCAAGATTTTAGGTGGAAACCTAATGTGGGAAAAAACCACCATTTTTTTTTGTCTTTGTCTTCTTCTTAAAAAATATATATATATATTCTTTACAATCTTGTACCGACGCAAACTTATACGAGTATGTAGGCACCCACCTGCAAAAGGCTACAACCTTCTCTCATTCTCCAACAACTAATGCAAGCGAGATACAACCCCCTTAACTTCAATTCCTTGTGGGTCACTTTTCCAAATGTTTCAATTTGGATCCACCTAATCAAAACATTACAACCAGTAGGCCACCTTTCATCAAATTTTCATACTAGACCCACTACCATGATTTAAGCCCAATTCCAAATAATAAAACTAAAACCAATCATGATCTCAAATCACTTAATCACTGTACCAACCGAGGTCCAGATCAATCTCAAATAACCAAAGCAATTAGATCATTGTAATTCCATTCACTAGAATACCAATCCACATATTCTTTATCACAGGAACCAGATTATGTCACTGCAAATGTTAAGTAACCATATATCAGAATATATATGCAATTGTTCTTAAGTATATATGCGTATATACATGATTTCCATGAAGCATACCTGCATACGAATCTCAAAATATTGAACCCTGAAACTGAATGACTATCATACTAAAATACTCATTGAATCACTTACAGAATCAATCACATATCGGTAAACCAAATGCAGATAGAAACATCATTACTATTCAATAAATCATTCAAATTCACCAGAATTATCACATTCAAAATATTATGAAGAAGACCTCATCAATAGGTAACAATAATCACAGTAAGACTAATTAGACATCACTAAATACACATACTTTAGAAACCATAGCATATGTATGTGACCCTTACAAAATACTTCTGCGTGTGTATGTGCCTTTCACGAAGCATACATGTGTACAGATATGTTTATCCCACGGAATGGACATGCGACTATCTAGAGGTAGACTCGCATATGTACGTGCCTTTTCTAAGACAAACTTGCATACAGATCTATAACTATTGATTCATTCCTTCGTTGCACAATAGAACTTCAGTCAAACCCAAATCTCGTCAAACCTAGTAATAAACATACGTTAGACAATTATTATCACAGATCAACCCATAAGAAATTCATGTAGTCATTTCAGATCCTCAATATCTGATCCCACATCATATTCCTTGTGCAACCTTATTTCAAATCAAACAATTCATCAATATCTAATTACTTGCACATTTAAACACTTTGATATTCATCTCCTTATATAGCTTAGGCCTTATCTTATACCATGGGTCAAATCCTTAGTAAAGCCAATTGTATTCTTAGATGGGATCAAATATCTATTTTCGTGCTCATTACTATGGGTCAATACCATGGTAGCCTTGGTATTTAGGATACCATGGTGAGGAAACTATACGCGCTTCCTCTTCTTGATACCCGTGTGTGTATGCATATTTGATGCACAGAATCCATGTGTATTTATCAAAACATCACCTTCATCATTATTTTATCTTTGGACTGTTATTCCTTTGTCCAAACTCTCTGTAAATGAGCCTGTTAGCATCATGTTGACAAAATTCATCACTTGGGTTTCCATCAAGGACAACACATTTGTCATAATTCCAACGTTTACACCATAGGTAGACTCACTCTATGGTTTCATTGACTTATGTACAATATTACTGAAGTTTGCTATATATAATATGTGCAGTGGCATCATTACAATGGCTAAATGGTTCGCAACTCTAAGGCACAACTTTTACAGTGGTTTGAATTGATTATGTTTATGTGGGATCACATTGGATAGTGGAAACATTATATAGTAATATTTGTAAATATATCAACATGATGACATCGCTATATGGTTCCACTCCATGGTCTGAAGTATTGTATGCACATTCTTGTGGCATCACTTTGCATTACGTGGATTGCATTTGCATATGTTGCTTTGATTATGTAATCACAGATTCTAAGGCTCGTATATGTGACACATACATGATTCAATGACATCATATACAATGGCATGATGATTCCCATGGAACACAATTCTATAGTGGCTCAATGATTCGTGGTGGCACAATAAATCAAAATTGTGTCTTGTATTAGTTTTCTATAGTTCACATCAATGTTACACAAGGATATCATTTGTGATATGTGGCATCAACAATAAATGGAATTTTCATATAGCTTAGTGGTTTGATGGGACACATTTATTGAAAAATCCTCTGGACCGCATTATATACTTTGAAGTTTGAATTTGTAGAAAGTTCTATGAAGCTGACTTAAGGAGAAGATATGATTCCAAATTTATTTGGACTCTCATTATTATTTATCTATGGGTCAACAAAATGGCATTACAGTGAATCGGTACAGGATTTCACATTAACGAATGGCATCAAGTTAATGGAATTGTCTTGTGTGAAAAACAATGATGACATGTAGCAGTATAACTGAAGCTTGATGTTTATGATGAAATTATAGTATATGACAATGAGAGACTGTGAAGTGTTACAAGAAACTATGAAATATTTTTTTAGAAGGATGAATTTCACCATGAAGCTAATCTGTTTAAAGAAAATACTTGGAGCACATCTATGAGGACCAAAAAGGAATTATATATGAAAATTGATATAACTCTATGAGAAGTAGTCATGAATTGATAAACCTAGACAGTACTAATAACTCAATGTTGGAGAAGTTGAGGCATCTGTATTGAAGATAAAAACTTAAATAAGCGTTGACACATGAAGAAGAACTGGATTTGTGAAAAGAGGAAGGTATGGTCATATCGTAGAGGTATGTGGAATTTTATGTATTTCATGTCATGTGTCTAGATTATGGTAATGATCATTTGAAAGAGTCTACATAGATATAGTTAAAGGGGTTACTAAGGCTTTTCCAGCTTGTCCTTTGCACATTTTGTGAAGATCTTAAGGATCTAAGCCCTAAGCATAATTAATTATTAACCTAAGGAATCCCTAGCATCTAGGAAATAGTATCTAGGATTTACAAGCTAAGTGTTCTTTGATATTAATATATCTTAAAACCCTAGCATAAAATATTTTTGAGAGAAATATTATAGGGTATGTATTAAACCTTAGAAATAGATGGATTAAGATAAAAACTAGGGCTTGAAGTCAAAACCCTGGATCCTGGTATTTTCGTTGAAAGTAAAAACCATAATAAGGGTCAGGTAAAGGAGTATTTAGGGGTTTGTAACTAGAACCCTAGAAATACCATTTGAAATCATAGAAACCCTTGATTGACAAAATTGACATCATGTTCTTTTCCTTTTATAGTTTCCTTGGTTGTACTTGCTGATGACTGCAAACACATAATGAAGGTTGTCAAAATGATGGAAGCATGAATCATCATAATGGAAAGATGGAATTGCAAGAAAGTTGATGATATTGAAGCTTCTAGATGATTAGTTCATTCTACAATCACATGAATGACTAAACGATGAAGTAAAACCTTGTTACAATATGAAGATAGATCATGCAAAGGAATGCTTGACCTTAGAGAGAGAAAGTAGAAAAATTTGGCATGACACTCTAGAGGATATTATAATTCTGCATCTCTGATAATCTACTTGGTATATGATTTCGATCCTTGGTAGGACATATTTCTATATCGTGTGAAGAGGCTAGAAGGAATTTTTTATTAATGATATTTTATGTACAACTGCATTGTGTGAATAGAGGATAGAATTGATATTGATAGGTTGATATGAAACTTCGAAGAATATGAGGTCGAAATTGTTATGAAGGAAGAAGACATGCTATCAACTATGAGAAAGATTGACTCCTTGAATATGACAGATGAACTAGTTGATGACAATGTTATTTGACCTAGGAAGCTCAAAGTTTTATATGATGTGATGTTATTAGGAGCCGAGAAACCCTATCATGAATGTGAAATAATTCATAAGGTGGAGACTCAAGTATGATAGAATGAAGGAAATTTTTAGTTGCAACTATATCTAATCCAGAATCTCTGAGTTATGAAAATTATCCAAGATATTTTCTTCAAATGATATTAGCAGAATTGCATGAAAAAGAGCATGAAAAACCACATGCGTAGACACTTAAAGAAGATGAAACATAAAGGAGACCATCAAGACAAGGAACATAAAAAATTGATAATGAAGTTTGTATAGTGTGGAATATGTCTCTGGGACCTACTTCAATAGTTGGGAGGCCTCTTCATTCGTCTTAGCAAAAATAAAAAGAGTGCATGGAAAAATACATCATATACCTCCAAATATGAGAGTGACCTGAAAATGGGTTGCTCAGATGGAAAAACAGACTGCACTAGTGAAATCCTCTCAAATTTATGATAAATTTGAGTATAAAGTTGACTATATTCTATCATTTACAAAATTTTCCCCTCAGACCCTAGATCCTTCTCGTACCTCGCACCCAGGTCAAGGTTTCAGCGATAGGGTTTTGGCTATGTTGTTCCACTAAGGGCCCAGTTCTTCCCATCCAATTTTGTTGTCGCATCGATAGGTAGAGGTTGAATAGGTTTTTGTTTGGCAGAGATATCAATGATGAGTCATTGGCCCAACAATAATGACTCGTATATTGTTCACTTCCAGTTGGTAGGTTGGGGGTTCAAACACTGCGTCCACCAATCAACATATGTTTTTATTTAAATAATGACACACCATCTCTTAAAAATATCCATTCGTTGGTTGGATTTATTCAGACGCTAATAAGTCGGTTTGGCCATTTTCCTCCAAACATAGGTTAGGGTTTGGTGGGTCTGCCAAAATGGTGTCTCGCCAACCCATCCTCCAACTAACTATAGACCATTACTAAGGTGCCAACTATGCACATATTGACCACCAAAGTGTCTCCATAATTAACTGAACCATCAATCTACTTGCTACCACTTGCCCTGCTAGGTTTGGTAAGGGTTGACTGGCCAATCATAGGGCATCATGTGGTGATTTGTGATTAGGCCACGTGATGCCCTTGGATTAGGCCTCATCTTCATCTGTATGTCCAATCTGAACTTGCCAGTGTTATAATATGATTGGCCTGAGTGGGTCCATACTAATGTCATCAGTTCTATCTATACTACCACATGACATCTTGTGGGAGCACCATGTTGCAGGCTACCTTAAATTTTGTTTATTGTCAATCTAAAAATTCATATGGAAATAAATTGTACATACAGTGTCAGACTAAGGTTCCAATCACGTCATTGGATTTATAATGAAAATCTCTTCGATCTAAGATAGGTTACACTAAGATTTGAGAACTTCTACCATTTGACCTTTTGGGATCCTCCTCGATCAATATCTCCATGGAAGAACTAGTATTTGATGTATTGATGATGTATGATACCAACTAAGGATTTTGATGATGTCTCCCTGATTGCGAGGGAGTAATAAATCTCTTTCATGTTTGAGCAGTAAGAACCAGTTCCCTAATCTATAGGGAATGAGCTTCTCCTCTCTGGTTGAGAGGGAGTGATGATGGTCATTGTATTCTCTTCTCCATGTGTCATGCACTAGGTTAGGACTAACAACCATACATCTATTGAAGGCCATGGATGGAGAAGGGAGGATGGGGGATTGGATAGGGATCTAGGGTTGGTAATCCTTGAGGATTGAGAATTAAATATAGGAAGTAGTATCATGGACTGACACTCTTTGAGGATCTGATAGGGTATCCAAGATAAGAGTGGTTGAAGAGGACTGATATTCTTTGAGGATTTTGAATCCAAGATAAGAATATTCCTGGAAGAACATACCATGTGAACATCCAGATAAGCCATGTGCCTTGAGAAGCTGAGGTGTCCATTTGTATGCATCACAACATTATGCTCTAATTTTTTGGAGAGTTAGGGCTTGTTTTTCAAAAAGGATTTACTATGTTTCTAGTTGATAGTGTTGGTTATGATATGCATGCTTAAACATGGCTTGTCAACCCGAATGTTCTTATGAAAATATTTCAATTTGAAAAGTATCCTTGTACCAATTGCGGAATTATGAATACCTCCCTAGTTAAGAGGGAGTGTTAGAAAATATAACTAGGTCTAGTCTTCATAATAATCTTTGTACTTATTTCATTATATATTTTATGTAAAAGAAAAAAATTTATTATTATTATTATTTTATTAGATAAGCATGTTCTTAATGCTTCTAGGATTTATTGAGTCAAAGATTAAAATTCTCATTTGAACCTATTGTAAAGAAGAAGAAAAATAGTTTTTAAATATGTAATTTGGGTCAAAACCCCTATAGATGCCAAGTCAGCCTACCTATCAAGTTTACCCTACCCAATCATGACATGTCTATTTTCACCCCTCTTTACAGTATAAATAGAAGGAAAGTTGAGCTCATTTGGACACAAACAATTGAAATGAATTGGTATAAATTATCATTTGAAGGAATAGCAAAGAAGAGGAGGGAAAAAGTATGAGATTGAAGAAGGGTTCTCTTGATATCTGATTTATGGAAGTTCTGCCTTGTTGAATATTTGTTGTTGGTATCTTTGCTGATGAATTTTCTGTGTAGAAGGAGGATTTTATTGGCATATAGAGGATTATTCATGGGTCTTGAATATCTCACTTTGATCTGATCCTGTATAAAGAGAATTTTCTTGGTTTTCCCCTTGGAGGGGTTTTTCCCTAGTTTGGAGCCTATATCTTGTATTCTTTGTTCTCTTGTGACCTTGAAGTTTATATTTGATAATGTTTTCATGAAAGAAACATAATAAAAATTAATAAGAATCCAACTAAATTCACAAGAAATTATCAAATTATAAGAAATCTAATATAACCTGCAAGCCTCCCAGTTTCTCAACATTAAGCACATTTTGGACAATTTTGAAGAAGCATCTAGAATAGAAATCAAAGAAAGTAAATCTCAAAGGGGAAGAATAGCTTGGTTTTTGGAGAAATACTACTTGGAGAATAACTTGGTATATCTACAAGTATCTACAGATGGTTGGTAACTAAACACCAAAGTGGTTGCCATCAAGTCCAAAGGGGGAGATTGTTGGAATTATGACAAAAATGTTTTCCTTGATGGCAACCTACTTGATGAGTTGTCCTTTATGGCAATCCGATTGATTAATATTGTCAACATGATGATAACATGATGATTTTACAAGCTAGTACACATGTGATAGAGAGTTTGGACAAAGGCATATCAATCTAGAGATTGAAGAATGAAGAAGGTGATGTTTTGATAAATACACGTAGGTTCTGTGAAAAAAAGCCACATACATACATGGGTATGGAGAAGAGAAAGGGCGTACAGTTTCCTCACCATGGTATCCTAAATATTAATGATCTTTACCATCATATTGGCCCATAGTAATGAGCATGGAAACTTATATTTGATCCCGTGTAGGAATACCATCGACATTACTAAGGATTTGACCCATGGTATTGGATAAGGCCTAAGCTATATAAGGAGATGGATATTAAAGTGTTTTGTGTGCAAGTTGTGGGTTATTAGTGAATAGTTTGATCTGAAATAAGAGTGCACCGAAAGTATGATGATGGATTAGATCCAACAAATCTGAAATGACTATACATTGAATAATTTGTTTATGGGTTGGTTTGATCTATTATGATAATGCTTTGACGTGTGTTTGTTACTGTGTATGGGTTTGATTGAAGTTCTATTGTGCAACGAAGGTATGAGTCAATAATTATATATCTGTAAGCAGGTTTTTTTAAGAAAAAACGCATACATATGCGGACAAGATTTTGAGTGGTAATGTATCGATTCTGTAATATGAATAGATATGTACACGGGTATCAAATATGAAAGTTTCGTACATATGCGAATGTTTTTTGTAAGGGTTGCATACACATGCTATGGTTTTTACTAATATGATGTTTGATCAACTTAATCACTCTTGTTGTGTTTGTTGTTGTCTATCAATGAAGTCTTTCATGATGATCTAGGTTTAATAGTGATGGTTGAGGTTGAATGATTTGTGTAATTAGTTGTCAAATAGTAATGATGTTGCTAATTGTATGTGGCTCAGAGATCTGTGATTGGTTATATAAGTGATTCAGTGAGTATTTCATTATGATAGTGATTTAGTTTCAGGGTTCAATGTTTTGAGATATGTGCAAAGGTATGCTTCATGAAAAGCACATATGTACTTGGATATGCATAAGAATAGTAGCATATATAGTTTGATATATGGTTGATCAGGGTTTGTAATGACAAAATCTAGTTTTTGTGATGAACAATATGTGGATTGGTATTCTGGTGAATGGATTTATAGTGATATAACTACTTTGGTTGTTTGAGATTGATTTGGGCCTCAGTTGATACAATTATTAAGTGATTTGATATGATGATTGGCTTCGGTTTTATTTGATATTGAGATTAAATGATGGTAGTGGGTCTAGTCTAAAAATTTGATGAAATGTGGCCTATATTTTTTATTTTTTGGTTCAGGTGGATCTAGTATGAAAAATTATAAAATTTTATCTATAGAGGTGTTGAGGGTTGGAACCTTTAGTGAGGAAGTTGATGCTTCCTTGCAGTGGTAGTTAGAAAATTCAATCAAGGCAGTTGGAGCTCCCTTCTAGTGGGTGGTGGTAAATGAGATCAGGGGGTTGGAGCTCCCTTCTAGTGGGTGTTGGTAAATGAGATCAAGGGGTTGTAGCTCCCTTATAGTGGGTGCTAGAGAATGAGAGAAGGTTGTAACCTTCTGTTGGAAAAAGTAACTATGTTTGGTCTTCAATATTGTACTTGAGTCATTTTTTAATGTACTTGTCAAAAGAATAAAGAATATAATTTTATTATTATTATTGTGACTTATTAAAGCATGGGTTTCATGCTTGGGTCGCATTGGTTTAGGTCAAAGTCCCCATTGAGGACTTTTAGGATTTATTTAGAGTTTATAGAATTATTGTACATTTAAAGAGACCCTTCTTTGGCTTTTGAATCATGCAAAACGGTTTAGTATTGAGTCCAATATGAATTATGGAACCTCCACACCATGTTGGCTTAAGGGAAGATGAAGTCAATCATAGGACCCATTCAACCCTACAAGAAGCCTATAAAAGGAAGAACATCAAATTCATTTGGATCATCTCTTCTTAAGTTCGAATTCTCTTTACTGGATAGAAGTGTGAAAATCTCTTATTGCTGGGTAGAAGTGCAAAGTTCTCTTGTAGCTGGGAAAGTCTGTTTTCGGGTAGCCAAAGTGAATGAGAATTTGGGTGAGTCTAAGGAGACAAGGTGATCTAAAATAAATATCTTAGATTACTTTTAAGGTATTACAGACACATGTGCATGGATTAGCCTATATTACTTAGTGCAACGGATCGATAAGATTACGAATAAGATAGACAATTGAGCAGTTAAAGAAGCATAATATACAAACACACATAAACACAGCAAGTTTAATATGGAGTTCACCCAAAACTCTTGGGCTACGTCTCCTGGTCCAGCCTTCAGTGGTGACCTCTCTATTATGTCTTCAAGAGCAGAGTCTTACAAAATGTGAGCTCAAATTGAGTCTCAACACACAGATACAAACAACAAGAGTTTGCTTGAATCCCTCAAGCCTCTCTAAGTACACAGACTCTTTCTTTCACTCTCTGTCTCTGTTTTCTCTTTGTCTCAGTGTTGCCTATCTTTGTCTTCTATCTTATGTGGCTTTTAAGACAATCTTCGTTGTCTATTCGTTTCCCCTTCTCGAGCTCTTTGGCTCCCAACCTCTCTCCATTCGAATCCCCTTCTGAGCATTAGCAATCATGGAATAACATCTTCAGGGAAGGTGGCAACCTATTCTACAACAGAAGGGACCATCGGGGCTTTGAAATCCCCAAAAATAGTGTTTTCCATTTACACAGAGAAACACTGTAAAACACGAGAAAAATCTGCCAAATCACTATTCATCAGACTTCAAATATTATGAATTTTACCCTATATTCCATCGGGTCCACCTTTACATCGCTATCGCATGTCGAAATTTCCCCTGTGCCATGGTTTCCTTTGTATTTGTGAAAATACATTAAAACACTGAAAATCCTACAAAAAGGCTTTATGGAGGACTTGAAATGTTATCCATTTGCATCTATAAGTTCCATCGGGTCAAGTTTTATATCACTATCGCATATCCATTGTTGATCTAAATGATCTTGATCCAACGGTTGAGATTCATTTCGGGCGGCGAAGGCGTACGAAGATTACCCACCCAAAAAGGTGGTTTTCTCACACCACATGTCGGCCAGTGGATGGGACCGGCCAGAGCTCGTCCAATACCACTTACTGCCTAAGGCCCACCCAAAATACTGCTCATTATGGAACTCAAAACATATATAGCTTCATGTATATCCCTTTCGGGTCCAAATTCATCGCTTTATTCGTATTTCCTTTGTTTTTCGTTTATTTACAAAAATACGAAATACAAAGGAAAATGTCTTTTCCAGATCTCAAATTATATCAAATATCATCTATAATTTTATCGGGTCTGGCTATCGCAGTTGTATGTATATCGACCCCACTCCTTTGTATTCCGCCTATACGATATCACGAGTTAACCTAGGCTGTCGATCTGCGCACTTGATCGACGGTCCTCATTGACTTGCAAGGGTCACTATCGTAACTATTATATGGCCACCTCCGATAACCTCCACCTATCACCGCCAATTGCGATATGCCGATTGGATCCGGACCGTTGATCGGCCAGATCCAACGACTCCTGTGCAAAGTTTTTTTGACCTCCGATAGGCTCTATTTCCGTTGTTTCCTTATGTTTTTCACTCCCGATAGTGTAATTTTCCATTTTTAAAGGTTCTTCTTATGCGATAGTTTTGAATGTTTGAAGACTTAGAGGGTGTTTAGGATCCATTTTGGATCACACCTTCCCACTGAAAAAGCTTTTGGACCACCAAAAGTTGGTTTTTAAGCATCAATCAAGTGAGGATACAGCTTCCTCACTTGTCCAATCTCTATCCATCTTGCACTGCTTGGTTTTGAACCTTTGAGTCCAATTCTGAGGTACTCAACATCCCCTCTACGCGTAGTTCTCACCTTCCTATCCAAAACTGTATCTTCCTGCAACTCATTGAGATATTCAGGCAACAGATCATCAATAGAAGGCAACTGACTTTGCTCTTCAGGATCTTCAATCAATGAAGGTTCAAACAGTCTCAAGTTCTCTACATTAACTACTAAATAGATGTGCATGTAAGCTGGCAAATCAAGGTGAAAAGCGTTCTCACCAATTTTCTCAAGTATCTTGAAGGGCCCATACATTATTGGCTTTAGCTTCTTTCCTTCACCTTGCATTCTGTCTTTGCTGATGTACAGCTAGACTTGATCACCAACTTGGAAGTTATGCTCAATTCAAAGCTTATCATGCCTTGCCTTGTACTTTGCCTGGCTCTTTTCTAGTTGTTCTTGCATTGCCTGGTGAATTTCTTGGATTTGTTCAATGAACTTGGTTGCTTTTTCCACATCACTGTGTCCATGAACTACTATGTCTTTTCCAAAGACAAAATCCAAGGGAGACCTTGGTGTAAAACCAAAATAGGTCTCAAAAGGAGATCTCTGTGTAGAAGAGTGCTTGGCACGGTTGTAAGCATGTTGCACATAACGCAAATGTTCATCCCAAAGCTTGGGATGCTTGCTGCAATAGCCCCTGAGCAACTAGATCACTGTCCTGTTGACCACCTCTATTTGGCCATATTTTTGTGGATCAAAGGTTGTGCTCTTCTTCAGTCTGGTGTCCATCAATTCTCATAGACTTGACCAAAACTTCCCAACAAACTGGGAATCTTGATCAGATACAATGGAAGTGGGTAACCCAAAATGAACCCATACATGCTGAAAGAATAACTTCGTTGTTTTTTCAGTTGTAATCTACTTGTTACAAAGTATTGAAATACACATTTTGCTAAACCTGTCCACAATAATATATAAATAGTCATGACCTTTTCTAGATTTTGGCAATCCCCAAACAAAGTCCATGGAAACACTTTCCCAAGGACAATAAGGAACTGGAAGTGGAGTCTACAAGCCTAATTTTCTATTGTTGGGCTTGCTTTTAGCACACATGGTACACCCTTTAATATATCTAGAAATTGTTTCATGCATTCTTGGCCAATAATAGAACCTTTGCAGCTGTGCAACTATTTTACTTACACCAAAATGGCCTGATATAAGAGAAGTATGTGCTTCTCGGATTATGTTAACTCTTTCAGTTTGTGGAATGCATAACTTTCCCAAATGATACAAGAGTTGGTACTTAACATAATAATCCAATTCTTCTACTTGTTTGCCATGACTTAAAGTTGCATATACATCTTTAAATTCTATATCTTGAGCATATTGTTCAATGTAACTTTCATGCATTACTGAGTTATGCTTAAGTATAGTAGATGCATTTATTATTGGTCTGGACAACATATCTGCAACTTTATTGTGTATGCCCTTCTTGTATCTGATGACTAGATGAAACTGCTGTAGAAAACCCATCCACCTATAGTGTCTTGATTGCTGCAATTTAGTTTGTGAGTGCAAATACTGAAGTGGTTGATGGTCTATATGGATGATTGCTTCTTTGCCCATTAAGTAATGTTTCCACTTTTTCACATGCTATACTAATGCATAAAATTATTTATCATATGTGGGATAATTAACTACTGCAGAATTAAATGTCTCAGAATGATAACATATGGGTTTATCGTGTTGCATCAACACTGCTCCCATGGCATAGTCACTGGCATCTATTTCAATCTCAAATGGTCTTTGAAGATCTGGCAATTATAGCACTGGTGTTTTACTAATTTTTTCTGTCAAGGTGTCGAAGGCTTTTTGTTGTTTTCCTCCCCACTGAAACACCTTGTTCAATCATGTCAAAGCATGTAAGGGAGCTGCAATCAAGGAAAAGTTAGCAATAAACTTTCTCCAATATTGTGCTACTCCTAGGAAACTCCTAAATTTTGTAGCAGATTTGGGTTTAGGCCAGTTCACAATGACTTCGACCTTAGAGGGATCTAACTTCAATTCACCACCCCTACAATATGACCTAAATAATTTAAAGATGTTTTGCCGAATTCACATTTTGACAATTTCACATAGAGATTTTATATTTTCGAAACATCTAAAGTCTGATTTACATGCTTCAAATGTTCTTCCCATGTTTTACTAAAAACAAGAATGTCATCTAAATATACAATTACAAAATCATCAATAAAAGGTCTGAGTACATCATTCATAACTCTCATGAAAGTGGCAGGAGCATTAGTTAAGCCAAAAGGCATAACTAGCCATTCATAAAACCCTTGCTTTGTTTTGAAAGCAGTCTTCCATGCATCTTGTTCTGCTACTCTGACCTGATGATAGCCACTAAGCAATTCCAACTTGGAAAAGTAGACTACCTCTTTCAGCTGATCTAATAGATCATCAATGCGAGGAAGAGGATAATGACTCTTGATCGTTATTTTATTCAATGCTCTGTAATCAATGCACATCCTCCACGGACCATCTTTATTTCTCACCAACACGATTGGAGATCTGCATGGTGATGTGCTTGGTCTTATGAACCCTTTCTCAAGAAGATTTTGTACCTGCTTCTTGATCTTTGCATTATCTAAAATGGGTAACCTATACATTCCGATGTTAGGCAATGGAGCATCTTGCTGCAAATGAATATCATGTACTATTTCCCTTTTGGGTGGCAGGCCTTTAGGTTCTTGAAATAGGATATCATATTCTGAAACAACTTTTTCTAAATCAGCTTTCTGTTTAGCATCACAACCCTCAAATAAATTGGTTTTATCAGGGTTCTTTTCCTTTACAACCATTAGTAAAAATTGCTTGCATGAATTTACAATTCTTTTCATCTGCCCTGAGTTTATGAGAGTATAATTATTTTTGAGTTGATGAAATCTTACAATATATTCTATTCCATCTTTTGTGAGTTGATACTTATTTTTAGTTCTATAGAAAATGGCTTTTCTATCATACAAGTAAGGACTTCCTAAAACAATACCACATATATCCAAGGGAACTATATCTAACTCAACCTCATCTACAAATGTTGACCCAAATGCAAACCTAAGTTTACATTGTCTAGTCACTTGTAGCTTTGCTTTATCACATACCCAACCTAATGGATATGGCTTCTTATGAGGTGTTGTTAGTAATCCCAACTTCTTTACAATTGCTTCAGAAATCAAGTTTACTTGTGAACCACTATCAAATAAAGTATCAATCTTTTGGTGCTTGGAAATAACTCTAATATGAAAAATCTCATGTCTTTTCCTCTCATTTTCTTCATTATCAACAGATTATGCAGAATTACTAGTAGATGTTTCAGAATTTTTACCTTTTATACCTATAGTTGTGACTATTGTTTCATCACCTGAGTCTAACCCCAAATCTTTCTAAATAGCAACAATAGTCTTCTTCTTCTTGCCATCGAACTTCTTGGGTTTCAGCTCCAGATGCAAAGATCGGTAATGTGCATCATCATGTCCATCCTTCTTGCAATGATTGCATGAAGTTTTGTCTTTTTGTATAGTGTTTTCCTTCCTCTCTTTCCATCTCAGCTTCTTCTTTTCCTTGTTTTTACTTGCACAGGGCTTTGATGATCCCCCAATCTCTGGGTTCACATTCTTGCCTCTAGCCTCTAGATGTGTAGCCCCAATGGATACCTCATCTATGCTAGTGGGGTTAAACATGAGAATGGTGTGCCTCAAATAGCTATGCAGACCACCTATATACTTCAACAAAGTTTCAGGTGAGTCTAGAGAAATGCCTATAATTAAAGCTCTTTTTCTAAATTCCTGGGTATAGCTTTGTACACTTTGGCCCTTTAATTGGCGAAGAGTTTACCAACTCATCATCGCTTGCTGCATATAAGCTAGTGGATAGAACTGTTTTCTAAGGGCATAAACAAATTCACTCCAGGTAGAAATAATTTTACCATGTTTCTTCAAATCAGCTTGGGTCCTTCCTTCCCCCCACACTAGTGCAGTTCCTCTAAGGTGAAGGCTAGCCAGCTGAATTTAATCCTTTCCGAATTAACTTTCTACACCTTGAAATACACATCAATCTGTCTAATCCAGTTATCTAGCTTTTCTGCATTTAATTATCCATCATAGATTGGCAAATCAAATTTTACATCTGATTTAATCAAAGATGTTTTATTCTTTTTCTTTTCAGGGCTAGAAGGAGGAGTTGATGGAGGAGGATCTTCCCCTTTCCCTTTGCCTTCTGAATGGGCAAATAGAAGAGGTTCCTCTACTCCTTTGCCTTGTTCGGGTGTTGAGGTGCTTGCACCTCGATCCTTCTTAAATTCTTGATACATTTCTTCCACCATGGCTCTCATGGTCATGAAACTATCCATGAACTGAGGTTCTGATTCCAATGGGACTTCTCTGGCCATTCTCCTCCGAGTGTAGACTCTTCCGATTTCTGGATTAGCCTCAACAAGCCCTTCTTCTCCTAGTTTAAGCTTTGACCTAGTTAGCATTCAACAATCCAGCACAATCTTGTCTAACATTAGCAAACCTAAAGCTCTAATATCACTTGATCTGAAATAAAGATCTTAGATTACTTTTAACGTATTACAGACTCATGTGCATGGATTAGCCTATATTACTTAGTGCAACGGATCGATAATATTGCAAATAATATAGACAATTGAGTAGTTAAAGAAGCATAATAGACAAACACACATAAACACAGCAAGTTTAATATGGAGTTCACCCAAAACTCTTGGGCTACGTCTCCTGGTCCAACCTTTAGTGGTGACCTCTCTATTATGTCTTCAAGAGTAGAGTTTTACAATATGTGAGCTCAAATTGAGTCTCAACACATAGATACAAACAGTAGGAGTTTGCTTGAATCCCTCAAGCCTCTCTAAGTACACAAACTCTTTCTTTCACTCTATGTCTCTATTTTCTCTCTGTCTTAGTACTGCCTGTCTCTGTCTTCTGTCTTATGTGGCTTTTAAGCCAATCATCGATGTCTGTTTGTTTCCCCTTCTCGAGCTCTTTATCTCCCAGCCTCTGTCCATTCGAATCCCCTTCTGAGCATTAGAAATCATGGCATAACATCTTCAGGGAAGGTAGCCACCTGTTCTACAACGAAAGGGACCATCAGGCCTTTGAAATCCCCAAAAATAGTGTTTTCTGTTTACACAGAGAAACACTGTAAAACATGGGAAAAGTCTGCCAAATCACTGTTCATCAAACTTCAAATATTATGAATTCTACCTATATTCCATCGAGTCTGCCTTTAAATCGCTATGGCATGTCGCAATTGCCCCTATGCCATGGTTTCCTTTGTATTTGTAAAAATACATTAAAACACTGAAAATCCCGCAAAAAGGCTTTATGGTGGACTTGAAATGTTATCCATTTGCAGCTATAAGTTCCATCAGGTCCAGTTTTATATCGCTATCACATATCCACCATTGATCTGAGTGATCTTGATCCAACGGTTGAGATTCATTTCGGGTGGCGATCGTGTACGAAGATTACCCGCCCGAAAAGGTGGTTTTCTCATGCCACGTGTTGGCCAATGGATGGGATCGGGTGGAGCCCATCCAATACCACTTACCACCTAAGGCCTGCCTGAAATCCTGCTCATTACGAATCTCAAAACATATATATTTGCATGTATATCCCTTTCGGGTTTGGATTCATCGCTTTATTCGTATTTCCTTTGTTTTTTGTTTATTTACAAAAATACGAAATACAAAGGAAAATGTCGATTTCCGGATCCCAAATTATATAGAATATCATCTATGATTTTATCGAGTCTGGCTATTGCAGTCATATGTATATCAGCCCCACTCCTTTGTATTCCACCAATGCGATATCGCGAGTTAACCTGGGTTGTCGATCTGCACACTTGATCGACGGTCCTCGTTGACTTGCATTGATCACTATCACAATTGTTATATGGCTGCCTCCGATAACCTCCGCCTGTCACCGCCGATTGCAATATGCCAATCGAATCTGGACTGTTGATTGGCCAGATCCGATGTCTTCTGTGCAAAGTTGTTTTGACCTCCGATAGGCTCTATTTCCGCAGTTTCCTTGTGTTTTTCACTCCCGATAGTGTAATCCGCCATTTTTAAAGGTTCTTCTTATGTGATAGTTTTGAATGCTTGAAGACTTAGAGGGTGTTTAGGATCCATTTGGGTCACAAGGAAAATCAAAATTTTTTTGGTGGTCTCTCTCTGTTTCGTGCTCTGGATTGAGAGATCGAATTCTTCCAAGTTGGACTACTACCTGAAATTATCTATTGTTGCAAGTTGCTACATAGTCGAAGTCGTTGGGAAAGGTCAAACTTCTGGAGCCTAACTTGGTGTGGAGGGAAGATCTGGTCTTGATCTAGGGTGAAGAGTCTCAAATACTACTATTGAAAGGAAGAATTACTTTTATTGGGTTTTCCCCTTGAGGGGGGTTTCCCTGGCATGTGCCTACATCATGTGTCTATTGTTTTATATGTTGTTGCCTTTGGTAATCAGTTGATGAAAGAAAGAAGAAGATATAAAGAATCATAATAATAAGAAACATCACAAGTAATTATAAGGATTAGGAAAATCTTTACAGCCTTTCTGATTTTCCAACATGGTTTCAGAGATTTGGTGAAGAAAGAAGAAAAAGGAAAATCCATTCATAGGCACTATCTCAGGGAAGGAGTCTATTATATGCAAGGAAGATGTCTAACTCAATCAAGGGTGAGAATAAAATTGAAGGAGAATCCAACTTCAGATCCTAGAAGATGAGGATTGAACTAATCCTAGAAAAGAACAAGGTGCTCGACTTGGTGAAAGGAAATGTAAAGAAACCTACGAGAGAAGGCAGTGATGTTGACAAAGTGAAATTCAGAGATTTAGAATTGGTGGTTATGACTCTGATGGTAGAAGGGATAAAAGATAATCTCTTCTCATTCATAATTAACATCAATCATGCTTAGGAGATGTATGAAGTCTTATCAAAGCTGTTCACTATTAAGAACATTATTCAAGTAGCAAGTTTGAAAAATGCTATG
The DNA here is from genome assembly GCA_031772625.1 of Pinus tabuliformis. Lineage (NCBI taxonomy): Eukaryota > Viridiplantae > Streptophyta > Pinopsida > Pinales > Pinaceae > Pinus > Pinus tabuliformis. The sequence continues at coordinate 590,453,851 of CM062810.1, forward strand.
AGGAATACGAAGATGACTAAAGAAGATACCGTGGAAACCATATTTTTGAAGATAGCTAGATTGAGGGATCATCTCTTGGCCATCAATGAGATTATTCCAGACAAAGAATTGGTGATCATTTCTATATTAGTATTGCTACCCTCTTGGAGTGCATTTGCTTCAAGTCTCAGCAATTGGAAGGTAGCTCCCACCTTTGAAGAATTATGGACCGCATGTAGTCAAGAAGAATTAAGGATATCATGGTTCCATATCCTGAAGGAGCATCAAATTCTTATGTTTCTCATCATAAAAAAAATAAATTGAAGGGACTGAGGAATAAAGTTGGCATGTCTAAAATAGAATTCTATCCATTTCATAAGAAGGGTCACTACAAAAATGACTGTCCCGAGAATCCAAGGAACAAGAAGAGAGGACGGGATCAATCCAACTTTGCTGAAGAATAAGACTCAAAGAAAGTCAAGACCAAAGAATCCAACATTAGGGACTTACAAAATTAAGTCATTTTCTTTACAGAACTTGTTTTATATATATTTTTTTTTTATAGGTTTTTAACATATTTTGAAAAAGACATTTTTGTATTAAGTTTGTAGGTTTCCCTCAAGCTTTGAAGGGAGCTCCCAACAACTACCTAAGATAAGTATGCTATGTCTTTTCAATTTTGGGTTCATGTACTCATTTAGTTTTGATTATATTAAATACTAATCACCTCTCTCCCTTTGTTGTCTTGACTAGGGAAAACATCTAAAAGAAGGAAAATCTCTCAAGATAAGGTTAGTCAAGAAACAAAGGTATGCTTTGAATACATTGATTGAAATTATTATGCATTTGATGATCTATTACTAACTCTGTTATGACTAGATGTATTGAATCTTAGTGATTCTTGTTTGGGTTATTAATCTCTTGATAAATCTACCTACCACATTAATATTATTGATTAACTATGTAGAACCCTGGACAAGTTCTAGAAAACCCTAATCGAAGGGATGCTATTGTGAATGTATGAAACCCTAAAATGATTAGAGATATTGTAAAATGCTAGTTGAAGTTTTTTATTGATAATTTCATGTTTGAGATTTTGGTATGATCGGGAAATACTAACTTGTTAGGATGGAATGATAAGGTCTAAAATCCTAGAACCTTTGAAGTTTGGTAATATACGGTTTTCTATGTTTCTACATTGGAACCCTAGCGCATTGGGGTTTGATGGAATATGTGTGCAAGACCCTTATATTGTATTAGAAATGTTTTCCTTGGTATGTGTGTGTTTGTCTGAGAAAACCCTAGTGTAATCAAGCATCTAACTCTTATTGATATTTTTGAAGTTGGGTTTGACTAACACATGACATGAAATGTATTTGTATGATGATGAAATCTAGGCATATATAGATATGTCATTTTTTGTTTGAAATCCTAGGATGGTCTAGCTCAGATGTATTAATGTTATTGAATTCCTCGATATGCGTGTTGACATAGTCATTGATGGTCATGAGTCTTATGATTTAATGGAAGTCCTATTTGAGATTCTAGGTTGATGATATATGAAAATCTAGGGTTTTGCAATTAAATCCTAGTAGTGACATTGTTTTGTGTGAAATGTAACAATCTGAGATCTATGTATTTAATGATTGTTGAGATTGTGGAATTCTAGGGTTTTGGAGTTAAACCTTAGTCAAAATAGAATCTTTGAAATATAATATTTTGAGAGTTAAGAAGAAATTGTTGAAATTTGAATTTTTTGGTTTAGTATGATGATTGTTCAGAAATCTAGGGGTTGCAAACAAATCCTAGTAGTAGTTGGTCATGTTAGTGATTGATTGAAAATCTAGGGGTTTGAGACTAACCCTAGTGGAAGTTTCTCAGGATAATGACTAAGCTGTGATTGACTTTGGTTGATCTGTTTGTATGAAATCTAGGATGTATATGAAGCCCTAGTGAGAAGTCTAACATATGTATTCTGAGATTTTGTTAGATACTTTATAGATCTATTTTGTTTTGAATTATTTCTAGGGTTTGGTATATATTGTAGTAAGGTATTTCATACCTTTGGAAGTAACATTGAAACCTTATATGGAATGAATATTGTTATGAAGTAGTCTAGGGTGTATAACGAAGTCCCTAGCAAAATGTTGAAGAGTATATGTCTCTTGTTTGTAATTGAGTTTGGGTATCTGATATATATAAAGATGAAATGCTTATGTGATTCTAATATGGCTAACATCATGTTTCTATAGATTTGGTTGTACTTGCCATCTAAGTTATGCAGGTACACAATCTTCAACTTGGTGAAGATGCTCGATATGACAAGCATGATAAGGATGATAATAACTTTGATGAAATGCTTGGAAGCCACAAAATATTCTCTAATGTCAATAAGATGAAAGTTGATCTCTCAAAGGAAGCATGAATAGAAAAATATCTCCCTAATATTAAGAGGGAATCTAGATGGAGAAGTGCTTCTTGATTAAGAGGGAGGGCATAACTTGGTTTTGAGTAAGAGAATGTAATTCAGAGGATATTTTGTTGCATGGGAAGTAGGAAAGAAAATTATAATTAAGGAATATTTTGTCAAAGATTCAGTTGATAGTCCTACTATAGTTAAAAAGAAACATCAGTTCTCTAAAAGACTTTGAAGGTTTGTATTTGATTATGCACATGTGAAAGTATATTATTGATTGGGGTTGTCTTTGTACAGGTGATTCTCTCAAAGGATTTGATATCATACCGGTTACCAATAAGTTTGATTGGGAGATATTGGACACTCTTGATCTGTTGGATCGAAGAGTATTAAGGCTTTACGAGTGAAGCATTGCCTAGGCAGACATCTGACTAGCACTTAGTGTTGATGTCTGGGTCTCGAAGTTGGAAAGGTGGTGTTGATTATTGAGCTCTATTTTAGATACACACCTGGATGTTTGGGTTGATGGTTAGCAAGTAAGCCTAAGGGTACCTAAAACGGCTAGAAGCTTGAGTCCATCTTAGTCCCACCTAGATAGATTGCCTTGGTCAGGAATCTAGTCCTTGGAATTGCAGTGCCTAAACTATTGAGTGACTATTTGGATAGATTTCCCTGGTCAGGAATCTAGTCCATGGCATTGTGGTGCCTAAAGTTCTTCATGGTTCATACAGTTTGAGATCTTCCATTGTATATGTACATTATGAATACCTCCCTAGTTAAGAGGGAGTGTTGGAAAAGTAAGTATGTTCGGTCTTCAATAATGTACTTGAGTCATTATGTAATGTACTTGTCAAAAGAATAAAGAAAGGAATTTTATTTTATTATTGTGACTTATTAAAGCATGGGTTTCATGCTTTGGTCACCTTATTCTAGGTCAAAGTCCCCATTGAGAACTTCTAGGATTTATTTTGAGTCTATAGAATTATTGTACATTTAAAGAGACCCTTCTTGGGCTTTTGAATAATGTAAAATGGTTTAGTACTGAGTCAAATATGAATTATGGAACCTCCACACCATGTCGGCCTAAGGGAAGATCAAGTTGGCCTACAACCCATTCGACCCCACAAGAATCCTATAAAAGGAAGGACATTGAATTCATTTGGAGCATCTCTTTACTGGGCAGAAGTGTGAAAATCTCTTATTGCTGGGTAGAAATGCGAAATTTTCTTGTTGCTGGGAAAGTTTGTTGCGGGAAAGACGAAGTGAATGTGTGTTTGGGTGAGTCTAAGGAGTCAAGGAAAATCAAAATTTTGGTGGTGGTCTCTCTTTGTTTCGTTCTCTATATTGGGAACTCGAACTCTTCTAAGTTGGACTGTTGCTAGAAGCTGTCAATTGCTACAAGTTGTTGTATAGTCGAAGTTGCTGGGAAGAGGTAAAATTTTGGAGGCAGACATGGTGTGGAGGGAAGGTATGGTCATGGTATAGGGTGAGGAGTCTCAAATATTAATATTGAAAGGAAGAATTACTTTGATAGGGTTTTCTGCTCGAGGGGGATTTTTCCCTAGCATGTGCCTACATCCCGTCTCTATTTTTTATGTTCTACTACTTTTGGTAATTTCTTGATGAACTAAAGAAGGAAGATATAAAGAATCATAATAATAAGAAAAATCACGAGCAAATATCAAGATCAGGATAATATTTATTGCCTTTCTAATTTTCCAACACCTGCATGCTTGTATGAGTCTGTTCCAATACAATATTGTAAGATGTTTTCTTTATAATAAAAGATAACAATAGAGATGACAGCAATGGCGGTTTTCTTCCACATTGAGTTTCCACCTAAAAATCTTGGTGTTCTTGTGTGTTGATGTGTTTCTTATGTGTGATTGTTTATTCTGTTCTTACTGCACATGGTTATTGTTTAATTAATGTCTATTGAAGCACTAACACAATGGTTCAAGTTAAACAAATGAGGAATTAACTGAAAAATAAGTTAATTGGAAATACACTAGTTGTTTGCATAACATTCGCATACATACATAGGTTTACTTCAGTGACACGCACAGAAATATGAATAAGAAAAGAAAAGCTTGATTTTTAAAATATTGATTCACCCCCCCCCCCCCCCCCCCTCTTAGTATTTTTCCCAACACTCAAATATTATTTTTCAATACTCCTTTGGAAATTAAAGAGCACATCTCCTGTCTTCTTGGCTTCAGTAAGAGGTCCCTTTTGTCTAGGTTGTGACCCATGTCCCTTCTCAACTGCATTGAACTTCTTGTAAGGAGCAACATTTTCTTTCTCACCTACATCCTAAGGTATTCCCTACTGCAGTGGGCATTTCCCTTTAACTTTCTCATTCCCCTTGAAATCACGCTCAGGCTCGACTTTGTGCTTTTACTTCTAATAACAATGGTTTAACTTTTGAACAACCTTCTCTAATGATCTAGGCTAATCAAACTCAATTTGGTCTCTATATATTGCTAGAAACCCATCGATGAATCTCTAAATCTTAGCCTTCTCATCTTTGAGGTAAGGCACATACCTCAACAGCTCCACAAATTTTCTAGTATACTCATCATCTTTCATAGAACATGTTTTCATCTCATAAAATGCCTTAGCTCTATCATCATAATACCTCTATGATAGGTACTTATTCTTGAAGAGTCTCTCGAAATCATCCCAAACCAACTCTTCTTCTCGAATTCCCTTGACATTCTTTACATATTCCCACCAAATGTATTCTTTCCCTTTGAGACTGAAGGTGGCTATTTTGGCTTTCATGTTCTCTAAATAGTTATGTAATCTGAATAATTTCTTCATCCCAAGAAACCATGCATCTTCATCTTCTAACTTCTTCATCTCTCCATCGAATGTAGCAGGCTTTACTTTCTTGAACTCTGAATTCAAGTACTCACTCCTCCTATAAGGATGATGATGGGGATGATGGTGATAATGTCTCCTGGATGAGGAACTAGAATGGCTCCCATACATACTAGTCCTCTTGTTAGGTGTATCCAGTGATTTTCCACCTTTGACTGTATCCCCTTTATCCAGCCTGTATCCGAACTGAGACCTACTAACATAGGCTACATTAGTTTTCTCTTCCTTCCTTTGACTAATCCTTAACTGTCCCTGTCTCTACAAGCCTAAAAATCTCTGAAGAATCATTGAATTGAATTCTTCCTACTTTTCTTGAGCCCTTGTAAGTATTTCTCGAGCCTCAACCAACCTGTTATTGTCTACTTGAAACTTATGATCTCTACCCTCAAACTCCTAAATGTATTTGTTATACCAGGAGAATACTCACTTCCTTGCTGCCCAACTAATCTGTAGGGAGAGTCATGGGAACTGTAGTATACCATTTTTCTCGTCGTCTCTAATTCTCTTCTTCTTGCAAGTAGGCCATGTTAGATAAAGCAAATAGATAACAAAATCAAAACCATACCCCATTGACATTCATGGGAGGCTTATCTCATCTCCAAAATTAGTCCACATTAGCATGATACATATGTAATCATAATGATACCAATATAACAACATTCTGCATGAACAAATCAACTGTATACCATGACCCCATGCATGACAACCATAACCTTGACAACATTAGATTTTACCCAAAGAGAATGAAACCTGCTCTAATACCACCCTGTAAATGCCTCCTCCCACATTTACCCACTTTCACCAATTTTCTTGGGGTAAACATGAGCTGAGGGTCATAAAACTCAACCTCCTATATGACCTTAAGGAAACATATTTGACAACTTAAGGCCTTAATGACTTCCCTTGGGTGTTATAAGACCTTCAGGAGCTACCCAACCCCTCCAAGTGTCTACACCCTGAGATAACTCTCTTTTTCACTAACCTAGAGCCTCAACCGCTCCCATGAAAAGGCCTCCAAGCAACTGTAAGCCTCCATTCACTCCTATAGGCATGCTTCCTAGCGGCTATGGATTTTTCTAGTCAGTTCTATGCTAGCGACCTTAAATTCTGAGGCCCTTTTTTAGGGCTAGGACTCAGGCCTCTTCCTAGAACTCAATGAAACTTCCAAAAATGATAAATAACATAGAAACAAAGCTTCTAAACCAAAAAATTGAACAAGGACTTGACCTGACCCCTCCCAACTAGGACAAGCATTCCGTCAAACACATGGTAAACATGCAACCTAGAGGTCATGAATGCATATCTGAACATAGAGATCTGAAACTTATATGAGGTTTAACAAGAAGGACCAATGCCTTCTCACAATAATTTTCATAACACCAATTAGGTCATGCATTCATTAACCAAACATTCATTAATTAAATTTGATAAGATCCATACTTAAATTTGTCATATAACCACGCTTATAACCAACATATAACCAGGTAGATAATAATTATAGAAAAAACAATTAAAGTCACATAATAACAAGTATAATTACTCATCAAATACAAGAGAAACTTAGATATTATTAACCATATGTAAAAGCCAACCAAGTCAAAGACTTCCATGTACTACCCAAACATTGATTGGCTGAACCAAATCTTTCTTTTAGCCAATAACCTCTGTGCCATATTCCAAGCATGAATGTGGGATAAACAACCAAGGTAATCCAGAGGTTAAACCACCTCCACCCTCACCATGTTGTTATCTTACCTAAACCGGTCTTGTGATCATAAACCCAAACCAAGCTTGGATGCCTTAGAATTCCTTCACCATCCCTTGAGGAATTTTCTTGTCTCAACCTACCAGTTGAGGGCTTCCGGGAGAAACATCTCCACCCCCAATCCTTGGGATTTTCCCGAGACCACCTCACGCGGATCCAAAACCTTATGGAAATTGATTCGTAAACTCCTGTAGATATTCCACTGGATAGTTCCTCACAACAAATTTGATAATATTATATAAAAAATATGAGATTCTACACTGTTACAGTTTTCTTTAATTTTCAGATCTAAAGATTTTACTATAATTAGTGCATGCATGTAAAAGTAAATTATGCAGAAAAGTAGGGAACGAAAAAATAAGCTCACACACACATAAGACACAAGATATGCTCTTTGGGAAATCCTTTCGGGAGAAAACTCAGCTGGAAGGTGAGGTCGCTTCGCTCTCTTTCTCTATCTAGAAATATGGTTACAGATACAAAGAAGTAATGTCTGTGGCCCATGGGTTGCTACATTGCACAAGTCCTCTTTATGTGCTCTACCTCCTATCTCTCCTGCCTATATTTTCTCATCTATGGAAAAAAATGCTCTCGAAAGAATGGAATGCCTCTTAGTGGCCTGGTTATAACACAGCGCGATAGCCTACTAGTGGTTAATTTTGACTACATCAACTCTTAACTAGAGTTACAAAATAGACTCTTCTAGAGTCTTTTACATCATAAACATGTGGCTAGCCCCTTTTCTATGAATAATGGGGGTTGACATGGCATCCTCCCGATCTATAGGCGTGAAGGTCAACTTCTGAGTGGCATAACTTTTGCATAAGGACTCTGATTGATGCAAGTCTTGTGTCGTTGGAAAGTACTATGTGTGTAGAATAGCCTGAAAATATGTTTCTCTTAAGAAGAAAAGTTTTACCCCAAAAAAAATTCGTTTAATGCCCAAAAATTCTCCTGGAAGGTTTCAGACCCCATTTCACCAAATTGGGTCCTGCCGGTAAAAATGGTCCCATGAGCTAATTCCTCCACATTTTCCACTCCAAATGCATCAAGATGGATGAAAAAAAATATAATGATCCAATTCGGATCACACCTCCCCATTTTGGGAGGCTTTTGGTCCCCAAAATATTTTACTGAATGAGGTGAGGAAATTTTTCCTCCACCTTCTCTTTGGTGTACCATTTAGCTTTGCCTGGAAGTTGTCCCTTCAACCCAATCTGCCAAAGGTCTTGTTACCCTTGTCTTGTAGTTTTGTACCTCTTCTACAAAATTGTATCTTCTGTCAATTCTTCCTGAGCGTCTCGTGCCAAATCCTCCATAGAAAGTAGGACTTGCTCCTCTTCCTAATCTAGCATGGAAGGCTCATAGAGTTTCAAATTCTCTACATTTACAACTGAGTAAATGTGTATATATGGTGGTAAACTAAGTCGATAGGCATTATCACCCACTTTTTCCAATATCTCAAAGGGACCATACCTTAGAGACTTAATTTTCTTACCAGGCCCCTACAACCTCTCCTTGTTCAATTGTAGCCATGATCTGTCTCCCACTTGAATGATTTATCTATTCTTTGTTGATCATGCCTGGCCTTATACTTCATATGTGACTTCTATAGTGTTTCTTGTACTAGTAGATGGATCTGCTTGATCTTCTCTATAAAATTTTCAACCCTCAAAGCATCTCATGTAATGTCTTCCTTCACTCCTCCTTGCTGCCCATATGCAATATCAAAAGGTGAAGGTGGAAAATATCCAAAACAAGTTTCAAATAGGGACTTTCGTGTATAAGTGTGGACGACTCTATTATAAGGATGTTGTATATATACAAGATTTTCATCCTAGGTGTTTGGATACTTCTGGTTGTAACCCCTCAGAAGCTGCACCAAAGTCCTGTTGACTACTTCTGTTTGCCCATCTGTCTGTGGATGGAATGTTGTAGATCTCTTCAACTTTGTGTCCATCTTCTCCCACAATGTAGTCCAGAATGAACTGAGAAATCTTGTATCCCTGTCTGAAATGATGCTCCTTGGTATCCCAAAGTGTACCCAGACCTATCCAAAGAACAAGTTTGTTTCTTCTTGTCCGTTGATGGTCATTTTACATGGATCAAAACACACATATTACTGAACCTATGAACTACCACGAACAGGTTGACATGTCCCTTCCTGGTTTTCAATAAACCTCCAAAAAATTCTATTGAAATGCTTTCCCAAGGATGAGTAGGTACAAGTAAAGGATGATACAAACCCTATTTCCTGTTGTTAGGCTTGTCGGTACAACAAAGCATGCATCCTCTTATGAACCTAGCTACTTGTTCTTGCATCTTGGGAAAATACACATACCTCTGCAAGTTAGCTACGATCTTCCCTACACCAAAGTGCCCTCCAACCTTGGAGGTGTGAACTTCTCTAATCAGTTGCAAATGCTCACCTTTAGGAACACATAGTTTATCTAGCCTATAGAGTAACCCATCCTAGAGATGGTAGTCAACGGTGTTGTCACCATCGTGCACATGACTTTGACTCTACAATTGTTGATACACCTCCTTGAAGTCCTCATCTTTTGAATATGCCTCTCTGTATGCATCATGGGTGAATGGCTTCATGTGCATAAGAAACATGGTTACCGATTAAATTAGAAAATGACCTAGTACCCGTTTTTTTGACGTAGCAAAAAATCACCCGATTTTGAAAAGTGGTGATGCAGAATACACCTTTTTTTAAGCATATTTTTAGCACTTTAAATTTTCTTATGTATCAAGTATGAACATTTTTTTAAAAATGTTAGTGATTTTCATCTTGATTTTGAAAAGTGTTGATGCAGTATCAACACATTTTTTTAAAGAGTTAATTTTTGACACTGTAATTTTTTTTATGTATAAAGTACGAACACCTTTTTTAAATGTTAGTGATTTTCATCTTGATTTTGAAAAGTGTTAATGCAGCATCAACTCTTTTCGTTTAGAGGGCTTATTTTTTATATTTTAATTTTTCTAAGGTATTAAGTGTGGATATTTTTTTTAAATGTTTGTGATTTTCATGTTGGTAATAAAACATAAAACGTAAAAAAAAAAAAAAAAACAAATTAATTAATTAAATTAAATTAAATGAAAAATATGACAAAAAAAACTCAAATAATAAAAAAATATATAAAGAAACAAAAAAAACACCAATAAAAATGTTGAAAAAAACAAAATTAAATTGTAAAAAAAAAAAAAAAAAAAACTAAAAATAAAAAATAAATAAATAAATCATTCAAAAAAGAATATAATTTAAAGAAAAAATTTGAAAAAAAATGCACACATCTATAAGTATTTTTTACGCTAAAAAAAAAAATATAACCACCAAAAAAAAAAAATTGAAAAATACCCAAAAAAAAAAAAAACAAAAACAAAACAAAAACAAAACAAAACAATAAAAGAATCATATAAATTATAAAATTAAAAAAAAAAAAAATATATATATATATATATATATATATATATATATATATATATATATATATATATATATATATATATATATATATCAATTAAAAAAGAAAAAACATCAAATCAAAACCAAACAATTAAAAAAAAATAAAAGAAAAATAAAAAATTTAAAACAAAAAAAAAAATTAAAAAATTAAAATTAAAAAAAATAATAATAAACAAACAAATTGATATATATATATATATATATATATATTCGGCCCACCCATGGGCATGGTTGGCCGCAGGCGTCGGTGGAGAGGTGGCTGCACACAGAGCGCCTCCCTGCCCGCACCCGCGGATAACCTCGCCCATGGGTGACCCAATTTTTTTTTTCTTTTTATTTTTTTTATTTTTTTTCAACTTTTTTATTTTTATTTTTATTTTTTATTTTTTATTTTTTATTTTTAGTTTTTTTTTTTTATTTATTTTAATCCAATTTTAAAAAAAAAAAATTATTTTAATTTTTAATTGTTTTGTTTTGATTTTTGTTTTAATTAATTTTTTAATTGTTCTTTATTTAATTTTGTGTTTTTTTTAATTTATTTAATTTTTTAGTTATGTATTTTTTTATTTATTTAAAAATAATTGTTTTTTATTTTTATTTTGTTAATTTTTATTTTGTTAAATTATGTCTATTTTTGTTTTGTTTTGTTTTTTTATTATTTTATGATATTTTTTATTTAATTTTTAACTTTTTGTCAAATATTTATTATTTATAAGTTAATTTTATTTTATTTTTTTTAGTTTATGTTTGTCTTTTTTTATATAATTGATTTTTTTTGTCATGTTTTTAAGTTTTTTTAATGTTTTATTTCTTCTTATTATTTTTAAAAGAAATTATGTTTTTATTATTATTATTATTATTTTCTATATTTGAATTTTTGGTGTATTTGCATTATTTTTTGTGTTTTTTTTTACTATTTTTAATTTTTTATAATATTTGATTCTTTTTTCTTCTATGTTATTTTTTTGTGTTTTTTTTAATGCTTTTATTTTTTTTCAATATTTGAATTTTTGTTTTCTTTGTATTTTTCATTTTTTTTTATATTTTTATTTTATATTTTGGTTTTTATTTTTATTTCTTTTCTATAGGGTCCGTGTCGATGCTCGTCTAGCAACCCAATCCCATTATGGGAAATTTGATAGTTGATTTTAAAATTTTCGTTATAATGAATTGAGTCTGCCCCCACAATGTATCAATTTCATAGTTGGTCTTTAAGTTTTCATTACAACAGGTTTTCTTAAGCTAAGATTTTAAAATTGCTATATATTTAGCATTTAAAGAATATGTCAGGCCAGGCAGTAACTCCATAAGGCAGAAATAATTTGACTGTATTATTCCATCAAGTAGGTCCTTATTATATACATGAGGGAGAGACTGTTCAATTCGTCTTCCGATGATTGTTCATATTTCCTATTTATCTATTTACAATAATTCACCCAATCACAAGGATTAGGTGTCAACATTCCCCCCTTAATCTAAAGGGATGTTGGTGAGTCCAAGCATCATTCTGAATCGTTCAAGCTTTTCCCTTCCAAGCGCTTTGGTGAAGATGTCTGCAATTTGCTCATTTGTGGAACAATGACGGAGATGGATTGTTTTGGCCTCAACATGATGTTGAATCAGATGATATTTAGTGTTGATGTGCTTCGTTCAATCATGGAACTTTGGGTTCTTGGCCAACTTTATTGTAGAGGTATTTTCAATCATGAGTGGAGTTGATTGTACTTGTTTTACCTACAAATCTTCAAGAATCTTCCTGAGCCACACAATTTCTTTTGTTGCTTCAGCTGCTGCCACATATTCTGCTTCTGTTGTGGAATCTGTTGGAACTCATTGTTTGTGTGATCTCCAGGAGATAGCTCCTGATCTAAGACTCATAGCATATCCTGAAGTTGATACCCCAATTTCTTTGTCTCCATCGAAGTCTGAATCAGAGTATCCAATCAAGCTGAAGTCGTCCACCTGTGTATACTTGATTCCAAAGTCTTGAGTTCCCTTCAAGTACCTCAGAACTCTTTTTGCAGCAGACCAATGTCCCTCACAAGGCTTTTGTATAAACCTGGAGAGGGTTCCAATAGTAAACGAATTGTCTGGTCTAGTAGTAAGGAGGTAGTTCGGACTTCCTACAAGTTGTCTATACTTTGTTGCATCCTTAAATTCTTTTCATTCAATAGATGTGAGATTTAAGTTTTGTTCCATTGGAGTAGTAAGAGGATTGCACTCTGTCATGCCAAACCTATTCAACATATCTCCAATGTATTTCTTTTGAGAAAGAAATATGGACTTTTGATGTTGGGTTACTTCAATGCCAAGATAGTAATGAACATAGCCCAAATCAGTCATTTCAAAAATTTTCCCCAATTCCTTCTTTATGGATGCAATGTAGCTTTCATTGTTCCCTGTCATCAAAAGATCATCTACATATACCACAAGATATACAATTGTTTTGCCAACATTCTTGACAAATAAAGTTGCATCATCAAGATCAAAATGTTTGAAATTGAGTTTCAGAAGATCCTCAGTCAATTTTTCATACGAGGCTCGCGATGCTTGTTTGAGGCCATACAAGGACTTCACAAGTTTGCATACTTTACGTTCATGTCCTTTCATAGCAAATCCTTCAGGCTAGGACATAAAAACATTCTCTTTTAGATCTCCATTCAAGAAAGCAGTTTTTACATCCATTTGATGGACTTTCCAACCGTTCTGAGCTGCTAGTGCAAAGAGTGTCTGGATGGTAGCCCATTTTGCTGTGAGGGAAAAAGTCTCCTCATAATTGACCCCTTCCTTCTGTGCAAAACCTTTTGCCACAAGCCTAGCTTTTTGCTTGTCAAGTGAGCCATCAGCTTTATACTTGTTCTTGTAGACCCACTTGTAGCCAATTGGTTTGGTTCCAAATGGAGGATCAACCAGCTTCCAAGTGTCGTTCTTTATGAGGGTATCATACTCCTTTTGCATCACTTCTTTCCATTCATCATGAGAAGCAACTTCTTTGAAGGAAGTTAGTTCAAAATCTGTAAACAAGTTCAATTCACAATCATAAGAAATATCCATATCAACAGGTGAATTAGAGTCATCTACATCACCTCCATTTTGCCAGTTTGAGTTTCTGGTTCCTGTCTTTCCAACTTCATCAGGATGAACACTTTCAAGTGTCTTTGTCACCCACTTTGGGGGACCTTTTTGAGATGCTCCAGGCTGCTCCGTTGATTGAGTTGGGACTGAATCAAGATTGAGTCTCCCAATTCTATCAATTACATCACTTAAAGCATCATCCGTTGTTGGAGTTTCATGCGGGGGAGAGTGTTCTTCAGAAGAAGATTCCACATGTTGATCTAGTATAGGAATCCCCCCTTCAAGATGTGGAATCTCATTATCAAATTCCTGAAATGATTTTGCTTTTGCGAATCTATCAAAGCGATCAAGTTTCCGCTCAACAACATTGTCAGTTTTGAATGATTCAAGGAAAATTACATCTCTAGATACAACAAATTTCTTATTTACTTCATCATAGAGGCGGCGTGCTTTGGAGGTGTTTGAATACCCTAGAAAGATACACTTACGACTTCTAGCACCAAGTTTGTTTCTATGTACCTTTGGTATCAAGGCATAACAGGTGGAACCAAAGACCCTAAGGTGCTTTACTGAAGGAACATGTCCATACCACATTTCATATGGAGTCTTGTTTCTTATAGCATTAGATGGACATCTATTCTTTATATATGCAGCACATAAAGCAGCATCAGCCCAAAACATTATCTTTACATTCTTGAAAAAGAGCATGGATCGTACCATATTTAAGATTGTCCTATTTATTCTTTCAGCTACACCATTCTGTTGGGAATTATAAGGCACAGTTGTTTGATGTTTGATCCCATGTTGGCAAATATAGTTTTCAAATTCATTTGATGTGTATTCCTTTCCATTATCAATGTGAATAGACCCAATATGAGATTGTGCATCATTTTCAATCCATTTATGAAAATTCTTGAATTTTTGAAAAGCATCAGATTTGTTCTTCAATAAATAAACCCAGCACATTCTGGTGTAGTCATCAATAAATGTCATGATATATTTATTTCTATTTGCAGAAGGAACAGGCATTGGACCACATAAATCTGAATGAATGAGTTCAAGCTTCCTATGTACTCTTGAATGTGAATCATGAAAAGATTGTTTGCTATACTTTCCTAGAATGCAAGCATCACATTGCTTAAGTTTCCTAGGAATTGTAGGCGAACCAGCAAAACCATTTTTCTTCAATAAGCAGAGACTGTCATAGTTCAAATGTCCAAATCTAGCATGCCATAATAAACTTGATGGAAGTGTACCTTCTTCATGATGACAATTGTATGAGAAATGTTGTGCATAAGCAGAGGTTCCTTGCAGCTTGAGAAGCCTTTCTTCTTCTATTCCCCTCATGACAAGTGAGTGGTCAAATTCTTTTCTTACCTCAAGCTTGCCATCAAACATATGAATGGAGTGACCTTGCTGGCGGATGTGGACCAGGGACAGCAAGTTTCTCTTCAATTGTGGGAGATATAGAACATGATCCAGAAGAAAGTCTAGAAGACCAGGCAGTTTAAGCCTGATTGTGCCAAGCCCTGATGGCTTGATTTTTGATTGATTTGCAAAGTATACTGCTCCATCAACATTGTCAGTGAAATATTTAAAAACATCTTTTCTATGAGTCATGTGGTTGGTTGCTCCTGAATCAAGCAACCAATCATTTTTCTAGGAAGCAAGTGAAGCATTAAATAAATCTTGATTTACTCCAATGTTACATTGTGCCACAACATAGTGAGCGGATTCAGGTGCTTTACCTTTGTCTGTATTACCAGGTTTACCTTTCTGTTGGTTTCTTTTCTACTCAATTTTGTCCCATGGTAGCTTGCATGTAGAGGCATCATGTGATCCATTTCTTTTGCAACATATGCAATGCAAATCTGCCTTTTCTCCTTGAGAATGTCTGCCCCCCTGCCTCTGAATATCTTCCTCTTCCTCTTGAATGCATTAACAAAAAAAAATACTTCTGCTACAAGAATTTTGCTGCAAAATTTTACTCTTAATGGGAAGGAAAAATATAGTTCTGATGTGACTAGATAGCAAAATCAAATGTCATTCACATTCATCTGCACAACTTTAACGTATAGAATATGGCAGTATAAAATACCCTCAACAGCACTACGTTCACCAAAGAAAAACTGAAGAATGTAGTCCAAATGTATTTGGACTCTCAGATATTGTGTCATACAGAGAAATATTTAGGTTATTTTCAAGAATAATTTTAGACAGATGTATCTCTGATTTTATGCCACATGAAATAGGCCACAAAATTGCAAAAAGCTTAAGTGCTTCTCCAAATTTAATTCAATTTCCCAAAAAACTAAGAGATCCTCCAGAATGGCATTCAGAGGGATTGCAAACCAAGATACAAATATTCTTTTTTTTTTTTATGGCGCGCATGTAACATTAGCCACAGCTCCTCTCCAATTTCAGCAATCGGCAGTCATACAATCTATCAATCTGTAGTTAATAGTCTTTCAATCTATCAAACCAACCTTAAAAAGGACATGCTACGACCATCAAAATGAAAAGAGATACGCTATACCCAAAATGCAAAGAGATGCGCTATACCCACAAAAGAGCTCAAGAAATATGGAAATCGTTGGAGCAGCAACGGCATCAACCACGAGCTCTACAAAGTTGGAGCGGCAACGGCATCAACCACGAGCTCTACAAAGTTGGAGCAGCAACGGTCGATACCCTTTCGACTTCTTCAAAACTCAATTAACATATCAGTGCCATTCTGCCAAAACTTCTGGTATTTTTGCAGAGAAAGAGAAATCGAGCCGATCTTTAGATTCAAACAAGTGAAGAGACAAAATGCTTGCATTCCTATTATGTGAAAAGACCTTTTATTTGCCGCATTCTAGCTCGGGCCGTCGAAAAAGGCACAATGTAGTTAGTCAATAGTCGTATGGGCTATCATATATTTACCAGAATGATTGGTAGATACTCTAGGAATCTATTAGCACCTACTGTGTTGAAGAAGAAAAGTGTGTAAAGCGAAATGGATCAAAGTTTCCATGAAGACCATTAAACATATGCAGTGTGAACGGTCGAGACATGTGAGGATGTAAAGAGAGGGCAGATACCTTGATGCAGGGCGTGGCAAGCCAGGCGGCCTGCGTTAAAAAATCGTATATAAACGAATGTAAATGAGTGCAAATGAAACCAAGACTTGAAACTTTCACGGGCGACGGCACCAGAGGGGATATGCGGTGAAGCAATTCATGCAATGGAGGCGGCAGGTGAAATAATGCCCTCTTTACAGGAGAGAAGGAAAAATATGCCATTTCAAAAACTTTAACGCACAAGACAATGCTTATTTTATCTCAGTACAGTGCCCCTTTTTTTTGAAACGTTTATGAACAGTCAGACAGGATGGATAGTGTTGGATAGTGGAGCAGTATGGGCAGTATGGACAGTGGGGCAGTTACCATGTCAGGAGCAGCTAATTTTATGGAGGAGCTGCTCAGCTATATGGAGAGCAGACAGGGATTTACAAGGGACACAAAGGCTAAAAAGAGCTGGCTCTAATACCACGTCAGGCCAGGTAGTAACTCCATAAGGTAGAAATAATTTGACTGTATTATTCCATCAAGTAGGTCCTTATTATATACATGAGGGAGAGACTGTTTAGTTCATCTCCCGATGACTGTTCATATTTCCTATTTATCTATTTACAATAATTCACCCAATCACAAGGATTAGGTGTCAACAAAATAAATTGCTCTTGGGTGTTCATTTTTAAAGTTTTTTGTCATAAAAATTTTCCATAATGTCATGCTTGAAATATTTTGAAAACTTGAGATTTTTTTGTAATCATAATCTTTGGTTTTAATTGCATGGTTGAAAAATTGTCAAGATTTTAATGTTTTTCTAAGTCATGATATTTTATCTTTAATGCTATGGTTGAAAACAATTACAATTTCAGGGTTTTTTAGAGTCAAGATATTTTATCTTTAACAACATGGATGGAAATTGTTGGAATTATCAAGATTTGAGATATGATATTTTATCTTTAACATCATGTCTGAGAATTGTTGGAATTTTACAGTTTTTCAAAGTCTGGATATTTTATCTTTAATTCCATTGCTAAAAAATGTCAAAATTGTAACCCGATTTTTTTTTTGTTATTCTAGAATCAACACTTATTTTTTTAAGGGTGTTTTTCTCATCCATTTTGCAAAAAAAATGGTTTTTACTTCCATTTAAAAAAAGTTGAAAATTTACCCTAAAAAAAAACAATCGTTCTGAAATACACAATTTTCATTTTTGGGTTGTTTTTTCATGTTTTTTGGGGGTTTTTGGGCTAGAGTACCCATTTTGAGGTAATAGTTCCCATTTGATTGGTAACTATGTTAAGAGTCCACAAAGTTGTAATCTTTGATGTGGGTAGCCTTGAAATCATATCATCCAACTTGTTTGTTCTGACCTTCTTATACTTGATCACCAAATGAAACCGCTGTAAAAACCCCATCCACTTGTAATGCCTGGTTTGTTGTAGCTTATTTTGGGCCTGCAGGTACTGTAACGGCTGGTGATCCTTGTGGATTATTGTCTCCTTTCCCATCAAATAGTGCTTCCATTTCTTCATAGCTTTCACCATGGAATAGAGATCCTTATTGTAGGTAGGGTAGTTAAGAACTGCCCCATGAAATACTTCAAAATGATAGCAAACAGGCCTTCCTACTTGCATCAAGACAAATCCCATAGCATACCCACTCGCATTTGTATCCACTTCAAAGGGTCGTTGTAATTTTGGTAATGATAGAACTAGTGCTTCACGAGTCTTTTTCTTTAACTCATTGAAAGTATTCTACTGCCATTTCCCCCACTGGAAACTCTTTCCACTTGCTGTTATGGCATGGAATGGTACTGCTACCCCTAAAAATGAGGCCATGAATTTCCTTAGGTATTGTGTTGCTCCAATGAAACTCCTAATCTCAGTAACATTAGTAGGCACCGACCATTTCATGATGGCATCCATCTTGGAAGGATCTATATTCAATTCTCCTCCACCAATCACATATCCTAAATACACCAGGGATTGCTGTGTAAACTCACACTTCTTGAGATTTTCTAGTCGCTGGTGCTTCTTGAATGTTTCCAGCACCTGCATTAAATGTGAAATATGCTCCTCCCAGGTAGCACTATATACTAGTATATCATCCAAATAGACAATAACAAATGAATCTATAAAAGCGTGCAGTACATCATTCATTAATCTCATAAATGTATCTGGTGCATTACATAGGCCAAATGGCATAATTAACCACTCATACAAACATTTCTTGGTTTTTAAGGTGGTATTCCACGTATCTTCTTCTTTGACTCGAACCTGGTGATATCCAGAATTCAAGTCCAGCTTGGTGAAATAGTTTGCTTGCTGCAACTAATCTAGCAGATCATCTATCCTGAGTAGGGGGTATCATTTCTTAAGCATGATTTTATTCAATGCCCTGTAATCTATACACATCCACCAAGTCTCATCCTTCTTCAACACAATGATGATGGATGACCCACATGGTGATGTACTTGGTCGAATGACACCCTGTTCCAACAGCTGCTACAATTATTTCCTCACCTCACTTGCTTCTATAACATACTGCCTGTATAGCCCAATATTTGGCAATGGGGAATTTGGCAATAGCTGATCTCGTGCTCCACTTCTCTCTTAGGGTGTAACCCTTTAGGCTCTCGAAACACATCCTTTTATGACTGTAACAACTCCTCCAATTGTTTTTTTTGTTTCTTAGTACACCCCTCTAGGGATACCTTGCCTCTTATTGACTCCTCTATAGATTGATTTTCTCTTAAAAACAATAAAACATACTTCTTGCTGGAACTGATCAATTTCTTGGCTTGGTTGGTACTTACCAGTGAAATTTTTGACTTGCCTTTGTGCATGTTGATGATGAATATTTTTCTATACTTGATGAGTTGGTACTAGTTAGCTCTCCTCATGAATATTGCATCATGCATGTACATGTATGGACTCCTAAACACGACTCCACATACATCAAGGGGAACCACATCTAGATCTACTTCATCAATAAAATCAACATTGATATCAAATCTAATTTTACACTATTTTTTTACCTTCATCTTTTCATCCTTATGTACCCATCCGAGTCGATATGGGTTTGGATGATCATGAACTTCTAGCCCCAACTTCTTGACCAGATCTACTACAATGAGATTTTCCTGTGCTCCTGAGTAAAACAAAGCATCAATCTTCATCTTTGTGACTTGTATCTTTACATGGAAGGGTTTGGTCATTTCTTTCTCTTCTTGTTTTTGAAGGCTACTCAAATCTACCTCCTTTTTCATTGATTTACATACGATCTTCTCATCCACATATGAGTTTCTTTCAACTTGGTTGCTCAAATTAGTGGCCATGAGATTCTTCTTCTTATTATCTTTCTTCTTATTCTTCAGGTTTAGCTATAGATGCAACTTCCAACACTTCTCCTTTGTATGGTCATCAATGTTGTAGTGGTTGTTAGGATATTTGCACTGATGTGTTGTGGCTTCTATCTTTTTATCTTTTCCCCCTTTTTTCTTCTTCTTCCCATCCTTATAAGTGTTTTGTTTCTCCTTTTGCTTCAATCCACTTTATTGCACTCTTTTCATGCCTATGTTCTCCAGGTGTTGTGCCTATACAGAAGCCTCGTCCACCGTTTTGGGCTTGAACAAGATCACTTTCTCACGCAAATGGCGGTGCTAACCCCCCAAATACTTGAGGAATACATCTGGGTTCTTTGGACAAATACCCAATATTATAGCCATCTTTCTGAATTCTGTGGTGTACTCCTGTATGCTTTGGCCCAATTTTGCCTGAAGTAATGCCACTAGATCCACTGGTCTTCCACATACCTAATGGGATAAAATTGTGACCTAACGAGGGTTTTTAAATCCTCCCACTTAGTGACTGGAGGTTCTCTCTCCAACCTCAAGGTTTTCGTGTGGCTCTCCCACCAAGTCAATGCATGGCCCTCTAATTTCAGCCACACGAATGAGATCTTTTGCCCTTCCTTGATCTAATGGACACTGAAATAAACTTCTAGTTTCTGCAACTTGTGGTTCAACTTCAGAGTGTCGATCTCACCGTAGTATGGCTTGATATCAAATTTTTCTTCCTCTTTAAACAGGGATTGGTTCACGTCACACGAACTGGGTTGGTCTTTTTTGGGTTCTTTCTTCAGCGAGTTATTAGTGTCGTCCTGATCTTCTGACCCCCCTTCTGATTTGTCCTCTGCATTTGAACCCACTTCTTATCCAAATATCCCATCTTATTTCTTAGGGTCACCATGAGGAGGTTGATATTGTGGTTTATATCCATGACTTGTTCTTCGAGCTGCGAAAACCTCACCTTTGCAGGATCATGAGGTTCATTTACAGATTCATCACCCATGATTATGGTTTTACATTTTTAGCCTCACTGATCTAGATCCCCACAATCTCCACAAAATACCCAAAGAAACCTGCTATGATACCAAATTATCCGTAAACTCTCATGGATATTCCACTGGATAGTTCATCACAACATATCTAATAATATTATATATAAAAATATGAGATTATACACTATTACAGTTTTATTTAATTTCTAGATTTGTAGATATTACTATAATTAGTGCATGCATGTAAAATTAAATTATATAGAAAAGTAGAAAATTATAAGCTCACACACACATAAGACACAAGATATGCTCTCTGGGAAACCCTTTAAGGAGAAAACCTAGCTGGAAGGTGAGGTCGCTTTTCTCTCTTTCTCTCTCTATAAATATGGCTGCATATACAAAGAAGTAATGTTTGTGGCCAGTAGACTACTATAGTGAACAGAGCCTCTGTGTGTGCTCTACCTCCTATTTATCTTGGCTATCTTTTCTCAACTATGGAACAAAATTCTCTCGAAAGAATGGAATGCCTCTTCCTCATAGTGACTCGGTTATAACACAGCCCGATAGCCTACTAGTGGTTAAGTTTGACTACATCGACTCTTAACTAGACTTACAAAATAGACTCTTATAGAGTCTTTTACATCAAAAAACACATGGCTATCCCCTTCCATGAATAATGGGGGCTGGCATGGAATCCTCCTGAACTATAGGTGTGAAAACAGGAAGGTCAACTTCAGAGTGGCATAACTTTGGCATACTAACTCTGATTGACATTATTCTTGCACCGTTGGAAATCTCTATGTGTGTAGAATATCATGAAAAAATACGACACTTAAGAGGCAAAATTTTAAGCCCAAAAAATGTCGTTTGATGCCTCAAAACGCTCCTGGAAGGTTTCAGACCTCATTTCGTCAAACTGGGTCCTCTGGTAAAAACCATCCTATGAGCTGATTCCCCCATTTTTTCCACTCCAAATGCATCAATATGGATGAAAAACAATACAATGATCCAATTCAGATCAACAATCCAAAGATTAACCAAGAAAGAATCCCATCACATCATGGCTATCTAGAAATGGTAAGACAAGGATAAAACCATTGTTGAAACCCAACAAAACCCATGCCAATGACAAAAAATGAACCAAATACACACATGCATAGGCCATGCATGCCAAAACCATCTAGGAAATGATACATGCAACCTCTTACCTGCAAGTATTCTTGTTGAAGTTGCTTGATCCAACCTTTCCTTGCTTGATCCTTGCTTTCCTTTGCTTTCGTTGTCCTTCCTTAGCTTGATTTCTTTCCTTCTCTTCTTGCTTCTCTTCTCCTCTCTAAGACTAATTCCTAAACTAAACTGACAAAAGGCTACAAAATGATGCTCTAATGTATTTTTATTATTGATGCCTCTAATTTCTTCATTTTCCTTATTTTTCCTTCAATTTCCTCTTCACACGCAACCTATGACATTTCACCTCCCTTTTCTCCTATTTTCATAAATAAAATACCAATAATGCCTTCTTTTCTTTTCAAAGCCTTTTCCATTGCCTTTTCCAATTTTCCATTAGCCATAATAAAAAACAAGTGATACCCACTAGGATATTTTTCCCAACATTCAACTTGGAATATGTGTCCCATGACCTTGGTCTTATTTTTCCTTTATTATCTGTATTACATGAAATTTTAACCCAGGGATATTACAATAGATGATGTTCCTATCTTGGTGATAGATGTCTGCAGATGAAATTCCTATCTTGGTCGTTGATGCCTACCTTTGTGGTAGATGATGTTCCTATCTTGATGACAAATGTATGCATTCGTGCAGATGATATTCTTGTATGTTGAAGATAATGGAGAATATCCTAAAATAGGTAGATTTGGTTCACGTAGCCTGAGGATAGGAATTAGTTTCTATTTCTTAGGATGTTGTTCTAACTTCCCTAAAACTATGTATTCTATTTAATGCATAATTATGATGAACAATGTAGAGCGTTCTGTAGAGCCATACTCTCCTAGTTCAAACTCTCTTTCGTAGAGCTGACTAGTGGGTTTTTTTTTTTAATACAAACATTGCCATTTTTATCATGGTATCAGAGCGTCAGGGCTGAGGAACCTGTACGCTGGCTAGTGGGTGGTTCTTTGAACTGAAATTATCGCAGGTTTTGAGTGGATAGTCGTGACGATCACTATTAAATCATCGCAGGTTTTGAGTGGATAGCCACGATGATCACTATTACACTTCTGGAATTTTTCATTTTTCCACCGTCGCACTTTTCAGGTGTACAGCCGCGACGGTCACGGAAAATTGATAAAAAATGCAGCGGTCTCTGAAATTGGGCGTATTTCAGTGACTAGTCTCGGATATTGGGCAAATATTAGCGACGGTTGCGACTAGTCTCGGATATCAGGTATTTTTTGTGACTAGTCTCGAATATTGGGCAAATATCAGCAATGATAGCGTAAATCAAAGAAATTGCAAAGGGAGCCAAGAACAAGGCTGTAGATATTAGAGAAGCTGAGTGGGGAAGCCAAGAACAAGGTTTTAGCTGACAATAGGAGGTTTTCTGGAGGCTGAGAAGGAAGCCACGGTGATCTGCGCGTGTTTTGTGAGATCGAATTATAATGATATGTCTCTGTCACAGATCTGGGGTAAATTTAACATTTGTTTACCTATCAATTTTTTTTCTAAATCGCCAAGATGAATAACAACATATTTGAAGCATGCATGAACGAGCATAACAAGCTCGATGGTTCCAATTATGCAAATTGGAAGTTTAAGAAGCAGACTCTGCTAGAAGCGCAGAGTGCTTGGACTATTGTTAATGGGGATGAGCTGAGGCCCGCGGCTAGATTAGCATCGGTCCCAGATTGGGAGAAATGAGAAAACAGAGCAAGGACAATGTTAAATATGTTAGTGAAAGATTGTATTATACCACACATCAGAGAAGGTAAGTCAGCTAACGAGATCTGGGGAATTCTGAAGGAACTATATGAGATCAGAAATTCAAATCGTCTTTTGTTCCTCAAGAGTAAGTTCATGTCCATGAAGATGGAGGAGACTGAAACGATTGCTTCATTTGTAGCAAGGATCAAGGATTTGAAAAACATATTGGTCATACAATGGACGATACAGATCTTGTGACCATTACAATGAATGGTGTCACTAATGATTATCAGATGTTCATCACTGGGATTAATGCCAGAGAAAAGATCCTGCATTTTGAAGAGCTAACAAGTATACTGATGCAGGAAGAAGAGAGGAGATCAACTTTGAAGCCCCAGAGTGTCGATCTTGCATTGGTGGCGAGGAAGAACTTCTACAAAGGGAAAGGAGGTCCACAATAGCAAAACGAAGCAAGTTCACATAAACAGCCAAATCTGACTCAAGGTATGCATCCGAATAAAAAATACTCTGAAACTAAATGTTTTTATTGCGGAAAATTGGGTCATATTGCCAGGGAATGTAGGAAAAAGAAGTATCATGAAGAACAACAGAAGTACAAGAGACATGCAATTCATCTCACGAACAGTGATAAGGTGCAAAATTTGAGGTTGTTCATGTCAGATCGTAATGAAAATGTTGATGCAGGAATCTGGTATGTAGATTCAAGAGCATCAACACACATGACAGGGAACAAGCACTGGCTGGAGGATTTTAAAGAGATCAATGAAGGTGCACAGATTTACCTAGGAGATGACAGAAGCCATCAAATCAAAGGATGTGGGAAAGTTTCTGTTATTCTACCTGATGGTAATATTAAACAAATTTATAATGTAATGTATGTGCCTAGCATAACAAAGAACTTGATTTCTGTATCAATGATTACAGATCAAGATTTGAAAGTTGAATTTTTAAAATCTAACTGTTACATTAAGGATCTGCTAGATGGAATGAAGACAATTGCTACAGGAATCCGAATAGGAGGACTGTACAAGTTGGATGTGAGACCTGCACCAGTTCGAGCATTGAATGCAACGAGTCTAACTACAGAAGGGCTTTAGCACCAGAGATTCGGCCACATCAATTACAATGATTTATTGTTACTATAGAGGAAAGAAATTGTAAGAGATATTCCTATGCTAAAGCAAGTACTTAATGATTGTGATGCTTGTACTTTAGGAAAAATGCATAGAGAAGAATTCCTTGTTAGAGTAGAAAAGAAATAGAAGGATATACTAGAGTTAGTGCACAAAGACCTTTGTGGTCCCATGCAAACAAAATCATTAGGAGGTGCAGTGTATTTCCTACTGTTTATTGATGACTGTACAAAGTTTTCTTGGGTGTATTTCTTAAGTAAGAAGAGTCATACATTCAAATACTTTAAGCAATTTAAAAATATGATTGAAAGACAAACAGGGAAACAAATAAAAATTCTTCGTTCTAATCAAGGGGGAGAATATAGGAAAGATAAGTTGATCAGTTATTGTAAAGATCATGGAATTATGCAGCAGTTTACAATACCCCATACTCCACATCAGAATGGAGTAATAGAAAGGAAGAACAGAACTCTGGTGAATGTGCAAGAAGTATGCTTAAAGGTAAGAATCTTTCAAATGGTTTTTGGGCTGAAGCAGTGAGTACTGCAGTTTATTTAAAAAATAGGAGTCCTATAAGAAGTCTTGAGTTTAAAACTCCTTTTGAAGCTTTGTATGGATATAAGCCTGCAGTAAAACACTTAATAATATTTGGATGTAAAGCATTTTCCCACATACGAAAGGAAGATAGAAAGAAATTAGACTCAAAAGCCTTCAGATGCACTTTTATAGGGTATTGTTCATCATATAAAGCATACAGATTATTTAATCCCTCTACTCACAAGATCTTTGTTAGTAGAGATGTTAAATTCCATGAGCAGGATGGTGAAGAAACTGATGAGCACTATGATGGATGGGACATTTCCTAATTTGAAGAAGAGGATGTAGAGAACAATCAGGATCAGCAACAAACAAAGGCAGAGGATGAACAGCATCAACTACAGCAGTAACTACAACAGCAACAGCAATAGCAACAACAGCAGCAGCAGGAAGAAATAAGGTTTGAAACCACTACCCCACCACTCAGGAGATCAGGTAGAAAAGCTCAAATGCCTGCAAGATATAGGGAAAATGCATTTATAACTAGTATGATGAATGTTGTTGAACCATCTAGTTATAAAGAAGCAAATGAAAGTAATGAATGGAAAATATCCATGGAACAAGAATATGATTCAATAATCATAAACAACACTTGGGAATTGGTAGGACTTCCTAGAGGAAAACAGGTCATAGGTTGCAAATGGTTATATAAACCGAAAATTAATGCAGATGGAACTACAAAAAAACTAAAAGCTAGGTTGGTTGTAAAGGAGTATACACAAAAAGAAGGGATAGACTATGAAGAAAACTTCACCCCTATAGCTAAATTGAACACCATCAGAATGTTAATTGCTTTAGCTACTAAGAAACATTGGATGATGCACCAACTAGATGTAAAGTCTGCATTTCTGAATGGAGAATTGAAAGAAGAGGTTTATTTAGAGCAACTGGAAGGGTTTGTCCAGAAGGGAAAAGAACATTTAGTCTATAGGTTGAAGAAAGCACTTTATGAATTAAAACAAGCTCCCAGGTCATGGTATGAGAAAATTGATTCATTTTTTCTGCAAGCTGGCTATAATAGAAGCAAGAATGACACTAATCTTTACACCATGAAAGATGAACAAGGGTGTGTAGTACTGATTTCATTATATGTAGATGATTTGATAATTACAGGTGATGCTATATATCTAATTGATGAAATCAAGTAGCAGATGTCACAGATGTTTGAGATGAAGCATCTCGGTGAACTCAGATATTGTTTAGGTCTCGAGATCTGGAGAGATTCAGGTCAAACATTTATGTCTCAAGCAAAGTATGTCAAAGGCCTGTTAGTGAAGTTTAGAATAGATCAGTGCAAGTCTGCATAGGTACCATTGCAGTAGAACATCAAATTGCAGTGTGAGGATGGCTTAAAAGCGGCTGATGCAACACTTTACAGACAGCTGGTTGGGAGTCTGATCTACCTAACCACCACTAGACCTGATTTGTCTTATGCAGTCAGTGTGTTAAGCCAATTTATGTCTAAGCCACTTGAAAGCCATTGGAATGTAGCAAATAATGTTTCGAGGTATCTACAAGGTACTATAGATTATGGAATTATTTACACTGACCCTTCTGATGTTAGACTAGCAGGATTTGTAGATTCAGATTGGGCAGGAAATGTAGATGATCACAGATCTATAACAAGTTATGCATTCAGTCTTGGATCCGGGGTGATCACTTGGAGTAACAAGAAGCAGAACACAGTATCCTTGTCCTCAGCAGAAGCAAAGTATCAAGCCATGTGTGCAACAACGTGCGAGGCAATTTGGTTGCAGAGACTTCTCCATGATGTTGGGGAAGAACAGACAGTCGCAACAAAAATCAGATGTGACAATCAAAGTTCAATCAAGCTAGCCAACAGTCCGGTGTTTCACAAAAACACGAAACATATTTATACTCAATTCCATTTTGTAAGGGAGAAAGTGCAATCTAAAGAAATTCATTTGGAATATTGTAATACATGTGATAATGTTGCGGACATTTTCACTAAGCCCCTTGGAAAAGTAAAATTTCAAATGTTTAGGGAGATGTTAGGCATATATGTGAACCCATTCTCCATTAAGGGGGAGTGTTGAAGATAATGGAGAATATCCTAGAATTGGTAGATTTGGTTCACGTAACCTCAGGATAGGAATTAGTTTCTATTTCTTAGGATGCTATTCTAACTTCCCTAAAACCATGTATTCTATTTAATGTGTAATGTTGATGAACAATGTAGAGCATTCTGCAGATCCAGACTCTCCTAGTTCAGACTCTCTTTCGTAGAGTTGACCAGTGGGTTTTATTTTTTAATACAAACATTATCATTTTTATCACTATCATTGTGTCATATGCTTGGAGATAATATACCTCTCTCAACGATAGATTCCTACCTTGGTGGTAGATGATATTTCTATCTTGGAAAAACATTTCTGCCCTGGTAGCAGATGATGTTCTTATCTTGTTGAGAAATTGCTACCGTAGTGGCGGATGATATTCTTGTCTTGGTGGTCGATGCCTATAGATGATATACCTATCTAGGCAACAATGGCTACCTAGGTGGCAAATTATATTCATATCTTGTTTATAGATGTATTCCTTGGTGGTAAATGATGTTCCTATCTTAATAATAGATGTCTGCCTTGGTGGTAGTTGATGTCCTTTTCTTGGTTACAAATGCCTATAGACGACACTCTTATCTTGGTGACAAATGATTCCTTAGTGCCAAATGATATTATGGAATGATGGAGTGCATGATTAAGTTAACTTTGAGAAAAAATTCATTAAAGTGGGGAAATATGTCATGCCCCAAATCATTTAAATTAATAAAAGTGCAAAAATTAAAGACATATAAGACATAGGGAAAGAAAACTTAAGATAAAATATAATTGTGATAAGTGAAGTCTTGGGATCAAATCCTTTATGATGGAATGACTCTATATAGTAAAGGGGGGAGTAAGAAGAGGGGCATCTTTTTTGGTGGGAGGAAATACTTAGTTATATTTGGAAATAATAGATTGAGGGTTGATGGTGGTCAGATGTTCAGTTGAGATTAAAGTTGGGAGGAGAGTTATTACCAATACCTTCATTACACATTTATTGAAGTGTATGGAAGAAGCTAAAAAAACCAATTCTATAGATAAAGATACACACCTTATCCTTCTTCTTTTATGGTATTACAAAAATATATCATCAACATATAACAAAAAGATAAGCAAATCATCTCCAACAAGTGTGTAATACAAGTTGGGATTATCCTCACTCATATTGAAACCCATACCTAGAAGATACCTCTCAATCATTGAGTATAATTCTCTTAGTTTGTGCTTGAGTTTGTATAATTACTTCTTCAATATACATACATGATAATTGTGCTCCCATGCAACTTAAAAGCCCACGACTACTTAATTTACACTTCCTCCTAAATTACCCCATTGAGGAAGATTGTCTTCAGATCCATATGATGTATCCCCCTCCCATATGTATAGAAATAAATACAATATCCATGATAGAATTAAACCAAGTGACTATATAAAATATCTCCCATAGTCCACTCCCTCCTTCTAAGAGAACCCTCTCATTATGAACCTAGCCTTATGCTTCTCAATATTTCCAACTGTAACATGCTTCATCTTGTATATTCTCCTAGAGTTAACCATTTATTTCTCCTCTGCCCTTAACACAATATTCCAAGCATCATTCTTCATTATGAAAGAATACTCTTCCACTATGGCATCCATCCATACTTGTTATCTTACTACCTCCTCATAACTAATAAGCTCAAAATCAATCATTAGAGAAATTTTGAGCTCTAAAATGGGCCTCCTAAGTAATATTATAAAATAATAATGAAAACAATAAAATAAGATTAGATTACATCATCAAATTTTAGAAGGAAAAAAAGAAAAAAATATTTTTCAAATCATATTTTAAACTTATCTCTCTACGATTTTACTCAAATTTCAAGCAGGGGGACTTGTTGGATGCAAAATTTAATTCCTCATCCAAGGAGTACCCATGTTGCATACTTTCAATGGACCCTGCTACATGAAAAATAAGAAATTCATGAAAAAACGTGATTGCAATCACATTTTTCATATATTTCTCAAAGTTTCGTGTAGCAGGATCCATCAAATATATGCAACATGAGTACTCTTTGGATGAGGAATTGAATTATGCATCTGAGTGCTCCCACTCTAAATTTGAGTAAAATTGTAGGGAGATAAGTTGAAAATACGAGCTGAAAAAGTGGTTTTTTTTTTAATGCTTTTACTTTTTTACTCCAAAAATGGTGAATCATCCCCCATGTTTGAAATCATCATCTTGAACCCTATTGGTTATTGTAAAGTTGATTTTGGTTTCACATTTTTGTTTTGAGGCCCATTTTTTACCTCAAAATTTCTCTAATGTATGTCATTTATGAGAACCATATAATTGGGAAGTTTTCTTAGTGGTTTTGATATCCCTTAAAGTACTCCTATGAGCCTCGAAAATATTGTTAGAAAAATATTAAATGTAACAGAGAAATGCAAGACATATAATATGCGGAAAAACACAAACACATAAAACTAAAGAGGCACAGATATATGTGGTTCACCCAGTTTGGGCTACGTCCACCTCAAACAACCAGTCCTTCCTTTCTATTATTAAGCAAAATGAAGAGACACAACCTACAGCAGATCCGCTGTAATATCCTCTGTTTTCTCTCACAGTCTCACCTCTCTGTTTCTTGCTCTGACTGTAGAAATTTTGAATAATAAACACTTATTCAATAGAGATTATCCTGATTATACACTATTGCGGAATACATGCACAATACATAACCTCCTCTGAGTTGATCATCAATTTAGCAACATCAAAAACAATTAAACATCAATAGCATGCACACATTAACACAGTATGTAACCCAGGGAAAGCATACAGCTGAAAACCCCACACCATCTATATATTATAATGATTGAGAACATGTAACAATACATAGTACAATACTCCTCTCAAGTACTCAGTACTATCTCCACCTCTTACACACAAAACTAGCTCAGATCTGATCAAGTCACAAGTTCAAATCTTCTTCGCTGCTTTTTTTTGCCTCCACTGCACAATGCTACAAGAGAATCACGTGAGCACAAGCTACAATTGCCTTGATATTGGCCCACACTATGCAATCCTCATTGGCATTACTCAATCCATTGCATGTGCAAAATCTCATGCACAATTGATAGTCACAACTCACCCTTTCACTTACCTCTAACACCTGTCTCTGTGAAATTTTCCCTACACTGAGTTAATTGATGTATTATTTAGTTTCTTTATGAGTTAATAATTAGTGAATTAATTAAAAATCAATTCACACAACTCATCACTAGTGTATTCTTTAGTTAGACTAAATACAACTAGTTCAACTAAGTCAAACTAAACACAACTCCATCAACTCCACATCCAACTCCATAGAACTCACATGCATGAGTTCTAACTAAAGTCCTCCATGCAATAGCTCAACTAACACATAAGAAACCACATGACTCCTTTTGTCAGCTGCATGTGCCACATCTGTAGCTCAAACTAAAGTGCTTCAAAAGAATAAGATAATGTTTAGAGTCCAAATTATTACTAAGGGCTAATAATATTTGACTGTTTCTATTTTTAGCCTGGCAGTCTAAAAATAGACTCTGATCACTCCGTTGTGAACCAAAAATAGAAGTCCATCTATTTTTCTCAACATGACCAATCATCCATAAACAGCATCCTACAACTCATAGACCATGATCCATATGTCTAAAAATAGACATAGTCTAAAAATAGACTTTGCGCCAAAAATTACCTTGCGGGACCATTTAGTGAAGGCGACTCATTTCCACTAAGCTCCATCATCTTGTTTCATTTTCAACACTGATAATACACATATATGCCACAGCCTCAATACAATACCCTCATACAAATATAAGTATTGCCTTCTAGGGAAAAAAACCATAAACTAACATAAATTCTACCGTCAGATCATCCGCCTAATGAACGGCCCAGATTGACTAGAAATTACTATACTTTTACAAGGCAATTTTACATCTGTTTTTAGCTTCGGGGGCACTACCCCCGAAACCCCTGCTGGAGGACTGCTAGCCCCCAGACCCCCCAGTCAAGGGGGATGTCCCCCCCTGAACCCCCGCGAGGGGGACAAGTCCCCCTCGCACCCCCCCCCCCCCCGCATGGAGGGGTGTACAATCTTCCTGGGGTATACATCCGGCTGAAACAAAGGCCCCTAAATTAGGATGATCATCATGCTCCACCCTCAACAATCTCCCACTTGGAGAATGATTGTAGCAACTTCACCACTACTTCATTTGTTGGACAATGACTCCTCTTTGGACCTGGTTGTTTCTCATATTCATTTTCATCCTTGAAGACCAATTGAAACTGAGCATATTCTTAGTTTCTCCTTGTTTACAACTTTTGTTAACATATCTGCGGGATTCTAGCTAGTGTGTATCTTTTCCAGCTTCAACTCTCCATCTTCCAACACTGATCGTATGAAATGGTACTTGAGTTGTATGTGTTTAGTCCTGGAATGAAATTCTGAGTTCTTTGCAAGATGAATGGCACTTTGGCTATCACTGTATAACCTGCCTATATCATGCTTCTTACCCAATTCATCCATAAACCTTTGTAACCAAATCATTTCTTTACTAGCCTTTGTAGCAACAACATACTCTGCTTCTGTTGTTGAAAGTGCAACAACACTTTGGATTTTTGAAACCCAACTGACAGCTATTCCGCCTACATTAAATACATATCCTGTAGTGGTCCTCCTATCATCTCTATCACCTGCCATATCTGCATCAACATATCCTTGTAGAGAAATGTTTGAACCACCAAAGCATAATGCTTGATTTGTGGTACCTCTCAAATATCTGAGAATCTATTTCACTGTCGTCCAATGTTCTTTTCCTGGATTTTTCATGTACCTGCTTACAACTCCCACTACATGTGCAATATCAGGCCTTGTGCAGACCATTGCATACATTAAGCTTCCAACTGCTGATGCAGATGGAACTTTAGACATATAATCCATGTATTCTTATGTCTTTGGGCACATCTCCTTAGTAAGTTTGAAATGGCTAGCAAAAGGTGTACTAACTGCATATTAAATCTTTTCAACACCTTTTGTATGTACTCATTCTGAGACAATGTTAATTTGCGATTTTTCCTATCTCTAGTTATTCTCATACCAGGGATTTGTTTTGCAGCTCCCAAATCCTTCATTGTAAATGAATTTGTGTTAGGTCCCTACAATACTAGTGATTACCCCATTACTATTGTAGTTTTATCCCTTATTAATATTGTTGTGCCCCTATTGTCTTCATATTTTTATTACTGTGCCCCATAGAATCCCTCTATTGTTATTTTTGTGCCTTTATATCATTATTGTTAGGTCGGCTTGGTTATATTGTGACCCCTTAGACTCCTATATATAGAAAGGAGGTTTTTTCATTTGAATCATCCAAGAATCGTTCATTTCTGTAATGTAAAAGAGGTTGCCCCCTTGAAGAGGTTGAATTCTAAGGCGTTTATCTATCTTTTCTATCTTTTTTTGAGCTCGTTTCATAACATTTGGTATCATAGCTTTGAATTCTAGGGTTTCGCTACTCTAAACAGGTCATCGTGGCATTTGCGCTATAACTTTTTCTCTAAAATGTTTCAGATGCTAAAAAAAAACCCAGTTGGGCTGAAACCGTTTTGAATCGTAGGTCTGAATTTCAGAGTTTTTCATGCTATATTTGCGGATATATGATCTGTGAAAGTTGGCATTTTTGCAGACTCCCGAATTACATTCCAAACAGGTGACCTGGGGAAACTAGTCATAACTTTTGTTTTGATCATCAGATTGAAATTTCATAAGCAGTACAGAAAGAGGACGGACTATAGTTTCCTGTTTATATCTTTCAGATCCTAAGGTCAAAACAATGACACGTGGCACTTCATACAAATTTGCTCTTCTAAAAAGGTATATAATCAGGTCATCTTGGGAGATTGTGCATAACTCTTTCTTGGAGAATCTAAATTCGATCAGACTGGTGGCATTGGAAAGAGGACGCAGAGGGCTACCACAGGTTGTAATTTCAAAACTGGAAGATCCAAAATTACAGAGATACATCAGATGCAATATCGAGCTCCTACAAAGTGAAAAAATGTGTATAGATTTTTTTAAATTTTTGCTTAAGCTTGGTTTGAAAAATTATTTTGAAGGAATTCAAAGGGCATAGTAAAGCATTATTATCGATAACTGATGCCCTGAGGAAAGAAAATGAAAACACTTAGTAAGCAACCTGAAAGTTCTAGCATGACTCATGAAGAAGAGGAAGAAATGCAACATGATATATCAAAATTACGAGACCAAGTGCAACAAATGTCACTCGCACAAAAAGTAACAGAATCTAAGATGGATGGTTTAAAGAAAGATGTAGAAGCTAAGATATATGGCATGGAAGCTAAGATGGAAAATTTGAAGATAGATTTGAAGACAGATTTGAAGATAGGCATGGAAGATTTGAAGACATGCATGGAAGATTTGAAGACAGATTTGACAAAGTTTCTACAAGAAATACTTACTAACATTGAAAGGGTAGTAAAAGAAACTCGTGATGAGAAAAAAATAAATGTTAATCATGATTTCATAGACTCTAACGTTGGATCTAAGAACCACCATATTCTAAAAATCGATATGAGGAAGTCTGATGGCAAGGATCCCACAACATGGATACTACAGATGGAGCAATTTTTTGATCTCAATAATGTGCAAAACACACAAAAGGTACGTATTGCCACTATATATTTGGAACCAAATCAGTTTGTATGGTATCAATGGCTTTGCTCTCATAAACAAATTGTCACTTGGGCAATTTTTACAGAGGAAATGATAGCACATTATGAGGATACAAAAAGAAACACTTTTTTTAGCCAATTGATAAGTCTCAAACAAAAGGGTTCAATGATGGATCACATTGAGGACTTCCAAAAATTGAAAATAAGGGTAAAATATATTCGAGAGGAGCATAGGATTGATGTGTTCATAGAGACTTTAAAGGATAATATCCAACATGAGGTTCGCCTTTGGGAACCTAATTCATTGGAAAAGGCATTCGGGTTAGCAAGAAAAATGAAAAGAAAAATTATGGCAACCAGGAAGCCTACCACTCACAACTATAAAGATGGAAGTGTTGCAGCACTTAGCCTTCCACAACCTATAATGTTGACACCACAACAATTGGAAGAAAAAGGAGAAAAAGGGCTTTGTTACAGTTGTGATAACAAATACACTAAAGGTCATAAGTGTGCTGAGAAGAAATTATTCTACATAGATTGTGAAGAGGAGGAAGAAAAGGAACAAGAAATGTCAAAAGAAGAGGATATACTCCAGGAACAAACCCTAGATAAAGAAGTAATGAATCCAACCATATCTTGTAATGCATTGGATGGAATTACCACTCAAACTATCAAGATAGAACGAAACATCAAGAAGAAAAAGGTAATA
This sequence comes from Pinus tabuliformis, assembly GCA_031772625.1. Lineage (NCBI taxonomy): Eukaryota > Viridiplantae > Streptophyta > Pinopsida > Pinales > Pinaceae > Pinus > Pinus tabuliformis. The sequence continues at coordinate 590,488,962 of CM062810.1, forward strand.
GTGTTGATTGATTCAGGAAGTACCCACAATTTTATTCATTGTAAGATAGCAAAAGAATTGAATTGCTTCCTATATCTAGCACCAGAGTGTCAAGTGATGGTTGCAAGTGGAGGAATGATAAATTGCTCTGGAAAGTGCCATAATATCAAGCTATCCATGGGAGAATATGTATTGAATGGCCCAATGCTTTACATTCCAATGGGAGGTGTTGACGTTGTACTAGGAGTCCAATGGCTACAATCCTTGGGTACAATAGCTTTTAATTTTCAAGAACTTTTCATGAAATTTTCTGCGGAAGGCAAGGAAGTTGAATTAAGGCATATTGCAAGGAAACTGGGAAAGATAATTAGCTCTAACGGTATGACAAAGCTTCTAAAAAAGGAACAATGAGGTGTAATTGCACAATTATGTTCGCTAGATGTTTCCACATTGAAATGATCTATTTCTCCAAATCTCCAAAAAGTCTTGGACAATCATTCCAAGGTATTTGAGACTCCCAAAGATCTCCCACCTATTCGTGATCATGATCATGCTATTCATTTGATTCCAGGAAGTGTTCCTCCAAACATCAGGCTGTACAGATATCCCTATGCCCAAAAGAATGAAATTGAACATATGGTTGCAGAAATGCTAGAGGCTGGTATAATTCAACCTAGTCAAAGTTCTTTCTCTACTCCAGTAGTATTGGTGCACAAGAAGGATGGATCATGGTGCATGTGTTTGGATTATAGGGAGCTCAACAAGCTCACTATTAAAGATAAGTTTCCCATTCCTGGCATTGATGAATTACTGGATGAATTGCATGGATCAATTTACTTCACCAAGTTGGATCTTCATTCAGGATATCATCAAATCAGAATGAAAACTGAAGACATTCTGAAAACAACATTTAGAACTCATGAGGGTCATTATGAATTTTTGGTCATGCCTTTTGGCCTTACCAATGCACCTTCTACATTTCAAGGTTTGATGAATTCTATTTTCAAACCCTTCCTTAGAAAATTTGTGTTCGTATTTTTTGATGATATACTAATCTACAACAAGTCTTGGAAGGATCATGTTGAACATGTTGACAGGGTGCTACAACTATTGGAGGAGAAACAATTATATGCAAAAAGATCCAAATGTTTCTTTGGAGTACAAGAGGTGGAATATCTGGGTCATATTGCATCTCATGGTGGAGTTAAGGTAGACCCTAGCAAAATTAAAGCCATTAAGGAATGGAAAATCCCCACATCCATAAAGTATTTGCGAGTATTTCTCAGGTTGACAGGGTATTATCGCAAGTTTGTTAAGAATCATGGAAGAATAGCAGCACCTCCAACAACATTATTGAAGAAAGATGCATTTTCATGGACTCCAGAAGCAACAAAGGCCTTCGAACATCTTAAAGAGGCAATGTGCCAAGCACTGGTCTTAGCTACACTGGACTTCACAAAAACCTTTATTGTGGAATGTGATGCTTCAGGAAATGGAATTGGTGCTATTTTAATGCAAGATGAAAGACCCATTTCTTTTCAAAGTCATCCAATCAAGGGAAAGTCTTTACACAAAGCTATTTATGAGAAGGAAATGTTGGCAATACTACATGCACTTAAGAAATGGCGACCCTACCTAATGGGAAGACACTTCAAGGTAAAAATGGATCATGATAGCCTTAAATACTTTTTAGAACAAAGATTATCCTCTGAAGAGCAACAAAAGTGGGTCGCAAAGATGTTGGGTTATGACTTTGAAATCATCTACAAAAAAGGGAAGAAAAATGTGGTGGCAGATGCACTCTCAAGAAAGGATAAGGATGTTGAAGCATTGTTGTGTGCCATTTCTATTATCCAACCAGATTGGATAAACAAAGCAAGGGAGGAATGGAAGAATGATGAAGAAGTGTGGGCACTTATTCAAAAGTTACAACAAGATTCCAGTACATCTAATACATTTAGCTGGAAAAATGATTAATTATGGTACAAAGATCGCTTATACCTCTGTAAGAATTCCCAACTCAAACAAAAGATTCTTATGTAATTGCACACTTCTCCCTTAGGAGGGCACTCAGGATTTTTAAAAACTTACCACAGGGTTAAGAAAGAATTTTTTTGGGATGGCCTTAAATCGGATATTCAAAAGTTTGTGGTGGAATGTTCGGTTTGCAAACAAAATAAAGTTGAAACAATTAAGACCCTGGGTCTATTACAGCCTTTATCCATTCCAAGCCAACATTGGGGGGAGGTTTCAATGGATTTTATCATAGGTTTACCCAAGTCTAGGGGAAAGAGTGTCATAATGGTGGTAGTTGACAGACTTACCAAGTATGCACACTTTTGTGAATTATCACATCCATTTAAAGCCAATACAGTTTCTACTGCATTTATGGAAACAATTCAAAAGCTACATGGAAACCCAAAGATTATTGTAAGTGACAGAGATCCCATTTTCACTGGAAATTTTTGGACAGAATTATTTTCTTGTCTTGGTACTCAGTTAGCTCATAGCTCATCTTATCATCCTCAATCTAATGGTCAAACTGAGATAGTAAATAAATGTTTGGAAGGATATCTTCGTTGCTTTGTATCTGATAAAAAGACACAACGGGTCAAATGGTTGCCTCTGGCTGAATGGTGGTATAACACTTTCTTCCATATAGCAACAAAAATGACCCTATTTATGGCACTTTATGGATATCAGCCACCATCCATCATATCATATTTAAGAGAAAATTCTAAGGTTCAAGCAGTGGAGCATCACATCGAGCATCAACAACAAGTCCTCCAACTCTTAAAGGATAACCTTGTGTTGGCGTAGAATAGAATGAAACAACAGGCAAATAAACATCGCAGCGAAAGAAGTTTTGATGTAGGTGACTAGGTATTCCTACAGCTACAACCATATAAACAAATGTCCCTCAAGCAATCTAAGAAGGATAAAAAATTGTCACCAAAGTGTTATGGTCCGTGCAAGGTGTTGCAAAATATTGGTACTATGGCATACAAATTGGAGCTTCCTACGGCTTCTTGAGTGCACCCAATTTTCCATGTTTCATGTTCAAAGAAGGTTATAGGCGACAAGCTCCCAGTTCAAACAATATTGCCAGAACTTAACGAGGAATGAAAAATTATATTGGAACCAGAAGCAGTCACAGAAACAAGAACTCAACAGCTACGAAATCAATCAATTTCGAAGTATCTCATCAAGTGAAAGAACTTATCCGCTGAAGATTCCACATGGGAGGATGAGAATTTTATACAGAAGCATCCATAACTACTCAAGCGTTGAGGACAACACTTTTTTGAAGGAGAGGGGCATGTTAAGTCCCTATAATACTAGTGATTACCCCATTACTATTGTAGTTGTATCCCTTATTAATATTGTTGTGCCCCTATTGTCCCCATACTGTTATTACTGTGCCCCATAGAATCCCTCTATTGTTATTTTTCTACCTTTATATTATCATTGTTAGGTCGGCTTGGTTATATTGTGACCCCTTAGACTCCTATATACAGAAAGGAGGTTTTGTCATTTGAATCATCCAAGAATCGTTCATTTGTGTAATGTAAAGGAGGTTGCCCCCTCGAAGAGGCTGAATTCTAAGGCGTTTATCTATCTTTTCTATCTTTTTGTGAGCTGGTTTCATAACAATTTGCCAATTTTCTTTTGAGCACATTTATTTCCTGCATGTTAAACCCTGCAACAAGCATGTCATCTACATACAATAACAATATAATATAGTTGCCATCATTTTTCTTTTTCAGATAAACACAATGATCAGAGTGACATCTAGTATAACCTTGTTTAGACATAAACTTGTCAAATTTTAGATACCACTGTCTTGGAGCCTATTTTAAACCATACAATCTCTTCTTCAACCTGCACACTAGTTTCTCCTTCCCTTTTACCTCATATCCTTGTGGCTGCTGCATATATATCTCTTCCTCCAAATCCCCATGGAGAAAGGCTATCTTTACATCTAACTGCTCAAGATGCAAATCTTCAACTGCTACTAGACTTAAAATAGTTCTGATTGAAGTCATTTTAACAACAGGAGAAAATATTTCATCAAAATCAATACCTTTCTTATGTGCAAACCCCTTCACCACAAGTCTAGCTTTGTACCTCTGTTTTCCTCCATATTCTTCCTTCAGCCTGTAAACCCATTTATTCTGCAATGTAGTTTTACCTACAGGAAACTTGACTAAGTCCCAAGTCTAGTTATGCATTAAGGAGTCCATCTCTTCTTCCATGGCTAGCTCCCACTTCTTCCTACTTTCAACCTGCATTGCTTCTTCATAACATTCGGGTTCACTAGAATCAGTCAACAATAAATAATATAATGAAGGAGAGTATTGTTCAAGGGGTATACTTATCCTGGTAGATCTTCTATCACCACTTTCAGGTGTTTGGGGTGCCTTTTGATGTTGTGGTGGTTGTTGTTGTTGTGGTTGTTGATTATTATTATTTTCAGGCACCTTTACTTTTTCAGTGATCCCATCAAGAACTGTGTATTCCTTGTTTTCTTTTTTCTATTTCTTTTGCTGCAATTGATTCTTATACACCTTTTCATTGAATATTACATCTCTACTCCTAATGATTTTTTGATTTTCATAATAATATAAGCGATAACCAAAATCATTAACACCATACCCAATAGAGGTACATTTCTTTGATTTTTCCTCAAGCTTTGTTCTATTTTCTTTATTAATATGGACAAAGGCCTCACAACCAAAAGGCTTTAAAAAGGAGTAGTTTACCTTTTTACTTGTCCAAGGAACTTGAAGGCCCTCTGTTTATTAGATAAACAACAGTATCTACAAGTCCCCCCCGCACCCCCCCACATGGAAGGGTGTACAATCTTCCTGGGGTATACATCTGGCTGAAACAAAGACCTCTAAATTAGGATGATAATCATGCTCCACACCCAACAAATATGATGATAATATATTAGTGTTTTATAGAGCCATCTTGACCTCCTCCAAACAAAACTAGAAGGAGCCTCTAACTCCTCCTCTTAATTTAAAGAATGAGTCCCTACTTCTGGTGTTGCTAGTCTCTCCTCAATTTTTGGAGCCTCTATTAATTTATGAAACTAGGGTAAAATTCCACATTGGCCAATTCAGATGATGGAGATAATAATTTCTTTGGATTACTCTTTTCTATAGGACCAAAATTGACTTAAATATCACCTCATTTGGACCAGCAAAAGTTGGTTTTTGAATTTATGAACCCTCACATGTACATTGGGACAAGTCGGCCTCAAAATCAAGTGGACCCTTATGAAAGCCTATAAATACAAGAGACCTCAATCCCATTTTCACATCATGATCAATTATTCTCTTCTCTTCTTATATATGTTTGGTTCACACAGGCATGACAGAAGAAGTTCACTCAAAGGTATGAAATTTAAGGTCTGAAGTTTGCATGTGTCTAGGGTTTCTGTTTTTTCTGGTTACACGCTCAGCATAGGATATATTCAACTACAGTCACTTTCTCGTAGTGATTCGAAGAGTGACTAGGAAGCCACAATCATTTGCGTAATCGACTAAAGGAAGTGACTGGGCTCAGAGATAGTTTTGGGCAGATTAGATCACAGTCACTAGCTTTCCACGCTTCAAGGAGCATCTAGACAGTCATAATCACTCGCATACAATGCCTCAGAGAAAGACTAGGTCTTGAGCTAGGGTTTGACATTCATGGTGCCACAGTCGTTCACTTACAGCTTCTCGAGGAGTGACATGGAAGACACAGTCTCTCACATAATATCTTCGTGAGTGAGACTAGGGTTCTGAGCTAGGGTTTGATAGTTGATTGCAGTTGATTAGAGTTGACCAAAGATGTCTGAAGGTTGGAATCTTTCTCTCTAATGTACAGTAATTATGGAAGCCTACTTCTGATTTGTATTGGGTAAATCTTTGTTGGATGATTATGTATTGGGCTCATTTTGATCTTTGTTGAAACATTTTATGAAAATATAAGAAGAATAAGATTTGAAAGGGTTTTACCCCATAGTGGGGTTTTTCCCTAGTATCTAACCAATATGGTGTCTCTTGTGGTTGTGATATTGTATCCTTTTTCATTGCATATATTGTTTTGTCTTCAATTATTGTTTATGATTGGAAATATTGTTAGTAATTGGATGAATTTCTAAATGAATAATTGGTTTGGGTTAAAGTAATGGAAAGAGCATAGAACAATATGAAAAATTAACATGGTTTTAGAGCTAAGGTGAAGTACAATCCCAAAAGAAGACATGCATTGAAGAAATCATCTTTGGAAAGTTGAAAGAGGCAATCTAGTCAAAGACAAGATGACTTCCTTCTTCAAGAGTAATGAGAAGTTGGTTGACTCATCCAATTTTTCTACATGGAATTTAGGTTGGATATCATAGCTAATAACAATGATGTTTTGGAATATATTCAAGGAAGAGTACCTGAACCTTTAGAGAATGCTTTTGTCACTACCAAAAACAAGCACAAGAATATGAGTTAAAATCAAAGAAAATTATAATGGTTTGCAAGATAATTTACTTGCATATGCTGGAAACTTGAGAAGGTCTAAAGACATGTATGATAATATAGTCGGCATGTATGAAATCAACAATTCGAATGAAATCATCTCCTTGGTTTTTGGATCTTCTGATGTGAGGAAGCCTTGCCAAAGGATGGATCACCCAGGGAAGGGAATGTTGGGGTACTTGGAAGGTGAGTGACTGCATGGAAGGGGTGATCGGATTTCTCGAGGGACTGTGTAGCAAAGAAGGGAAGGTTAGGGAAGGATTTGTTTAGTCATTGGAATTTCTAGATGGAATCGGATGCACATTGGGAGTGTACGATGGAACAATGAGTCTGTAATTGTTCACTAGGAGAACAAGTAGTGCATGGATCATAATGTTGGATATTGGATGCAGCGCTGACTTTGACAGTGGATTCTAAACTTCCTAGGAAGGAGGTGAATCCTGGTATTACTTTTGAGGGTGGAGGTGGGAGCCTTTGGATTCCCTTGTTGCGGATGTAGGCATCATATCATTTTACTTGTTGGTTAATGCAAATGTACATATGCATATATGTGTACATTATTATAAATATTGTATCGAGATGTGTTTATAAAGCTCCATAGACAATATGGTTATTTATTGGTTGAAGCAAATGTCCATAAGTATATGTGGTTGTTATTATAAATATTGTAATGAGTTGTGTTATAAGGCTCTAGTAAATGGTATGTTTGTCATGTTTTTAGCTGGTACGATGTAAATATTGCAACAAGCTAAGTTATAAAGCTCCATCAATAGTATGTTTTGGTTTTCAACCCCCTTGCTTGTTGTAGGTGTCATTAAACACCAAGGATGGTGTTCCCCTTAAGGGGAGGGGCTTGTAACAGCCCTTGGTTGAATTTCCGTGTAAAAAATATAAGACCAAGGTCATGGAACACGTATTCCAAGCTAAATGTTGGCAAAAACATCCTAGTAGGTCTTGATTTGGTTTATTATGGCTAGGGTAAATTGGAAAAGTCAATGGCAAAGGCTTTGAAAATGAAAAGAGGCATTTATTAATATTTTATTTATGAAAATAAAGGAAAATAGGAGAAAAGGAAGGTCAAAGGTAACAGGTTACACATGAGGAGGAAAATGAAGGAAGATAATGGAAATTGACGAAAACAAAGGCCTCAATGATTAAAAGGCTTCTGAGGATCATTTCATGGATTTTTTCAATTGAAATTTTTGTCAATTTGGTTTTGGAACTCTCTCTCTCATGCACACTTAGAGAATTCTTGGAGCACTATAGTATTGGAGAAAGGAAGGAAAAGAAAGTAAAGAGAAGCAAAGATCAAGTAAGGAAGAGTTGGATCAAGAGGCTACAGTGGGATTACTTGTAGGTATCATGTTGCATGTACAATTTCCTTGCTAGTTTTGGCATGCATGGTACATGCATGTGTAGATTTAGTTCTCTTGTTCTTATTGGCATGGGTTTTTCTAGGTGTGACAGTGGTTTCATCCTTGCCTTGCCATTTATGGATAGACATGGTGTGATGGGATTCCTTACTTGGTTGCACTGGATTGTTGGATTGTTTCGAAACTAAGTGGGGTGGTCTTAGGAAAATTCCAAAAGGCCTAGGAATCCCTTGACCGGTAAATGGTGGGATATACGGTAAAGCCTAGAGGGTGGAGACAAACAAATTCATCATGGTTTAGGTGGAGAGACCTGAAGGCATCCATGCTTGTATAGGGCTAGTGATCCCTAGACCGGTGTATGTAAACCTTGATAGTGTATATTTATTGTTTAGCCTAGGAATACCTTGACTAGTAATTGCGAGATACACAGACAATCCTAGTGGTATAGATGAGGGTTTCAAGCCTAGGAATCCCATAGCCGATAATGATGGGATACACTGTAAAGCCTTAGAAGCCTTTGTTGGTTTTGTTGTGAGTCCCACATTCATGCTTGGAATATGGTAGGGGGGTGACTAGCTAAAAGAAAGATTTGGTTCAGCCCAATCTATGGTTGGGTGGTACGTGGAAGTCCCTGACTTGGCTTGTTTTTGCATATGTTAATATGAGCTATTTTTCTCTTGAGTTTTATGAGAAAATGTACTTGGTTATTATGTAATTTTAATGATTGTTCTATCATTGTTAATATGTTGGTTATATGTTGGTTATAAACATATTTTTATGACATATCTCAGTGATGGATCTCATCAAGTTTTGATTAGTAACTGAATTAATAATGAATATATGACATAACAAATGATAATGCAACTATTATGAGAGAGCATAAGTCCTTCATGACAATTATCAGATAAGTATAAAACCTCTATGTTCAAACGTGTATTTATGACATGTACATTACATGTTCATGATGTGTTTGACGGAATGTCTGTCATGGCCATGCCTTATTAGGTCAAGTTCTTGTTTAAGTTTTGTATGGAAGGCCTTGTCCCTGTGTCATTTATCATTTCTGAGAGTTTAATTAAGTTCTAGGTAGAGGTCTGTATCCTAGCCATGAAAAAGTGGCTTAGATCTCATGGTTGCTGGCACAAAACTAGCTTAAAAAGACTACAATCACTCCCTTGCAGGTTTGTGTCTATGACTGGAGTCCTACAGTCTCTCCCTTGCATGCTTGTGCATGTGAATAGGGGTTTAGATGAGTGATAAAGAAGATTAACTTAGGGTTTGGACACCTGGAAGGGTGGTTTAGCTCTTGGGGGTCTTCTAGCTCGTGAGGGAAGTCAGTATTTTGGTCCTGAAAATGAACCACATTAGTTGGTTTGCCTTTGTCCTGAATATGAGCCACATTAGTTGGTTCAAAACGTTGACCAAATCCTAATGATGTGATTAATCTGAAAGACATTATTTCAACGTTTTGGTTTATCGATTCCACTTTCTTAAGGTGATCAAGAAGGTTGAATCATATCATAGTAACTCTTCATCACATGTTTACCCCAGTAGACCAGTGAGATTGGATAAATGTGGGAGGAGGGTGTTACAAAAGGCAGATATGAAGGCAAGCAACAAGTGGCATCCACGTGCCTTCAATGCCCTCAGCTCAACAACTAAGACAACACCCTCGAATTGTTTGTATCTCTCGCCCTGCATCCATCACTACTTCATCTCATGCTCCATTCATTTAGCCTGCCTCCCATTCGGCACTAATGAATTCATTAGCTACATGACCCTCCCCTATCTCATTCCATACCCTGCACTCTACCTATTTGATTTTCTCATTCTCCCTTCCCTCCTGACATTATTCTCAATCACCTTGGCTTCACTCTCTATATCCCTCATCTTGAAGAAATGATTTGAGAGCATGGAAGAGCCCAACATGGTGGTTTTGACTGTGGTTAATGTCATCCTCCTTGAAATCAATGGATTGACGAGAATGCAGAGCTCTTTGACCCGAAAATTTTGGCTCATATCAGTTGTAGAGTCACTTTGTTGGAAGCCGAGGAGAGGAGACACATATGTGATGGGCACTAGGTCATCCACATTGTTGGCTCGTCATCTATGGAAATAGAAGCAAGCTAGAGAAGGGGTGAACCAGAAGATGGTAGAAATCAATACTCAAAGTTAGCAACATTCATCATTCCTTGTGCCATCTATCTAGATGCTTTGGCATTTCCTTTCCACCTGTCCCACTTTCACCATCTTCCTCCAATTCTCGGGATGACACAGACACCCATTTCTTCTCTCCTCCATTTCATTCCCCTTCCCTCATGGTAGATGATATGCAACTCCAAATCTAGTAGACTAGAATGCAGAGAAGGAACCAGCTCAGCAGGAATCAAGCTCGTATGGCTACCTAATTATGGAGGAGAAACTGGAAGATGCAACTACTTAGACAATAGTTAACAAGGAACAGGAAGTCGCCTCAAGCTCCAAAGACAATCATGTGGCCTGACAAGACAATTAGTGTTTTTGTTGGTCTACCTCTTTACAGTTCTATGCATTGCACCTATGCAGACAATCACAAGAATTTTTGTAACTATGTTAACATATTTTATTGCAATATTCTCCTGCATTTTGCATGGACTAAGTACTATCAGACATATGTTTTCATTAAGGGATCATCTAGTTTCCCCTCGGTGGGAAAATGGTCCCAAATCTGCAACTCTCGGCACTACTAGGGAATCTCATCCCTGTAACACATGTAAACCATTTTTGCTAACATAAAGCCCCCTTCTTGCTTACAGAAAAAAGGTATACACAAATCAAAAGCTGAGATTTATTTCCAGAATAGTTATGTCTTTTTTCCCTTTGAATTAAATTCATTAATAAAAAAACATGTCATATGAACAAGTGCAATATGAAATGCATTATGATTTTTTGAGCATGTGGTATTTATAAGTCATTGTATTGGGCCATATTATTGTAACAAAAATTATTTACCTATTAAAAATTTCTATAGTTAGGAATCTTGTTATTTGTTTTATATATATGTTTAACATATATATTAATTGTTTTTTCTAGTAATTATTATTGTTAATATTATTTTAAATAAGGTTATAATTTAATTAATTCTTATTATTTTTGTGGGAAGCATGTCCTGTCCTATCATGTCCTGTAAACATTTTGACTGGGTCAAATTATATAAAATAAAAATAAAATAAAATACAGGTAAAATAGTTGATTTATTATTCTTGGTTTCTTGCTTCTAGGTTTGACAACCCATGGTTTTGCATATGGTATTCTTATATAAGAATATATATAAAATAAAAAATAAGATTAATAATTAAAATAAATAGATTAAAATAGTCAATTTTCCATTTGTGGTTTTTCACTGTAGATTTTGACAACTCATGGTTTTGCCCATGGAATAATAAAAAAAGTAACCTTAAATAACTTCATCATATGGACCCATGGTATTTATATGGAATATAGCCTATTTAAAAGGGGGAATTAAACCAGCCTAGATCCATATCAACTCCAAATCTACCAAGCTGCCACTGAGATCAAATTTCTTAATGGATCTACGTTGGTTTTAATTTTAGCAACTTGATATATATAATAAAATAAGAGTTTTGATGTTTATTATAAATCGATGCCTATTGACATTTACTATTATGGAACCAGCTCACAAAAAGATAGAAAAGATAGATAAACACCTTCAAAATAAGCCTCTTCGAGGGGGCAACCTCCTTTGCATTACATAAATTAACAATTCTTGGATGATACAAATGACAAGACCTCATTTCTATACATAGGAGTCTAAGGGGTCATAATATAATCAGAGCTGACATAACAATAATAATGTGAGAGCATAATAATAACAATAGTTAGCTTCTATAGAGCACAATAATAACAATATGGGGACTACATAGGCACAATATAATAAAGGGATTGTACTAATAACAATAAGGAGTTACACTAGTAGTATAGGGACCTAACATTTACCAACTAATTAAATTTATATGATTACCCTAATTAATTATTCTATATATAGAAAATATAATTTAATAAAAATTATAAAAACAAAAACAAATATAATATATTGAAATATTAAAAATAATTTGTAAACTTAATAAATAAATCAAATGTTCAACATATTTATTGAAGAAACAAATAAACTATCTTCAAAGCACAACTGCCAAAAAGTTGCCTAAACATTGAGTGAACCATTACAATCATAGATTGAACAAGATGCAAGAAAAGTCATAGAGAATATGTAGATGAAAGCTAGGATTATAATGCAACACAAGAAGAATACAATAGGCTTCAGACAAAGAAAAAATCATTATTCTGATTCTAATTTGTCACCCATATGAAAAAAAAAAGGTTTTATCATATGTCACGGTCCATCATAATTATATATTTAATGTTTGACCCATGGTCTCCAATAATTTCTTTAAACAATTATCACAATTTAACTCCCTCAACTTTAAAAGAACATACAGGGCAATTCTATATCCAAACTCAAGTATTGCATTGGATCCAATGAGAGAAACAACAATGTATATAATTTTTATTCATGCCGTAAGAAATCATGGCTAATCCTATGTTGGAGAAGAGCAACAGCACTTCTAGCAACGCAATAGGGGATTCGATCAGGATTTTCTATCAGGGAATTACCCAGAAGCGAGCCCAATGCCATCTTAGCAATGCCTATTAACAACACAGAGACCATATTTCTTGCCCCCAAGACAATAGTAAGTAGCAAGCTCTGTTGCTCCATGCAAATAGGCATGGCCCCAAACCAGCAACCTAGAAAATCCATTAGCCCCACACTACTAGAAGCAGAAGTTGTAGTTGCCACCTTTTGCAGAAACAAATATGTAGATAACTTGGAGACTACTATAACAGAGTCCAAGACAGACAAGGGGATTAGGGGAATTGCAGCCTGTCTTCAGATAATCTTTCGATATCTTAACAACATGAATTTTCAAAGTCTCGGGATGTCTCTCAATACAGATGACAACCCTATCAAGAAACCCAATAACGATAGAAAGAATAGAATTCACAATTCTTTGACATCTATTGGGCATCCTACTATCTACAGTAAAATCCATATTTCCAAACTACCATGTCTATATTCACTACCATCACCACACCCGGTTACAACTAGCACAATGAAATAGAAACAAAGCAAATACAAAAACTCATCACCCAAAGGGCTATTCCCCTTGACTTCCCAATGAGAGAACTCTGGTTTTTTTCTTATGTATTTAACTGTTGTAATAGGATAAGATAACCCTTGTGGTAGGCCCCCGCCTCTAACTATGTTAAGAGGAATCTGACGATGGAGTAAAAGCAGAGAAGAGAGTTTAATTTTTCTATGTATTGAGGTTTTTAAAAAATCAGGTAAATTACATCATCCTTTTTTTTTATATTTGGTGATTTAATATTATAAAAATTTATGGAATAGTGAGATTAGGTAGATTTTGTTTTTCAATTGAAGAAATTGTGAGTACATAATCCTATGTGGGATCGATCCGAATTGGATCCTCAAACACTCTTACAGTTTTCTAAACTCTGTAAAACTCATACTAAAGTTTCAAAGTTTTATGGATGACGAGCTTATCAGAAATAACCTCTGAACAATGGCAATTTGTGGTCAGCACGGAACAACGAGGACCCTCGGTCAAATCACGCAGACCGTTGGCTTGTGGTGTCCATGTGCTAGCACAAATTGGCAAACGGGAGGTCAAATCCAAAAACAGAGGCAGGGCGTCCCTCTCAATGAAGGAAAAGCCCCAAGTGCTCGGTCATAGAGAAAAGCACGAAACTGTACAGAAATCACCGATTCCGTCAGAAAGCGGGTCCCGTGCCCAAAACCAGCAGGATATCATGTGCACTTCGAGCGGTAAGCGGGTTTGGCCGAGTTCAACGCGATGCCACACACCGGGCGACACACGTCCAGCGGATGAGAGAGAAAACCGCTTACATCGCATGAGTAATGGTCGAGCAACTTACCCGCGTGATATAGACAGAGACCATAGGATCTGGAGGCTCCAGATCAACGAAGGAGAATCAACCCAATGGATGACCAGAATTGAGGAAGTTATAAAGCAAATTGTGCGGGATTCTGAAGACCGACGTGGACGATGAGTTGGCATATATTCGTGTTTCGCATGCATTCTTGGAGTAAATGGAAATAATAGCCATTTCAAACGATTGAGTGTTTCCAGTGAACTTGACACTTATATGTTACAGAATAGGTGGCCACTTCCCTATGAGGTGTGATGTAGTGACTGTAACAGCCGAAGAAGGGATTCGAATGGACAGAGGCAGGGAACGAGAGAGCTGAAAGCAGAAACAAACAGTCAGGAAGCAGATGGATTAAAGCCACAGAATGACGGGGGAGAAGAAGAGAGGAGAGTGAACAGCAAGAAAAATCTTAACGCGTCGAAAGTCTTTTGAGTCACTCGGAGGTCGAGTGAAAAGCCAAAGTGCTTAATTGACAGCAAGATATTGTTGTTAGAGTTGCTTGGAGGACGAGTGACTCACAGAGGCATGTAAAGGCCAAGAGTCGAGAGCCAGAGTGAGTGCCAAAGCAAGAGCTGAGAACCAGAACCAGAGCCTGAGCCAAAGAGCCAGAGCCAGAGTTAGACCAAGAGCTAAGAGCTAGAGCCAAGAGCCAGAGCTAGAAAGCCGAAGAGCTTCAAGAGCCAAGGGATAAGATGGTGTCCTGAGCCCAATGTTTCTATGTAAAACATTGGAGTTTAGCATGGAACTTGTAAAAGAATTGTTGCCATAATCCCAAAGAGCCTAGCCGAGTTGACTAGAGCTCAAGGAGATGTAGCCCAAGCATTTTGGGTGAACTCCATATTAAATTGTTGTCTTATGTGTTTACTTATTGCTGCATTTGTCTATTGCCGTATTTATTTATATATCAGCATGAACAACTGAATTTTAAAAGCACATAAACCGTTAAAAACACATGCAAGCATACACCTATATTTTCAAGCATTTCTTAATTCCGCATTGGTTAATCATTAAGACTTGGGAAAATTTAAAGCTTTGGAAGTGGGAGAGGTTCTTGTAAGTTAGACAAGAAGCCTAAGAGCCCCATTTTCAGATCAGGTGGTATCAGAGCAGTAGATTGATTAACCCCACCTTCAGAGAAGGTTGTATTAGAATGCTTGATTGACATGGCAAAGATTGCTTGTCTAAAAGGTGTTTCGAAAGTCAAGGATTAATTTTATGCTTTGTTGCAAACTGACTATTGTTTGAGTTTGCAAAGGTGAAGGGAAAGCTATTGATAGCTCAGTCTAGGTAGGACAAGAAGGAAGAAGGGCTGAAGTCATTCTTCTATCCAAAAGGACCTCAGGGCAATCCTTGAAGCACAAAAGGTTGTTGCAAGTGGTTACTGAATAAGCTCTTTAATCTTGCTTGAAGTTCTTTTGTGCATTTTGAAAATGACATCTTCTACAAGTGAGTTCTCAAATTCTTCTTGCATCCCAAGTTCCTTTGATGGAGACATGAAGCAAGACTTGTTCATCATGATGAACAAGGTAAGAGAAATGTATGAGGATGGAAGGAAGAGTAGCATACTTAGAGAGCAGTTGAATTCTGTGGAGGAAGAGAACCAAATGCTTTCTGGCAAATTGCAAGAAATGGAGAGGCAACTTCATATTGCAAATATGAATCTGAAAAGGATGCATGAGTTGGAGTCACAACTCTTTGTTGCCAAAGAAGCCTTAGTCAAGTATCAACTTGAAGAAGAGGTAAACCATTCCAATTTGTCTTCAAATTCTTCTAAGAATGCTTATATTGGTTCTTTTGAAAAACATACTAGAGGCATAGGTTCCAAGCTAATGTCCAAGATGGGCTATGAAGGAAAAGGATTGGGAAAATATGCACAAGGTATTATTGAGCCAATAATGGTTGAGGAAAGGCCTAAGTATTTGGGTCTTGGTTATGGACAGTCTTATGGAGAGAGTTCCAAAGCTTCCATGAAGGCCATTGAAACAGTTCCAAAAAGGAGTTTCATTGCAGGTCCTCTACCTCAGAAGTGTGAGGATTGTATTCAGGAGGAATGCAATAGCTCGAAACATCATTCGCAGGATGCAGGTGTTCAGAAGCACACACTTGAACTAGAGAGTTGTGGAAACTCTGACAGCCTTGAAGAAAGTGATGGTGTTCCAAAGGGAGCCACTTCTTCATTTGCTTCACCTCCTCATGAAGGCAATAAAGGTGAAAGAGGCAAGTATAAATCTGGTTCTAAACACATTCCTTTTGATTTTGTAAAGCATGGAAAAAGAATTGCATGTTCCTTTTGTGGTTTGGATAACCATTATGTTTCTAGATGTTGGAAGAGGATGGCCACATACAGGAAACTTTTGAAGGAAAAGAAGCAAGCAGCCAAAGGTCCACAGGACAAGGCAAATCATGTTGTCAAAAGGATGCACATGTGTTGCACTTACTACCATAAGCAAGGGCATCTTGCTGAAAGGTGTTGGACTTTCAATTCAACACTGCTTCCACCAAAGCTGAAGGAGAAGGTGGAAAAAGAAAATGGCAGGGATGGAAACAACAATTCCATGATTGATGTGTTTCAGGATGATTCACATATTGATGCTGATGTGCAAACCAAGGAGGGACCTTTGAAATGGATTGGTAAGAAATGGTTAGAATTCTTATCCAATTAACACTGCATGTCCTTTGACGCATCTATTTGCATTTCTTTGTGGAATAAATGCAAGTTGCAAGATCTTACCAAAATGGTAAATGGAAAGAAGTTGAGTAGGAAACTCACTTTATTGCTACAACAATATGTTCATTTCAGCTTCGAAAGTACAATGTACTTAAGCGAAAGTTGATAGATGGAATGCATGCATGAGCATGAGATGCATGTAATGTTGGCTTGGGAGAAGTTAACTTGGTCTCCAAAATGGAGATAATGATGAAGTGTTTCATCTTTTGGAAAAGAGTCCTAAAGGTCTTTTTCTACATGCTTGACCTGAAGGGTCATTTGTTTTAAAGGCATGTTTTATTGGCTTGTTATCTAGTCAATCATTTGTATGTAGATATAAGACAAGGAAGGGTTCACAAGATGTGAAATATGTTTCTTTGTTGAAGTAAGAGTTATTCCATCCAGTTGTTGTTTGTATACCTGTTGTTGTTAACAGTTGTTGTTGGCAGCTTTTCAAACAGGTACAAATGAAAGTTTTGTGGAGCAGATGTACTTCACATTCGTTTGAGCCACCTTGGATCAAGGATCAAGGCAAAGAAGTTCAAACTACCTTTTGTAAACTTCACAACAGAAGTTCTGCATGAAGTCAAGGAGGAAAACGGTTCTTCCCAAGATGACCAACCCATCCAAGAAGGGAAGTGGTTAGAGATTGTGGTTCAGAGGCACTATGCAAAGGCAAGTGTAGGGAGGCTGAAAGAAGAGGGTGTTGTTACTCTCATTTACTGCTCAGATCAGTATATCAGTCTTTTGGTGGACCAAAAGTTCTTTTAGTGGGAAGGCATGATCCGAATTGGATCCTCAAACACTCTTACAGTTTCCTAAAATTTGTAAAACTCATACTAAAGTTTCAAAGTGCCATGGATGACGAGCTTATCAGAAATAACCTCTGAACAATGGCAATTTGTGGTGAGCATGGAACAACAAGGACCCTCGGTCAAAGTGCGTAGACCGTTGGCCCGTGGTGTCCGCGCACTAGCACAAATTGGCAAACGAGAGGTCAAATCCAAAAACAAAGGTAGTTTCTGATACGTGATTAGCATTGAAAGGAATCCCTCTCAGTGAAGGAAAATCCCCAAGCGCTCGGTCACAGTGAAAAGCACGAAACCATATGGAAATCGCAAATTCCATCAAAAGGCGAGTCCCGCACCCAAAACTGGCAGGATATCGCATGCACTTCAAGCGGTAAGCGAGTTTGGCCGAGTTCAGTGCGATGCCACACACCGGGCAACACGCGTCCAGCTAATGAGAGAGAAAATCGCTTGCATCGCATGAGTAACGGTCGAGCAACTTATCCGCGCAATATAGATGGAGACCGTAGGATCTGGAGGCTCCAGATCAACGGCGGAGAATCAACCTGATGGATGACCGGATTTGACGAAGTTATAAAGCAGATTGTGCAAGATTTTGAAGACCAACGTGGACGATGAGTTGGCAGAGATTCGTGTTTTGCAGGCATTCTTGGAGTAAATGGAAATAACGGTTGTTTCAAATGATCGAATGTTTCCGGTGAACCTAACACTTATCCATTACGGAATAGGTGGCCACTTCCCTGTGAGGTGTGATGCAATGACTGTAACAGTTGAAGAAGGGATTCGAATAGACAGAGGCAAGGAATGAGAGAGCTGAAAGGGGAAATGAACAATCCGGAAGTAGATGGCTTAAAGGACTCACGAGGGAGAAGAAGAGAGGAGAGCGAACAGCGAGCAAAAGCTGAACGCGCATAGAGTCTTTGGAGTCACTCGGAGGTCGAGTGAAAATCCAAAGAGCTCAATTGACAGCAGGATATTGTTGTTGGAGTTGCTTGGAGGACGAGTGACTCACAGAGGCATGTAAAGGCCGAGAGCTGAGAACCAGAGCCAGAGCTGAGAGCTAGAACCAGAGCCCGAGCCAAAGAGCCAGCGCCAGAGTCAAAGCCAAGAGCCAAGAACCAGAGCCAGAGCTAGAAAGCCGAAGAGCTTCAAGAGCCAAGGGATAAGATGGTGTTCTGAACCCAATGTTTCTCTGTAAAACATTGGAGTTGAGTGTGGAACTTGTAAAAGAATTGTTGCCCTAATCCCAGAGAGCCTAGCTGAGTTGATTAGAGCTCAAGGAGACGTAGCCCAAGCATCTCGAGGGAACTCCATATTACATTGTTGTCTTATGTGTTTGCTTATTGCTGCATTTGTCTATTGCCATATGTATTTACATATCAGCACGAACAACCGAATTTTAAAAGCACATAAACCGGTAAAAACACATGCAAGCATACACCTATATTTTCAAGCATTTCTTAATTATGCATTGGTTAATCATTAAGATTTGGGAAAATTTAAAGCTTTGGAAGTGGGAGAGGTTCTTGTAAGTTAGACAAGACGCCTAAGAGCTCCATTTTCATATCAGAGATAGGACCCCAAGACTTGTGAGCACCAAACCTTGACATATAATTGTTAGACAACAATCTGGGGAATTAGATTATATAAATTCTACAACTAAAATTTGTTATTTGAACAAAATTCTATCAAATTTTAATTTGTGATTTCAACAAAATTCTATCAAATTTGAAAAAAAATTAACAAAAAATATACCCAAATCAAATTGTATAAAAATTAAACTATTACTTTAAAAAAAATTCTAAAGCTTTTACATTTTCACTGACAAATTTTAAACAAGATCATAAATATAATTATTTATAACATACTTTGAATACATAAAATAATATAGCAGCCTGCCTTGGAGTATGCTTTAAAATTGTGTTTGTTGTTTGGCTAAGAGCTTGGAGTATGCCTTAAAACTATGTTTGTTGTTTGACTAAGAGCTTTTTTTTTGGACTACAAGGTTAATGCCCCAATAGTCCAAGACTTAGAGGCATTTGGTAGGAGTAAAACCCTGCCCTTTACTTACAACCAGTGGGTCATCCCAGATAACTTGTTTTTGAATAACAATGATGAATCAAGCCACCAATTAGTCATCCCAAATAACTTAGATTTTGAATAACAATAATAAATCAACCTAAAAAGACTGAAAGGATGAGGAAGCGCCGAGCGAGGAAGGTCGAGCAAGGGTTTTGAAAAATTAGGGTTAACAGAAACAGAGGTGGAAGAGAAACAGCGACGGCGACAAGGGCAGGAGGGTAAATCTTCTGCATGCAATCAGACCTGCGAAGACATAACACAAAGAGGAGGGTTAACAATGCTAAACAGGGCTGAAAGAAACCATGGAAGGGGAGCAGGGGAGGGGAGATATCCCCTCCTACAAAAATATGATAGCGGGTGAATCAAGCGGGAGTGGGATGCAGGGAAACCAAAAAGAGAATAGCAAAGACGCGCCAGTACTGGGGAATCGGTGGAAAACAAAGCTTGGGGGAAGATGTCTACCCAGGGCACAGAAGAAACCAAGGTATGTAATACCCAACAATAAACTTGAAGACTACAGATGTTATATGAGAGACCATGCTTTGATATGCAAGCTTGTAGGTTTTTGGCCATCAGAAAGGGACCTAGCAAAGTGGATACAACAAATATGGAAGCCGAAAGGGCATATAGATCTAAAATTAGGGGCAAAGGGTTTCTTTATAGTGATATTTGCAAACCTGGAGGATAAGGAAAGAACCTTCGAAGGAGGGCCATATTTCATGAATAATGTCGGTATGTTTATGAGGCATTGGGAGGACAGATATAACCCGGACCACGAAAAGATGCTAGCAGCACCCATATGGGTTAGACTATTTGGTCTACCAATGGAGTTCTGGGACCCCGATATCCTGGAAGGTATAGGTAATACAGTTGGAACTTTTGTCAAGGTAGCAGAGTCAACAAAAAGAGGGAAGTACACATCCTATGCAAGGATATGCGTCTATATGAATATAGCAGAGCCACTGCCGGAGTATATAGAGCTAGAATACCATGACGAAATATGGCAGCAACCAATGGACTATGACCATATACCCTTCAGATGTAGAAGATGCCACGAATATGGACACCTCTTCAAACAATGCCCACTGAATAAAGAGGAAACACTCACAGGAAGAAGAGCAAAGGAGGATAGAAAGGACAGATGAAGGGGAAATGAGCTTCCAGGAAGTCCATAGGAAAAAAAAGGCCAGGAAAGGAAGTAACAAGGATACAACAACCTGCAAAACCAGTAATAGTAGAAAGCCAAAATAAATTTCAGGCTTTACAGGAGGAAGAAGAGGAGAACGGAGAAGATGACAATGAGGAGGAGCCAATGGAAATTATAAAAGAGACAAAGGAACCAGATCTAAACCAGAATAGTAAAACAGAAGGAGAAACTGAGGAGAGCATGGAAATGACAACAAAACAAACTCAAATGGGGACAGATACACAGAAGGATAGCAGGAATGAAGAGGAAAGAATCATGAGAAGATTGTTACAGGACTAGAAAAACCTTGATGAAAGATTTATCCCGGAAGCCCAAAAACAATTGTATAAAGAAACATTCCAAAAATACAAGGAGAAGAAAGGCAGCACTTTAGAAAATCAGACAGATCAAATAGGAATGCAAGGAAACCAAAGATTGGGAATGGATAGTACTGGCAAAGGAGGTAGGAAATGAGGCAGACGGACTTTGAATGAAACCATACAAGTGGTTGGAGAAATATTGGTCAACTCAGGCAGGGTTATACCTCTCTCAGAGGTATTTCAACAACCATCCAAAAAGTTATAAAATGATAGTCACAAGTTGGAACATTAGGGGACTCAACAGCAAAGGGAAGCAGAGGTATCTAAATGAGAGGATAGAGAAAGATAAACCTGGCATAATGATAATCCAAGAGACGAAAATTAGCTCCCAACAATTAGAAGGAATAATTAAAAAACAAAAAATACAATATGAGGTAATGGGCCAGGATGCGAATGGTACAGCAGGGGGTCTTGCAATCCTTTGGAACCCTGAGGAGGTATTGTTTGAAAACTGGATAAGCTCTCCCAGAATCCTCACAGGCTTATTCAGAATGACAGGATCAGCGGAATGGATTCTCATCTCAGGAGTCTACGGGCCGCACATACCAAGGGATCGGAAAAATTTCCTCAAGGACCTGCAATCAACTAGAAGGATCTTCCCTGGAATACCGTGGATAGTAGGGGGCGACTTTAATATGATCAGAATGACAGAAGAAAAAAAAGGCGGCATAAGAAGACCGGATCAAAGCATGGAGGAGTTTAATGAGATGATTACAGAGCAAAGACTGGTAGATATCCCAACAATCAACGGCATCCACACATGGAATAACCGGAGGGGAGGAAGAAATCAGATAGCTTCTAGATTAGATCGATTCCTTATATCAGAACAAATAATGAACCGGGATGTATTTGTTGAAGCCAAAATAATGCCGACGATGGGTTCAGATCATTGGCCGATCAGGTTGGAAATAGATATTAAGAAAAACTCCTACAAAATACCCTTTAGGTTTGAGGCCTTTTGGCTCAGGAACCCTCAGTTCTTATCTAAGGTAGAGGAATGGTGGACCCAAAGTTCACAAAAAGGAAAAGGGAAGATGCATACTTTTCAGTTAAAACTCAAAGAACTCAAAGGGAAAATCAAAAAATGGAATAAGGAGGAGTTTGGGAATATAATGGAGGAGAAACATAAGCTAGAGAAAGAAATGGAAGAGATACAACAAAAAATTATTACAGAGGGCAGAAATGAGGAAAGAAGTAGAGAAGAAGGAATTATAATAAGCCAACTTGAAGAGCGAAGGAAACAGGAGGAGATTCTATGGAAACAAAAATCTAGGATTAACTGGTTACGCGAGGGGGAAAGAAACACTAAGTTTTTTCACCAAGCTATGATTCAGCATAGGCAAAGGAATAGGATCTTTTCCATTAAAAACGAAGAAGGAGAAAGGATAATTGAGCAGGAAAGAATTGAGCAAGTATTAGTAGGATACCATAAAGACATCCTAACATAACCACATGTAGACAGAGAAGAAGCTACATACCTTATCTGTAAAGAGATCCCAAGAATAATAACAGAAGAATAGAATAAGGCATTGATGAGGGCAGCCACTTTAGAGGAAGTGGAGGGAATTATGAAGGGTATGAGTAAAAACAAAGCGCCAGGACCAGATGGATACATAGTGGAGTTTTATCAAGCAGGATGGCATTTTCTCGGATAGGAGATCCTGGAGGCAGTAGAGGAATCCCGCATGAAGCAAAAGGTATGGTCGGGTCTTAATTCAACTTTCCTAACTTTGATCCCTAAAAATGCTAATTCAGAAACTGCCCAGGGTTTTCGACCAATTGCCCTGTGCAATGTAATATACAAAATAATTGCCACTCTGATAGAAAAAAGATTAAAACCCATTCTCCCTAGCATAATCTCACCAGAACAAACAGGATTTGTGGAGGGAAGGAAAATTATTGATGGACTAGTAGTAACCCAGGAAACGATCCATTCTCTAAAAAAGAAAAAATAGAAAGGAATGATGATAAAGCTAGATCTGTCAAAAGCCTACGATCGCTTAAACTGGAAATACCTCAAGGCAATTCTTGGGGCCTTTGGATTTAGCAACAGATGGATAGACTGGGTCTATAGTATGATATCAACTCCTATTTTTTCAGTCATGTTAAATGGGGTGCCATCGTCAACTTTCAGTGCTACTAGAGGAATAAGATAGGGGGATCCTATATCCCCTTTCTTATTCATAATGGCTGCGGAGGGTTTGGGAAGGTATTTTAAAAAAGAGCTGAGGGAAAGGAAAATTAAAGGCTTAAGGCTATGGGGAAACAATCTGCCCATCACCCATCAGCAGTTTGTAGACGACATCATGCTCTTCTGTGAAGTCTCAATAAAGGAGGTAAGGGGCGTTAAAAGAATCCTGGATTTGTTTATGGAGGCATCTGGTATGGAGATAAATAAAGAGAAATCATGTACCTTCATCTTCAACACTCCGGACACAATCAAAGCTCATCTAACCAGAACGCTAGGGTTCAGACATGGGGAACTTCCAACAAAGTACCTGGGGAATCAACTAGATACAAATCCCACAAGAATGGCAAACTGGCAGCAAATTATAGAAAAACTAAAGAATAGACTTGCAATCTAGTCTTTTAGATCACTGAACATAGCAGGCAGACTGGTATTACTGAAATCAGTCCTCCAAGCGATACCTATTTACCCTCTATCTATCATGGCTGTCCCCAAAGGGGTCTGCACGAGAATGAAAGAAATCTTTGGCAAATTCATATGGGGAGGGCCAAAGCAGCAGAGGAAATGGGCACTGGTTTCGTGGAAAAGTTTGACTAAAAGAAAAGAAGAAGGGGGTCTAGGACTTAGAGACCCGGAAATGCTGAACAAAGTGCTAGGAGAAAAATTGTGGTGGAGGTGGATGAGGGGAGGAAATGACTTATGGAAGAGAATATGGACCTAGAAATATAACATGCCCGCAACAACGGCAGGCATCCTCAGAGTTGAAGAAACCCCAAAAGGTTCCACAATTTGGGAATTAGCAAGCCAGAGCAGAAATATCATAAACAATTATGCCTTTTGGGAAATAAGAGGAGGAGGTACTGCTAGATTTTGGGAGGAGGAGTGGCAACAAAGAAACAAATTGGTCAGTATACAAGCCTTGCAAAATATACAGCAAAAAGCGATAAGGGAGGGGCGAGAACATGTAAGAGACTACTGGAAAGAAGGGGAGCCAAATGGGATATGGAGAATATGGAGAAAGCCAGAAGAATGGGATGAAAACATAGATCAAGAGCAGCAAGGAATATATATAAAAGAATTGGAATCAAGGAAAATCAAAGCCAGACCAGGACCGGATATTCTCAGATGGGGAAAATCTATGAAAGGGGCCTTTACAGTCAAGGAAGCATATTATTTAACAACTCATCAGGAGAGGGAGGGAGAAACCGCAGAATGGAAAGCTATTTGGAATAGTAAGTGGTGGCCGAAGATAGCCATATTTGCGTGGCTAGTTGGAAGAGAAAGAATCCTAACATGGGATAAGATCCAGAAGAGAGGCTTCTCCGGACCCCCGAGATGCAGCCTTTGCAAAATGGGGACTGAAACCCAGGAACACATTCTGAACGCCTGCCCTTTCGCTCAGCATCAATGGGAGGAGGTTAGAAGACTCTTCGGAAAATCAAATAGAGACCCCAGTGACATAAAAAAGACCATCTTTCAATGGGGTAAGGGACAATTTTCATGTAAGGTTGTAAGGAGAATTTGGAATCTAGCGGTAGGATTTGTGATATGGTTCCTGTGGAAGGAACGAAATCGAAGGATCTTTCTAGACAAGATCAATAATCCAGAAAGGATATGGAAAGGAATTCAAAAATCAATTAGAGAAACTGTTCTAGTCGAGATCTGGGAGGAGGAGGATTGGAAAGCGAACCTAAAAGAAGGAAGAATCTTAACAAAACTAAATATGGAATTCGACATGGTATATCCTAGAAAAGAAATACAGCAACGAGCTCAAACTCAGAGTCCAGAACAGTTCAGATACCCTGGGAAAAATTTCATTAAGTTGAATTTTGACGGGGCTTCCAAAGGGAACCCAGGGCCGGCAGGCTTTGGGGGCATCTTTAGAGACAGTGAGAAACACACAAGATGGGTGTATGCGGAATGGGGAGGCGAAATGACCAACAATGAAGCAGAACTGTGGGCTATTTATCAAGGTCTAAGGATAGCAGTAAGGAACGGCTACACGAATTTGGAAATAGAAGGCGACTCACAGATAGCAGTAGAAATGTTATGAAAACTCAGCAACAGGAAAGACTGGGAGCAAGTAGCTAGAAGCTGGAGGACAGCTGGGATCGTCCAAGACTTCGCTGAATTATTAAAGAGAATAGAATACAAAATCATTAATCACGTCAGGAGGAAAGGAAACAAGGTTGCAGACTACCTTGCTAACTGGGGGAGTAAAGAACAGGAGGAAAAGATCGACAACAGCTGGCCAACAATAAGGCATAAACCGGGATGGGATGAACTCACCACCATAATCACTCAAGACCATAATGAATTTGTATCTCAATAAAAATGACACCCAGAGACCCCTGATCGGGGTGATAATGACGGTGATCAGGGCAATTAATACAGATCAGGTAAGGAGGGATGACGAGGCAAAAGGTATTCAAGTAATGATGAAGGAGGACAGAGAGATCACCAAAAAAGGTATCATATCGAGGAGGGACGGCGACAAGGTAATGAAGGAAGCAGCTGGTGGAGGTAATGTAGCAGAGATTGGATGTGGGTACGACGGCACAGAAGAAGGACGAAGGGAGGTGGGCGGTGATGGAATCGGCAAGTGGCAGGTGAAGTGGGCGAGGAGAGATGAGGAGAATTGGCGGAGGAGACATCATAAAGAAGGAAGGCGAGACAAAGAGAGGAGGACGTTAAATGAATTTGCAGAGGAGTTGCGAAGAAGCAGGGTGGCGAAAGCTCTAGGTAGGTTAACAGAAAGGCAGAGGAGGCTGAGAAAACAAGCAGGCAACACCGGAAGGAAGAATCGAATGGCAACGAGGAGGAGAATGAGAAGCGACGAGGACGAAGACAACAGAGGATGGAGAAGCCAGGAAAAGAAAGGGAAAGGAATCGAGGATGGAGAAATGGCAGAGAAGTATCAGACAGTTCAGGACGATACTGAAGATGAAGTGGAAATGTTTGATTCGGACCAGGATAGAGTGGAGCAATCGCGAAAGAAGATATGGAAGGACGTGGGGTAAGCAAAGAACAAAATACAAGAGGACTGGGAGTATGGAGACAGGAGTAGCAAAGGGCGAGAAGAGGGAGGTGACTTCGGAAGCACCTCGGGCATGAAAAGTCGGGGAGGAAGGGGCAATTACAGGAACAGAGGAAGAGCGGGACAGGGACGAGGACGATGCAGCAGAGGAAGAGGAGGGTCGGAAGGGAAACGGGAAGAGCATGAACCAGCACCAGCAAGAAAGTACAGGAAAACACTGAAGAAGAAGATACAGTTTGCGGAGCAAGCCTACTGTGAGAACACCAATAAGGACATCAGAAGGATAATTCAGCAACTGGAGGAAGATGCGACCCAGGGTCAATCAGGATCAGAAATGGAAGATTGGGAATACCTCCTTCCGGATCCAGGGAACACGAGAGGACGCATGACTCTGTATAAACAGGCCTTGCATGTATACTGGGTCATGAAAAGGCTGTTGGCTAAGGCTATGGAACAGGTGGCCATGGAGATGGCAGAATTGTCCCAAGGAATTCCAAATTTGAAGAAAGAATTGCAGAACATTCAGGTCACTCTGATAATGTAGGATAAAAAACTGGAAGAGATACAGCAGCAGATAAAGGAGATCAACCCGGGCATAAAGAAAGAAGAGGAGCAGTAGGAAGTCATGGCAGTTTAATACTTGAAGATATTTATATGATGTCTATAGTTTTTTTGATAGCAGTTGGGTAGTTTCGTTTCTATTTTTAGTTTAGAATGCAAACAAGAAGCAGTAGTAATCTTTTCGAATGTTTAGTTTACATAGCCTGGACAAGAAGAATTAGTATTTTTTGTTTTTGGATGGTTGTAAAAAACTTAAGGTGGCCAACAGACCCGGTTTCCCCTCGGGGTGGGTTGAGGCCACCAGGAAAATGTAATGGTTTCAATTCGAAGTAATGGAAAAAGAATGGTCCCTCCTTAACTTACAAAAAAAAAATCAACCTAAAAAAATAGTAACCAATAATAACTATATTCATTCCTAATTTAACAACTAAATTATAATAATAAATTTCCCCGACTGTCCCCAAAAAATAATGAATACAGCAACTTTGAAAAACCACGTAAACCCCACCAAAAGAAATCTGAAATGGAAATACCTGTAGCTATTATATAGGAATAATGAGATGAAGCCCTCAGGTTTCCTAGGCTTCAACCGTCAGTCAACCAACGAAGTACAACCATTAGGAATCACGAGATGCTGTCAACCAATGTATACTATGCTACCTAGATACAACGGTCAGTCAAGCAACTAACAGTTCTCTTGTTATTAGGTGGATATATCAGCGAGCCAACATGACAGTCGGTTATTGTTATTCAATGGAGATCGAAACGTCTGGATATTAAAATGAACATTGAATTCACTGCAAATTCTACTCCAAGTTCAGGAAAGTAAATACGACTTCTAACAACCTCGCTGCAAGGAGTAGAGAAGAAACGGAAGCGTCACGTCTTTTGTTTATTCGAGGGAAAGGCTTTCAGATGGCCACCATTGCAGCAGAAACTGAAAATGACACCAACAGGAGGAAGAGAGGTCATGTGTCCATGTTTCCGTCCACCAGAATGGGTCATCTCACGCCCTTTCTTCATCTCGCAAGAATTTTAGCACGCAACCATGGGTTCTTCGTCACATTCGTCACCACCAAGAGCAACGTTTTTCTTTCCGAAACTGCACACATCAAGGGAATCGCCTCTTCGGGTTTCGACATTCGCGTGGTTGAACTCGAAATTCGATCGTCGTTATCTGAAATGAGAAATGAATCCCAAGATCCAATTTTTGCGAAGTGGGATGCCCTTCATCGCTCCATGGACGCCTTGGAACAACTACTCGTCACGGATCTGCTCGGCTCTTCTACATCGCGGCCTCCCATTTCCACCATTATCACGGATCCCACGCTGACTACTACTCTTCAAGTAACCGCCAAGTTCAGCCTCCCTAATTACATTCTATTCACGGCTTCTGCTTTGTCGCTCGGATTTTTCCTCTACGCCCCTGTTCTTGTTTCTCAAGGCTGCGATTTCAGTGATGAGGAATTGATATTGAATATCCCTTCTTTCCCCCCGTTGCCCACCTCTCAAATCGCACATGTGTTCAAGAGCAAAGGGAGTGCGTTCTACAGGGACTTCATTTCCAACGGCTCCAATGCCCTCAAGGCTTCGGGTATTCTTATTAACACATTATATGACCTGGAAGCTCCATTTCTCGACGCCCTCCGCAGCGGAAAATGATGGCAGGATTACCTCCCGTATACCCAATTGGACCCCTCTTTCTTCCGTCGATCTCGGTAATGCACTCCAACGCATTAAAGCTATCGTCGAACCCTGATGACGATCGCGATACGGCAAAACGGTGCCTGAAATGGCTGGACTTGCAACCTGCCAGATCGGTGGTGTACGTGAGCTTTGGCAGCAGATCGGCCATGTCGAACTCTCAGATCACAGAACTTGCCTCGGGGTTAGTGGGTAGCGGGCAATGGTTTCTCTGGGTGCTGAGAAATTCTGTGGTGGACAATGAGGGATTCGATCCCTCGACTGTTCTTCCACCGGGATTCGAGTCTCGCGTGGGGGGTAGAGGGATGGTGGTCTCTTCTTGGGTTCCGCAGGTGGGCATTCTCTCACACAGCGCCATCGGAGCGTTTCTAAGTCACTGCGGATGGAATTCAGTGGCGGAGAGCGTATGTTGTGGAGTTCCGATCGTTGCCTGGCCTCTGTTCGGAGATAAGATGAAGAAGGCGAGGTTTGTTGTAGAAAATGCGAAGGTGGGCGTGGAGGTTAAAAAGGGAGATGATGGGATTGTCACAGAGGGGGAGAGCGCGGTGAGGGTATGATGCATAGTTACCAAGTTCGAATTTGAATTCGATACGATAGGATAAAAATTCTAATAGAAAATTTTTAATTTTAAAAAAGTTTGATACTATACCTCTTAAAAATTATCATTTTAAAAAAATTCTTGTTGTAACGGGATGTTTTCAGCCCATTTTTTCTAAATTAATTTTGAATTTTGAATAAAATCCAATAAACTAGATAATATAATAACCTTACAAATACAATTCACCAAAAAAAACTTCACTTCCCTTCAATACTTCTTTATTTTTAAATTTAAATCTAAAATATTTTTCTAATTTTAAAACTGATTTATCTAAAATCCTTCATAATAAATATAAACATTTTTAAAAATATCTGAAATTCCATAAAATCAGTCATTGCAAAATTAACATCTATTACAAATTAACAAACTGTTACAAATTCAGTGTAACAGATTCTTCTTTTTCTTATTTTACTGACTTTTTAACCCATAAAAACAATAATAAAATTAGAAATTATAAATTGTCCTATTCCACTCTGATTTTCCAGTTTCTCCAGTTTCTTTCCTTCGGCGCGGATGCCATCCTACCACTATTTGTTCCACCATTCACATTCTCTGGTAGTGAATGAACAATCTGCTCCGTCTAGTAAACCACCAACCACAGATTTTGACGCGTTTAATTTTTCATTTAACCATCGTTGAAAACCAAATTGAATTTCATCGAATAATATGGTATTCGTATCGAATTGGCGAATTTTCAAATTTTTTAGCCCAATTCGAGTGAATTGAAGAAGAATGGGGTCAACTCAGGAAGAAGGCCGCTGAATTAATGGATCTCGGATGAAGGGGGGTTAGAGAAGGAGGTTCTTCTTAGAACAACCTCCGGGAAGCTTTCCAAACTTGGCAATCATCCTCCATTCCAACATAGCTAGCACTCGCAAGTATGCTTGCTAGCGATCCTTTTCTAATGTTTAAATTTAGCAGAAATTGTAATGTTATTTTCGTGTAACTATTATGTATGGTGCTCGGAAAGGATATTTTTTTTATAATTTAAAAGTTTTTGTATTCTAAGTTTTTGTGATTCATCATCACGATCTCTTTCGAATTGTGGGCAAAGACTTAAATAGAGAACAATAGAGAAATATAATTTCAAGTAAAGGTTATATTTGAACAATAATATTTAAATTATGATATTAATTCTTTCGAATTGTGGGCAAAGAATTAAATAGAGAACAATAGAGAAATATAATTTCAAGTAAAGGTTATATTTGAACAATAATATTTAAATTATGATATTAATTTATTAATATAGTAAAAACTAAATATTATTAAGTAATGTTTATATTAAATTGTAAGTTTTTAAAAAAAATATTTAAATAATGAGATTATTTCATTAATTTCTTAAAAATATTAATAGGTAACGGCTATATTAAACGTCTAGTTTTTTAAAATTAATTTATTAAAATTAGTTATTACTAGTTTTTGAAAAATAATATTTAAATAATGACATTAGTTTGTTAATTTATTAAAATATTAATATGTAACGGCTATATTAAACAGCTAGTTTTTGAAAAAATATTTAAATAATGATATTATTTCATTAATTTATTAAAAATATTAATAGGTAATGGCTATATTAAACAACTAGTTTTTGAAAAATAATATTTAAATTAATTTATTAAAACCAAATATTACTAGTTGTTGAGAAATAATATTTAAATAATGATATTACTTTATTAATTTATATTAATACGTAACAGCTATATTAAATGGCTAGTTTTTGAAAAATAATATTTAAATTAATTTATTAAAACCAAATATTACTAGTTTTTGAAAATTAATATTTAAACTGTGATATTAGCTTATTAATTTATTAAAAACAAATATTAATAAGTAACCGCTATATTAAACACCTAGTTTTTAAAATAAATAAATAAATAATTAAAGTCAAACTTTAAAATAGGGGAGTCAAAAATTATAAAAACGAGTAAAGACCCTAATCGAGACAAGATCATCTGATAAATAAAATAAATTAAATTAAAAATAATTAATGGAAAAATAAATAGAATAAAATAAAAATATACACAAGTCAATATATATATATATATATATATATATATATATATATATATATATATTCAAAGAAAAATAATCAATAAATAAAATGGGGTCAACAATAAAATATGGAGCTCGAACCCATTAAACAAATAACAAAAATACTAAAAGGAGTTAAAAACGAATAGGATGATAAAATACATAAAATCACGAAGGATCGAGAAAATAAACTTTAATGAAGAATAAATGAACAACAAATATTATAAAAAGGATGCCAATACCCACATAGATTAAAAAATAAAAGCTAGGAAGACAAGACAGGGACCCAACTTCTACTAATATTCCAACCATCATCTCTATTCAAATTATTGAGTATTTTTTCAATTTCTAGGGCCTCCCTCAATTTACGATGATGAAAATGACTAACCTTAGCAACGAATTGGGCTTCCTCAATGCAGATGTGATGCTTAGATTTATGTGCATGCTTCGCCAAAGCAAAGGAGCGTGTCCTGCCATGCTTGATGTCAGCAGCATGCTCATGAATCTTTTGATTAATCGAGAAACCAATCTCACCAATGTAGGGAGTCTCACAAGAGCATGGGATAATGTAAACACGCTTCATATTCTTGGGGTCCACTGGGTCTTTTACAGATCTAAGGGAGCTCCGTATGGTATTTAAAGGCTGAAAGGTTGAAGCCACCTTATGCTTCCTTAGGATCCTTGCAATCTTGTCAGTGGTCCTTTGGATAAAAGGAAGATGAACACTGGATAATTGATCCTTGGTATCTTTTTTAGCACTAAGACTTTTTTCAGCTCTAAGGAAAGTCTTAGTACATTGTTGTCTACTATACCCATTATTAAAGTAAACACTTAGGAAATGTGCTTTCTCTTCCTTGAGATGGTTCTCATCAAAAACTCTTAAAGCTCTAGTGGTTAAGGTGCTGAGAACATCAAGCTTTTGAGCTGGGAAATGATGAGAATTAGCATGAAGATATTGTTCCATATGAGTTTTCTTACAATATACTTGATGAGAGAAAGAGCCATTATCATTCCTTGAGATGAGGACGTCAAGGAAGGGAAGACTACCATTACATTCAAATTCCATGGTGAACTTTATAGAACTAGATTGATTGTTGAGATGGAGGAAAAATAGTTGCAACTTTTCTTTACCATGGGACCAAATGACAAAAGTGTCATCCACAAAACTCTTCTACAACTTAGGCAGAAGACGAGAAAAGGTTAAGGCCTTTGATTCAAAATCCTCCATGAATAGATTAGCTACCACAAGGGAGAGGGCGGAACCCATGATGACACTGCAAGTTTGCTCATAGAATTCCCCATCAAATTTTCCATTAATTATTTTTAATTTATTGTATTTTATTTCCATTAGTTATTTTATTTATCAAATGATCTTGTCTCGATTAAGGTCTTCACTCATTTTTATAATTTTTTACTCCCCTCCTTAAAGTTTGACTTTGATTATTTATTTATTTATTTTAAAAACTAGCTATTTAATATAGTGGTTACTTATTAATATTTGTTTTTAATAAATTAATAAGCTAATATCACATTTTAAATATTATTTTTCAAAAACTAGTAATATTTGGTTTTAATAAATTAATTTAAATATTATTTTTCAAAAACTAGCCGTTTAATATAGTTGTTACCTATTAATATTTTTAATAAATTAATAAAATAATATCATTATTTAAATAGTTTTTCAAAAACTAGTCGTTTAATATAGCCGTTACATATTAATATTTTAATAGATTAATAAACTAATATCATTATTTAAATATTATTTTTCAAAAACTAGTAATAGTTGGTTTTAATAAATTAATTTAAATATTAATTTTCAAAAACTAGTTGTTTAATATAGTCGTTACCTATTAATATTTTTAATAAATTAATGAAATAATATCATTAGTTAAATATTTTTTTCAAAAACTAGTCGTTTAATGTAGTCGTTACTTAATAATAATTGTTTTTAATATATTAATAAATTAATATTATAATTTAAACAATATTGTTCAAATATAATCGTTACTTGAAATTATGTCTCTACATTGCTCTCTATTTAAGCCTTTGCCATGGTCTACCTCTTCATCTGGTCCTGATGATGAACCACAGTTGTTGGTTCAAAACGCGTCGGCCAAAAAATTCTCTAATGTGATTTCTATCGAAAGACTTTGTTTAATCTAAAAGTTATTAGAAAGGTTTGAAAAAAAAATATTGTATGCAGAGAGATTTGATCTTTTGAATATATATGTTTATTATTATTAAAAAAATTTAAAGTTTTATGTTTGAAATTGATTTAAATTGGTTTGTGTAAGTATAATTATTCAAAAATCACATTATAATAAATTTTAATTTTTAACCTTTTTTTTTTAACAAGGTTGGTTAGATAATATATTACCAAAAGAGATTGTAGAGCAAGCTCCGATTACATTCTGCTATATTGCGATAGTAGACTAAGCAGTGAGACGAGATCGCAGTCCCTTCTCCTGTGCTTAGTTTCCAAACTTCATATATTTTTTAACTATTCTAGGATACTGCCGGATGTATTGGCCTACTAAAAAAACAAATTTACATAACATAATTTCTCCTTGGGTTCATGGCTTGTTGGTTAAGTGTTCTTGGGCTGCTTCATTCATATTGTTGTTGTTGGCTGAGTTTTTTCCTTCACTGCTCATATTGTTGCTCTTGTAGTATTCTACTGCTTCCTGCAGATGTTTGCACTTGGTTTTCAGATCCTTTATCTCATGTTGTTGTGCTACCATTTTTTGCTTCTGAAAGTTGTACTCCATTCTCATTTCACTTCTTAAATCTTTGAGAGACTGCTGCAGCCAATGTATCATGACCTTGTTTTCTTTGCATGTTGGGCATGAATCGTTTCTGGCTGCCTTCTCAGTGGTGTTAAGCTCCATATGACTGCCAATTCCCCTTGCTTTGTTGTGGCTGCCTGTTCTCCCTTGATCGATTATTGCTCTAATTTGACCGCCTCTGCTCTGAAATTTTTGAGTAGTTGTGGATATTTCCACTGAGCTAGAAAATTTGAGAGAAGGCTTGTATTTATGAAGATGCGAATGTAAATTGCAGCGAAAATTGTAATTCTACAGTAAGAGCTTGATGAGGGAAGGTGATAGCTTGATCGAATAAAAAGCTACCTGCTGATTAGATTTTTCAAGATAGCAAGAAGCAACGGGCAAGGATGAGCAGGAAAGCTGGAGGCTGAGAGGGGCTGTGTGGAAGACAGCTGAGATAGACAGCGTGGAGGAAAGGGAGCTAGCAAGGTGGTTGCGCAGTGGACAAATTTTAATTTTTAACCTTAAACTTAAATAACATTGATAAATATTAATTAACTTTTTTTGTTATAGAGTACTTTCATTTAGTAGATATGTTAACTTGAACGTTAAAATTAACAACACTAATTTTTTATTAATTATGAAATAATAAAAAAAAAACTAATATTACAATACAAAATTCTTGAACCATAAAATGTTGCCCCTTACTTCTTTATTGGCCAAGAAGAATTGCAAGCACATGATTCTAGATGCATAAAAAGCAATACCTCAATTAAACACTAATACATCTGGTGTTGAAATTCAACCTATGATGAAAAACAATCTCTTTTTTAATTGAAATCTAGTTTTTAAAAATGTGAATTCAAATTTTTATTTTTTATGTTTTTGCCCCAGTAAACTTTATTTAAGAAATGTTCTTGAGCTCACTTTAAATAAAAAACATTCTTAATCTCTCTTAACCTTTTTTTTTTCCAAATAAACTTTATTTAGGCAATGTTCTTAAGCTCACATTAAATAAAAGACATTTTTAACCTCTCTTAAGTGATATTATTCTTAATTATAACTTTTGGTATATTAAAAAAAATCATTTGAATTAATGTCAAATAAGTAATATTTTATGTTTTTTAAATTTTTAAGGATGTATTTACTAATTTAAATAAACAAATAAATGAGAAAAGGAAAGGAGCATTAAAAATATCACTAATCTCCACATTTATTAATTGTCGAGAGGGGTCAAATCTCTCAAGGTGCAAATCTCCTTTTTAAGTGTAAAATTTGAGGAAAGATTTGTACCTCGAGAGATTTGATCCTCTCGGCACTTGATAACTCTGAAGTTAAAATGGATCTAGGTTGGTTTCAGTCATGTGTGGCCAAGGAAAATCAATCGAAAATATGATTAATTTTATCAATAATATGTGAATACATCTAATATTAATATAATTATTCTAAATACGCTAATATGTCTGAAATTAATTTGGTCATTTTAATTTTAAATTTGCTTAGTTACCTTGAGATGATAAATATTGTTAATAACTTTAATGATGAAACAAAAATTTAGAATGCAAAGTTACAATGTAATAGTGTTGAATGATAGAAAATGTGAATAATAAGAATGTAGTCAATTACAAATAGTCTTCATTGTGACTAATCTCAAACTATTTTCTTATACTATTTTTATTCTCACCCTTGTTACTTTTGTCATCTTTTCATATCGATTATATGAAAAGGACAGTTGAAATCGTAAATCATTTAAATCTTTAGCTTAAGCAGTTGTAGTAAACAACATACCTTGTCTCTCTTGCTCTCCAATATTAATAGGTTGAATTACCATAACACAAAAATCAATGTAAATTGTCAATAATTTTTTGTGCTTACACTAAAATCAATGTACAATGTTAATCCAATCATTTTAAAATTAATGGAACATCATACATCCAATTACATCAAATCAGAAATCAACATCTACATTGAAATCAATGCATCTAATGAAAACAATCAAATAAGATTAGAAAACAACATTTACACTAAAATCAATGCATCTAATGCAAGCAATCAAATAGGGTTAGAAATCAACATCTACACTCAAATCAAAGCAACTAGTGCAAGCAAGCAAATAGGATTAGAAATCAACATCTACACTGAAATCAATGCATCTAGTGTAAGCAATTAAATAGGATTAGAATTACCATCTACACTGAAATCAATGCATTTAGTGGAAGAAATCAAGTAGGATTATAAATCATCTACATTGAAATCAATGCATTTAGTGAAAGCAATCAAATATTATTAGAAATCAACATCTACATTGAAATCAATGCATCTAGTTCAAGCAATCAAATAGGATTAGAAATCACCATCTACACTAAAATCAATGCATTTAGTGCAAGAAATTAAATAGGATTAGAAATCATCTACATTGAAATCAATGCATTTGGTGCAAGAAATCAAATATCATTAGAAATCAACATCTACACTAAAATCAATGCATTTAGTGCAAGCAATCAAATAGGATTAGAAATCACCATCTACACTGAAATCAATGCATCTAGTGCTATAAATATTCTTCCCTCTCCCCCTTCCATCTATATCTATATATCCCTCCATGCCTCCTTCTTTGTCTTTCTATCTCACTCCCCCAAATTCACACGCTCTCTCACTCCATATCTATCAATCTCTCTATCCCTACCTCCCTATCTCTATCTCTCTCTTATTCCCTCTCTTCACCTTCGATCTATATCTCTATTTCCCTTTGTCTCTTTATATCATCCCCAAAACATACACCCTCTTTCTCCAATCTATATATCTATCCCTCCCTTCTCCTCCTCTCTCTCTCTCTCTCTCTCTCTTCCCTCCTCTTGTTCTCTCTCCCTCTCTCTCCATCTTCCTTATCACTCCCTCTCTCTCTCTCTTTCCACCTTTCTCTTGTTATTTCTTTCTTCTTACCTCCCTTTCTCTCCCCCTCTAACTCCATCTCTATTTCCCTTCATCTCTCTCTCTCTCTCCAACTCTGTTACTATATCCCTCCCTCTCTCATTCTCTCACCCATTCGCTCCATCTCTCCTTCTTTGTCTCTTTATCTCACCCCCAAACATACACACTCTCTCTCCATCTCTCCCTATTCACTCCCTCTCTCTCTCCACTTCTCACTCTCTATGTATTTCTTCTTCCCTCCCTCTCTCCTCCTCTCTCCCGTCCTTCCTCTCTCTCCCTTTCTCTCCTACCTCCCTCTCTTGTCCTCCTGTCTCTCTCTCTTTGCCCTCCAATCCTCTCTCTTCCCCCATCACTTTCCTCCTTTCTCTTAAGTAATGTCTCTTGTATTTCCTCTCTCTCTCTCTCTCACTCTCTCACTCTCCAACTATATTATTATATCCCTCCAGCTCTTCTTCTCTCTCCTTCTCTCTCCCTTCTCTAGCTCTCTCACTCCTCGCCCTCTTTCTCTCCTCATTCCTCCTCTCCCCTCTCCTTCAGTTTATCTCCATTTCTCCCTTGTCACTGCCCCTATCTCTCCACCTTTATCACCCTATGTCTTTGTTCTTCCCTCCCATATATATATATATATATATAGAGAGAGAGAGAGAGAGAGTTAATATATATCATGATATATTAATATACATTATAATATAACAAATTTAATATTGTATTAATACAAAGTTATTAAATTTAATAATATTAATATTAGGGTTAATAATGTTTTTACTGCATGGTATTAATAATAATATGACCCATAGGCTTGGTATATAATTAGATGTTGATTTCTAATCCTATTTTATATATTTTTATTTATTTACCATAACTCTTTATACATCTTTTATATTTATTTATTTACCATACCTATTTTATAAATATGGTATTTGGCCCATGCTATTAATAATAATTTGTCCCATGGTATTTGACCTATGGTATTAATAATAATTTTTCCCATGGTATTTATCCCATAGGATTCACCTAAATAAGACCTCTTTTTTAAGTTTTCGTAAATATAAAGAGGTTTATGGAATAAATATAAATAGAGGTTTTATTTATTTACCATATCTCTAGTTTATTTATATTTATATGGAGTAAGTATAAAAAGGGGTTTTATTTATTTACCATACCATTGGTTTATATAGATATATCTATATATATATATATATATATATATATATATATATATATATATATATATATATATATATATATATATATATACACCATACCTCTTTTTTGAGTGTTGATAAACCTCTTTATATTTTAAATTTATATTGTGTTTATACATAATAATAATTAGATTGATTTTTAAATAGGGCTGACACTAGACTAAAAATGTAGAAATTTTGAATAATATGACACTTATTCACAAAGATTATCCTGATTATACATTATTTGCGGAATGCATGCATAATACATAACCTCCTTTACGTTGATCATCAATTTTGCAGAATTAAGAAACAATCGCATGCGCACATTGAAACATCAATCGCACATATCAACACAGTATGTAATCGAGGAAAGCATACAGCTGAAAAACCCCAACTATCTGTATATTATGATGATAGAGAACCTGTAACAATACATAGTACAATACTCCTCACAAGTACTCAGTACTATCTCCACCTGCTACACACAAACTAGCTCAAATCTGAATCAAGTCACAGGTTCAAATCTCCTCCGTTGTCTGCCTACCTCTATTGCGCAATCCAATGTGAGAATAGGAATGATCCAAGCTCGTTTTCCTTGGCTTGTACTATGCAATCCTCATTGGCAATCTCCATCATTGATTGTGCAAATCTCATGCACAGTTATAGTCACAACTGATAGTAGTCTCCACCTCTAACACCTGTCTCCACTGAACTGTCCATGCACTGAGTTAACTGATGTATTATTTAGTTGATTTATGAGTTAATAATTAGTGAATTAATTAATAATTAATTCACATCACTCATCACTAGTGTATTCTGCAGTTAGACTAAATACAACTAGTTCAACTAAGTCAAACTGAACACAACTCCATCAACTCCTCAATCAACTCCACCAAACTCAATCACTTGAGTTTTAACTGAAGTCCATCATGCAATAGCTTAACTGACCCATAAGAAAAGCGTATTTCCTTCTGGCAGTTGCATGTGCCACATTTGTAGCTCAAACTGAAGTGCTCCAAGAGGATAAGATAATGTTTATAGTCCAAATATTATTAAGAGCTAATAATATTCGACTGTTCTATTTTTTACCTGGTAGTCTAAAAATAGACTCCGCCCATATGTCTAAAAATAGAAGTCCATCTATTTTTACCAACATGACCAATCATCCACAAATAGCATCCTGCAACTCATAGACCATGATCCATATGTCTAAAAATAGACTTTGCACCAAAAATAGCCTGCGGGCCCACTTAGTGAAGGCCACTCCTTTTCACTAAGCTCTATAATCTTGTTGCATTTTCAACACTCCCTCTCAACAAGATATGGATTATCTGCAACCCCTATCCTGCAACTCTGGAATGTTCTGCATGCAACACATTTGCCCAGTCCACTTGCTCCAACAACACTTGGAACAAAAACACTCCCAACTGACCACTCTGTTGGGCTAGGAACATACTCTGATGTTGAAGCTCTACCTACTGCTGACAAGTGCTCCCTCTCTCACATCTGCGCTACTGCAACATCTCCATGCATCTCGCACCATTGCACACTTCTCTGTGCCACCTAGCAATGTGCAAAACACTTGTGCCACTCGCATTGTTGTAGCCTGCTAGCTATGCGTTGTCTTGGGATTCCCTACATTGTCGCTCTCTCTGCCGCTCCATTCGCATCTGTCTCTACCCAATCAATCAGTTCATGCTACTCCACATTGGGGCTCCCGTAGCAAGGTCTCATCCAAGAGGTTGGGTACCTCAAGGATCCTGTCCCTCCTCCTTGGGACGATCACTCTATATTGCCCCACCTCCTACCTGGAGGTATGGCTGCATGTGATCCCTCAGCCCACCTGGCTCAAAGTTTCCCCCTACTGGAGGTCTCTGCATGAGTAGATGTCGCTACTCGATCTCCTCTCAGCTTCCCTTGTTGTGGCTGCTCCACAACCTCCTAAACCTGCTGCATTAATCGTGGCTCCTCCATAATCGTCTGAGACTTCTTCTTGCTCTGCATTTCCCTCTCAACCACCAAGTCTCCATCAGTTGCCTCGCTGCTCAAGGCTTTGCATGCATCTTGAACCTCAAGAGCATACAGGTTCTTGACCCGTGAACCAATCTGCTTCACCTGTCTAGTGACGATGTGTCTAAGGAAAACCTTTCCCTTACTGAAGACTACATCATAGCCTCCATCTTCCAGCATCACGATCGAAACCAAGTTTCTCTTCAGTCCTGGTACATACTTGACATTGGTCAAGGTAAGGCAAGCTCCATGCTCCCTCTAAAAAATAACCATGCCTACACTTGAGACACTATACTTCTCATCATTAACCATCACTATGAGAATCTGGAGATCTTTCTCCTCCAAAGTACTGAACAAAATCTTGTCACCGGTCATGTGGAAAGAAGCTCGACTGTCAAGAAACCAACCACTTCCCACCATGGATGAAACCATGCATGCAAAGAGTGTGAAATTCAACTCAAACTATGAAGCAAGTGCCTCACCTTTAGATCCTTCCCCGGATCCCTTCTTGGATTTCCTCCATGGACAATTTGTAGCATAATGGCCCACCTCATGAAAACGAAAGCATCGTACTTTCGATTTGTCAACCTTCTTCCCATCATTGGAAGAACTGGATTCGGAAAGAGAACCCTTCTCCTTCCCCTTCTTTGCTTTGGCAGCCAAAGCGAAATTTTCTTCATCAGATGCCTTTGATGAAGATCCGTCCTTGGTATTCTGCTTGATCTCCTCTTACACAAGATCCGACCAAAGTCTCTCCCATCCTGGAAATTTCTCCCGACCATTGACAGAGTCCTGATAGGAATGCCAACTCTTCAGAAGACCAAGGAGAGCCAAGCTCACCAAGTCCTCATCATCGATAGTCACCCCCACACTTCCCAGCTCTTCTCGGCATTGGGTGAACTTCGTGAGATACTTGGGCATACTATCTCCATTCTCACACTTAATGTTTCTGAGTTTATCCTTGAGCGCCAATTTCCTCTGGTCGCTCTTGCTTTGGAATAGATCTGTCAACGCTTTCCACATCAAGTATGGAGAAGCATTTCCATGCAAGCTGGATACAATGTGATCCTTCACGCCCTCCAACAGAATCCTTCGACACTTTTTTGTCTTCTTTTGCCAAATCTCAACGTGAGCAGCATCAGTAGGCTTTGGGACCTCAACCTCTATGAACTGCTTCAGCCCATTGTCATCTAACACCGCCTCCATCCTGTCTTTCCATGCAATATAATTCGAGCTGCCTTCAAGAGCATACTCCAATCGCAATCCGTTGAAAGACATTTCAATTTTGACACCAAGAAAACACTGCTGCAAATTCGAATTCCAGCAGCTCAAAACTCAACCACTTCTGATCTAAAATTCGTGAGAACAAAGTATTTCTCGTACAGAGATTGACTGTATGGTCTTTTACAGGATATCTCACCTTCCAAAGGAAGGTTGAATCCAGAGGCTACCTGGCCCGATTACAGACTCTGCCTGAAGAAATAAAATGTAATCACTTTCTGAATAATAGATCTGATGATCAACTCTGCTCCGATACCATGTAGAAATTTTGAATAATATGACACTTATTCATAGAGATTATCCCAATTATACACTATTTGTGGAATGCATGCATAATACGTAACCTTGTCTATGTTGATCATCAATTTTGCAGAATTAAGAATCAATCGCATGCGCACATTGAAACATCAATCACACATATCAACATAGTATGTAACCGGGGAAAGCATATAGCTGAAAACCCCCAACTTTCTGTATATTATAATGATAGAGAACATGTAACAATACATAGTACAATACTCCTCAAAAGTACTCAGTACTATCTCCACCTGCTACACACAAACTAGCTCAGATCTGAATCAAGTCACAGGTTCAAATCTCCTCCACTGTCTGCCTACCTCTACTGCGCAATCCAATGTGAGAATAGGAATGATCCAAGCTCATTTTCCTTGGCTTGTACTGTGCAATCCTCATTGGAAATCTCCATCATTGATTGTGCAAATCTCATGCACAGCTATAGTCACAACTGATAGTAGTCTCCACCTCTAACACCTGTCTCCACTGAACTGTCCATGCACTGAGTTAAATGATGTCTTATTTGGTTTATTTATGAGTTAATAATTAGTGAATTAATTAATAATTAATTCAAAAAACTCATCACTAGTGTATTCTGCAGTTAGACTAAATACAACTAGTTCAACTAAGTCAAACTGAACACAACTCCATCAACTCCTCAATCAACTCCACCAAACTCAATCACTTGAGTTCTAACTGAAGTCCATCATGCAGTAGCTCAACTGACCCATAAGAAAAGCGTATTTCCTTTTGGCAGTTGCATGTGCCACATCCGTAGCTCAAACTGAAGTGCTCCAAGAGGATAAGATAATGTTTATAGTCCAAATAATATTAAGAGCTAATAATATTCGAATGTTCTATTTTTAGCCTGGAAGTCTAAAAATAGACTCCGCCCATATGTTTAAAAATAGAAGTCCATCTATTTTTACCAACATGACCAATCATCCACAAATAGCATCCTGCAACTCATAGACCATGATCCATATGTCTAAAAATAGACTTTGCGCCAAAAATAGCCTGTTGGCCCACTTAGTAAAGGCGACTCCTTTTCACTAAGCTCCATCATCTTATTGCATTTTCAAAAAAAATGTTAAATGTTAAACATGACATGTTAAATGTTTATGCTTGATATCTATCCCATACTGAGTTGTAGACCACCTCTTGTCGCAATAACCCCTTAACCATAATTAGAATTTTACCATTTGAATTATTTATTTATAAAATTATTTGAATGTATTCTTTTTGTACTACTGAATGGGTAGAATATTTTGATGAAATAGAAAACAATTTCAAACGACCCTAACTCAAGCTCTATTGCATTCAACCAATTGACTTATATGCAAGTTTTTATCAATGAAGGATTGGTTCTCACTACAGATATTGATCTTGATGAACACAATTCTTTTACGAAAATTAATAGCCATGAGAAATCATTCCAAATTTCTTGATATTCATTATGGGAAATGTGTTTTCGGTGCATGCAATGCATAAGCATAGAAAGAATAAGAATTAAAAAATAAATAGAGAGGAAACTTGGAATGGAGAAAACAATATCACCCTTTGGTAAGATAGAGAAAAGATGTTTGTGCTACTTTTAAATAGTTTTAAATATTTTATTATATTGATACTAATTATTTAATTATTTATAATTGCAAAAATAAGAGTGTCATTGTTTGAAATTCTAGATGGTAGAAATTGTAGTAGAGATGGGGAGGTTGGTAGACTTTGAAGCTAATACTCTGAAAGAATATGACACTAATTTTATTAAAAATGAAATAATAAATACATTAATTCATGACACATTTGCTTCTATAGATGAGAGACTATGAAGATATTCATGGTGTTTTTCGTATTGATGAGACACATAAACCCTTATACAAAGACTCAAATACAAGTTTAAATTTGGTGCTTTATTTGTTAGTCAACTTGAAAGTATTGAGTAGTATTTTGAACACATGTATGCCATAGATCTTAAGTTTTGCAAGATATTCTATATCTAGATATATTTTTTTGTCTTTTTCTTATGATTGTAATATGCAAACCCTTAATATCCACCTTTTACTATATTAATTTATTTTTTCCTATAGCTTTTCTTTTGAAATTCTCCTACCGGCATCAAATACTCTGCCTCATACATATCAAGAATTGTGTGTCATTATGCAAGGTATAGGAATGGAATTAACATGAATGATGTATATTTTAATGATCATATTATGTATTATGGACAACGTGCATCAAATTTGAATTCATGGATGCGGAAATAGTAGATATCAAATAAATCAAGTAATAAATTGGTGTTGTGCCAATTTCTTCTTCATATCCCCATAATTCAATGTTTGCAATAATTGTTTAGGTTCAAACATGTTAAGCCCTATAAAAAACCTCATTCTAAGCATAAAGCTCTATGTAAATCCTCATATCATGAGTTTTACTTGTATTTCTATATTAGTATTATCGGTTATACCCTTTATTTGTAATTGTTCCTTTTTGTCATACACACACACACGCTTGGTTTTAGAATCATCCCATTATTGTACATTTTTTTTACTATAAAAAGAGGTTTTCCTCTTGAAAAGGCTTATCTTTCAATCTTATATTTATTTCTCAACACATGGAGCTACTTTTCTCTCCATTTTAAGTTATTTTGGTATTTTTTGCATAAAATTTGGTATTAGAGATTAAGATCTTAGGATCTTGATCCTTCAATCAAAACATATTGATTTTTTCACTATAGTTTCCATTTAGGAAGTTCTGAACAACAATATTTTGAGGCAACCAAGGAGACATATCAAGTTCACTGCCTAGAAAGGCTCAAGAAACAACAAGATTTGTGAAACTTAAAATATATTTCACTTTATAGCATTTCAAAGAAGACATATCATAGCACTATAGCTAGAAGTTTCAAACTCATAAGGGCTGAAATTTCAGCGATATCTCAGGACAAAGGTTGGCTAAAACTCAAAAGTAGGGTTTTAACGGTATGTAACTTACAATTGGTATAATTTTGAATGGAATATTTTTTTTGGGTGATCAAAATTTATGATAAAGAGAAAAAGGAGTATTATTATTATTGTCCCACATCAATAGGGGTGTTATAGAAACTACTACACCAATTAAACATTAAAAACTATGATAGATGACTTATGAATAAAATGAAGAAATGCAAAACTAGCTATCTAGATTGGAGAAACAATTTAAGGAAATGGAGGATAGTGCGTTGAAAAAGGTTTATTTGTCACATGTCTAAGAAGTAATTAA
The DNA here is from genome assembly GCA_031772625.1 of Pinus tabuliformis. NCBI lineage: Eukaryota > Viridiplantae > Streptophyta > Pinopsida > Pinales > Pinaceae > Pinus > Pinus tabuliformis. Next base: position 590,533,874 of record CM062810.1, read on the forward strand.
AGGAGATATGGATCAAAATATGGAACTATTAAAAAATACCATGCATTAAGATATGGAAGAAAAGATCAATGAAAATAGGAAATGTATAGAAAAGAAGATGGAAGAATTGCAAAAATCCATGTATTCTATCATCTTACATAGCCTAAACGAGATACTCCTTAAAGGAGATATCATGAAAGGAGGTAATCATGGCAATATGGAGGAAATAAATATTGAATCCCAGAATAAGGATTATTCCTCATCTCTATATATCCATCATCGCAGGTTCTATTGGCACCAAAGAACTACTTAATTCCAAAGATTGATATGAGGATATTTGATGGGAAAGATCCTATAACATGCATATTCTAGATGTAGAATTCTTTTCGTCTACACAAAGAAACCTTACAAAAGGTAACTCTTGCATATTTTTTTTAAGACCTAATTAATTTGTTTGGTGCCAATGGCATTGTGAATGAAAAAAATGACTCTATTATCATTTGGTCCATTTTTATGTATAAATAAATAAAAAATTGTGGAGATATTAAAAGAAACAAATTCTTTAGTCAAGTTATAGATCTTCTAAAAAAGGGTCCAATTACATACCACATTTAACAATTCCAAAAGCTTAGTCTCTTGGTCAAGAATGTTCTCAAAAATAATTTGTTAGACCTCTTTATGGGTAGATTAAATGAGAACATTCAACATGAGATGTGTTTCTTAGAGCCTAAATCCCTAGAGCGTGATTTTAATATGGAAAAGGAATAGAAAGTGAAAATATGACTACTAGAAGGGTGGCCACTAACAACTATATAGAGCACCATGTTCCCTCTCCTAAACTCACTAAACCAACAAGGTTGACACCTTGGAAAATCGATGAAAGAAGAGTAAAGGGATTGTGTTTTAGTTGTGAAAAAAAAATAGTAAGGGGCATAAATGTGGTTGCAAGCAATTAGTCTACGTGGATTGTGAAGATGAAGAAGATCAAGAATTGGATCCATCACAAGAACTAGAGCTAGAAGAGACTACTCCAACCATGAGTATTTTCAAGCATTGGCTAGCATTAAAACTCCACAAACCATCAATATAAAAGGATATATAAAAGAAATCTCCATCAATTTCTCATTGAGGTCTAAATCTTATTTTGGGATTACCCTAGAAAATTTTTAAAACATAATGAAAATGCATGTCACATGCGACATGTGACATTATCATTGGGTAACATCATAATCCACATAACTCTTAAGGAATGCCACAATGTGACATAGCCCTTTATGGTCATCACATTACACCATTAAGGAACATAGTAATTCAACATTAGTCAACCAAAACGAACATCACAATACACCATTCCCATAATAACTCATGGTTTAACATAGTCAACCATAATTAATCAAAGTCTACTATCATCAACCAAAGTCAATCATTAATAATCATACTCAACTATGGCCAATGAAAGTCAACCATAGTGAACCATGGCGAAGACATTTACAACTATGGTTTACATAAATTATCGAAAGTCATCCAAAGACAACCATGATTAACATAAGTCACCATAATTTTTCAACATGACATTACCATATTAAACCATGGTAAAGAATAATCAACCAAATTTAACCATATTCCACCATAGTTAACAATTACAACCATGGTCGACATAAGAGAACCAAAGGAAACCATAACCAACTAATTTCAACCATTTTAGGACATCACACTAAAATGTAACCACTAAGGAATGTTTCAATGTGATATGACCCCAATTGAATGTCACAAGAATAGCGCAATTTAACATAAATCATTAAAGATATACATTTCAATTTGACATAATCTTTTGGGATCATCACAATACAACATAATAATTGCTTAATGTGGCATAACCCTTTATGGATGTTGTAATTAAACAACCATTGGGGAACAAATAAATTCAACATAATTCAACCAAGATGAACATTGCAATGTGACACTCATGACCAAATGTCAAAATGTGATGATTCACCTAATAATGTTGCAATGTGGCACTCATGACCAAATGTCAAAATGTGATGATTCACCTAATAATGTTGCAATGTGATAACCAATACCCAACATTTCATGTGAAAAATATAACCTTACATCAAAATGTGATGCAAAGAAACCAAAGCCACAATCCAACATACTCTTTGTTGAACACCACAGTGTAATGAAAGTCAACTATTATCAACCATAATCAACCATGGTCAACTAAATACATACATTATTTACATAAGTCAACCATGATAAACGTCGTTATATGAAATAACAATTAAGGAATGTCACAATCTCATTCGGTCCTTCAGGAACATCACATTGCAACATAACCATTGAGTAACAGAAAATAAAATGGAATAAAGCTAGAACAAAACACAACTAAAAACAATAAATTAAAACAAATATCATAATGCACCATGACCATCCAAGAACATTGCATTTAAACCATGGTCATGGTCATGGTGCATCATGGTCATGGTTAACCATAATCAACCATAGTCAACCATGGTCATGATCATGGTTAACCATAGTAATACATGGTATGGTCAACCATAGTAATCCATGGTCATGATCAAGCATAGTCAACCATAGACATGACCAAGGACACTTATAGTTAACCATGTTTGACATAATCATTCATTGTTAACATGTCAACATGGTTATTCATGGTCAACATGGTCAACTTCAAACATCGTTAAAGTCAACCATAGTTAATCATTGTCATGATCAACCATGGTCATGGTTAACCTTGACTTACATGGTCATCCATGATCAACATGGTCATTGTCAACCATGGTCAACATGGTCTAATTCGACCATAATCACCTATTGTCAAAGTCAACCATGGTCATTCACGTTCAAAATGGCTAATAATGGTCATCTATTATTATTGATGGTCATCCACAATCAACCATATCATAGATATTTCGTTATTAATTATATCTATATGGTTCACTGTGGTCAACCATCATCATCATAGTTAAACATGGTCAATCATAGTCAACCATATACATAGTCAAGCTTAACCATAGCTAAACACAGACATGGCCATCCATAGTTCACATAGTCAAGGTCAATCATGATTAATGATAGTCAACCATAGTCAAGCATGGTCATGGTCAACCATCATATAACATGGTCATCTATGGTCAACCATATCACAAGTTCTTCATTATTAATTATATCAACATAGTCAATATGGTTAATCATGGTATAAAAATGATCATCTATAACAACCAGATCATAGATATTTCATTATTAATTATATTTACACCAATAAGCATACCTATTTTAAAATAAGCTTTACATAATTTGTTTTCTCAAGGTAAAATATTAGGTGGACAAGTGACAATGTGAGGAAGGAATATTATTCATCATCATCATAGATTAAGGGTTGTATTTGACATTTAAAACCTCGAGAACCTAATTGAAAGTTCTTTTAAGCCCAGTGTTCATCCTTTCATGTCCTTTTATGACCTCACTAAGTGTTAAGGTGGCTACAAGAATTGTTTTAGTTCATTATGTGTTACCATCAATTCACAATAGCTAAAGCATTTCATAATTAAAGACAGGAGTAGTTTGTGTTTAATGGCTTTGTCTATCAAACACTCATTTGTTCAGCTCCTTCACATGAGTATGATCATTATAAGGAAGAGGAATAGAGTTTTTGCCATGAATCTCAACTTGCTTCCAATGATGTTGCCAATTCTCATGGAATCCAATGATGTTGCCAATTCTCATGGAATCACTAGACTCCAAGGTCCCATTGAGAGGCAACTTACTGAGGACCTTGATATAAGTCGTGTATTTCTAGTCATCTACGAAATAACATGATGAGGAAGTATTGCAGAAAAAGGAAGTGATGGAAGATAAACTACAATTAAACAATATCATGGACACAATCACTTCAGGATTCAGGAAATCATTTAGATGGAAATCCACACAATCAAGGCTCGTGGATAATAATCCACACAAATGGTTGGTTGCATGTCGACTTGGCTAGTGTGTTATAACATCTCTGCTTCATGTCCAAGATCTAGATTTGGTTGAATTCATCATCTATCATAGAAACTACATAACTGCATTGGCCATTATCATAGATGCCACCAGGCCCGCAAACTCTAAGCAATATGCAATTATTACGCAATTTTAAAATAGTTTAATTTTTTCAATATTGAATTTTAATTTCAATATGACATAATATTTATTAGCATATTTTCCCAAATCCCATTGTTATGGACATATTTGGGCACTGCAACCCCAATAACATATGTCCATAAACCAAGGGCTTCTAAACCCATAAAAGTGTTGTTTCATACCCTAAAGGAACAAGGCCAGCTGATTAAATCATCTCCTAGAATTTCTCCATGAAAAACTACTCAGAACTGGTCAAAACAGGACCATATAGACTACTCCATGCATAGGGTGTGATGCATCTCACCTGTTACACATGGTGGGTGCGATGCATACTAGAAATCCCTTCCGTAGGGTATGATGACCGAGAGCAGACAAATGGCAGAAGCAGTGTGCTAGGTGGAAACCCAGAGAATCTTCTAGAAACTGCTCATATGACACTTGCCTCTTTGAATTCTCCCAGGGATGAGTAAGAGATCTGAAATCTCCAAGTGGAACCAAGAACTATCAGTGAAATGACACTAATCAAAATCCAAGAAGCTAACTCACTCTCTTGTAAACATCTATATATGGATCCCTCATCCAAGAGATCCAGAGGCTGGAATTTTGTAATTTGCAAGGAAGTGTTGTTGGTTTCTCTTTGAAGACATTGTTGGGTGATCTTGCCTTGTATGAGGTGAAGAGGGCTTTAATGTTGGGAGGAGGATGCTGGATCAGACAACCTGGTTGTAATCCTCTCTTCTACTACTTCTATCAATAAAGCTATTTGAGCTTTCCTCCATATGCTTGTATATATCTGAATCTTGTTTGTGTATGCATTTATATGGTTAATGTACATCTGATCCTACATTATTATGGTTATATATCTCTATGCTTTGATGGTATTTTGCTGCCTTGGCTCTACAGGTGTTATTTGAAGCAGGACAAGTGAGGAAGGAGTGGCAAAATCTCTATCAAAGGAGATAGGAAACAAGCAATGAGACTAGCGAAAGATCGAGGTTGGTGCTCTCTGCTTCTCTCTCATCTATCTCTCATAAAGGAAAACACAAGTAACTTTAATCTGTTTGTTTTTAAGATAGCTACCCGTCTTAGTGGGGCTAGCAGATCTGAATAGACACTATTTTTCCCGATAACAAAATGGTGACTCCACTGGGGAGCGAATAGTTTGTTTGTTTCGTTACTATTTTTTTCTTTATAAACCAGAGACGAAGCCTGAAGTTAAGCCAGCTAGCCTTCGAATTTCTTTTGCTATGCAACTGCAAAGTAGATCAACGCTGCTTCACTCAATCTCTGGGTTGGTTTATGGACTAAATATCTAGCTTGAAAACATCCTAAGTGCCTTGGGGGTAGCTCAAATAACCTCACTAGATCAACCCCTATACTTTGTGTTTACTGACAATCATTAGCTCAGCCTAAATCCCTAAACTTAGCTAAAAACTGTGAGTAAAAACCAAGCTCAGTCTTGTCCCTGGACCATCGCACTGTCTCTTCTTGGCAGTCTGGATGCATCGCACCTCCTGTGTGTTGTAGGTGAGATGCATCCCTATTTCCCTGCGTTACAGATGTGATGATCAGATGAGACTGTTTCTGCCTCCAGATTTTGGTTTTTTCTTCATTGTCTTCAGCTTTATTCAGTAGTTTTGCTATCTATGATCAGTATATCTCTGTTGAAACCATCTTCCTTTGCATTATTCAACCTCCATCGATAAAGAATTGTGAATGTTTTTTATGTATTTTTCGTCATTTACAGTTCTCTTGTGCAAATAGTAGCTTAATCGAACTGTCGTCTTTTGATTTGAAAGTGTCACAAGTGTCATTTTCAGTCAAGAAAAAGAGTATTACAAAGCATTCCTCTTTTAGACAGTCGATTACACTTTTGCCATTGTATTTGATTTGAATCATTAGTATTTCAAGTGTCGAAAGCAATTTTGAATTCGAAATCGCAAAGTGTTGTCTTAGCTTTACTTTCGTTTTTTGAAAAGAAAATTGTTAGTACTGTCGCTTTGAAAGAAGATAGTTTAGATCTATACTTTGTTTTCTTTTTGTCATTTTCACATTAAGGAAACTGAAAAACAATACATGCATGTGCATTTGCATTAAGACTGCATGCTAAAGTTGATTTAGGAAAAGTGCATCTAGTGTGTGCTCTCTACTCTATGTTGAAAGAATTTCATTTCTCTTTGATTAGTAGCTAGGATTTTCATTGCAAAAAGAAAATAAACGGTTGTTTATCATCTTAGATTTCATATTTAGGAATTGTATATCTACATCATGCGGTGAACCTTAAAGGCAAACTTCTTAAGAAAGATCAACTGTAAAATAAACCTCAATGAACATAAAAACACTTTGGAACCTAACGCACAACATTTAGAAGTCTAGGCTAGAGACATATTCTGGCATCGTAAAGCCTGGTAACTATCGCTTTCATCGTAGGTTGGGTGATTCCTCCTCTTTGAGACGACAAGTGCCAGTACAGACTTGTGCTCCCACATACCGTCAAGTATATATTGGGAGACCAAAATAGGCTACATCCTTTATCCTTAGGAAGCCGTGTCTGCCACCCTATCGATCGCAATGCACTGAACACAACATTCGGGAAGATTGACTGTCGTACCGTAAAAAGTATTCTGCAATTTTGTGATTGGTTTGGTAATCCCTCTGTCTAGATTTCTAGAGTAGTCACTTTCGTTCCTTTTCAGACTCCTTAAAAGAAAAGGTCCATTTGAGCACTTTTCACTTCAGGCTCATTAAAAATGGAAGGCGACTAGAGTCATTTTTAGCTTTTTCTTGACTCTTAAAAATTGAAAAAGAAAGTTGTGTCAAAGCATCATAAAATTTATTTTAATTGGAATAATGTCATTGTTCCCTCATTGGTCTTTAGGTTGATAAATGGAGTCTACCAATCAAGGATTTCCCCTTGGGGTAAATCCTAGTCCTTTTTCCTCTTGGGGGGATGTTGTTGCTCCACACATGGCCACATTGTCCCTTCCAAGACTCACAATTGGCCTGCCCGTATGGCTTTTCTTGACCTCTGTCATTCAAAACACCGCAATTTCTCAGCAATCAAATTAGCAACCAGATGATACTGAAGTTGCTCCCCCACCTTCTACTTTGTTTGTTTCTCCCTCCCCTTCTTCCTCTTCACTTCGTGAAGCTAGTAACACTAAAAACCAAGTAACTGAGAAGAAGAAGAAAGGGAAGGAGAAGAAGAAGAAGAAGCCAACGACGAAAGGGGGCAACCATGCATCATCTGGCGAAAATCCACACACTGCATAATCCAAACCTAAATCTCCATGTGTCATTTGCAAGGGAGACCACTATCATCGATATTGTCCCTACATCCGACTAATCTTGAGGGACTGGTCTCCCCACTTGCACAATCTGGTGTCTTCAACCGCTGACGATCATGTTGAAAGCACACCGCCAGCTAGTGAAAACGAATTCAATGGACAAAAAGGAAGATCCAAATTTCCTTGTAGACTGTGTGAAGGCGATCATGCCCTCCAGCATTGTCCCTTCTTAGACGAAGCTAAAAGAGTCTTGGATAACCATCCTGCATCACCACAGCGACTTCCTCCTGGATATAAGAAACTCTTGCCGAGTCCATCGCTAGTTGAAAATCTGACTAACACACCATTGTTGTTGGTCGAAGCACCTATAATTGAAGATAGATCCTCTGAGTCCACACCGGACCAAAGTCAACAAGTTGAGACAACATTTGACCCAATATTGTCTTCAAATGACCACCTTCAGATGATACTGTCACTAAAGAGAATGAGAACGACACCATTCAAATTCTTTTCGTAAATACAGACTTCGATGAACATGGGGGAAATCTACCCATTCCTTTACTGTAGGAAGAGATTTTGTCAGAGATGTATCCGGCTGTTTATTCGGTCCCACCTCTAAGCAATCTAGTCGTTTCCTTCGATTGGAATCTTCTAGGTAGACCTCGTCTACCATCTAATGTACCATTTTGAATCATAGTACAAGCTTACAGAATGATCATGGTCGGTACTATTATAGATGAAGGGGCTTCTGTGAGTATCCTTTCCTCAACTGCTTGGAAAGCACTTGGTTCGCCATCGCTTCTACCTGAGATTCGAAATCTGACAGGCTTCAACAAAGGAACCAGTTGACCATTAGGGATCCTTCCAAATTTGCCTATAACTTTGAGAAGGAAAATCGTTTATCTGAACGTGATGGTAGTCCAAGGACCTCTAGATTACAATCTACTCCTTGGGTGTGACTACATTTATAGTATGGGAGCTATCGTTTCCTCACTCTTCCGAGTGATGTGTTTTCCACATGAAGGCAGGGTGGTCCACCTAGTTGACCAGCTTTCATTCCCTGGTTCAAACATAGCTATTAGTCAAATTCCATCCCTAACTAGTCTTTTTGCACAAGGAATGTCTCATCAATCTCTAGTTAGTCCACCTGTTGAACGTGAGTGATTTGGTGAATGTGGCTAAACCCAAGAGGCATGCGCCCTAATCTGCTTCGGCATGAAAACCCCAGATATAAGATAAATTTCCACGTAGGAATATGACCAGTCTGATACGCCTGTTCATTTAGGAAAATGGATTTGGACTGGAAAAAGATTCCCCCGTCAAAGGTTATGTGATTGGGACTGATAACAGTCACCTTTGTCCATTTCGATGGACATCGCCAAGGAAGGTTTTGTCTGCGATGTGGATGGAACAATCTTGCTAATGCGAGAACTTCCATATGGTGACCTGGAAACTCTACTTTATACCTGGGGGCATGCAAACCTTTTCATACGCAAGTGAAAAGTGACCAGTGTAACTCTAACCCCATAGTTTTACTAACTTCAACTGCTTAAGTTAGGTGAATGGTCTAATCAACCATTCACCTTTGCCGGGACCAGTGGAAACGGCAAAGTAAAGGAGATGTTTCCCATCGAGAAGCTATCCTACCTAACCTTAGTAGTTCTTTAACCCTCAGGACAGTAATTGGTCGTTCCTATCTTGTGTGCAAAAAGGCTCCAGAGCAAAGTTGCGCATGGGGCAAGCTCCCTAAAAAATGAACCTACTGATGAGACATCCTTATTATACGACTGGCATGAGCAGTTTTACGCAAAGTTCAAGCTCGTTAAAAAATAAACCTCGGCATGAGTAGTTTTACGTGAAGTTCAAGCTCGTTAAAAAAAAAAAAACCTAGCAATGAGCAAATGTTTCCATAGAGTTCAAGCTTATTAAAAAATGAACCCCACCTCTGGTAAATAACCATTTTGATCGCATGACTATCAGCTTTTGAACCTTGGTCATGTTCTTACCATCACCTCCACTCATTTTTAGCTGATCATACACCTCCATTTGATTGTTTACCCTTTTGAGGAATAGCTGCGACGAGTGCTTCTATTAGCCATCCTCTGTCCACTGTCGTGATTGGAATGTTCCAAACTTTACCTGGAACCAGTTGATATCTAAAAAATCACTCGTTCCTCAAAAAAACGAGTCTCCTTTAAGCTCTTTTCATCTGACTCGTAAAATATGAAAAGATTGCTGAGAAATTGGCCTCTCCAGCTCGTTAAAGTGACCGGAAGTGCCATCCCTCCTCTAGATTTTAATCTTTTTGGACCTGAGGGATTATTACACAAAAAGATTGAGCGCTTGTCTTGTTTGGCTCGTTAAAACTATCGAAAAGTCATCCCTTTCGTATTATTTTACACTTTTTTTTACTTAAGGGATCACATTACGAAAAAGGACCACTGGAGTTGCCTTTATGTCCCTTTTTAGCTCTCTAAAATTGAAAAGGACCGAGTTATCTTTGTAGTTAAACTCGTTAAAAAAATAGCGACAAACTTGTCCATGCAGACAAGAGCAAGTTTCATTGTCACTAAGCTCGTTAAAACATAGCGACGGGTTTGCCCGAAGGGAAAATTATAGAACAAGCATATGTTATCCTCCTCAAGCTTGACAAAAATAAATAGGTACTGGTCAGCAATGACTGGGGAAAAAGGGAAGAAAACCTGAATAGTTTCATTGGTAGTAGGTCGCTCTTGAACATGACACTTTCACTCCATCACCATGATTGAGTCGGGTTGGGTTATTCCATTCACTGGTTATATCACCATTGGTCCACCATACCATCCACCTTGGGGTTAATGCTACCAATCCATCTCAGTGTCGCCAATATGTTCAAGAGAAATCGGTCAGAGAATTCACTGACCTAGCTAACATCTCATCTGCTGCAATACCTTCACTCTCCATTTTTCATGACCACCACCCTGAACCTTGTATCATCAGATCATTTTCACCTCCACAAAATCATTTTCTCTGTTCCATGTCGTAGATGTGGGATTCATTAAGGCCCTTCTACAACGGGAAACTTCTTGTCGACATCATCTCATTATCAAAGAATTTGACTTAGGGACAACCCTTTCAGTACTTTGAAGCTTGCATGCCTCAATGGCAAGTTTCTCACTTTCGGCGACAGGTTTACATCAATGGCCTTCGACCGAAAGATTTTATGTGGTGTTCAACATCAACTCATGTATTCACACCATGTGAATTGTACTGCAGTACCTTGAGGGTCATCATCATTATCATTGATTCCTCTCGTGCCTATTAATAGCTTACATCATTGGTTGGTAATCAGGCGATGTCTTTCCATGTTCGACATTAGAACATCTTCTCACATGGATCGATTTGTACTTCGGGCAAAGATTGAATGAGTTTGAAGACCCCAGATCTAGTTTCATCCATCTGGGCTGCAATATATTTAGGAAAATAAAGACATCAAATGTACATCATTGCTACACAGATAATCATCCGAACTAAAGGATGATGGCTCTACCAGAATCATCAATCTGCCACACAGACGATTGTCTATCTTATGTACATGAATATGCATTTATAAAGCTGAGCATGGGAATGCCTGCCTCAACTAGATCATGAGAATATTGTGAAGATAATGTATTGTATTGTATCTTATTACAGGTCACCTTCCAGTTCGAAAAACCTCGGATCCTTATTATAAAGCATTTCACCTGACATCAAAAGGATTTGCGACCTCATGCTTTAGGGGGAAACTGTTATAGACATATTTGGGCACTGCAACCCCAATCACATATGTCCATAAACCAAGGGATTCTAAACCCCTAAAAGTGTTGTTTCATACCCTAAAGGAACAAGGCCAGCTGATTACATCATCTCCTAGAAGTTCTCCATGAAAAACTACTCAGAACTGGTCAAAACAGGACAATATAGACTGCTCCATGCATAGGGTGTGATGCATCTCACCTATTACACATGGGGGGTGCGATGCATACTGGAAATCCCTTCTGTAGGGTGCAATGAGCAAGAGAAGAAAAATGGCAGAAGCAGTGTGCTAGGTGGAAACCCAGAGAATCTTCTAGAAACTGCTCATATGACACTTGCCTCTCTAAATTCGCCCAGGGATGAGTAAGAGATCTGAAATCTCCAAGTGGAACCAAGAACTATCAGTGAAATGATACTAATCAAAATCCTAGAAGCTAACTCACTCTCCTGTAAACATCTATATATGGATCCCTCATCCAAGAGATCTAGAGGCTGGAATTTTGTATTTTGCAAGGAAGTGTTGTTGGTTTCTCTTTGAAGACATTGTTGGGTGATCTTGCTTTGTATGAGGTGAAGAGGGCTTTCATGCTGGGAGGATGATGATGGATCAAACAGCCTGGTTGTAATCCTCTCTTCTACTACTTCTATCAATAAAGCTATTTGAGCTTTCCTCCATATGCTTGTATATCTTTGAATCTTGTTTGTGTATGCATTTATATGGTTAATGTACATATGATCCTACATTATTTATGGTTATAGATCTCTATGCTTTGATGGTATTTTGCTGCCTTGGCTCTACAGGTGTTCTTTGAAGCGAGACAAGTGAGGAAGGAGTGATGAAAGCTCTATCAAAGGAGAGAGGAAACAAGCAAGGAGACTAGCAAAAGATCGAGGTTGGTGCTCTTTGCTTCTCTCTCATCTATCTCTCATAAAGGAAAACACAAGTAACTTTAATCTATTTGTTTCTAACATAGCTACCTGTCTTAGTGGGACTAGCAGCTCTGAATAGACACTAGTTTTCCTGATAACACCCATGCAACTACACTATCCATTATTATAGATGTCGTAAGGACCATAGGCTCTAGCAATCCACAATTATTATGCAATTTTAATACAAATTTATTTTTTCCAATATTGAAATATAATTTTTAAATTTAATATATTGTTAATTGTAGTCTATTTAAATATGAAAACAATTATCATTCAAATAACATTTATTTTTCCAACATGGCTTATTGTTGGGTTTAATTATGCATATATTAAAATAAAATACAAACTTGTATGTCTTATAGTCCATATGAAATCATTATTAAATTGTCTTATAATCCATTTGAATAGTCATATCTCTAAATTGAAAAACCATGTTTTAAAATATATTTATAGTTAAATTTCTTTGAATGTCTTCCTCTACTTTTCATTACCAATTGCAATAGTTAAGAAATAGTAATAGTTTACTTTATTGTCAAGCATCTTCTTTGCCATTGATGTGGTTGTGAGAAGTTTGAATATTTGGCACACCATCCACCACAAGCTATATTGTGATCACCACCATTGAGAATTGTGATATTAATATTGTTTTATACATAGTATTTTTTGGATAAATCACATCAATGTTTTAAGGTCGACATGTTTTGAACCACTTACTATGGTTCATTATCAGACCAAAGATGGATAGTGTGATCAGGAGAATGAATAATTGTAGTAGAGTTGTGATGGTAAATCCCTAAATGCCAGGAAAATAAATAATATAATATTAAAATGGAATCTTACAATAAACTTGAAAATTAAAATAAACAAGAAAATAAATAAATAAACATTAAGGAATGTGTAAACAATTATTAAAAGAAAAAACTTTAAAAACTTAGAAGAAAATAAATTAGAAACTAACTAAAATAACAATAAAAAAGAAAGGAATAGAATTAACAAAAACAATTATTGAAGAGGACCAGTATTGTCGCTACAAAACCTAGCAGGTCTTGGAGAGGGGTACCCTACAAAGCTAATACTAGATAAAGTGAGAATAATGGGGTGTTGGCCCACTATCACCATAGCCAAAACCCCCTGCTCTTTATGAAATTTCATCGATGGGAGGAGTCCCAATAATAAGGTCACCTAAGGGATATTGTAACTTTAAGGGTATGAGGTGACTCAAAAGGCTTCCGAGGGAAAGACTTGAATACAAGGCTCCAGTATATGAATGAAATCAATTTTATTTCCTTAGAGAGACTTATATTAAACATAACAAGACCTAGATTTTGATTAATAGGTTGATAGTTGGCATGGCCAAGGGTCAAGTGATGGAGAAAGGGTTTCCTACATTATATTTGAATTAAGCCAAGGCTCATGAAACCTTCAAATGAGCCCCTAAGTTGAAACAACACCAAACTAGGCTTTTTCTTATAGAAAAAAAACTAGGACAAAGAAATTTATGGATGAAATTGAAGTGAATGCCTACCAAAAGAGTATATTTTTTGTCAATCTATTGTAGTTGCTACAACCACCCTCCAAAAATTTTCCCATGCATTGATTTTGGAGACTCCCTTGTAGAATTCCTGTAGAAACTCCAATAGATCTAGAATTCTAGTTAAATTAAACACAAGTAATTTGCTAGTATTCAAGAGAGGAGAGAAAGAATTTGCTCCATAAAATCAATGTATTAAATTAATGAACAATAGGAATACATGAGCAACCATACCTCTAATCCCAAAGGGAGGTGGTTATATAGAAATTGCCGAATCTAGAAAACTATGAAAAAATCTAATAAAAAACTAGAAAAGGCTAAGAAAAGCTAAAGGGAGGCCTAAAATAGCAACAATGACTCAAGGAAACCTATGCCAACTATCAGCCACAAGGAAAGCATGAGGAGGGGCGCATTTCCCAAGTAAGGCAACTTTAAAACATGGTAAAATGGTCCGGGGGACCAAATCCCTTGATTTAAGGGGGAATCTTCATGTGGGGCGTCAATCCTCAAATAACTCAAGTGGATGAGGTGTGGTTAGGTGTGAACATGCACTTAGATGTCTAAATGGTTTAGGAAAGTGGTTGGACCAATATTTCCATAATATTAAGCCTTTAAAGGCAAAAAACAAGGGAAAGTTGGCCCACCGAGCTAGTTTACCAAAAACCAAGTGTGAACATAATTTTTAGTGCATGTGGCTAAGTCAAGGATACTTAGGCTAAAAGCTAAATGTAGATGTTAGGATTATATTCCAACACCGCCCTTTCATCCTAACTCACTTATCTAAACTAAGTCCCAACCAAGATGCCATGTTAGGTACTCAGGTACAATAAATAAAAGATCCTCATAAAATGAAGAAAGAGGGAAAACCTTGTGGGACAACCCCCCCCCCCCAAAAAAAAAAAAAAAGGAAAAAAGGGCTAAGTGGCCAGAAGGGCCTATTTAGCTGTCTTCACCACTCCAAGCATAGTTCTCATTTCTGAAAATTTCTTTTCAGTGAAAGACTTGGTGAAGATGTCTGCAACCTGCTGCTTAGTGGGGCAGTACTGTAGTGATATGACTCGGTCATGGATCAGCTCGCAGATGTAATGCATGTGAATCTCGATGTGCTTGGTCCTCTGCCTCTGAACTGGATCAATCGATATCTGAATGGACCCTTGATTGTCACAAAATATGACAGTCGGAAGTGGATACTGAATACCAAACTCAGAGAGAAGCCCCTGCAACCAAACAGCCTATGTAGCTGCATTCACTACACCTCTATACTCTACCTCAACTGTAGATAAAGCAATCATGGATTGCTTCTTGCTAGACCAGCAAAAAGGCCCTGAACCAAAGCTGAAAACATAACTAGAGGTGGACTTGCAGTCTGTACCATCGCTAGCCCAATCAGAATCTGTGTACCCAATCAGTGAAAGTGGGCAATCTGCAACATAAAAGATACCAAAACTGGAAGTACCTTTCACATATCTAATGATTCTCTTTGCAACTGATGAGCCTCATAAATGGGTAATTATATGGTCTCATTTTACCTCCTAACCTAGTCAAATCAACCATTCTCTTAGCTTATTGTATGATTTTCTGATTATATTTATGCTTATAGAGTGAGTTGAGTTAGTTATGGTGTCATGTGGTCTAACATGTATTTAATGCAGATTATTGATGGATTTCAAAGTCAAAGTCAAGGATCCAGTGGTCAAATGGTAGAAATAACTCGAAGTAGACAGAGGAGAGGACTTATATGAGGGAATACCCCTCATTTACTACTCCTCACTTCGAATTCCCTTCATTCAGCTCGGAGTACAAGCAGTTGAATCATGCACTAGAAGGCAGCCGAGCAAGTGGAGGATGACTGATAGTTATCTCGAGTTTTGGGAGCTAAGCCTCCCTGATTTTAAGGAAGTTGTTGGTAACTTCAGATGTATAAGTAGAGAGGCCTAGGGTCTCACTAGGGTCGGATTTTTTTGCTTATGTAAACTCTGCTCAAATTTCGAGCTTACTATTTTGTGACAGTTTTATGTAATCTTGATATTTTTTTTATAATGAATATGGAATCCTTTTGGAGCTAGCATTGAGTTACCTCAGAGGGCTGACGCTCTTGGGTTAGGGCCTAATCTAAGCAGCCAATCTTCTCTTTACTTGAATTTGTATGCTTTACTCCAGTTTGTAGATTAATTTTCTATTAGATGTATTTCTTTTATGGTTAAGAATAGGTTGATTTTGATGATTCAGTAGTTTGCTTCCATTTGTGCCTTCTATAGCAGGTTAAGAAGCAATCAAAAAATATTCAAAAGGTTAGCAATAGTGCCTTGGCATCTCTTCCTCCCTCTGGGACCATGATTTGAGGCAAAGACTCTCTTGTTGCCCCAAAAACATAGATTTTCCTCATTCATAGGACTTCTAGTGTTTGTAGCTCTTTAGTAGGTAAATAGTCCAGTTTCGCTTTGCTTCAGATCTCATTTATCATGTTCATTTCCTAATTTGAAATAGTCTTCTTTCATGCTTTTCTTTCCTACAACATTTCTCAGCATTTCCTTTCATAGATCATAGTTTAAACCATTTTAATACAAAACTCTATTTTTCCTAAATGCACTCATTTCATTTGTTGTTTGATTTTCTTAGTTGACTGTCAGTTCCTTTGCAGCAAATCTCTTCCAGTAGTAGGCCAGCTTATCAAAAATCACATCCTCCATCTGATCCATGCCCTATAGGTCTCCTAAACCTCACCTCAATTCTGCCCTAGTTTCCTTCATTTTTTTCATAGAACTTCTTCCTCTCTCCTTGAGCAAACCCAATCATCTTTCTCTCTCCTGGTGATTCATGGTAGACCTTAGGCACCCTAACACCTCATTCCAACCTTCATCCACCTTTTCCACCCACTCTCACACCCTCAAAATAGCAGAAATTTCTCTCGGCCTCCTCTTGTAGGCCTCTTGTACTTTCCCTGTTTTCCTCCTGTAATTTCCATGTGTCCTCCTGTAGTTTTTCCTGTAGGCTCCCTTTTGAAGGTTGAGTTTGGGAAAAACCTCCAGAAGGCCACCTAAGACCTCCTAGGACCCATCCACACCATCTTCCATCCTCCCAAGTTCCAAAACCACCCTCTAATTCCACTTGTTCACTGCCACACTCACACACAATAAATTAGATGCATGTCAAATTCACATAAAAACACATAAAAATCCAAAAATATGTATTTTGCTTATTTACTTCTAGAAATAGCATGGTTAGATGTTGTTTACTTTCTTGAGTAGGTAATGGTATTTCTTTCATGGTTTTCATAGTGTTTTTGGCAAAATTAGAATTAGCTTGTTAATTAGGGTTTACTAGGTCTTGCTTTACATTACAATTTTTTTCCTTTCTGCAATTAGGATAGCTTCTATAGAGTAATATTTCTTTCTTTCATCACACATATAGCTTCTTCTGAGATCTATTGAAGTTGGCTTGAGCTCCTAGTGATCTTGCGTCGGCTGACCAAGTGACAACCTGTAGTGAGAACTAGTACTTGTGCATATAGCACTAACGTTTCCAAGTTTGTTACGAACTACCGGGTTGATAAAAGTGAAGTTGGAAGCCCAGGAGTTGCAGCTTTCTTGCTGCAATATTGGCGCTCACCACTTTCTGACGCCATTGTCAGGGAAGCGTCAGAGTATTCTGTGATTACTGCTTTCTTCTATTTCTTCTTGCAACATTCTACTAATAGTTTATTTCAGCAAAAGTAGACTAGTCATTTCCTTTCTTTCAATTCTGCATTTCCTTGCTTTCCTTTTCAATTCTACAAATTTCCATTCAACAAGTTCATTTTAGCTAGTTGCAATTTGTTTTGTCCAATCACAATCTCAGTTTTTGCAGCTACTGTCAATGTGGGGAAAAAACCAACCAAAAATATTTCCTTTCATGCCTCGTAAGAATAGAGATAACTCAGGAAAATTTCTTCCCAACGCCCCCACTGCTTCACACAGCCAATCTTCTCTCTTATTCGGTGGCTATGATCAAGAAGAAGCCTTAGGTGAATAACCAGAGATATTTGAAGAACCTATAGGGGAAGAAGAAGAAGAAAACATTCCTCTGGAGCCAATGGCTAAAAACAAAAATGATAGGGGAAATGGAGAAAGAATAGAGGGTACCTTTCCCATTCGGGAGACCAATGGGGACACCAAAATGAAAAATATAAGTCCTTCAGCCCTACCTCACTTCCATGGCCTGACTACAGAAGATCTTGACACCTTCTTGTTTGGGTTCGTTGTCATAGGTCGAACTTATGACTATGAAAAAGACAAGAAAAAGTTGAAATTGTTCCCTTCTACTCTCAAGGATGCAGCATTGCGCTAGTTCATGGGATTACCTGGCAATAACATCACAACATGGGCTCAGATGCAGTAAGCTTTAACAACAAGTATTGAGACTATTGTAGGTCAAAAGATATTAAAGAAGAAATCTTATGAATGACGATGGGAAGTGATGAGTCCCTGGAAGGTTACGAAGAGAGGTTCTAGCGCAGTTACAAAAGGGCCAAGTGTACTCTTGACCCTGAGTCTCTAAAGTTGGTCCTGCTCAGGGGAATCAGGGAAGACCTTTTAGACACCCTCCATCTACTGGCCGGGGGAGACATTTACCAACTATCCTATGAGGACATAAAGATTGTTTTTAGAAACCATTCTAGAGCAGCCAAAAAGAAAAGTAGTGGGAGTCAACCCATAGCCAGTACCTCTTCTTCCAATTCATCCATTAAAGGGGAAATTTGAAGCATGCTGGAAGACTTCAAGAGTGAGATGTTGCAGACTCTTGCCATGAAAATGGATACCTTACATATCAAAAGAAAACAAGAGGAAGCAGAGAGGGCTTTGGCCATTTTTTGTCCTAGATGCACCAGGAGGCATCCTAGGAATGAATGCCCATTGAACTCTATAGAGGTTTGTTCAATCTGCGAAGAAAATCATTCTACAGACAAGTGCCCTTCCTTTCCCAGACTTAAAGCTATATACCAAGGGGCCGAAGGAGTCACTGAATAGATCTATTACATAAACCAAAGGAGGCTGCATGGACCTAGACCATACCAGCAGGGGATGCAAGGGACATCTCAAGCATACTACAACCCCAACCAAGTCACCTCCATACCTTCTTGGGGCCCCCTTGCTCATCCTTCCTAGTCCATGCATCCTCCTTGGTCCTTCACATCTCAATATCATGCCCAACCAGCCACCCATTCATTTCAATCCTATGCTTAGCCGCAACCTCAGTGGAATGCACTTCATCAGGGGTGGAAGCCCCATTACAACTCTCTTTCCACTCTTCTGCCTCCACCACCTGCCCAACCACAACCGTTACCTTTTGCTCCACCAAGGCAACCCCAAATGCCTGCCCAGCCAAATCCAAACCCGAACAATAGACAAGCTCAACAAGTGTATAGTGGGGAACCATCATGCCCAACTTATGCTGTGGAGATTTAAGAAATCAACTTGCGATCTGGGAAAGTTCTCCTAGATAGCCAGCCTCCACCTAGGGAGGTTGAGGGAGATAAAGAGGAAAGCGAACCTAAAGCAAATCCACCCTTTCTTGAGATACTATCCATGACAATCCAACCTACCCCAAAAGAGACTAAACTCCTGGGAGAATTGAAACATTTATGTGTGAAGATACCATTTCTCCAAGCCATAAAAGATGTGCCTATCTACAATAGGTTGATCAAAGAGAAGTGCTTTAGGCATCCAGGAAAGCGCAAGAGAGATGCCCCAACCATCAATGTCATAGGACAACTATCCGACTTGATGTTGGGGTAGAGAATCTATCCAAAATATCTGGATCCTAGAAGCCCAGTAGTTGATGTCCACATCAATGGCACAATGGTCCCACATACCTTGATTGATCTAGGAGTTGCCATTAATGTGATGACAAAGGACACAATGCTCAAACTTAACCTCCAGGGCTCCTTGAGGAAGACCACGACAATGTTGTAGTTAGCAGACCGCTCCACCATGACCCCTGAGGGGATTATGGAAGATGTGATGGTCTCCATTGATTCTTGGGAGTACCCTACGGATTTCTTAGTTCTCCAGGCAAAGGCAAATCTCACTGGGTATTCTCTCATTCTAGGAAGACCTCGGTTGGCTACAGTCGATGCCTACATCAGCTACCGAGCTAGGAACATGACCATAAAGAATGGGCACATGTCCAAGCAGTTAACCCTATATCCTCCTGCCCAACCCCTGCTAGAACATGATCTACCTCTCTAGTTGGAGGAGGAGGATGAGGATGAAGTTTATTCTGCACCGCTTTGTGCATTAGAAATCGCAATGGGGGGAAAACAGCAAGATGAGGATGATATGATTGAAAATTTGATTCAGAATCCACCTCCCAGTGCATCACCATTAGAAGACATAGTAAGAGAAACCAAAAACAACCCCTCAACTGATCTTTGTGTGGCCGACCCTACTTCTCCCCGTGTCAAAAATATAGAGTTCGACCCAGAAAGAACATTGAAAATCAATCCATCCCTATCTACTTCCCAGGAGAAGGAGTTATGCAACCTACTGAGAAAACACCTAGATGCCTTCTCCTGGAGTTATAAGGAGAAGAAGGGAGTGCACCCTTCTGTATGTACTCATCATATATACATCAAGGAAGATTGCAAGACAGTCAGGCAACCTCAAAGGAGGATGAGCCCAACACTTAAAGATATTGTTAAGGAATAACTACAGAAATTGTTGGATGCTTGATTCATCTATCCCATTTATGACAGTGAATGGGTCTCTCCTTTGGTGCTAGTGCCAAAGAAAAATGGTAAGTGGAGAATCTTTGTCGACTATCAGGAATTGAACAAAGCCACTAAAAAGGACCACTTTCCTTTACCTTTCATAGATCAAGTGTTAGACGGTCTGGCAGGGAAAAAAATTTCTCCTTTCTATATGGGTTTAGTGGGTACAATCAGATTCAAATCAGCATAGAAGACCAAGATAAGACCACTTTCACTTGTCTTTGGGGTACCTTTACATGCCTAGTCCTTCCTTTTGTTTTGTGCAATGCTCCAGCCACTTTCGAAAGAGCGGTATTGAGTATATTTTCTGAACTAGTTCATGATGTAGTAGAAATATACATGGATGATTTTACTCCTTATGGCTCTGACTTTTAGGAAGCTTTATCTAACCTAGGAAAAGTTCTAGATAAGTGTATTGAGATGAACCTATCCCTCAGTCCAGAAAAATTTGAATTCTTGATGACTGAAGGGACCGTGCTAGGTCATGCAATATCTCAACAAGGACTGCAGGTGGACCCCAACAAAATTGTCATCATCCAAAGGGTCCCACCTCCTCAAAAGGTGAGATATGTCAGAAGTTTCCTAGCCTTAGCCAGATATTACAAGAGATTCATTAAAGACTTTAGCAAGATAGCCTCTCCTTTGTTTGGCCTCCTAGAAAAATATGTTGAGTTCATTTGGTCAGAAAACTATCAAGAAGCCCTAGATACTTTGAAGGGCAAGCTGGTGACTACCCCAATTCTCAGAGGCCCAAACTGGGCCCTACCTTTTCACATTCACATAGATGCCTCGAACAAGGCAATAGGAGCAGCCTTAGGAAAAATTGATGAAAATTTACCTTATGCCATATACTTTATAAGCAAAAACTTGTCAAAGGCAGAGTTAAACTACACAGTGACCGAGAAGGAACTCCTAGTTGTCGTGCATTCCTTAAACAAATTCAGACATTATATCACAAGTTATCAAACCTTGGTGCACACTGATCATACTGCAATTAGATATTTAATGAAAAAACCAGATGTAAATGCTCGCATTATTAGATGGTTGCTTTTACTACGGCAGTTTGATTTGACCATTATTGACAAGCCTGGTAAAGAGAATGTTGTTGTTGGCTTTTTGTCTAGAGTAAATTTGCCTGTAGGTGAAGAAAGAATGGTGGATGACCAAATGCCAGATGAACACCTATTTGCTATATCAGTACTCTCTCCATGGTTTTTTGATATAGCAAACTACTTGGTTCTAGCACAGTACCCACCACACCTGTCCTCAAAAGAGAAGAGTAGGATAGTAAGGAAAAGCACCCCCTTCACCTGGATTGGAGGCAATCTCTTCAAACTGGGCCCAGATCAAATCTTGAGAAGATGTGTCAGGGAGGAGGAAGTCTTTGACATCCTCTTGACCTGTCATGATGGGCCTTGTGGAGGTCATTTTGTAGCAAAAATAACCACCTTTAAGATATTGCAAGTAGGCTACTACTGGCCCACTCTTCATCAGGATGTGAGGAGATACACTTACCAATGTGATCGGTGTTAGAGGATGGGGAAACCCACTCCAAAGGATGAAATTCCCATGCAACCTCAAGTGACCTTTGAGCCATTTGAGAAGTGGGGCATGGACTTTGTGGGGCTTATCAACCCCCCTTCAAAGCAGAAGCAGTACATCATTGTGCGCACCGATTACCTGACAAAGTGCGCAGAGACAAAAGCAATCAAAGCAACAACAGAGGAAAAAGTAGTTGAGTTTTCGAAAGAAAACATATTCTACAAATTCGGGTATCCAAGAGAGTTGGTCACAAACCAAGGTAGTTAGTTCACTTCCAGCCTGATTAAAGACCTGCTCACACATCATAAGATCAAGCACATGACTTCCACCCCTTACCATCCACAAGCCAATGGGCAAGTGGAGGTAACTAATAGAGTATTGGAAGAGATCCTAACCAAGGTAGTGACCAGCAATAGAAAAGACTCGGCAGACAGATTAGTTGAGGCCACTTGGGCCTACAACACAACATGGAAGACCACCACTGGGTTCGCACCCTATGAACTGGTCTATGGGAAGAAGGCTTTGCTTTCAATAGAGTTTGAATTCAATACCTTAAGGATGGCAACTTAGCTGGACCTAGACCTCAGCCATGCACAAAAGGAGAGATTACTTCAGCTCAATGGATTGGATGAATACAGATTGCAAGCCCTTCTCCATACAGAGCTAGTTCAGCTTCAAAGAGAGATATGGCATGACAAAAATATCAAGGAGAAGAAATTCCAAGAGGGAGATTGGGCACTACTCTATGATTCAAGATACAAAGATTTCAAAGGCAAGATGAGGACAAGATGGCTGGGACCCTACACTATGGAGAAATGCAATGACAATGGTTCAGTTCTGATCAGAACCATTGATGATGAAGCCATCTCCATGCTTGTCAATGGACATCGGTTGAAAGTTTACAAGAAACCCCTCTCCAAATGAGAGTTTATTGAAGATTTGAATAAAATAGTAATGGTAGTGGAGCATGTCTTAGCTTCCACTTCACCCACTCACTCAAGAAAAGGAGAATAAAAAAATAAGGACTCAAGTGAAAACCTCCATGAGGTGCTTGAGTCCCATCATTGGGTTGAAAACCTCTTCTGAGGCGGCCCAGTGATGTAAAAAAAAAAGGGGAAAAAGAATAAGATCCCTGGGTGAAAACCTCCCTTGGAGGCACCCAGGGTGGGAAATTAAGGTGAAAACCTCTCTGAGGCGCCCTAGTTGTTTTCAAAAAAAAAATGAATTTTTATTGCATTGCAGGTTTGCAGGAGGACTACAGGGAGCAGAAGAAGGTGCCAAGGGAACCCTGACATTCATACCAGCATCCATCTCACCTTCTCCACACCTTCCTCCATCATTTTTGGCATCTCTTTCACCCCACTGTACCTTTTTCTTCCAAAACTTTGTTTTTACAGGAGGCTCTATGTTTTCTACAAGAGGCTCCTGTAGGAATTACAGAGAGCCAAAAGTGTCGACAAAAGGTAGTTTGAGGGACAAAAAAGCTTCATGAGGAACCTATAATCCCTCCTACCATCTTCAAACCTCCTTGCCATCATTTCCAAGCCTGCATCACACCCCAAGCATCATTATTTTTTCTTCCTGTCCAAGAAAAAACACAGAAAAATAATTTTTAGGTTTTGAAAAAAAAAACAAAAATAAAAAGAGGAAAAGGCACCAATAACCTTACCTGAAGCTTACCTACCATCCCTCCATCATTCATGACACCTCTAGCATTATTCTCAAGCTCCAAGCATAGGGAAAAGATGAAGTTTCCAGGGGAGAAGCAGCTACAGGAGCTCCTGTAGGAATTCTTGTAGCAGTTGATCCCATAGAAGTCTAGCACCAAAAGAAAATGAGTGCACACCTGCAAGTTGAAGAGGCACATGCAGCTCAGCTCCAGCAAAAGAAGAACCTGAAAAAGTATACAACCATACATTAGCTAGCAGAGACAGCATGCATGAAGGAAAGTGTAGGCATGCAGCAGAGAAAGCCACAACACCTCACATCAAATACACTCGGATCACAGGTAAATAACTAAATCACTCCTCTATTTGCATTTGTGTAATTAGGAACCATATCAAAGGCAATGAGATGGTTGAGATTGAATGAGGGAAAGGTGGCCAATTAACTTGGCCACCTTCATTTAGTTGACTCCACTTATCCAAGATGTCACCCACACGTGCGCACAGTCAACTCAAGCACAAGATGTCAAGGATAGGTAGTCGGAGGAAGTGTGAACTCCGATGCAATAATGAGGGATGATTATGAGGAGGGGCCATGATGACCAATCAGGTGGGGACCAACGGTCCAAATATGGCCAACGTACACCTTGCCAGCTCAGCACCCATAACTAAGAATAGCCATAAAAAGCAATGAGCACTCCTCCCTACGCATTCTCACCACCTTTTCTTCATTTTCTCCTCGTAACTCAGCCACAGCAGTCTTATTGTGCCCCCACAACCTCGTAACCACAATTCTCCATCAATTTCCTCCCTATCTTTTCTCTCGGCATTTTCTACAGGAGCACTTACAAGAAATCTACAGGAGCACCTAAAGGAAATCTACAGGAGGGGTAGTGAGTCAGTTTGAAGGTAGAAACCATAATTTTTGGCACGAATTTCAGTCTAGAGAGGTAGGGTTCATGCATGCCCCCTGTTGAATATCAATTCATGAAAGAAATGATCTCAATTTGAGGATGAAATAAGTCTTTAGGAGGTCAGAAAATACATAAATAAATAAATTAAATAAATAAATAAATAAAATTAAAAATAATAAAATTAAATTAAAAAAATAAAAAAAATAAATAAATAAATAAAAAAATTTCTGTTTATTTAAAAAAAAAAACACAGTCTCCTCTGTTTCTTTGTTTTTCTCAAAATTCTTTGTCTCCACCTCCATATTTGGTTTTCCAAAATAATACAGACAGTATGACAGGAGGGTTTATGAGAAAGGAGCCCACTAACTCCACTAGGCTCCATGCACATCCTCAAGTGGTGGACATATTCACAAGGGAAAATTGGATGAATTTCTTTGAGAAATTTAGAGGGTTTGATGATGAAATTGCCCAAGAATTTGCTCTCTCTCTCTGGTCCCTCACACAAGAACACATGCCACTGTAACCATTAGAGGCCTCTCCATCGAAATAACCCCTGAATTCATCAGTAGGGTCACTACCTTTCCTCTTGAGCCTTGGAGCAAAGATGAGAAACCAATTGGCCAGGCTACCAAGAAGAAATTTTTCCAAAATAATGAAACCCCTGTTGAAGATAAAAATAGAATTAGAAGGGCTAGTATACCATACCCCTGGGATGAGGTTAGCTACCAAGTCATCAAATACATTTCCTGTGAAGGGAGGCACAACATTGTCTATGGATATCATTTCAAAATCCTCCATGACTTGAGATATGGCATGGATACCCCAGCACCTCAAAAGCTCAGTATCCCTTACTTTCTCCTTCAGTCCCTCATTGACTCCAACACAAAGGTACAAGCAGGAAATTCAGAGCAATTAGCTCACCATGGCTTAATCAAAATCCTAGTAGAGGAAGCCCTCCATACCTTTACACTCCCTATAGCATGGGAAGTTTTCTAAAATATGATAGCTAAGGATGACATAAAGGCATTAACCTATGATTTCAATCCTACTAGCAGTGAGGAGGAAGAACAGCAAGGAGGAGAAGATGAAGCCAGTGGTGACATAGCAGAGCAATAAAGGAAGGAAAAGAAACAGAAGAGGGAAAAGTTGAAGAGACAGAAAAAGAGACAGAAGAGGGAGAAAAGGAGGCAGAGAAGGTAGAGCAAGGAGAAGAGTCCCCTGAGACTTTGGAAAGAGAAGCTGCAGCTGCCCTCAGTACACCAATCAAGCCAAAGCAGAAGAGGAAAAGAAAGACCACCATGTATCTCAGGGCAAGGAAAAGCACAGGAATTAAAATAGGCAAACCTCAGCCCTCTTAAAAAGTTCCCATTACCATTGAAGATTCACCATTTTCTAAGGTGAAAGAATCTCCTTCCAAGACACCCATAACCTATGAATGGGGGACTCCAAGATCTTCTACATGGAAGGGAAAGGCAGTACTATAGGACCCAAAACCAGACCTACAGGAGGCTCAGACAGTCCTATAGGAGACATTGTCCAAACTACAGGAGACCCAAAAGCTTGAGAAAAAGATAGGGGAACAGCCAGAGGTGAAGGGGGAAGCACAAGAGCTACAAGAACCTGACCCCTAGCCTAGTCTTGCCTCCTATTACAATCTACTTGAGGGAGGCAGGATAATCCCACAAAAATTTGCAATTCCATTGTTTTTCGAATTGGAGAAAGAAAGAGTGAGAACACATAGGTGGATGCAGATAACCAAATCCAAAGGAGTTGAGGATGTTGGCCATATGGAAAACAAACTCAGGGAAATGGGCAGAGAATTGAGTGCTCTCAAAGACAGAGAGGCCATTATAAGAAGCCACCTTGAAAATGAGAATGAACTACTAAGGAGGCAGTTGCAAGAGAAAGAGACTTAGCTGGCATACATGGCCAGCTTATCCATGGAAGCATTACAATGCAGAACACCAGCCAAATCTTATGGCCTCTATCTGAAGGACAAATGGCTTCAATTCCAAATAAAGACTTTGGCACAAAGAGGCACAATGCCTTTCCAAGACTACAAGCAGTTCATGGATTTGTGTGACCAAAGCACCTCAGAGGATAAAGCAAATATGGTATATTTCTACCTACACAACATGGCCCTCACAGACATGAACGTGTTGGACCCCAATGCCAAGCTAATGGACCTGCAATTAATGGCCATGGCCTCATGGATGAACCATGAAGAATTGAGGGCAGCAGAAATGAAAATATTGATGATAAAAGAGCAGAATGAGCCATTAATGATAAGAGCTAAGCCATCAGATCCTATGGCACTCATCAACACACACAACCTTCTTGCCAATGACCCTCAGATTGCCCCTAGATATCTAGCCAATCAGGCACAAACAATCGCACACTTTGAAGATATGCTTAGGCTACTTGGGGATGATTGTGTACATGCATGCATGAGAAGATGGAACACCCTACCCCATAGCTTGCAGATCAGAGAATACCATCCTCCCATGAGGCTAATGGAGGCATTGAAAAGAGTGCCAATGTACAAGCACTCCATGCAAAGGCTAAAGGTCAACTGGATTGGCCTCAAACTGATTCCTCCACTTCTATTTGGCATGCTGGAAGGCAGAAGAGAAGAAGAAGAGGAGTAGTGGAAGGACATAGGCAGAAAGGCAGGGTTTTATGACCAACATGAGTAGACCATATTAGAAGCCTAGGATGCTAGGGAGGCCACCAGAGCCATAAAAGATGAGGAGATTGACTAAGTTGCTCAAAGTATGAGCAACACCTTCAGTAGGAGGGTGATGATGAGCCTCATAAATGGGTAATTATATGGGCTCATTTTACCCCCTAACCTAGTCAAATCAACCATCCTCTTAGCTTATTATATGATTTTCTGATTATATTTACGCTTATAGAGTGAGTTGAGTTAGTTATGATGCCATGTGGTTTAACATGTATTTAATGCAGATTATTGATGGATTTCAAAGTCAAAGTCAAGGATCCAGTGGTCAAATGGTAGAAATAACTTGAAGTAGACAGAGGAGAAGACTTATAGGAGGGAATCCCCCTCATTTATGACTCCATACTTCGAATTCCCCTTCATTCAGCTCGGAGTACAAGCAGCTGAATCATGCACTAGAAGGCAGTCGAGCAAGTGGAGGATGACTGATAGTTATCTCGAGTTTTGGGAGCCAAGCCTCCCTGATTTTAAGGAAGCTGTTGGTAGCTTCAGATGTATAAGTAGAGAGGCCTAGGGCCTCACTAGGGTTGGATTTTTTTGCTTATGTAAACTCTGCTCAAATTTCGAGCTTACTATTTTGTGACAGTTTTATGTAATCTTGCTATTTTTTGATAATGAAGATGGAATCCTTTTTGAGCTAGCACTGAGTTACCTCAGAGGGCTGAAGCTCTTGGGTTAGGGCCCAATCCAAGCAGTAAAGCTTCTCTTTACTTGTATTTATATGCTTTACTCCAGTTTGTAAATTAATTCGCTGTTAGATGTATTTCTTTTATGGTTAAGAATAGGTTGCTTTTGATGATTTAATAGTTTTCTTCCATTTGTGCTTTCTGTAGCAGGTTAAGCAACGATCAAAAAAGATTCAAAAGGCTATCAATAGTGCCTTGGATTCTCTTCCTCCCTCTGGGACCATGATTCGAGTCAAAGACTCTCTTGCTACCCCAAAAACACATATTTTCCTCATTCATAGGACTTCTAGTGTTTGCAACTCTTTAGTAGGTTAATAGTCCAGTTTCGCTTTGCTTCAGATCTCCTTTATCATGTTCATTTCCTAATTTTTAATATTCCTCTTTCATGCTTTCCTTTCCTACAACATTTCCTTTAATAGATTATAGTTTAGACCATTTTAATGCAAAACTATGTTTTTCCTAAATGCACTCATTTCATTTGTTGCTTGATTTTCTTGGTTGACTGTCAGTTCCTTTGCAGTAGATCTCTTCCAGCAGTAGGCTAGCTTATTAGCAATCACATGCTCCATCTAATACATGCCCTACAGGTCTCCTAAACCTCACCTCAATTCTGCCCTAGTTTCCTCCATTTTTTCATAGAACTTCCTCCTCTCTCCTTGAGCAAACCCAATCATCTTTCTCTCTCCTAGTGATTCATGGTAGACCTTAGGTGCCCTAACACCTCATTCCAACCTTCATGCACCTTTTCCACCCACTCTCACACCCTCAAAATAGCGGAAATTGCTCTCGGCCTCCTCCTGTAGGCCTCCTGTAGTTTCCCTGTTTTCCTCTTGTAGTTTCCATATGTCCTCCTGTAGTTTTTCCTATAGGCTCCTTTTTGAAGGCTGAGTGTGGGAAAAGCCTCCAGAAGGCCACCTAAGACCTACTAGGACCATCCACACCATCTTCCATCCTCCCAAGCTCCAAAACCACTCTCCAACACCACCTGTTCGCTGCCACACTAACACACAATAAATTAGATGCATGTCAAATTCACATAAAAATCCAATGTTATGTTTTTGCTTATTTACTTCCAGAAATAGCATGGTTAGATGTTGTTTACTTTCTTAAGTAGGTAATGGCATTTCTTTCATGGTTTTCATAGTGTTTTTGGCAAAAGTAGAATTAGCTTGTTAATTAGGGTTTACTAGGTCTTGGTTTACATTATAGTCTTTTTCCTTTCTGCAATTAGGATAGCTTTTGTAGAGTAATCTTTCTTTCTTTCATCACACATAGAGCTTCTTCTATAGAATTTAGCTTGAGCTCCTAGTGATCTTGCACCGGCTGACCAAGTGACAACCTGCAGTGAGAACTAGTACTTGTGCATATAGCACTGATGCTTCCAAGTTTGTTACAAACTACCAGGTTGATAAAAGTAAAGTTGGCCACCCAGGAGTTGCAGCATTCTTGCTGCAATACTGGCACTCACCAGCAGCTTTCCAGTGAAGTTCATGGGGCTCCTGCATATATCTAGAACAAACTCCTACTGCAAAAGATATATCAGGTCAGGTGTGAGTAAGATACAACAAACTCCCAACCAACTGTCGATACAGTGTACTGTCCACCAAAGGTGTAGTACCCACATCCTCAAATCTGATCCCTGAAAGAAAGGGAGATGATGTTGGCTTGCATTCTGTCATCTAAAAGCAGACAAGTAGATCTGATGCATACTTAGACTGTGCCATCTTGATCCCTAAAGTAGACTGAGAAACTTCAAGACCAAGAAAGTAGTGCAACAGTCCTAAATCTATCATGGAAAATCGATCATGCAATGTTGATTTTTCCGAATCAATAGCTGAGGTAAGGTTCCCTGTCATCAATAAATCATATACATATAGTAATATCACAAAATGGAATCATCATGTTGCAGCAAATAAATATTCTAATCATATTTGTATCAAATGAATCCAATGGAAAGCAAGAAAGAATCCATATTTGCATACCAGGGTCTTGGAGCCTGTTTTAGGCCATACAAAGATTTATTTAATCTGCAAACAAGGGAAGAGTTTTGAATGTATCCCTGTGGCTGCTCCATATATATCTCCTCCTTGAGATCTCCATGAAGAAATGTACTCTTCACATCCATGTGATGAACTTCCCATCTACGAGAAGCAACAATGGCTAAAACTAGTCAAATGGAGTCCATTTTTGCAACAGGTGCAAATGTCTCTATGTAGTCTATGCCATGTACCTATGAGTATCCTTTTGCAACAAGTCAAGCTTTGTACTTTTTGATCTCACCATCTGCAAAAATATTTTTGTGATAGATCCATCAACATCGAACAAGCTTTCTTCCTTTCAAAAGTGGAACCAAGTCCCATGTGTTGTTTTCCATTAAAGCAGGGTACTCTTCATCCATGGCAGCCTCCCAAAGCAGGTTTCTAGCAGCCTCAGAGTGTGACTGTGGATTTGAACCAAGTTTCATATAGAAATTTATGGGAAGCAATGGTTCGATGGTAGCCAGGGCTTGAGGAGCCCCAAAAAACTGTGATCTAGTCCTTCTCGCATCCGCAGGATCACCGACTAGTTCACCTGCATCTTGCAGGGTTTTCTCTGCCCAAGTTGGTAGCTGAGTTGGAGCAGCCATGACCTACTCCTCATCCTATGAATTAGACCCAAGAGGCTTCTCTGATGGCTGCTCTAAAGTGCTCGAAGAAGTTTCAGACTCCTCCTCATCAATGGCAACAAGCGGTTCCTCGGCACGGTCTGTTGAAAAATCATGCAATGATTCTTCTTCAAACTTCACACTTCGAGCTACAAGGAAATTTTTCAATGTGAGAGTCTAACAATATATATCCTTTAACACTGTCAGGATATCCAAAAAAGATACATTCAACACTTTGAGTCTCTGAAGCCTTCCTCTTATCTGTCGGAATGTGAGCCCATGCTCGTGAACCAAAAATGCGAAAGTGCGACACTTTCAATTTCTTACCAGTCCAACATTCAAATGGAGTGGTGCCTTTGAGTGCTTTGGGACGAACTTGGTTCTGAATGTATGCTGCACAATTAATAGCTTCAACCCATAGCTTAGGAGCTAATGATTTGGACTGTAGCATACAATTTTCCATCTCTTTTAACGACCAATTTTTCCTCTCCGCAACACCATTCTGCTGTGGTGTATATGGCACTGTGTGTTGTAGTTGTATACCTACATCAATACAAAGTTGCTGCACATATTTGTTGACACACTCCCCCCATTATCAGTATGGAGTATCTTAATCTTACACCTAGACTTATTCTCAGCAAGTGTTTTAAATTCTATAAGGCATTCAAATACTTCCGATTTTAATTTCAGAAAAAATACCCAAGTAAAATGAGAGAAATCATCTATGAAGGTGAGTACATATCGAGCCCTACTGATTGAAGGTTATGGGAATGGGCTCGTGATGTCACTATGAATCAGACCAAGAGGTGAAGAAGCTCTTTGTGCCTTCCCTTTGTCAAACTTTTGCTCCAGATGCTTGCCAAGAATGCATCCTTGACATACATCGCTTGTGAATTTAATAGCGGGCAATCCTTCTACCATGTTTTCCTTGCTAAGTTGATGCAAGTACTTATAGTTTAGATGGCCAAATATTTCATGCCATAACCTACTGATATCATTAGATTGTGATAAAAATATAGTGCTAATAGATTTAGGAACAAAGTGGGAGAAGAAATACAAACGATAACCATGATCTGCAATTCCATGTGCAAGTTGTGAGCCCATGGAAATGTCAGTAATCACTGCAGAGTCCGGAGTGAACTCCACCTTCCTTCCAGAGTCGGAATGACTGATCTGATATATCGAGACAAGATTTACAGACAGCGAGGGAACATGAAGCACATTTGTGAAGTAGCCCCCTTCAAGGTCTACAATTCCTTCTTCGCACACCTTTGCGGGTGTGGCATCTCCCAGGAAAATTGGGGATCTGGTGCTTTCTTCGATGGAGGAAAATTCATCTTTTGATGCAGCCATATGGTTCAGTGCAACTGAATCAAGGATCCAAGCTGATGGAGTGGATGTGATAGCCATTAAAGCATGACCATCTCGTGCTCTCCCTCTCCGATCTCCCGTTTTGTTATCATCCTTCTTCTTTGCATTCTCGAGCACGGTGAGATTGTGCTACTGTAATTGCTTAGCCATCTCATCGATTGTTTTCCTCATGAAATTTTCTTTGAGATGAAAACGTTTGGAACAGTAGCTGCAAAGTGTTATTTCCTTCTTCTTCTTACCCTTAGGCAAAGAAGAGCTCTCTGAAGATCGTACGAGTCTCTCCTTCTTTGATTCATTACATTTACCCTTCCCTTTTTGCTTGTCTCTTCCACTGCTCTTTGGAGCATCAGTAGCTGCAAGTGCTTGGTTCTTTGAACACTTGATGGCACCCATTTGGACTAACTTAGCTTGCTCTTGAGTCAATGCTACAATGAAGGCATTCAATGGAGGAATTTTCCATTTTTCCTTAGTCAATTTAGATGCTTGAAAAGATGATACAAATACGGAATATTCAGGGCCTAATTTCGAGAGAATCGAAAGGATGAGTTGATATTCTTATTTCTTGACTCCACATGCATCAAGTTGAACAAGGAGGAATTTAAACTTGGTGAATTATTGTTTCAGGTTGCTGAAATGAGTTGGATTGAGGGATATGAGTTCATTCTACAGTTGATGCACTCTCATTTCATCCTGCTTGCCGAATAGTCCTTCCAATGTGGTCCAGATCGCATCGGGAGTAGTGGTTCCGCTGACATGAAAGAGGAGTTCTCTGGAAATTGATAGGAATATCAGCCCAATTGCTTCATATAATTTATTGAAATACTTGATCTTCTCCATTGCAAAAGTCATTTCAGTCTTTGTTCCCATTGTTACCCTGTAAAGCCCTTTGCTTCGGAGGAGCAGAGTAATCTCTGTCTTCCATTCGAAGTAATTGAAAGGATTTAGAACACGTTTTGTGGGCTGAGAGAGATGATCTATTGTTTCTTGCTACACCTCCTAATGATCTATGCCTGTAAATAAAACCATGTACAATCCACTAGATTCGAACTAGCTTCGATACCATGTAGAATTCCTGCAGAAACTCTGATAGATCTAGAATTCTAGTTAAATTAAACACAAGTATTTTGTTGATATTCAAGAGAGGAGAGAAAGAATTTTCTCCATAAAATAAATGTATTAAATTAATGAACAATAGTAATACATGAGCAACCAAACCTCTAATCCCAAAGGGAGGTGGTTATATAGAAATTGCCGAATCTAGAAAACTAGTAAAAAACTAGAAAAGGCTAAGAAAAGCTAAAGGGAGGCCTAAAATAGCAACAATGACTCAAGACAACCTATGCCAACTATCAGCCATGAGGAAAGCATGAGGAGGGGCGCATTTCCCAAGGAAGGCAACTTTAAAACATGCTAAAATGGCCCGGGGGACCAAATCCCTTGATTTAAGGGGGAATCTTCATGTGGGGCGCCAATCCCCAAATAACTCAAGTGGATGAGGTGTGGTTAGATGTGAACATGCACTTAGATGTCTAATGGTTTAGGAAATTTTTTGGACCAATATTTCCATAATATTAAGCCTTTAAAGGCAAAAACCAAGGTAATGTTGGTCCACCTAGCTAGTTACCAAAAACCAAGTGTGAACATGATTTTTAGTGCATGTGGCTAAGTCAAGGATACTTAGGCTAAAAAATAAATGTAGATGTTTGGATTATATTCCAACATCCCTTCTATCCATAGGAGCTTGCCTTTCCCTATCGTCAAGTATTCATATTGTGGTCAAGACTTATCTTTTCATGCTTTGCTTGTGATGTAATGATCTCAGTTTGAGATCTTTCAGGCAGAAGAAGCCTTCTGATATGACCTTGCAACATTGTTGGGCTTTCCTCCAAGAACTGTGCAATCTTGGAAGGAAGGCCAACCTTGCCTCTAGAAACTACACAATTCTTCTTGGCAGGCCAACCTTGAGCATGAAAAATATGCAATTCTGGATGGCAGCCGAGCCTTGATGATGGAATCATCACAAAGCATCTCATCAACTCAGAAACTGTGCAATGCACTGAGCCAAGAAGTTTCCCATTCCTTGGGAATTTTGAAATCCTTCTTGGGAGTGTGCATGCCCGATTCTAAAAGAAAAAAACCATCCCTAGAAAATAGGGAGTCATTAATTAATTTCCTGAAAGTGGCACACTTACTATTTTTGAAACTTTATGCCAAGTGTCACTTTTTCCTTGATTTTAGGCATGCACGCCATAAACCATAATCAATCTAGATCTATATAATGGACACCCCTAGAGCTCATTTGTATATTCGATCATGGATCTCTAGCATTCTGAAGGAGATCAAGGAGCCTTCAGTGGAGTTTCTGGTGCTTTTCCAGGTGACTTTTTATTTTGTCATCTTTTGTCCTTTTTTGGTCGATTTTTGTCATTTATCTTCTGTGAGTGTTATTTTGCATGTTTATTTTCATGGTTGTTGGCGTTTTAACTTATGTTATCTTTTACAAGTATTGGTTCAGTCCATCATTTGCCTTTTACAAGTACCACATCATTTTTCTCGTTTTTTTCCCATTAGTGGTCATCGTTTCAGCAACTCTCCATGCATGTTTATTTTTCCTTTTGCACGTTGATATTCTAGACTTTATTTGCACTGACCCATCTATTCTTACTCAAATCTGTACTTTAAACTTGCACCATTACTCAGATCTTCTTATTTCCCACACTCTTATCGAATAGATATGTTCATCCCTTGGTTAGTGTTTGCCTTGTCTAGCTGGGCATGGCCAGGCAATTTCTCAATGGTCCCATAGATTCATGTCCAATAATGCATTTGGTTTATTTGTGTATTTAAGGAGAGAAGAGAAACTAGACAAAATTAGCCACACCATCATATACAACTAGAGGATAAGTTTATAAATTTTGTTCCTACCCATTACGTCTAATAGTGATGATTGAGACCTAATTTGCATTGAGATATAGCCTCTTAACATCGGATATGGACCAATCTCTAAAAATGAGATGATCCATTCATTTATGGTGTTCTCCTACTCAAATCCATGATGTTTATGTGTAATTTTTAAGGATAATTGATGTATTTATGTCTATTTATTTCATGGATTATGTGTTAAGGTATTTCAGATCTTTGACTTTTCCTAGAATGAACAAGAATCTTTATTTTGAACTTTTCCCTTTTGATGTCATAGTTTTCCATCTTTTATGTAGAAAACATTGTCCATATTTATACCTTGTAATTAGATTTCATTTCACACTCAATAAAGCAGAGATGGACTAATAGAATTTTGTCATTATTACTCTTTTGAGAAATCAACTTTAGCATTTTATTTTAGGTTTGATAAAGGGTCCACATTACAAAAAGTTTTGAGAAGGGAAAAATAGCATGCACCCATAAATAAATTAATAATGATATATAGTACATATATCTAATGGAATATATCTCAGCCTATAGAGCATTTATTACTTTATGGTATGATGCACATTTATAATTGTGGTGAATAATATACACCCTCCTCGTAAACAGTAGATTGACTTAGTAATTTAGAAACCTTAGTGTCATAAATGGGAGCAACTATGAGTACTCATTATTGTTTTCTACTTTTTTCCCCTTGCCAATTTTACTTTTGAATGGGATGAATCCCTTTTTACTAAAAATATCCTTATGTCCATATCTTAGAGAGCTCTCTTGGGAGATAATATTAAGATTCCAAGGATTGTATAATTTTGGATCAGTGTTAATTTATTCATGTATATGTTTTTCTTTCTTTTCGTATGGAACGAGTCGAATGAGGTGTTATTTGATATTATGGAACTTTTCATATTTTTTATGATTTAATAATAGCTTGATTCTTGCTAACTTTTCCCTACAACTATGAATGATAGAGATGCAAATGACACACTTCCCCTAGAGATTAGATATTTTGAGATGCACTATCTATCACCTGAGCAAGGAGACACTTGGTTCCTCCCCTAGCCACACAATTTCTCAATGGTCCCATAGATTCATGTCCAATAATGCATTAGGGTTATTTGTGAATTTAAGGAGAGGAGAGAAAGTAGGCACAATTAGCCACCCCATCATATACAACTAGAGGATAAGTTTCTAAATTTTGTTCCTACTATTTTGGAGAATGTTAAACCCATTGAGTCTAATAATGATGATTGAGACCTAATTTTCATTGAGATGTAGCCTCTTAACATTGGATATGGACCAATCTCTAATAATGAGATGATCCATTCCTTGATGGTGTTCTCCTACTCACTAAGCCATGATGTTTATGTGTCATTTTTAAGGATAAGTGATGTATTTATGCCTATTCATGTCATGGATTATATGTTAAGGTATTTAATATATTTGAATTTTCCTACAATGAACAAGAATCTTTATTTTGAACTTTTCCCTTACTTTTGATGTCATAGTTTTCCATCTTTTATGTAAAAAACATTGTCCATATTTATACCTTGCTAATATAATAAAAATATAATTGGATTTCAATTTCACACTCAATCAAACAAAGATAGACTAATAAAATCTTTCCATTATTTCTCTTTTGGGAAATGAGCATTACCATTTTATTTTAGGTTTGAATAAAGGGTCAAAATTATAAAAAGTTTCGGGAAGGGATAAACATCATGCACCGAGAAATAAAATAATAATGATATATAGTACATAAATCTAATGGAATATATCTCAACCTATATAAAATTTATTACTTTATGGTTGGATGCACATTGATAGTTGTGGTGAACAATATACACCCTCCCTGTAAACACTAGGCTAACTTAGTAATTTAAAAACCTTAGTGTCATAAAAATTGGAACAACTATGAGTACTCAATATTGTTTTCTAATTTTAACCCATTGTCAAGTTTACTTCTAGATGGGATGAATTTATTTTTATTAAACACATCCTTACATCCATATCCTAGAGAGCTCTCTTGAGACATAATATTAAGATTCCAAGGATTGTATAATTTTGGATTAATGTTAATTTAATAATGTATATCGTCTTCTTTCTTTTTTATGGAATAAGTGGAATGAGGTGTTATTTGATATTATGTAAATTTTCAATTTTTTGATGATTTAATAATAGATTGGTTATTTCTAACTTGTCCCTACAGGTATGAATGATAGAGATGTAAATGACACAATTCCTCTAGAGATTAGAGATTTTGAGATGCAATATCTATCACCTGAGCAAGGAGACACTTGGTTCCTCCCCTATCCACACAATTTCTCAATGGTCTCATAGATTCATATCCAATAATGAAATATGGTTATTTATGCATTTAAGGAGAGGAGAGAAAGTAGGCACAATTAGACACCCCATCCTATACAACTAGAGGATAAGTTTCTAAATTGTTTTCCTGTTATTTTGGAGAATGTTAAACCCATTGAGTCTAATAATGATGATTGAGATCTAATTTCCATTGAGATTTAGCCTCTTAACTTTGGATATGGACCAATATCTAATAATGAGATGATCCATTCCTTCATGGTCTTCTCCTACTCACTAAGCCATGATGTTTATGTGTCATTTTTAAGAATAAGTGATGTATTTATGCATGTTCATGTCATGGATTATATGTTAAGGTATTTAATATCTTTTACTTTTCCTACAATGAAAAAGAATCTTTATTTTGAACTTTTCCCGTACTTTTGATGTCATAGTTTTCCATATTTTATGTAAAAAACAATGTCCATATTTATACCTTGCTAATATAATAAAAATATAATTGGATTTCATTTTCAAACTCAATCAAGCAAATATAGACTAATAGGGTATTTTCATTATTATACTTTTGAGAAATGAACTTTACCATTTTATTTTAGGTTTGAATAAAGGGTCCACATTATAAAAAATTTTGGGAAGGGATAAACATCATGCACCCATAAATAAATTAATAATGATATATAGTACATAAATCTAATGGAATATATCTCAACCTATATAACATTTATTACTTTATGGTTGGATGCACATTGATAATTTTGGTGAACAATATACAGCCTCCCCATAAACACTAGACTCGCTTAGTAATTTAGAAACCTTGGTGTCGTAAATTGAAATAATTGTGAGTACTCAATATTGTTTTCTAATTTTGTCCCCTTATCAAGTTTACTTCTATATGGGATGAATCCATTTTTATTAAACCTATCCTTACATCCATATCCTAGAGAGTGCCCTTGAGAGATAATATTAAGATTCCAAAGATTGTATAATTTTGGATCAATGTTCATTTATTAATGTATATCTTTTTCTTTAATTTTTATGGAATAAGTGGAATGAGGTGTTATTTGATATCATGGAACTTTTCATATTTTTTTATGATTTAATAATAACTTGATTCTTTCTAACTTTTCCCTACGGGGATGAATGATAGAGATGTAAATGACACACTTCCCCTAGTGATTAGAGATTTTGAGATGCACTGTCTATCACATGAGCAAGGAGACACTTGATTCCTCCCCTAGCCACATAATTTCTCAATGGTCCCATAGATTCATGTCCAATAATGCATTAGGCTTATTTGTGCATTTAAGGAGAGTAGATAAAGTAGGCACAATTAGCCACCCCATCATATACAACTAGATGATAAATTTCTAAATTTTGTTCCTGCTATTTTGGAGAATGTTAAACCCATTGAGTCTAATAATGATGACTGAGACCTAATTTTCATTAAGATGTAGCCATTTAACATTGGATATGGACCAATATCTAATAATGAGATGATCCATTCCTTCATGGTGTTCTCCTACTCACTAAGCCATGATTTTTATGTGTCATTTTTAAGAATAAGTGATGTATTTATGCCTATTTATGCCATGGATTATATGTTAAGGTATTTAAGATCTTTGACTTTTACTACAATGGACAAGAATTTTTATTTTGAACTTTTCCCTTACTTTTGATGTCATAGTTTTCCATCTTTTATGTAGAAAACATTGTCCATATTTATACTTGCTAATATAATAAAAATATAATTGGATTTCATTTGCGCACTCAATCGAGAAGAGATAGACTAATAGAATTATGTCATTATTACTCTTTTGAGAAATGAAATTTATCTTTTTATTTTAGGTTTGATAACGAGTCCACATTATAGAATTTTTTTGGAAGGGATAAACACCATGCACCCATAAATAAATTAATAATGATATATAGTACATAAATCAAATGGAATGCATCTCAATCTATATAGAATTTATTACTTTATCTTTGGATGCACATTGATATCTGTGGTTAACAATATACAACCAAGAAATGGTAATAAATATATATTATACAAGTTTAAACCAACTTGCATAATATTTATGATGAAAGATGTGATATGTTGTGTGATTCAATTGAATATTTAAATTATACTATGAATTATTTTATTTTATTTTATTTGAATTTTCTCTTATAATTTGTCCTTGGTTCATTTCATATAAAATGTGTATGCGGAGTATTTTTCAAACTAGGTGCTTTAACAAGAAAAACATAATAATTGACCAATTATGAGAATTTTGTGTTCCATTTTACTTTATATCAACCCAAATAAACTCATATATAAATGCAAAAGACTAAAAAAAAGTATGTAAATAAGGTGAGTTATAAAAATATATATATATATATATATTTTAAATCAACATCAGCAAAAACATCCATGTTAAAGACTTGATCATGTGACATCAATTTCCAAACATGACTAGTAAATACAATACATATAATATCATTAGAGAGTTTCTAAGGTCTTTGTGCTAAACATATGAAGAGAAACAATGTTATTAATCTTTTATATGCTTTCACAAAGTTGCATATTGTTGTATTACTTTTGAGTATTAACGAAATACATGATTTTTCCTCCATATGTTGCAGGTGACACATTCACTGTTAATGCTACTCTTTCGTACGCTACTTCCTTACAGCGTTTCCTTTGCAACATTTGGTGCAATTGCTAGTAGTAATATTTCTTTAAACCATATTTATTCAGCCTCAATGTAATATTCTAGAATATTCATGGTAGTAGTATACACAAATCAAATGTTGAGATTTATCTCCATGGCAGTTTTTGGCTTTTAATTAAATTGATTAATTAAAAAGAAAAGTTCATTTGAACAAACATCCTATGAATTTACTTATGGTTTTTTGGTCGTACGGTATTAATAAGTCATGGTATTATAACAAAGGATATTTATAGATTAAGGATTTCCATGATTAAGAATATCCTTCAGCCAATCTATTGGAGATTAAAGATTTTTTTTATTTTTTTTCGCAGAAAAATCAAACTCTTTATTAAGAAAATAAAAAGTTACAGTGTAGATGCAATGAAGCATTCATATATCAAACTGTGAATCCACCATACGCAGAAAGTGAATACAACAACATATTGAGAAAAAGTGGATATGCACTTGCTCAATACTAATAATCCATCATAAAGAACTCAAATAGTAGAGATCAAAAATTGGTTCTCTCTAAACAATCAGAAAAAACAACCCATACCAGAAACCATAATGAGTGATAATATTGAAATCCATCTCTCTAGTACAACATAAATAAATATAAACTTAAATGTTTTCATAAGACAAAACAGTCTCATAGCCTGCCAATATGTACATATTATAACATAAACCAAAAGAACAAAATGGAGAGTTTAGAGGTAAGGTGCCCGATCCGAAACTGTGACCAGCCTGTTGTCCGAGACGATTATGTGCCAAGAGTCCAGAGCCCTGAGCCTTTTTTAGAGAAATAATCAGCCTCCACATTCCTCTCCTTGTAAATGTGACAAACAGTTAAATCATCAAAGGTTGATTTAACATATAAAATTTCATCTAATATAGGAATTAGAGTAAGATTTTGACAACGCTGCACATTATTTTCCCAGTTAATCACATTCAGGGAGTCACCAAAAACCTGAGTTGAATCCACCCCCAACTGCCTTAACCAACATAAGAGAATTTTCAAAGTATTTAGTTCAGAAAAATTATTTGAACCTGAACCAATACCCACAAAAGATTTTAAGATTTTTTGTTCAGTCAAATGTATGACGATCCCAACCCCACAACAATCATGGGCATCTGAAGCCCCATCCAAGTAAGCCCATGAGATATATGTTCTGATGTTTTCTTCCTGAATAATCCGAGAAGGAAGAGTAGAAATGATGTTTGGTATCATCTCAAAAATAGAAGCACATTGAATAGCTAGAACATAAGGGTCTAAAGGTTGATACATAAAAATTCATTTGTTCTAAGCCAACCAAATATCTCAGCAAATAATCAGAGGAATATTCCTATAATGTATATCAGGTAAAAGAGTCCACCAATTTTGCCAATCATCCTCCATAGTGTTCCCAGTCCAATCAGAAACAATACCAACTATCTTCAAAAAGAGTTCATAGGTTCTTAATGCAAAAGGATAGGACAAAAAGAGATGATATGAACTTTCTTTCGAAATTTTTCACAGGGCATACCAACCTGGCCCATGATTGTTCCTTTTTTGAAGGTTATCCCAAGTTGGGACTTTTTTTATGAGAATGCACCAGAAAAAGATTTTAGCTTTTGAAGGACAACTGAGTTTCTATAGAGACTTTGACCATCAGTACTGAAGACCTCCCACCCTTCTCTCCATTTGAAAATTGGAACCGAACTTCGGAGCATAAAATCCACTAGGAGAGTATACCCATCGAAGATCATCAACCCTATCCTTTAAACGGGCATTTGATCTCTGCAGTTCCATTGTGTAATCCCTCTAGGCCACTACCCATTGTGGCTCAAGCTCTAAATCCACTGCAGACATCCAACCCTAATTCCAAATGTTAGTGGATTCCTCATGGGAGATTTGGTTGAGTGTAAAAATCCCCTTGATAAAAAGTGACTCACACAGTTCCCTTGGAAGAATGAAAGCCTTGTTACAACCAACCCATGGATCCACTCCCACTCTAACACTAGTACCATTGCCAACCAGCCAGGATAGGCCAACAACAATAATGTCAAAAGATTCAATCATTACCTTCCATATTACCAAATAGTTTCTAGAAGACTTCTTCGGAGTTCTCAACCAAACCATCAAGTCTGTGGGATCAATGTATTTCCTTTTAATCATCGAAGTCCCTAAGTTGTCCTTGGTTAGAAGACTCCAGCCAAATTTTTCTGCCAAAGAGTGAGAGAAACATGAGAGATCCTTTATACCCCACCCTCCCTTCTCCTTAGGACAAGCAATTTTCTCCCAGGCCACCCATGGAAGTACATCATCCACTTTGGAAGACACCTATATAAATCGACCACAGATTTTCCAGATTTGAGATAAGATGCCTTTTAGAACCCATGAAAGAGCAATCCAGTAAACTGGAATAGCCTGAACGACCGATTTAATAAGTACCAAGTGCTCAGCTCAAGATAGCCACTTAAAGCTCCAGTGCTTGACTCTTTTTTCAATTTTTGTAACTAACCATTTCCAGTCCAATTTTTTGTAGGAGTCCGGCTTCAATAAGAACCCAAGGTATTTTAGGCTTTCCATCAGAGATTTAACTTCAAAGGGAAAAATAGATACATATCTGTTTATCTCTACCCCAGTAAGGCCATTGTGAGTAATAGAGGATTTTTGTGCATTTATACTCATCCCTGTAGCTTTAAGGAATAAATCCAGAATTGACTACAGCTTAGCAAGATCTCCCCTAGACCCATCACAAAAAAGTAATATGTCATCCACAAAAAGAAGATGAGTAATGAAGAGATTTATGGCGATTTCAATGCCTTTATATTCTCCCCTTCTAATGGAAAAATGAATCAATTGACTCAAACCTTCTGCAACAAAAAGGAATAGAAGGGGAGATAAAGGGCATCCCTGACGAAGGCCCCTATGACTATGGAAAAAAGGAGAGGTCGCCCCATTGATGAGAATAGCAAAACTCACGTTGGTAATACAACTCATGACCCAATTAATAAAACCAATATTGAATCCCAAGTGAGTCATTAGTAGGCGTAAATACATCCAACTGATCTTATCATAAGCCTTTGAAAGATCAATCTTAACAATCATTCCTTTTTTATTATTCCTTTTGATATTGTGCAAGGATTCCTAGGCCACACCAATAGCTTCATGGATTTGCCTACCCTCAAGAAAGCCAAATTGTTCCAAGGAAATGTTTTTTGAGAGAATAGGTTTTAACCGACGTGCAATAGTTTTTGCAATAATTTTGTATGTGCAATTGCATAAGGATATGGGTCTGAAATCATCAAAACTTTGAGGATCATCGGACTTTGGGATTAAAGCCAGAAATGTTGAGTTAAATGGGTCATGAACAAAACCCCTATGTCTGGATTCCTCCACCAATCGAGCCATCTCATCCCCAATTAGATCAAAGAAATATTGGAAAAACTCCACCATCCGTCCATCCATCAGGACTCACGCTCTTCCCTTTTTGCATAGAGTGAAGAACCCCTTCCACTTCACCCTTTGAAACAGGGGCCATAACGATATTGTTATCGTCATCATCCACAAAGCTTGGGAAATCTTGTGCAACCTTAATGACTTTGGCAATAGTGGCCTTAGGGGGAGCTTTGAACAGGTTTTTGAAATGACTAACCCCCATTGTTGACAACTCGCTGAAAGAAGAAGTTGACTCCCCTTCTTCATTTTTCAATTTCCAGTTCATATTTGTGTTTTCCTTCCCTTAACATAGTTTTGGAAAAAAATTGAGTTTTCATCCCTTGCCTCAAGCCAAATGGCTCTACTTTTCAGCCTCCGATTTCTTTCGATATCATGAACCTTTCCCCTCCATAGCTTTTATCCTTCTCTTAAAAAACAGTTACTTATCATTATTTATAATTATGTAAAGTGTATGTTACTTTTCATAACAAAATTTATTTAAAATATATTTTGTAAAGTGATTATGTTTGATTTTTTCCATATAATTTTGTTTTCTAAAATTTATACTAATTCATGATATTTTAATCCACTTTATTTTTTAATTTCTATGATTATAGTATTTCATTTAATTTTACTGAGGTTTTCTCTCCTAAACAGAGATCTCTATCTTCAATTTTCAGGATTTGAGAACTCTAATTTATAACTATTTATGTTGAAAGTGTAAGATGCAGAATTCATAATGTTCCGGGGCATATAAAATAAACAACTATTGCAAATATGATTCCAGAAGCTCATTAGGGTTTGGTTTACATGAGCTATGTTTGAGCGCTTTTTTTGTGTTATTTGTCACACAGTCTTTGCACATATTTGTATCCTTTCCCTTAAAAATCGAACTTATCCCTTACAGTAATATGATAGTTATACTTTTCAATGAACAAATTCCGAAATTATAAGTGGTTAAGACAATATCAGAGTGAGATCGTTGAGTTAAATCTCAACCGTCGTGATTGATTCATTGTTCCTTAGCTTCAGCTACACGGTATATATTTGCAGGCATCGATTGAGTCTTGCAGAAGCCACATCCTTCCATAGAACACAGCAGAGTATCTACATCTATCCTTCCAGAGAAGCCATTAAATATAACCGTAGAAAGTTGAGGAATTGAGTAAAAAGATGCATTCTGAAGGTGGTCATGATCAATCAGAGCCTCAGCTGTGCATTAAAGGGTGTGGATTTTTTGGATCCTCCGCAACGGAGAACATGTGTTCAAAGTGTTACAAAGACCATCTTCTCAAAGTTAAAGTAAAAGCAACACCTACTGGTGGGCAAACTGAGACCAGCAAGGTGGAGCCTGTTGGTGGGCAAACTGATACTGTGGAGTCCAAACCTGCGCGATGTTGTAGTTGCAGAAAACGCGTTGGATTAACAGGTTTTAAGTGTCGTTGCGGAAACACATATTGCGGTGTCCACCGATATCCGGAGGC
Source organism: Pinus tabuliformis (assembly GCA_031772625.1). Classification (NCBI taxonomy): domain Eukaryota; kingdom Viridiplantae; phylum Streptophyta; class Pinopsida; order Pinales; family Pinaceae; genus Pinus; species Pinus tabuliformis. The sequence continues at coordinate 590,578,672 of CM062810.1, forward strand.
ACATGGTTGCTCATTCGACTACAAGACACATGGACGCGAAGCTCTGGCCAAGGCCAATCCTCTTGTCCAAGCCAGCAAGATTGACAAAACATGGGGAACAAAATAAGTTAATGAAAGAGATGATCAAACACTCTTTAGAAATAAATCCTGACGGTAAAATTCATAATAAAAATGTACAATTCCATCACTCAAATCTACTCTTTTTTCTTAACATTGACATTCTTATTCTTTCTCTCAGGATGATATTCAAATCAGACCTTTATTCGATAAAAAATTCAAATATAAATTCATAAAAGAATCAAAAAAATAACTCGACAAACTATAAAGAAGAATAAATTATTATTGAAAAATATTCTCGAAATCTCCATAATGGGGGACCTGATTGATATCATTTGATGTTCCAATAAAAATTAACTAGTCCTTTATTTATGACATTTCTTTTCGTAATAATAAACCTTATTCAATAATTTGGATGGTAAAGTATTTGTATATAATTTTACAACTTTTAACATTATATCTCTATTTTAATTATAGATACATGTTTTATAGATAAAATAGAGATTTGTAATACTATATAATGCTATTTTGATTAAGAATCTAAAAATATAATGAAATTCTCATCCTCCATTCCAACATAGCTAATTTGAGTTCATCAACTATATTTGAGATTGGTTGGGTAATGTGAAGAGATGAGAATATGCTTTGTTAATTCGAGAACATATTAAACACCATTAAGATCGAGGATATCACCTGATGGCATCTGCAGATAGATCCCATTCCTGTTATTGGATATGTGGCATTATCTCTAAGTTTCACTTGTATTCTTGCATCTTGCGCCTAGGGTTTGTTGAAGTTATTCTTATTGTAATTGATATGCTTGGAGGATCCACTATCCACATAACATTCAATAGTAGACACAATGTTACATGAAAGGCATGAGAGCATGGGGAAGTGTTTCTTAAGCTTGAATGAAAGCTTTCATTCCATTGAATGATTTTGCACTCATTTCAAATTACTTCTATTTTTGCTACTTTCCTTTCCCCTTCTTCTCATGAAACAATTGATGTGGCTTAATTTCTTCTTTCCCTGATTAAAGGAACTTGAATCCTCTTTCATTCCTTTTTTATCCTTCTCAAGTCATCATTTTTTATTGTTCTTCTTCATTATGCTAGTGAGGGCACAATTCCTTACTCTATACTTGCAACACTTTCTAGTCATCTCCTACGCAATGAAGGCCTCCCATAACTTCTCAAAGGTGCATAGTCTTTATTAGGCATAAACCTCTTTAACAAAACGGTACCAAGAAGATAAGAATGCATTTGAGGATTTAGGTATTGACTCTTCACTCTTGACCTCTTCTCCAATTGTTGCAAGCTAATCACAAAATTTGGTGATCTTGATTAAGTAGGTGAATATAATATTTGTCTTCTCATTTATATGACTCTAAGATTATTTTGTGGCAACATATTCATATTCATATTCTCACTTTTATATAGAGTGACTAGAGATCGAACAACTCCTTACCCATGGCCCTCCTTACCCATGGCCTTTCTAATGATGTGAAGGATGATTCAAAGACCGTGACTCACTTTGTCTACACAATCTTCTTTTATATTCTACCAACAACATGAGATTGATACAACCTTGGTCTCCATAAAATTGCAAAGATCATGCTCCTCCAATAGTGTATGTACCTAATGTTTCCATCGGATGAAGCTAGAAAAACCTTGCAATATCTCTTTGTAAATTTTAAAACTAAATATCACTAAACAAAATATCGAAATAACTTAAAAATTAAGTTATCGTGTGCCCGCATCTTTTTTTCAAATACTAATCATGGAAAACTCACCCTAGACAACTCCCTGTAACAAGTATTATTAGCTCTACTATTTATAAATAAATCCTTAAAAAATTTGAACAAATAACCACTCATCATGTCAAAAATCAAATCATAACAAGAAAATTCTACACTTTAAATTCTATCTTAAATAGTTAAAATGGATAAAAACCAATCAAAACACACTACTTTAACATAAACGCACTATTAACAATTAAAACAACAAACAAGTGACTCTGAACGGTCCAAAACAACCTCACTTATTTTTATTAAAGTAAGAAATGAAAAAGCAAAAGCTACAACTAAAAGTCAAAAACCATAAAATTGTTCACCCTACTTTTTTTGAACTTAAAAAATAGTAATTACATGAGACATGCAAACAAACATTCACCGACAAAAAGCATCTACGCCCTTAAGTTGAAATCTACATACATGAACAGCTTTCAAAAATTAACTGTGCAAAGAGAAAAAATAATCAATGGATGCAGGCATGTACGCAACCCCCATCTCGCTTTAATCGATAAATGCTAGTGTGTCTTCGTTAAAGTTGTATTGAACTACAGGAAGGAGGGTTGTACGGATCTCTGGTAACATTGTATGGAGCTGCTGAAAAAGTGATGGTATCTCCTATAACATTGTATTGGGTTGCTGAAAAAGCGATGGTATTATAGTCAAGCATATATATATATATATGGGGGATAAAATTAATATAAATTATTATTTTTGTTTTTATCTTTTAATGGGAAAATAAATATTATAAACTGCATATTAAAATTAAATAAATAATTTTATAGTGATCATTTAAAATTAATATAAGGTATTGTTTAATTTATTTTCATGATAACAGATAACACTTACATATGCAATTAAATAGTTTTTTTCAATTAGCCTAAATTAATTTAATATTATGGGTAGTTAATTTAGTTTATGGATATATTTAATCTAGTTTATGTATGTAGTTATTTGTAAATCGAATTTGTAAAACAAACATTGTTAAGAGTGTTAATGTTTTTAGGATACATCTATATGGTATAAAGAAGTGGAACAACCCTGATGTATCGATGGATCTAGATAATCTCTCTATATATATATAAGTTAAACATTATAGAATATATTGGTCAAAGCTCAACTAATGGTAGTTAAAAGCAAATTCATGGCTAGAGTCCTATCTTAATAGGGATTAATAATATTAAGTATGAACAAAATCACTTTTAGTTATCAATTTCTTCACATGGCCTAAACCAATCTAATATCATGAATAATTAATCTAATTTATGAATATAGTTAATCTAGTTTATGCATGTAGTTATTTGTAAACCAAATTTGTGAAACAACCACTACTAACAATGTTAATTCTTATAGGATACATCCACATGGCATAAAGACATGGAACAACTTAATGATCAAAACTCAATTAATAATAATTAATGAGAAATCCATTACTAAAATTCTATCTTAATATAAATTAATAATATTAAATATAATAATACTAAATATTTAACAAAATCATTTTTAATTATCAATTTTAAATTTATTAATAAACAAAATATGTATATGTCATTTAAAAAAATACTATAATAACAAGTGTTAACAAAACTAATAATAATAAATATTAAAGAAATTTTGGTACTAACGAGTGTGAATAATATTTATCATTCTTTAATTGATAAAGAGCATCCTTAGTGAGTTTTAATATTGATTATATATCATGAACAAAATAACAAAGGTAAAAGAGAAACGAATTAGATGCGCACACGTAAAAAAAGAGAAACGAATTAGATGCGCACACGTAAAAAGCATCAGAAAAATACATTATTTATACAAACTTGAATAGTATATTATTCAGATAATCTCAAAGAGATGTTAGAGTGTTATGCACAACCTGTTTTCTACTCCCAAAACTCCACGAAATCTAATTCATAATCTCTAAGAGCTATACAACATTAGACATTTGAATCGAGTTACTGCAAGCGAAAACCCCAGGCAATCAAATTCGTAATCTCCAAGTATCATGGGCCGGTTGGTCTTGATAACACTCTTGCCAACTAAAAGCAAATATGTCAAAAATAATATAACAGCATATCATCACACTAATTAAACCCTGCATGGAACAAATAAAGCACAACACTTTTGATTAGAATGGCTTTATGCTTAGAGGAATGTTGTATGCAAAAGAATGAGTTGTTTATTTTTATACTCCAAGAAGATTTACAACACATTATTAAGGAGTTTTGTAAATGTAGAATAATTCTCTGCCTCGGACCCAATAGATAGAGAGGAAGCATGAGTAGCAGCAAATGATTTGGCTGCTATGCTTGACTTCAATTTAGATATAACCTAGCTTAGCAGTCGTCGCTTGCATAGGCGGGGAAAGTATATACCTGTACAAACATATATCAATATAAATAAATCATGGGTAGGTTCAAATGTAATAACAATAGTTGTAAGTATAATCATGAGGTAGAGGTTAAGGATGCTGAATATAACAGTGATTCCCAACTAGTGATCTATGGAGAATGTATATCATTCGGCTCACCATAACCAGAAATGCCAACAAAGGTTTTTTTGAAGATTATGAGAAAGGATAGAAAGGATGAGGTGTATGGTGTTGGAAAGGTAGAGGAGGAAAGGCACAAAATTTTACACACACAAACAATAACACAAGTTGCAGATCTTCTATTGATCACACAAATTTGATGATTACAATAAACCCGATGAGGGGTATTTATACTTTTTCGACTAGCTACTCAGTCAAAATAACTTCAACATACACACACTTTAAATTTGACTTTACCCAAAATAAAATTGAACTTGAACTCACTCACACTCACTCACACTTAACTCAGTTAACTGGCACTCTAAATTTAGACATCTCTACATGTGGGAGTAATTAGCTATCTTTAACACTCCCCATTAATTACGACCGTTAAACTAAGACATGACTCATGACAACTTAAATATGTATGCTAGTCTAAGTCTCAGTTAGGCTTACAACACCTAAGTTTCCTTTTTGAAACTCAAATACATATTTTGCTAATGGCTTAGTGAATATATCAACCAATTGATCACTCGATTTACAAGACTTCAAATAAACTTCTCCATTGTTCACAAGTTCTCTAATAAAATGATATATTATATCAATATGCTTGCTCTTTTGATGAAACACATTATGCTTGGAAAGTGCAATGTTGAGGTGTTGTCACAATAAATTATTGTTGATCCTTGTTGTTTTTGTTCAAATCCATCCAAAACTCATTTTAACCATACTGCTTGGCATGTTGTTGATATCATTGCTACATATTCTTCTTTTGTTGATGAAAGTGTCACAATAGGTTGCTTCTTAGATGCTCATGATATCACACCTAAACCAAGATGAAATACATAACCAAAAGTTCTCTTCCTATCATCCAAACTTTTTGCAAAATCACTCTCAATGTATCCAACCAAATATTTCTTCTATGTTCTTGCATAAAATATGCCACAATTTGTAGTTCATGTTATGTATCTTAGAATTTTTTTGTCTACTCTCCAATGTGATTCTTTTGGAGACTCCATAAATCTAGAAATCAAATTAACTCCTTGCATAATATTTATTCTTGTAGATGGGAGATACATAAGGCTATCAACCTATCTTTTGAATAGAGTTGGATTGAAATTTGATCCTTCATCATCCTTACTTAACTTTGTACCTATTGCGACTGGTGTAGGAGCAAGTTTACAATATCCCATCCTAAATCTTTTCAGCAATTCTTTAGCATACTTATTTTGACAAATAAAAATTCCTTAGATTACTCAACTTATATGCTAAAAAAATATTTCATAAGACCAAGATTTGTCATTTCAAATTATTTCTTCATTATTGCTTTAAATTCATCGAATTCAAGATCAATAGTATACATCATGTCATCAACATACAAGAAAAGAATCAAAATATGTTCATGCTTATTTACTTTTTTGTACAAGGTAGGTTCAATGTTTCTTCTGCAAAATCCATTCTTGGTCATATAACTGGAAATTCTGCTATACTAGGCTCTTGGCACTTGTTTAAGTCCATATAGCACTTTCTTCAACCTGTAAACTTTATCTTCGTGACCTTCAACTTCATAACCTGGAGGTTGTTGCATATAGATTTATCCTTCTAGAATTCCATTCAAGAAGGTTGATTTCACATTCATCTTATACACTTTCCACTTATTCTAAGTTGTTGTTGCTAAGATTGCTCTTACAGTATCCAATCTGGCTACTGGAGCGGATGTTTCTCCAAAGTCTATTCTTGGTTGTTGTGAGAACCCTTTTGCTACAATTCTTGCTTTAAATCTATCAATTTCTCCTTTCTCATTCAAATTTGTCTTGTACACCCATTTGACACCAATGAGATTTTTATCTTTTTGCAAATCAACCAAATCCCAAGTATCATTATTTTCAATAGATTCTATTTCTTCATCCATTGCATGCACCCAATTCTCATATTTAATAACTTATTCAAACGATGAAGGTTGAAATGACAACAATGCAAAATTTGAACTAACATCAAAATCATCATAAATATCTTGCAAACTTCTCATTTTTCTCTTACCATTGCTTGATTCATCACTTGATTGATTATTGGGAGAATTCTTATATGTTGATCTATTTGAATATCCATGTTGTTCAGAATATCTTGGAGTCCTTGTTGGCATGACTTTGATTGGTGTCTTCTCTTGTAATTTTGGTTGATCCTTTTCTGCTACATCCTCTTCTTCCATGAGTGGTACTCTTAATTCAATATTTTTGTCTACAATCCCATTCCATGACTCTTGTTCTTTGAACACAACATCTTTGTTGATTATAGTCTTCTTGGTGACAGGGTTATACAACTTATAAGCTTTTGATTGCTCATTATAACCAATAAATATGCATTTTTCACTTTTATCAACCAACTTGCCTCTTAGCTCTTTAGGCACATGTGCATATGCTACACATTCAAACACTTTGAGATGAGATACAATAAAAGGCATACCTGACCATGTTTCTTTTGGCACTGTGCTCATCACACTCCTTGTAGCATATATGTTTATCACATAAAAAACACATGAAACTTCTTCTACCCAATACTCATTAGACAAGTTTCTTCCTTTTAGCATGTTCCTTTCCATGTTCATAATTGTTTTTTTATTTCTCTCTACTACACCATTCTGTTGCGGTGTGTATATAGCTATAAATTGTCTTCTAGTTCCATGTTGTTTGCAATAAGCATGGAATGCCTTCGAATCATATTATCCACCATGATATGATCTCAATACCTTGATCTGATGATCACTTTAGTTCTCTACGAAGGCTTTGAATTATTTGAACTTTGCAAAAGTTCCAGGCTTCCGCTTCAAGAAATAAACCCAAGTATTTCTACTGAAATCATCAACGAAAGTGAGGAAATAACAAATTCCACCAATCGACAGTGTTCGCATAGGTCCACATAGGTATGTATGAACTATCTCTAGTGGTTGTTTTGCTCTGTATGCAACTCATTTCAGAAAACCTTCACAGTGTTTCTTTCCCAAGATGCAACACTCACAAGTACTACAAGGTTTCTAGATGGGAGGTAATCATCTAACCATATGTTTCTACTACAACAATATTAAACCATAGAAATGAAAATGTCCAAACAAAAAGTGCCATAACTAGTAATCATAAGAACATGCAATCATAAAAGAACTGTAGAAAAACCTGTAGATTCACAAGCTCATGAAATCTACTAAAACAAGAGACAAGAAACTAATTCTACTCTTTACAGTGGAAGCCCATAAACATCGAGCAAAAAATAATCAATAGAGGGAGAGAATCAAAGGCACATAACACAATAAATATCTGAGGAAAGCCATAGCTCAAAACCCCACTATTTGTTTTGTATTAATCCAGAAAATCAAGATGAAATTACAATGCTTGTTCTCTCTAGAACAATCTCAACACTCAACAAGTTTAATCTCCAACTCATAAGCAAGCACAAGGCCAAAGCTTAGCCAATTCACAAGCTCTCCAAGTCTCTTTTCCAATGTGTAATTCCTATGGAGAATAGCTTGTATTTAAACAGAAATAAAGCCTCTAAAAATAGCACAATCCCTCAAGGATCAGTTCCTGATTGCATGCACTGTCAGTGCAACTCAGAAAAATCTAAAACAAATAGTACATTGTCCCTGTACTCTAGTCTCAACTGGGTCTTTCTCAGAATTGACATGCATGAGTTTCTGATGGTGGAATCTTCAGTTAACTAGAGTAGCACTAATTAGGTCACTAGTGTCCCAACTGACTGTTTACTCACTATTAGTTCCTGAAACTAATTTAACTGGACTTAAATCAATAAAATGAGTTAACTAATTACAACGCATTCATAACTCATACTTAACTCCTATAAGTTAGGGAGAACACATACATGTATTTTAAAAGAATTCCAATTCAAATTTCCTAAATTAATTAAGTTAATTAAACTTAATTAATTATTTTCAAATTGCTATGAGAAAAGAAATCTATTTTAATTCACAGTTTAATTCAAGGACAAATTAAACTCGAATTTCTTGTTGTCATTTCTCAACACTCCCTCTCAACAAGAAAGGGATTATCCGCTACCCCAATCCTATCTCTGTGAAACTCGAATTTACATCTTCGCAATGCCTTTGCCAAGATGTCAGCATCTTGCTCCTCCATGGGAATGTAATTTAACAACATGATCCGCTTCAATACACGAACTTTGAGATGATGATACCAGATATCTATATGTTTGGACCGATCATGAAAAACTTGATTTTCAGAGAGTTTGATGCAACTCTGATTATCAAAATAAATCATTGTTGGGTCCATCTGTTGACCAAACAAACCAACCAAGATCTTCCTCATCCAAATAGCCTCACATGTTGCTTGACTTACAGCCATGTACTCTTCCTCTGCTGAACGGAGTGCAACCAGTCTTTGTTTCCTGTTGTACCAAGAAATAGTAGCTGACCCAATACTAAAGATCACTCCTAATGTGATCTTCTTGTCATATGGACTCCCCACCAAATCTACATCGGTGAAGCCTTGAATCTTCACTCCCTCTGTCCGTTTGTACCACAACCCAAATTGAGTAGTGCCTCTGAGATATATCAATACATGCTTTGTCGCCTTCCAAAACAACTTGGTATGCCTAACCATCGCTTGACTAAGTTGGCTAACTGCATAACACATATCTGGTCATGTGTTCACAAAGTACATGAGTGAACCCACAAGCTGCACAGTAGCTTCCACTACTTCCCCTAAAGTAACATCCTCCTTCCTCCAGTTACCAGCTAGAGGAGTCTCCATAGGTTTACTGCTCTCCATGTGGAATCTCTTAAGTATTTCATAGGCATACTTGACTTGAGAAACAAACAACTCCCTATCTCCCTTCCATACCTCCATGCCAAGAAAGTAATGCATGAGCCCCATGTCCTTCATCTCAAACTATCTTGCAAGGTCCTCCTTGCAAGATTTGATGAGCTTCTCATCGCCTGTCAGTATGAGATCATCTACATAAAGTACAATGATCAAAAGCTTACCTTCCACCACTATGTGATACATGTTTGCATCTTTTCACTCTTTGTGAAGTCCAACCCAGTGAAGTAGCTATCTATCATGTTGTACCAAGCACGGGGTGCTTGCTTCAGGCCATACAATGCTCTCTTGAGTCGGCACACATGTGACTCACGGTCTAAGGTTTCAAACCCTTCACGATGCTCTATGTACACCTCTTCCTCAATCATTCCATTGAGGAAGGCATCCTTCACATCCATTTGATGGATACTCCAACCCATCTGTGCAAATAATGCCAAAATAGATCTGATAGATGAGTACCTTGCAACAGGAGCATAGGTATCATGATTCATAGTCAATCCCCTCTACCTATGAAAAGCCACGGGCCAAAAATCTGGCCTTATGCTTCTCAACACTACCATCTGCAGCTTGCTTTACCTTGTAAAGCCAATGGGATCTCACAACTAACTTGTCCTCTGGTCTTGAGACCACATCCCAAATAGTGTTTTGAACTATGGAGTCATACTCCTCCACCATTGCATCAACCCAAACTAGCTACTACACTGCTTCCTAAAAGGAAGATGGCTCTGTCACAACACATGCACCCATAAGTTCCATTTATCCAGTGTACCTCTCTGGTGACCTCCTCTGTCTACACTAAGAAGAGGGTGCTCCCACATTCTCCCGTGCATCATCCAACAATCTGGCAACATCTTTAGTGCACTTTCTTCCCTCTCTGGAAGACTTTGCCTGAGTGGATGTCTCCTCTCCCAGAACCTCTGCATGTGGTTGCTCCACATCAATCTAAGGCTCCTCAACCTTAGGAACTAAAAGTTCCTCCTCTGCATGTAGCTCAAGCTCCCTCTCAAGGGATACTCGGATGGCCTTCTCTTCATCAAACTTGGCATCCCTGCGAACCATTGCCATCTGACTGGTTTGCATGTACACCCGATAGTTGTGGGGAGTATCAGTGTACCCCACAAAGATCCCCAAATTTTTTGTTGGCTCAAGCTTCTTCCATGCATCTTTGGTCACATGGCAATAAATCGATGACCCAAAAATCCTGAAGTGACCAACATTTGGCTTCTTACCGAAATAAGCTTCCTCTGGTTTTTTACTCTCAAGTATCAGATGTGGACTATGGTTCTAAAGATAAACCGTTGTGTTGCATGCCTCAGCCCAAAAGTGTAGTGGTAGGCCCTGATCATGCAACATTGCCCTTGCTGCCCCTACAATGCTCTTGTTCTTCCTCACGGTAACCCCAATCTGTTGAGGGTTATGAGGCACCGTCAACTCTCGTTTAATCCCTTCTGTTGCACAAAAGTTCTTAAACTCATTGGAGACATATTCTCCACCATTATCACTCTATAGAGATTTAACCTTCTTGCATGACTCTTTCTCGACCAATGCTTTGAATTCACAAAACTTTGTGAATGTCTGATCCTTTCTCTGCATGAAAAATATCCAACATTTATGAGAATAGTCATCTACAAATATAACATAATACATGTGTTTGGTGGTGGATAATGTCGAGAATGGTCCACAGACATCTGAATGGACTCTCTCCAAAATAGACTCTGCTCAACTATCTCTATCTCTAAAGGAATACTTAGTGTATTTTTCCAAAGTACAATTGTTGCATGTATCAATTTTCTCGAGCGTACATTTGGGAAGACTAGTAGATATTTTCTGTAATATCTTCAAAGCCCCATGATGCAAGTGGTCCAATCGCTTGTGCCATAACTCATTGATTTCTCGGCTCAACATCTTTCCCACTTTTGAACTCAAAGAAGCACAATCCTCTACCTCTATCTTATAGAGATTCTGAACTCGAATCCCTATCTTGTTTACTTGACCCGTGGCTATGTGTCAAAGGAATTCCTTTCCTTTTGAAAAGATCAAATCATAGCCTCTATCCTCAAGCATGGCAATGGATACCAAGTTCTTCGTCAGTCCAGGTACATGCATAACATTCTTCAAGGTGAGTGGAGCCACATGCTCCCTCTGAAAAGTAATAGTGCCCACACCAGTAACACTATACTTACCGTCATCACCCATCTCGATATGCATCTTGATATCTTTCTCCTCTAGTTCATTGAATAACTCTTTATCTCCAGTTATGTGGAAAGAAGCTCCACTGTCTAGGTACCATAAACTTCCCATCATTAAAGACACCATGTATGCAATGAGGGAAAAGTCCAATTCAAATTGGGAGGCCAAAGCCTCACCCACCACTCCTCCTGAGGACTTCTCCTTGGACTTCTTCAATGGATAATTTGTAGCAAATTGACCCATCTTGTGACAATGAAAGCATTTAACTTTCGTCATGTCCTTCTTCTTACCTCCGTGATAAGAATCTGATTTGGAACGAGAAATTTTACCTTTCCACTTCCTTTCCTTAATTGCTAAGGCACAGTTCTCTTCATCATCAGTCTTTGATGAAGAGCCATCCCTGGTGTTCCTCCTGATCTCATCCTGCATCAAATCCGACCATAGTCGTTCCTAATCTGTCAGCTTCTCCCGACTATTGACAGAGTCCTGATAACTATGCCAACTCTTTGGGAGTCCAAGAAGAGAAAGGCTCACCATATCCTCCTCAGAAATTGTGATTCCAACACTTCCAAGTTCATCCTGACATTAAGTGGACTTGGTCAAGTACTTTGGAATTGTCTCGCCTTTCTCCATCTTGATTTTATGAAGTTTATCCTTCAGTGCCAATTTCCTTTGATCACTGCTATTCTGATACAATTCTGTCAATGTTTTCCACATAGCATGTCGAATTTCCTTACCATGGAGGCACGAGACAATGTGGTTTTGAGCTCCCTCAAGGATTATCTGCCTTGCCTTCGCCACACACTTCTTCCATTTGGCCAAGTTTTTTGTATCCGTAGCTACAGGCTTGAGGACTTCTTGATCAATGAATTCCTTCAAGCCGTTATCTTCTAGCACAACCTCCATCTTGTCCCTCCAAGCTATAAAATTTGAGCTTCCTTCCAAGGCATACTCAAGCCTCAACCCATGGAATGCCATCTATCGATCCTGAAGTATGTATGCAAATCAACTTTCAACTGTAACCCAGAAACTCAAAACTTTGAAATCTCCTCTAGAGAGCTAATTTTAAATTAGTGATATATCCCTCATCCGAACTCTGATTCGGTTGATTTGTTTTTTGAATTTGGGTATCTTTTCCCAAGGAATCCAAATCTGCAATTTCTTTCTGAAAATTTTGCACAGAAATTCTCAGAACTTCTCTGCAAACTCTTAGCCCAAAAAATAATCTTGCTCTGATACCATGTATAAAAACCTATAGATTGACAAGCTCATGTAATCTACTAAAACAAGAGACAAGAATCTACTTCTACTCTTTACAACAGAATCCCATAAACATTGAGCAAAAAATAATCAATAGAGGAAGATAATCAAAGGCACATAACACAATAAATATCCGGGGAAATCCATAGCTCAAAACCCCACTATTTGTTTTGTAGTAATCCAAAAAATCAAGATGAAATTACAATGCTTTTTCTCTCTAGAACAATCCCAACACTCAACAAATTCAATCTCCAACTCATAAGAAAGCTCAAGGCCAAAGCTTAGCCAATTCACAAGCTCTCGAAGTCTCTATTCCAATGTGTAATTCCTATGGAGAATAGATTGTATTTAAAGGGAAATAAAGCCTCTAAAAATATTGCAATCCCTCAAGGATCAGTTCCTGATTGCATGCATTGTGAGTGCAACTCAGAAAAATCTAAAACAAATAGTACATTGTCCCTTCACTCTAGTCTCAACTAGATCTTTCTCATAATCGACATGCATGATTTTTTGATGGTGGAATCTTCAATTAACTAGAGTAGCACTAATTAGGTCACTAGTGTCCCAACTAACTATTTACTCACTATTAGTTCCTGAAATTATAGTGGAACTAATTTAACTGGACTTAACTCAATAAACTGAGTTAACTAATTACAACTCATTCATAACTCATACTTAACTCTTATAAGTTAGGGAGAACATATACATGTCTTCTAAAATACCTCCAATTCGAATTTCCTAAATTAATTAAGTTAATTAAACTTAATTAATTATTTTCAAATTGCTATGAGAAAAGAATTCTATTTTAATTCACAATTTAATTCAAGGACAAATTAAACTAGAATTTCTTGTTGCCATTTCTCAACAAAAACTTACCTAATCATTGTAATTCATTATTAGAGGAAAGAGTTTGTTCCCTATTATTTGCACCTTGGCTATAAACTTCTTGCCTGGAGGCTTGTCGTATATAACACACTTTTGTCTCTAAAAAATAACCTTGTATCCTTTCTGCATCAACTGACCAATAGTTAAAATATTATGTTTGAGACCAGAGACATAGTATACCTTTGAGATTGTCTTTGGCTCCCCCGGCTTGGTCAAAATGTTGACCACTCCTTTTCCATCTACATCCACAGCCTTTTCAGTGCCCAACTTTACCTTTGTCTTCACAAATTTATCCAGGTTTGCAACCAAGTTCTTGTCCTCTATCATGTGGTTAATGCAACCACTATCTAATAGTCAAACATTATCAGAAGGTTCATGCATGGTATGGAAATCTAGGAACATGGAGTTAGTATTCTTTGTAGTTACATTAGCTATTTTCTTTCCTTGATCAACTATCCTCTTTCTATAATCATGTGCATAGTGACCAAATTTATTATAGTAATAACATCTCACCTTTGATTTGTTAACTCTTTGATTTTTATTGAAGCTTCTGTTATTGCTTCCACTTTGTTGTTCCTTCTCATCTCCGTCATCTCTCTAACCACCATTTCTTCTTCCTTGTCCTACGCGTCTCGATCTACCTCTGTCTCTTGAGATAGAAACTTGACTTTTAAAATCAATCTCTAAGGTGGAATCCTTATTTTTGTTTATCCTTGCCTCATGGGATAGAAGTGATCAATTCATGAATTTTCAGCATTACTAAATCCTTAGGTTCTTCTATGGTTGCTACATCATCAAATTTGGTAGACAAATATCTAAGGACTTTCTCAACCATTATCTGATCCTCTATGTCATCACCATAAATCCTTAACTAGTTTACAATAGTTAGAATCTGATTCTTAAATGAATCGATAACCTCTATTTCCTTCATCTGCAGAATTTCAAAATCTCTCCTAGTATTCTGCAACTTAACAATATTGACTTTGGCCATATGTTTATAGCTCGTCTACAAAGTCTCCCACGTTTTCTTTGCTGAAGACATGGTCATAATCTTTTGGAACACTGCTTGGTCCACTCCTTGTTGGATAAGTTGCAATGTTTGTGCATTCTTCTTTTTATGTATCCTTAATTGCTCCCTCTCTACATGTGTGAGGGATTGTTCTTCTTTTTCATCCTTAGGTTTTGGAAATCCAACCATGCTGTAATCCCAAACATCATAAGCCTTTAATGTGGTCTCCATATTAATGGCCCACATATCATAGTTCTTCCATGTAAATGGTGTAAACTGCGACTGGAAACTTAATGAAGCCATCTTTAAAAAAAAAAAAAATTCTTCAAATAATAGTAAAGAACCCTTCCAAAAAAAAATTCAAAAAAGCCTTTTTTTTATAAGCTTTGCAAAGCCTCTTTTTTAAAACTCTTTTGAAGCACCTTTAATATTTTTTTATAAAAACCTTATAAAACCAAAGTACTTTTAATAAAAAAACTTGTCATAAAAACACTTTTAAAATCCTTAAAAAAACTTCAGTAAAAACCTTTAACTTTTCACACAATCAAAGGATCTTTTGATGGAGAGATGTGATGTATTAAGTCAATGACCCACATGAATTTATATGTTTTATAACCCACTCAACATATAAAACAAACCTTGTGGATTATTAAAACCCTTTCAACATGCAAACAAACTTTTACTTCATCACTTTTAAAATGCTCATTGGCGAAAGGGGAGTTGTGATGAATTGCAGGAAGCTATAAAATCATATGTTTACCCTAAATCATCGCACCTTTTACAATTAAAATATGTGATGGTCGCACCTTATCTTTCAGCAAAATGTCACACTTGTAAGTCTTTAAACATGCAATGATTCTGTCTTCGCGATTTTAGAAAAATCGTAAGTCTTCTTCTCTCTTCTTGATAGCTCAGTAAGCTCCTCAGATCTTGTAATCTTTCCTTGGCTCTGATACCAATTTGTCAGAAAGGTAGAGGAGGAAAGGCACAAAATTTCACACACACAAACAATAACATGAGTTGTGGCTCTTCTATTGATCACACAAACTTCATGATTACAATGAACGCGATGAGGGGTATTTATACTTTTTCGACTAGCTACTCACTAAAAATAACTTCAACATGCATACACACTCTAAATTTGACTTTACCCAAAATAAGATTGAACTCGAACTAACTCACACTTGACTCAATTAACTGACATTCTAAATTTAGGCAACTCTACATGTAGGAGTAATTAGCTATCTTTAACATATGTATGTGAATCCATATGATGGTTGTTGAGAACAAAAAGAATGACTAGGAGTAATGATAGTGATGGAAGTTGCACAAACCTTGGTGGTGGCATAGAATCCCATTGAAATAATGAATGATTATTTATTTCCAATGTACCCTTCATGAAGGTCAAAATAATACCTTCAAAGTATGAACCAATGGGATGATTAAAAATTGGTTTATATATATCCTTTTAATCGTATGTAATCAATACCTACATTTTCTTTTTTATTATCATTAGTTTAGCTTTGACTAATTATGCCAAAGGCATTTTTTTCTATGGGCTTTCAGTGTGCAAACATTATTCATTGCAATGAATCAAAATCCCTCATTTTCATTATCCTTTTTCGAGTAAGAAACTTACGCGTGGAAATAGTTTTTCACTTGTCGTTTTGCTTGATCACAGATGGTGGGTATCACCAGCAAAGCATGGTGTACCTCTTGCTTGACCACAGATGGTAGGCATCACCATCAAAGGCGGGTGTACCTTGAATTAATATTGAGCTGTGGAGATCAAAATAATACCCACTCAATGCATAGAAGTGGTGGCACCTATAGGATGCAATGAGAATGTATGATTCGTCTGAACTCAATCACTACCTTGAATGTAATTCCTAATTCTAATGTTTCCTGCTTTAATGCATAGAAATCACAATAGCGTCCCTTCTCTTGCTGACAAGGACAAGCAAACAAAGTTCTCAGAATCACTTCGTGAGACCACATAGAGAATGATGATAGATTGAAGTTCTGAAGTGGAGTTCTGGATGAGATAACGTGTGTGATCAATTAATAGAGACAACCCAAATTGCGTTCATTGTTGTAGCATGTCCTATAGGTTATACCTCTACCTAGAGTTTCTTGTCCACATCGAGCTAGAGATTACCCAGAGAAGAAGGTTGCTACCAAAAATTAATGTTTAGGTGAACCCATGCTTCCGAAGACTAACTTGTGTGAATGTTTCTTGAGCAAAAACCTTAGGGCATAATTAGCAGATTGAAAGCATACAAAGACATAAGCGAGAAAATGGCGATCTATTGTGATGGTTAAAATTAACCTATGGGAGGTAAAAGCGATATGGGGTGTGGGAGAGTGATCTTCTTTCATTAAATAGTATCTAAGTTTTGGTGCTTGAGATCAACCATAATAGTTATATGCGTACGACATCTGCACTTGGCCTCGTAGATATATCAGAAACATTGCAATGATGATGCTTCGCTACATAACTTCCTTACTGCACTCACGAAATATGAGCAAGACCTGTCAATGTGATAAATAATGCTCTTAACCAAGTCTTAAACCCTAGGAATGCCCCCAAAACCTAGGATTTATGAAACCTTGACCTGTTTGAATCACCTAGCTTCTTAATGTTTATTGGATTACAAATTTGTAGTCATAGTATTTTAACCCTAACCCATAAAAAGGATGGGAGATATCTGAAACTCAATGTTAGCTAGATTCATATGATGTTGTATACCTTTCATTTCTTTTTTCATGCATTCACCAACATGATGATGTATACTCATGACCTAATATTTGAACCTTTGAAAAATCATAGCCTTGTATGATGAGCATCAACATGATTTATGAATCCATTGACTGCGTAGTTTTGTACAGGGCGATCAAACTGAAAATCAACGACTAAGGTAGAAGATGTACATATTAGACTAGAGCGACCAAAGGACCATTATAAGATCCTTGGAGGTGCTTTGATCGGATAAGCACACTGAGGCATATAGGAGTCACCAGCAAATTGGTTGATTCACAATCATGGTTACAAGCATCAGTTTCATTCCTGCATGAAATTAGGGGTTTCATTACCTAGCATCTATATCGCATGAGTGGCATGCAGCATGTTGGGTAGCCTCACAACATGGGCAAGCCCATGGACTGGTAGGCAAGTTGAGTCACACACCATCGTGAGTTCGATCGATACATGAGAGAAGAAAGTGTGTACGATCAATTAATCAGCATCGACACAACGAGACGTGATGTAGAGGAACAAAATTTGGGGATTCTGTCGTGCAACTATTTCAGGCGGGGATGGAATTTGAGAGGAAAATTGTCCTTCAGAGTGATTTGTCCATTGATTACAACAAAAATTTTCTCTCACCTGTGAACATTCTATGTTAAAATGATTAAAATGGGTATTAGAGTTGAACCTTTAGATTTGAAATTCTTATCCCATAAATGAGGAGAGCTAGCTAGATGGATGTTTAGCTTGAGCTGTAGTAAAAGATGCATGGATATGTAAGGGTTATATTAAGAACTATGCACTAAGCTAGTTATTTATTCAATACCTTTTCATCTTTTCTATTAAATATTATTTTATTGTTATCCAATGTACAAGATGTAAAGGTCACCAGGTTAATCATTAGCACTAACCCAATTGTGTTCTCAATATATTTTTATCTTGTCCATTGAATATCATTTTATTTTCATCCAATGGATAATATGAAAAAAATTTGAGCCAATCATTGAATCATTGTATGGTGCTTAATATTTGCATAGATTGACACAAATTAACATGAAGGGACATGAGAGTGTGCATGTCTCACACAACTTTTTTATATAGTGTTTTTTTTGGGACGATCGAAGTGGAGACATGGACACATGAATCCACCGTGCATATGTGATACAAAGATACAACATTTATGAACCATATCCTAGAAACATTGTTCATTGCAGTGAAGCATAATCCCTCATTTTCATCCTCCTTTGTCGAGTAAGAAACTTACGTGTGGAAAGAGTTTTTCACTTGTTGTCTTACTTGACCACATATGGCGGGCCCTTTTTTGGTGGCCAACCTTTCTACTTCGAATACATTAGAGATAATTTTCGTGGTGGGTGTCTCCCAGAGGAGTTGGCCTTTTTTCCATGGCCATGCAATTATTTCCTTACAATGTTAATCATACCATGATCCTCTTTGCAGATGGGACTATACTCGAGAACATTCTCCTTGATCATGGTCATGGTCATCAAAGTTTTCATTATCATGATCTTCATCTCCCATTTCTTTTTTCCTGTGCAGTAGACTATTTTAATGTTGTTGCAACTGACTTTGTTGCATCAAATGTTTCTCCTGGATTTTTGTCAAGCCTACTTTCGCATGCCTGAGATCGTAATAAAGAACTGTCACAAGCCCTTCTCGTCTCCTCTCCAAATCCAATGCATGAATAGGACCCCATACCTCCAATTCCTACCTCAAATCCTCTTTGCTCAATTCAATAGGCACATAACTTAAAAGAAGCACTTGAGATGCATGTTCTCGACCTAATGGATAAACTAAATAGCCTCGGGACTTGAACCTGTGACATTGCACCCACTACGAGTAGAAACACCACGAGTGTTTCTTGATTTCTTGTTGTCACTGTAGTTGTAAGGGCTGATTAGGGGCTTCAATGGAAGACAATCCTTGGTTATGTTGCCTTGAAAACCAATGGGAACTTATTGTTATTGTTGATGGCAGTGTTGCACTTGTCTATTATCCCATAACAGTTGTTGAATTGAAGTAGTAGGATAAGGGATACCCATATTAGAGGCATTATACATGGGCATAAATGGATTCATAGGAATCAAACACGTGCTTGTCGTGGGTGGAACATACGGTTGTGCATCTAGGCGATAAGAATAAGATACTAGCAAGGGTGGCAGTTCTGGTGGTTGAAACATGGCATAAGGACCTGATGTAAACTCCTAGGAACATGGGTCCAAATTTCCAAAAGAAACCAAAGAATCACGACTAGGAGTTGTTAGTGTCAGTGTCTTCACACTGCCATCAGTGATCAAAATGACTCTTTTGCATTTCATACTAGGTGTCCCATTCTGATGCGTTGCATTCCAATAGGTCATGGATCAACTGATGGTAGGGTTCAATTCAGTTTTTTCCCTCATGATATATATCTGCTTACCTCTATTCATACTTTTCAGGTCAGTGGTTCATGTTTAAATAGGTCTTATGTTTTAGGGTTTCAGTCTCATTAGGTCTAGGGTTTCCTCCATGGTCAAATTTCAGCGATTATTACTAATAATGGTCAGAAAAGACATGAGGAGGTTAATAACGATCAGAAAAGTCAAAATGTGTTAATTTGTAAGCTTAATGAAGGGCTCACCTCAAAACTAGTTTTGAGGTGAAAACAGAGCATTTGGATTTGATAGTTAAATTTTATGTAATTTTATTTGTTCCTATATGTAATAAGTATCTACAAGCTGCTCCTAGTCACCTGGTGATAATGCCAGCTCTTGCCACTACAAAAAATCAATGAGATTAGTATCAGTCCACCTGCAAAAGCCAAAGAGTCAAATATCAGCAAAACAGAGTATTTCAAAAAGCTATCAAAACATTAGAAAGTGGGTTTTGGTTAATGAAAAATCAAAAAGAGGGAAAGTATAAAAAGCCCATCCATGTGTTTTATTTCTTCATTGCTAAAGGAAACTTGCTAAGGAGAGCCCAAAAACGCGATTTTAGCCATCATTGAGCAAAGAGAAGGAAGAACAGCAAAAATCGAGGAGTTTGCCTGGCGCTGTGCATTAAAAGTGCGTTGCGCACCTGTTGAGTTTCTGCAGTGTATTTTTACACTGGCGCTGCGCACCTGTTGGAGAGAGTTAAAACATCTCTAAATTGCATTCAAATTCATCAAAAGCTCTTAAATGCCTTTGTCCAAGTAAGTACAGTCATCCTTCTTGCTAATGAGAATTTAGTGCTTGGTTTCTTGGATTGTGTGGTCTCATTTAAAGCAAACCCTAGGTATCTTTGAATTTCCTCTCAAACCCTAATTAGTCACTAAGTAACCTCTCACATGCTATTAAAGACTCATTGGTGCTCTCCCTCTTCCCATTTTCATTGTTTTCCTAAATCTCTTCCCCTATTCCTAATTCACTAGACTTATTCCCCAAGATCCAAAACCTCCACTCCCTCAAATTGAATCACATCCCCATTCACCTCACTCATTTCTATCTTCTTAAAATCTCTTCATACGCATATTTTCCCCACCCCATTCCTTCATTTCTCACTAGCAGCTACAGTCACCAAGACCCATGGAGAGTGACATTGATTATGAAAGGGAGGAAGAAACCCTTAGTGACAGTTCTAGGGAAAAACATGTGTAGAGGAAACCTCACAAAGGGGGAAAAATAATTAGGGAGGAACCAATCAGTTTGAGAGAATTGCTTGCTTGCCCACTTGCCATATCATGTTTTAGACATCACTCTTGCTTTGATTTCTGTGAAATGGTGGAGAGGGTCAAGTTTCACCATGAGCTGGCCAGGTTATTTGTGGCTCATCTGAACAATGGTCAGGTAAACCTTGCTGGTGTTTCATTCACATTATCACCTACTATTATTTCAGAAGCAACAGGTATTCCAAATGTAGGTGAACAGTGGAACAAAGGATAGTATGTTGACAGGGAATACTATGAGCCTTACATTAAGGCCAGATATCATAGCAAAATCAGCAGAGTGTTTCCCTTCAAATATTTGGAGGACAGGTTTGCCCCACTCATGAAAATTATCATCAAGTATTTTACTTGTGAAGGAAGGTTTTCCCGGTTATATGCATATCACATCAGGTTGTTGATGCACTTCACTAGGGTGAAAATGATGAACCTACCCTATTTTATATGCAGGAACATAGAAAAGATGGCACGTTTTGTTCAGAGAAAACCATACCCTCAACAGCTGAACAATATCTATCACTTCTCATTGATAAATATCATTGTCTTACATCAACTGAACTTGATCAACATGCCATGGGAGACCTTCATTTCTCATGAAGTCTTCAAGGGCCCTCAGATATCTCCATCAATGCCTCAGGAGGAAGGAGGACCTTCAGGACAGCAAGGGGTCCAAGAGACTGAGACCACAGGAGTGCTAGTGTTTGTCACTTATGAGAGAGGCACTAGGAAGCTTTTTGCTGCTGCCAGGTGAGTATTATCTCCACCAGGGGTGGAAGGGGTCTCACCTTCTTCTCCATACCACAGGCAAATGTTATCTCCACTAGGAGTGGAAGGGGCTTTGCCTTCTTATTCAGTAGGACAAGTACAGGTTAACCAACAGCACAAGGAAAAAGATAAAGGAAAGAAAAAGATGCATGAGGAGGATCCTAGTGAAGGGAAAGAGAGAGATTTTGTCTTGATTGATCATGAGGATGTACAAGGAGTGAATGTCATTGACTTGGGTGCTCAAGACTCAAGGATCAAAGACATGATCATTAAAGAGAAAGAGGCTGAGGTACAAGCCTTGTCAGTAAATCTAGAAAGGGCCAAATGGATCATTAACTATCTTGAGCAAGAAAACAAACAGTTGACAGACAAGCTAGACCTCACGGAGTTACAAATGATCAAAGAAAACCAGAAAATGGCAAGATGACCTCCATTGAGCAAGAAATTTAGAATGACCGAGAAGCTTGGTTAGAGAGGGTGAACATTCACCTAGAGAAGCTGCTTGAGAAGGCTAATAAAGAGAAGAAAATGCTTCACCACATGGCCTATCACTATTTGACCCGGAACAAGATATGTAACTCAAGGACGAAGAGGCTTAAGGCTAAGTTGAAAAAGGCCTTAAGGAGCAAAAAAGAACATGATAAACTCAAAATCTTCGTTGAAGCTTCATTAGCTCAGCAAATCACTTAATGAGATTGCCTCTTGCCAAATTTGAAGAAATTTTGAGAATTTTTGGTCATTTTGCATTTTTGGAAATTTTTACACAGGAAATTCCAATAGGTGGCGTTGCGCTTTTGATGGGGACACTCTTTTGGAAAATGGCTTGCATATTTGGATTAAGCATCAAAAAATAAGCAAACCCAGAAAGTTTGAGAAAATTTGGAGAAGATCTTGGCCACCAAAAGGGCAAAAAACACCCAAAAAATGCCCTCTCTGCCACTTTTTTGACCCACAGGAAGCAGTCTTGGGAGAATCAACTTTTGGAGGGGCAAATGACCTCCAAATCAAGAAATTCAAATTTTTCCAAAAACTAAACAGGCAGGGCTTTCCAACAAGCCATCTTGGGCCTAATTTGGATGTGTGGAAGACCTCCAAAATTTCCTCTGAAGTGGCGCTGTGCATTAAATGAAATTTTGCTAGTTTTGCTAGAAAAGTCAAATTTTTCCTATTTTTCTCTACAGTTGACTTTTTCTCACTCTCTTGATGAATTTGGCATGTTAAATGATATAACTTGATGTAATTATGGATGTAAAACACTTGATAGGGTAGATACATCAAGACAAACACTTGATAGGGTAGGTACCTTTAAGGTGTTTTTGAACTGAATGTAGCAGTTTCCATGGTTTTAGAGGCAAGTTGTTCCACTGCCTATATTCCTGTTCTTAATTTAGATATGGTTGAAACCACCCCTCTTCTCATGGATTCGACCCCTGATGGCTAGCATAGGTGGTTTGATGCCTATATTATGTATTTTCTTAGTCATTTGTAAAGGTTGGACTCTTGTGGATGATTTGAGCTTCATTGTACATCACTACAGCAGATTGGCAAGGAATAAAACTAGGTTTTGCAGCTATTTTTGTGGGATTCTTGTGATACTGTGTTTTTGTATTGTTTCTTCTTCTGTAATAAGTTATTCTTATGTGTTATATGTTTCAAAATATTTCCATTCTTCTAAACTAAATGAATCAAGAGAAATAGGCAAAATACATTGATAACAGTGCTTTGCCTTGGGAATGCATTTAGTTTTTAATGTTTTCAGCAGTCTGAAGAGGATTCATGGTCTTTGCATGCCCTCCTCAGCCCCTCAGCAGTCTTAAATCAACCATCTCATTCAATTCCAAGTGCATAAACACTTATCTATCTCGCCCCATAGAACATGTCTGCAATTCTGACTTGATTTCCTGGACCCAAGTTGCCTGCTCCATTTGATCCAGCAACAAAACCATCAAAATCAACCAAAAACCCTTGAGCTACTATACCTAGCCTAAAATCTAATTTCAATTCAATCATCTCAAGTTGTAATTGCGGTTATCTTTAATGAGATTGACAAGGAGAGAGCCCTCTCCTGACCTGGTAGGGCTAGTTACCAGGTTAAGCGTGGTTTGTGGTTATCCTAGGATTGCCTCCCTTCAGCCTAAGGTCGATCTAGGGTCTAACAAGAGCTATCACTGTATTCATCATAACTAGAAGAAGTATTTTCAATATCATAGTAGCAGCACAACAGTGATTCTAACCTTAGGCTTTGGAAACAAAAGCATCAAAAGCCAGTGAGAATTCAGCGAAAATCAGAATTCTAAACTCTATTGAACTTCAACGCCTGCACATTCGACCAATTTATTTTTTCTTAGCATTCAAATTCCTTGCAAAAACCTTGCATTGATTCAAACGCAAATCCTTTCTAAGGCTTATAAACATAGACAAAGATACCACACGCCACATTTTGCATTTTTTGCCATCACAATATAGAAAATCCCACAGACAAACCCACTAAACACCCAAAAATCAACATTATTGGGTCGACGAACAAAGTTGGCCCTCGAAATAGCATATTCCCAAAGCTCCCTAAAAATACTCCCCAAACATGAAAATTGCATGGGTCATAGGCTTAACTCTCCTATATTTTGTGCATTTTTCAGAATTATATTATGCAACATTACACAGGTTATAAAGTATCAGACATGAGAGATTGTATTTGTGTACACGACTTGCAATTGAACAGAAAAGGTTTCACATTGGCTGCAATAAGGGACAAGTACAAACAACCTAAGGTAGTGCTCAATTTTAGTTTTGTTATATTTTCTTTATAGATTTAATTAAATCATTTATTGATTTTATATATATTTACTACATTATTTGTAGACCATGGGGTGTAGTAAAATCAAATGAATATGTGGCATGCATCTTCATTTGGCTAATCTCAAATGGATGCAGATAGTTGTGTTTTTCATATTTGTGAATTGGGTATTCATCACTGAAAAGGAATTTGTCTTAGTCCTTCAGGACATGTACTTATGTCTATGCAAGTGCTTCTTGCCTAAGCTATGTTGATACTTTTTCTTTAGATAGGATGCTTGGTTGATGCTATCATATAAATGACCATGTCTACCATGCACAGAAATTTAAACAATTTCTTGAAAATCAAGATTATGACTATGGGTATTAGTAACCACTTTTCACTTGTATTTTATTGTGGAATATAATATGGAGGATCATTAGCCATGAGAGTGGCCCATTTTGTTTTTAAACAATGAACTTACCTAGTTTCCTATAACATTTTTAGTTAACATTGAAATCATGGCTTAAATGTGGTTTATTACCATATGAGGTAGCATCCAAATGTGTGATGTGTGTTGCATTAACATTTTGTGTTTGATAAGATTTTTTAGTTTTCATTGAATGAATTGTTTTTGGTTGGTAACTAACAAATAATAAGTGTTTGTTTGTGCTTTCAACAATATCTTTTTTTTTGTTTTTATTCGTTATGGACTTTGAATATTTTTTGAAAGTCAATATTATTAAAATAAATGTTGTCATGTCTTGCATCTTGAAATAGAACATAATTGAAAGACATTTAGGTTTATGCATATTTGTTTCCATCTGTTCCTGGTGATTTTTAAGGCTCACAACTCTGTAGAATGTAGGCATCTCGTTTGGCATAAGTTCCTTCCAAGTGAGAATGAAAAAATGGGTGCTTAAGACCTTCCAAGTGAGAATGAAAAAGTGGGTGCTTAATAAACATAAAATTACATTTGAATTTGGTAATTTGACTATTTTGTATGTTAAGTCATCCCTTTGTTATCCTCTTCGCTTTGATATTTATTATAATTAACACATTTTAATGTCCACCTAAATCATTTTTGAGCTAGAGGCGCTCTAGGTCCCATTATAAAGGAGATTTTGTCAATAAACATTAAATTTGAACACAATAAAATAATACATACATTAACAAATAATAATAAAAAAAAGATATAAGGAAATCACACTAATCCATATATAAAATACTTCAATTCCACCTTAATTTCCACTTTAATCATTAATTCCATATCTTTTCTTGACACAATAAAATAATACATATATTAACAAATTTAAAAGAAGAAATAGCTATAAAAAAATAAAACTAAGCCATATATAAAATACTTCAATTCCACCTTAATTTCCACTTTAATCATTAACTCCATATCTTTTACTATCACCTTCCAAGTCCCCACTCTAAATCAATTTACACATTAGAGGATTAGTAGTTAGTTGGTGCACTAGTGCATCCACAGGTGCCACTCTACTTAACTGAATATTCCCTCATGAGAAACTCATGCATGTCAGTTCGGAGAAAGACCCAGTTGAGACTAGAGTATAGGGATAGTGTACTATCAGTTGTATGATTTACCAAAGTGTACAAATCATGCATGCAATTAGGAAGACGACCTAGATTGGATTGTGCAGTTTTGGAAGCACTAGATTCCCATTAATATGGGTTGTTCAGCCTAGGAGTTGAGCAAGGAAATAAGGACTTGGAAGACAGTGGAAATTGGCTAAGTGTTGGCCAAGAGCAGGCTTGTGAGGTAGAGAGTTGAGCATACTTGTGCCGAATTATCCTTGTGAGAACAAGCTTTGTATCTTCACTCATATTTCTAATTAATACAAAACAGATAGGCGAGGTTTTGAGCAATGGCTTTCCCCATAGAAACTTATTGTGTTATGTACCATTGATCTGTCTTCATCTTGTTCATATTGTTTTCATTGATCTATTGGTTTCCGTTGCAATTGAGTAGAGTAGATTCTTGTCTTGTGCTTTAGTAAATTGCATGAGTTGTGAATATATAGGAAATTCTACACTTATTTTTCATAACTTCCATCATTGGTTTAACTTAACCATTGCATTATTAATTCATAAACCATCTAGTATGTAGTAAAGAACATATAAATCACATCACATAAGAAACACACATAGAACACTAATATTTTAGGTGGAAACACAATGTGGGAGAAAACCATTGTTGTCGTCATCTTTGTCTTCCTCTTTTATTATAAAGAAAAACGCCATTACATATTTTGTTAGAACCAACTCTTATTAGCACAGAGGTACCCACCTGTAGGAGGCTCCAACCTCCGCTCGTTCTCCAACACCCACTAGAAGGGAGCTACAACCCACTAATCTCATTTACTGGCTCCTACTTGAAGGGATCTCCTAACCCTTGAACAAATTTACCAGCTACCACTAGAAGGAAGCTCTGACTACCTTAATGAAGGCTCCAACCCTCAACACCCCTTGTGGACCATGTTTCATAATGGTTCAGACTGGATTCACCTGTCCCAAACAAACATAAAAACCTATAGGCTACCTTTCACCAAATTTTCAAACTAGACCAGCATCAACAATAAGCCCAAACCAAATTGAATATTGAATATGAAGTACAATCACTGAACCAAATGAATCACTGTAACATCATCTCACCAAATACCTTATCAACCACTACAGCGAGATCAAATCAAATCACAACCAAACCATAGTAGATATAAACCATCCAGATCAATACATACAACAACAAATATAACATAACTCATCAACTATCATCATCAAGCAACATTGTAAACCCTAACCAGATCTAACTCAAAATATATACGTGATTGTTATTCATTAGACCTGTGTATATAAGCTCTTATAATGTGTAGCACCTGAGTAAATATCTCAACATACTGAAAAACAAATATCATAATATATACATGATTCAACAAAAATAGATTTGTGTATGTACGCGACATCCATAAGCAAACCAACGTACAGATCTTGAATTACTGAAACATATATTTGGTGCAAACACAACTTACATTCTGCAAAATTCACTGCCAAAAGTACACACTTCTGAAAAATCATTTTGATCAAAACATTACTATAATAATAGATCCAACATTATTAGCTAATTATAACTTTGCAACAAGTAAATTAACAAGCATATATATCAACATATCTTCAGATATTTCAGATCTAATTCTTCTCCTTGCTTCCTAGTGCACACTTGTTCCATATTAGATCACACATAAATAATCCATTACTTTCACACGCAACACCTTAATCCCCATCTTCTTATATAGTTTATGACTTTGCCAATACCTCAAGTAAATCCCTTGGTAATGTCGTTAGTATTCATTGACAAGATCAAATAAATGTTGCCACCTCAATTACTATGGGCAATTACCATGGTAATGACCCCTGGTATCCATACTTCCATGGTTCGTATTATGTACGTAACTTTTGCTCACAAGACATGCCTATGTACACAATATTTCTTCACAAGAACCACATATACTTTTTCAAACTTTACATTTGTCATCCATCTATAATTGAACTGCCAATTCTCTGTCCATATCCTCTATAACATCTTTACCAATATTCTTGATATCTGCATTAGTTCTGGACACAATCATAAAATTATCATCAAGGACATATTTTTCAAGTAGGTTGCCATCAAGGAAAACACAATATCCATAATTCCAACAAGTTCATGAAGAAAACCTCCATAGAAAGCCTCTAAAAATAAATAATATGAAAAGTAGCCTCAAATATCCCACACATGTAAGCCAAAATTCCTCCATGGGTGACCCTATCATAAGAAATGGTGCAATAAATAACTCAAGTGGTATCTCATCCCATAACTCAAGTCTCTCCATTCAAAAGAGGTTCCTCATCATGAAAATAACCCTCTCAAACCCTAATCCATCCTCTAAAATCCCATTTCATTCTCAACTACAATGCTAGGTTGATGTCATTAAGATAGGGCATATTGTCATCAAGATAGGGCATATTGTCATCAAGATAGAAGGTGTACCTACCCCTCCTAATGGGTCCTTAATGGTCACCATCAACAATCATTTTCATGAGAAGAGAACCATCCATCAAGAAGGTACAATGATTTCCTAGGAGAATCTTATTATCTTAGGGGTGCACCTACTCCAAGCTAATGTCCTAACCTCAAAGGTTAACATCCAAGTTCCTAAGGCTATAGGAAGGTGTCATCCACCATGCCAAATCTTCATCAAGGTCAATACTCTTCAATACTACCCCAATGTCCTCCATCGGGTGCTTTAGTCCATCATGGAAGGTGGATGTATATCCTATATGAAGTGTTAGAGAAACAACACATCATCCCTCAAGTGATCTTGATAACACCTAGAAGAATTATCTAACACATACTCCAGGAATAAAGTGAGATAAACATAATGAGTACAAGAATCGTAAGAGCATCAATGTGGACCATGTTTAGTTTTAAAACCATTAAAGTACTTTACATAAGTATAACCTTCAAATTCCTCACTAGCTTATGCTTATATACAAGTTATGAGACTTGTGTCTGGGAGGGTTGTCACAAGACCCTATTAAATGCTTCCAACCCTAAGGGGAGTAACGACTTCCTAGGCCAAACATTTCAAATGATAGATGTAACTGATAATTTTTATGGCTTGGTTTTTATTCATGTAAGGTGTCATAGTCTTATACTAGGTTGTGTAAAACTATTGTTAATGAGCACCTCTATAGAGGAAGTTTCTACCTACCAAGATTTGTAAATATATGCAAATTGTTCTCTCTAGATAATATACAACTCTTATCTCTGGAAAAAAAAATCAAATAAGAAGATATATGACAAGTGTATTTTAAAAACTAATTTTAAAAATGAAAATAATAAATTACGTGCTATAATGAAATTTTACTTTATACTTCTAGAAGATATTTTAAATATATATGCTAGCGTACTCACATAAAAATTAAATTATCAATTTCAATAAATGGACGGATTTGTAATATGAAACAAAAATTTTGACACGTATTAATGGAGAGTTGTTTTTTTTTAAATTGCAAGAAAATAATATTTCTCTTTTCCTAATAACTCCAATGGAAATTTAGATCGAAAATAATGGATTTTTTATTTATATTTTAAATAGTAAGAAAATAATGAGCAATTGCACCAGATGTTGCAAATGAGACATCATAAGGCATAAATTTAAGAATAATGGTGACATATAAAAAATTATTAAAGATAAAAAGTAAGATCGCTTGCTTCCACACAGGTTTGGCGCATATTTCTTTCTCCTCTCCTAGTCATTTGTGACCATTTTTCAATATTGAATTGTCTCACTTGAAAAAAAGCTAGCAATCTCTTACATTCTACCTACACATAATTTGTTTCTAAATGTGCTGATTTCTACATTATTGTATGTCAAGGTCCAATGAAGGATTGGTTTCATATGAACTTTCAAAATGCCAAGGATCTTATATTAAACATTTCTGCAAGTGAATACTTTCTTCCACCATTTATGCAATCAGTGCATAAATTAAAGGTTTTGATAATTGTCAATCACAATTTTAAGTGTGCTACACTCCAAGGAATATCAGTCTTGTCTTCATTAACTCGGATAAAAAAATTTCAGTTAGAGAGAGTAATTCTTCCTCCCCTTCAAAAATACTTTCAATCCTAGAAAAAATTATAGAAGTTATCATTGATTCTATGTGAGGGTTGTGGAAATATGACCAGATTATATAGAGGGTTGTGTTTGGAGTTCCCCAGTCTTCTTGAGTTCATTATTGATCATTTTAGAAATTTGGAGGAATTGCCTTCAAGTATATAATATGACTTCCCTTCAATACCTATTTGTCACAAAGTGCCATGATCTTCACAAGTTATCCAATGATATAGAATATCTTAGCTCACTGAAAATTCTCAAATTGTACGCATGTCCAAGTTTAGAAGAACTACCATATTCAATTTGTAAACTTAGACAACTGCATTCCCTTGATATTTCATTGTGTGGGTGCCTAAAACAGTTCCCAGATCAATTGGGGCAATTATCTAGCTTAAAATAACTTGATATGAGGTAGTTTTCTCATTTGAGGCAACTTCCTAAATTGGCTAGGGACTTAAGGTCTCTGGTGCATGGCATCTGTGATGAAAAGAATGAACATCAATGGTTAGATATCAAGGCCATGTTGGGCCTCCAAAATGTCATCCATTTTCACCTTCATTTCCATCATTTTACCCTCATTCCATAACTCTATAACCCCATAACCTTACATTAAGTAACCATTTTCATAATCACATGGGTTTATCATTATTATTTTCCAAGTCATTGATTTTAAGTATTATAAGTGAATTTGTGATTAAATATTAGGAAATTAACATGTTTTCATATATATCTAAAAGTCTTATGAGTTTTGTGATATTGTAGGCCTACTTAGAGATTCTATAAGGGTCCTACTTGGCCACCCAACCACAAATTCGAATTTCAAATTCCAACTCATGAAGATTTGTGGAATAATTGTAGAAGATGTGGATCATTAACTATGCACATTCAAAGGAGAAGAGTCATGGATGAGAGGGTTTGTATCTTACATTTTTAGGTGATTGGTTTTAACCACAAGAGATAAATGTCGATTAAGGAGATATCCAAGGATCTATATTTATTGCATAGTTATCCTTAATTTCTTGTATAAATAGGAGTGCACCCTTCATACAAAGGGTTGTCATTTGTTAATTGTAAGTAGTAGCTAGTGGTTAAGTGTTAGTGTTAGTGTTAGTTGCTAGTTGGAGGTTCCAATTTCCATCCAAGATGTGATTTGTAAAGTGAGGAGAGAGAATTCTTATAATATCTTGTAACTTCATTTTATGAAATACATACGACCACTTTGATCTCCAAGATGTGATAGTTGTTTGATGTGCTTGCTGGGGAATGGAGGGCCCACATCAACCACGGTTTGCACATATTTGTACATATTGGTAATATAGTGTAGTTTTTTTATTTCATTTCAATTCAGCAAGTATGTTTTCATTTTATGCAAGTGTGCTTTTCCTTTCTACAAGTGTGATTTCATTTCAGCAGGTGTGAGTGTGATTTCAATCCAGCAAGTGTGATTTCAATTATGCAAGTATGGTGTGATTTTCATTTATGAAATTGTGGTGTGATTTCAATTCAGCAAGCGTGATTTCAATTATGCAAGTGTGGTGTGATTTCAATTTTGCAAGTGTGATTTCAATTATGCAAGTGTGGTGTGATTTTCAATTATACAAGTGTGGTGTGATTTCCTTTATGCAAGTGTGATTTTAATTTTTTTATGTTTGATTTGGTTTGGTTTGGATTGATTTAATTAACTTTGTAGTTAGTTTTAATTGCATTAGATTAATCTATTATGATAAATAACCACCTAGTACATATAGTACAGGTATACCTCGTCAGTTCTATGAACCCCCAATTGACAATTAATGACAAGGATTTAGCTTACAATTAAATCACCCAACAAGGCCTCTAGGATTTTTGGTCTTTGGGTGGAATTTTCAAAGCAACGCTTCCACCTAGATTATCTTGACAATTGATTCATTGATCATATTTATGAAAAGCACTTAGAACAGTCCTTTGTTATGTTTGAATCTTGAGCTTTTCTTGTTCAACACTGGAAGAAAATAAAATCTCATCATAATAAGTCAAAAGGGAATAGGGCATGTTCAAACCAACTAATGTGGTTCATCCTTAGGACATTAGTTGAGGAGGTCCTCAAGATATGTTCATGTCAACCCTATAAGGATATTCATAATGAATAATAGGCACAATTAATTAGGTGCAAGAAAGAACTATCCTGAGACATTGAAATTTTGTCAAGTCATGTAAAGTTAATTATGAAGTATAAATTGTGTACATGATTATTTATTGCCTTATCAAGTTTAAATCATGTAATATGAACACATTTTCCAACGTAAGTAAATCTAGTATACTTCTTCTTGCAAATACTGATTTAAACAACTCATTTCATTGTCTTACTTTTGTTTGAAGTTTTTCCCCTCTATGTGTCGTTGCATTGGGTCAACTAAATTCATTAATTTGGATTTTTGAGGAGGGTATCTCTTCACAAAGAAAAATAAACATAATTTTAACATTTAACCATCAAATGGATCACAAGGTAATGTAAAACATTTACAAATAGAGGAATGCTAAGCCTCAAAATCTACAAGATGAGGAGCAAGGTACGTGCATTAAGTAAAGCTTTGAGTCAAGGCATTATCAATGGGGGTGAATATTTTAGGCATGTATTATACATATATTTCAAAGTTATGATCCCATATAATTGGTTGTCCTTCCTTTAAATTTCATCTCTCATATTCTCTCATACAATTCGACCATTAATGCTAGCAACCATGCATAATACACACAGACACTAACATACTTTCAAAAAATACAAAGACATGTTTTACATGACTATAATTTTCTCAATGTTTGCAATCATTGTTCTGCATTTCTTAATTTCAAAATAATTAATGAAGCACTCCAACAATAGCCCTCTATACAATTATTACACACACTCTAGGAAAAGACTTAAAATGCATCCCCTCCCTTTTTCTTGTAATATTTTGATTGAGGTCTATGTAAACCTTGAGCTGCAAGAGTGGCTATTAACTTCGAGGGATTTGACTGGATTTGACCATGTGACCTATGGTAGTGAAAAAGCTAGAAGCAGTAAGGTAGTGAGTATAAATTCAATGTGAAAAAGAAAATCAAGAGAGAAGCAAAAAATTGAGTACATTATTTTTAAATTTAATGAATGGTGAGATACTCAAAAGATCTTGAAGAAGCTTCAAAGGTTAGAGGGAAAGAATAATAAAATATGATGATATTGAGTAGTGAAGAAAGGAAATAAAAGTAAAGACACTTTTGAATGTTTTTCATTTTTTATCAAAATTGTCTTTTTTTAATATGAATCAAACTTGGTATCATCATTTTTTATTTTTTATTTTTATTGTGCATTTGGTAGGAGACACTGAGTATTTTTTCTATCAGAGAAAACTAACATGATAATTTGAAATGTCATAACGAATGTTTAACTGATGTATCTTGTCTGATGTCAAATCCTTTAAAGGAAATTTCATAAGTGAAGGTTCATTTGTTAGGTATCTTTTGTGAGTTATGGGTGTTCATGCCATTTGTTGAAACAAGGGGGAAGAGTTGAGGAGAGAGTCAGGGTATTATGTCTCATGTAAAATCCTTTCAAGGCAATTTCATAAGAGAAGGTTTTTTTTAGGTATCTTTTGTGAGTTGTGGGTGTTCATGCCATTTGTTGAAACAAGGGGGAAGAGATGAGGAGAGAGTCAAGGTATTTTGTCTCATTCTTCAATTTGGTTTTTCTGGTGTTGTTGCAACTTGCAACTCTAAATGTGCATTAATGGAAATAATTTTAGTCATATATATTAACTAAAAACACACCAAGGGCTTGATTGGTTGCTTAAGTGGGGATGGTGATATCCTCCCAACCAGAGTTCAATTCCTGATAAGTGTGTGTTTTATCCCATCAAACAGTGTGGTTGTTCTGGCCATTTTGTTTGTATCGATGTGCATTTTCTCTAAAGTCTGATACAATATCCCAAATATTTACATGTGCTCAGTGCTCAACCCTTAAATTATTATAGAAGCATTTTCTTCTTCTACTTCACATTTCTATGTTCCCAGTGATTGAAAGAGATATGGAGTTGACATGGTGCAATTCTTCATATGAAGAATAGTATGAATGTTGATGTTTCCATGACCTGTTTTTTTTGTTAATTTATAAGTTCTCTTATGTTGTTTATTTTCAATGTCCTAAGAAAATGGTCTCAGGTTATCACTAATGACTTGGTGTATAGACAATATTTGTACATCATATTTTGTTTGTCTTAAATGACTCTGGAACTGAAGGGTTCTCTATGTGCTTTTTCCATTAGTAACATGTTTCCTTTGATTGACAACGCTATGATCTTCCTATCAAGTCATATGTGGGGCAAGAACTATGATCTTCCTATCATGTAATATGTGGGCAAGCACTTTCTCTCCTATTAATGTCCCATGTTATATGTTGAATCCTATGTTCGTGAAGTAGCACTAAGATTCTTCATCTTCAAAGTCTCAAATTTTCTCTATCATGTGTCTTAAGTTGATGCAGTGATCAACAATAGAGTGCTTGGTCCAGAAGTTGGCTTGTCTTCAGGCCCTTTTCCCTTCATCTTTTACCTATTTACCAAATTTCCTTCCTATCATTCCTTCCATTAGTTTCACAAACACCAAGCTGATCATTATTGTTATGTAGTTCCCTAGGTTCTTCTTCTCCCTTCCTTTGAAGATTGATATAATAAGACTTGTTGTCCAATATGCTGGAACTTGAAAGGCCTTCCCAGATCATTTCATTGAGTTTTGCTAATAAGCATGGTTGATATATTCCTGCCCCGATTTGAGGTGTTCTGCTTGGAGGCATTTGATATCCTTTGCTTTCCCTGTAGCTACCCTTTTTATACCTTCTTCTAGTTCCTCTCTTGTCAAACATTCCCTTGTGGATGTACCAAAACTACAGAGGATCCAAATATATTTATGAATCTTCAATTAGAATTCTCTTGCATGATAATGGGATCATCATGTTCCATTCCATTATGTTGTTAAATAGTTTGTGGAATTTTATTTCATCCATATGCACATTTTAAATCTTACCCCCATGAAAAAGCAATAAAAGTATATGATCTTGAACCAAATTGTTAAATGTTATGGACTACTTCTATCTGCTACACTTCTTCCCAATTGCCCCATTCCCCATACCTTGCTCAATTTGCACACAAAAATGCCTATTCAATAATTTCTCATGATGCCACTGTTAAGTTAAGTTGAAGTTCTCTACAAGGGATGTTTGGTCTCTACAGGGCTCTTAACACAGAACACAAAAGTTATATACATAATCCGTGCACATAACACAAAAGGAAAGATTGCCACTAAATAACTATAGAACACAAAAGTTATATACATAATTTGCGCACATAACACAAAAGGAAAGATTTCCACTAAATAATGATTCACACTAATGGTTTAGATACCTATATGATGGTTGATTCTAATAGAGTTGTACTTATCCAAATGATAAAATTTACAAAGAATACTTGCCTGGTTGCACATTGCCCAAACCACCACTTCAAAATAACTTTGTGTGATGATTCTTCTGTGCAACAATCAATGTGATTTTAGGCTTATAACCGACCTCTATGTGATTGCATGACTGGTATATCAAATAACCATCTATAGTTTATAGTTTAAACTAAGGAATGTTAAAACAAATAAATAACCATATGAGAAATTTGTGACTTCCCATTACAAATTGAATGGACTTGGATAAAAGGTTAACATAACCTTTTATATATCTTGTCATTCAACATTCAGGACCTGGTCAAATTGTGTTTCACTCACTCCATCTCTGTCCTAGTCAAATCCTCTTTCACTGACTCCATCTTTGTAACAGTGACCACTCGTCTTATAAAATAGATTAGTGATAGCTCTTTTCTTAGTACTAGATAGATTAAAATTTGATATTTATCTTAAAACTAGTTATACTCATTTTACCTTTTTAATTAAATTGGTTAATAAAAAAAATGTTATATGAACAAGTGTCATATGAAATGAGTTATGGTTTTTTGGACATGTGTTATTGATAAGTCATGGTATTGTAACAAATCCTATTTACTAGTCAAGAATCATCATGATAAAGTAGGGTTGAATTTCCATGATTAAGAATCTTGTTACATATTTTATGGTTTTTTAAATGTATATATGGTTGACTATAGATTAAATTTTATAATAATAATAGTTTTAAATAAAATCGTAATTTAATTAGTTTTTATGATTTTTAAAATTTTGTAATGTATTATATATTATAAATCCAATAACTTATTACAAATTAATACCTATCAATTGTTATCAATTATTTAATTTATATGACTGAAATGGTATAACATTTATATATTAATAACAATAACAATTAAATTTATATATTAATAACAATTGAGTTGTAAAACACTTCTACATTTATGTTAAAAGCCACCACTATCTTTCTAGACCCAACCTTGTTTACACTACAATTATACTCTCTTTTCAAAATAACATATATTTTATTTTATTATTTGCAGAGGCATGAATCAATCCCTTTAACCCAACCTTGTTTACACTACAGTTATACTCTCTTTTCAAAATAACATATATTTTATTTTATTCTTTGCAGAGGCATGTATCAATCCCTTTATAATTATTTTAAAGAGAAAACAAAGTTTTATCCAAAGACACAAATTCATTTGAATGGTGTATATATGTACCAATTTGACATAGGGTTGGCCCTATTTACACAACCTTTCACAATATTTGATCAATCATAAAACTACAAATTATGGTCATTTCAAATTCCTCAGTCAAAAGGATCACATCATTAAAAACAACGCTCATTGTAATTTAGAACCATTATATCAGGTGAACAATGACTCGTCTATCATATAAAATCAATATTTCAAATATAACCTTCCACAACTTAATAGACTCAGGTTCCATACAATATAAATGGAACCTTCCTTCAACAG
Organism: Pinus tabuliformis; assembly: GCA_031772625.1. Taxonomy (NCBI): domain Eukaryota; kingdom Viridiplantae; phylum Streptophyta; class Pinopsida; order Pinales; family Pinaceae; genus Pinus; species Pinus tabuliformis. The sequence continues at coordinate 590,615,833 of CM062810.1, forward strand.
TCTTGATTAAAGTTGGAAAGTCAGTAGTGGACCTGAATGGAATTATAATTTTCCAATCATTGCCAATTTCATATTTACACTTGCAACTAAAATCCCAAAACATTAATTCCATACATATGTGATATTCAAGAAAATCCAATAAAATCGGGCCTATACATATGTGATATTCAAGCAAATCCAATAAAATCGGGCCTATAACTTCCTAAGCCAGCCAAATTATAAAGGTGATGTCTCACTTAAACAACGCTCCTTGACCTCGGATAAAGAATATCTGATATCGGATAAGGAATGTCATAACTGCACGAGAAATACAATAAAACTACATAAGGCTCAAGTGTTTCTGATCCTGGTTCTTTTAAAAGGAAGTTGGAAGGTATGAAATCATGATGATTGACATCTGTCTTACCAACATCACATGAACTTCAGTCAAGGTATACAACTTGAATTGGCACCCCAATGCATCTGATAATGCAATAATATGGACATGATCACTCTCTTCTCCCATGGCTTCCACAAATTTTTTTGAAGAACTATAGGCAACAAGACAAAATAAGAAAACCAATTGATAACTATAAGAATGGTAGAAATTGAGATTCATTATGCAAGCTTATGGAAGGTTCCTTATCACCGGTTCCACTGTCCCATTGCTTACACCCATTATGAAAAAGTCAAAATTGAGATTCATTATGCAAGCTTATGGAAGGTTCCTTATCACCTGTTCCACTGTCCCATTGCTTACACCCATTATGAAAAAGTCAAAAAAACTTTGTCCTCTGGATTTAAATAGTGTTATAAATATAGAAATTATTGTCTAACTTTTAACAAATTTACCTAAATTCAACCGAAAAGCTTCCTCTGAAGGGTTGATTTAAGTAATTCAATAAAGAACAAAAGAATTCTATATAAATTTGCATCCCCTGAGCATATTCTTGAATTCTTAAATATTTTCAGGCCAGATTCACTAAGCACCGACCAGAAGTTGTTCCATAATTTGCCTCTACTAAATCTTTAAACTCTCATGAGCTTTTGAGGATTCTATGTCTCCTACAATTTAACAATTGTATCGCACAAAATATGAAAATAAATGTTGCAAATTCATGCAGCCAGACAAATCAACATATTACAACTTTGTCATGTTTGCGAAGTAATCTGGAAACCACGTCATTCTTGTCAGGAGCCTCAAGTGTTTTAAGGAGCGAAGATGAAATAATTATTTTGGAAATGTTTCCATAGTGTATCTCAGTACAATCTTTTCCAGGTGCTTCAACCGCCCAATAGACTTTGGTAACTGTAAATTGGCTGCATCAATATGCAACTCCCTAAACTGCACAGGTGTCTGCAAATGCACAATTACATTTTATTATTTTGAAACGATGTTCAACCTATATTGATTTCATGAACTTATGTCGATTATAGATTCCAAAAATATCCCAAAATGAGAAGGTAAAGAGACATGAAACAATTGATTTTACGAAAAACTGGATGAGGAGGATTAGACTGTTGAATAGGGATTTCAAAAGAATCGCCTTTGGATCTCCTTTACTCACATCCACAGAGAATAGAACTCAGTGGCAGATGGTTTATCAAAAGAGGGATTGGTATTGATCGGTGTAGGATCAAATTTTCAGTTCTTGTCAACAGATCCATCCAAGATTCGGGTTTCATTTCATTTTAAAGGATTTGAGCAGGCTAACAATGGTCTATTAATGATAATTGTATGGTATATTAAGGCTCTATGGGTTATTTTTGTAGAGAAATGAGTTACAACGAACTTTGTGTCTTTTATTTTGCTAATAGTTAGAAAGTGTAGAAGGACCAGTTAAGACAGAGTCATGTGAATGTTTACATATGTTAGAACAATTTAAGAGTCATTATTCACATAGTATGGTAGCAATCAAAGGGATGTAAGCAGTTGAAAATCCATGTATATTTCCATGTATATTTTGTACAAGTTTTATTTAATGAAAGTTTGTGTTTTTTTCTGCTAAAAAAAACACTCAGATTCCTTAACATTAAGGAAATTTGCATGATCTAACAATTGATCTCTCTTAACGGTCAGATTCCTGAACATTAAGGAAATCTGCTGCAATGGACATAAGGATGCAGATACTAAACAAGAAAAAAAATAAACACAAAATTTTTTATAGAAAATATTTTCTACGTACCTCTTTTTCACTTTCCCACAATGTTTTCAATTTGTCCCCAACTACTTTCAAAAATATTAAATTCTTCATAGCAAGTAAAGATAGCTTTCAGTCGGGTAATTATCCCAGTGGATCCATAGAAGACTCGACTATCTTAGCAGGTTGGATATGCTTCCCAAACAATCACCTTCAGCCCTCGGCAGTTGCAACCCATTCATACCAGCAAAACAAGTACCAAGCTCCACAGGGTTCTTTGAAGACTATCCACAGCTTTGTTGGACCATGTTAATTCCACAGTTAGAAACAATATGAGTACATATTTGGAGAGTTTCATAATGCTAGCTTGAATGAAAGAAGTAAAAAATATATCTCTGAACATAAATTCAAAACATAATGCCCAGGGCTTCAAACACCTACCAATGATGGTTGGAATGCATTATCAGAAAGGTTCTCATTCGAGCACCAAAAACAATGCAGAGGCTATTTCATTGCTAAAATTGTGCCCATGTTTCAGAGGTGATCGTGCATTGTTATACAGGATCTCCACAAGAAATTTGTTTTCTAGGTTCTTAAGATTCAATTTCCCTTCGCAGTCGGACACTTCCCATACTCCTATAGCTACATCTTTGTCTTCTTTTATGAAGAAACAAGCAATGTCCAAGAATATCTCTTTTTCCTCATCATCAAGATTGTCATAGCTTATTTTCAGCCTGCTTTGGACATCCCGGGGAAGTGTCTTGGATATTTTGCGGAGTTGGGCTTTCCAATACTCCATATCTTTTCCATAAAGTAAGTCCCCAAGAACTTTGAGAGATAACGGTAATCCATCACACACATCCAAAAAAATTTCAACTAATTCTTCAAATCCTACAACAGGTTGAGGATTGTGGAAGGCATGCAGGCAAAAAATCATTTCAGAATGTTCGTTGTCGAGGCCTGTCAGCTTGTAGATAGGCAGCTCTCCCTTTCTTAAAAGAACATCTTTATGGTGAGATGTAACTAAGATTAAGCTATCAGAACTAAGGACGCCCTTCACGGGTGAAAATAATGCATCCAACTGCTTGTCGTCATCGACATCATCTAAAATTATTAGAGCTTGAAAACAAGATAGACAATTAGAAAGCTCTCATTTCCCATCAGTGATGCTACTTATTTTCAGATCCTATGAAGTCAATTCCTTTATAAGTTTAACTTGCAAATCAATTAGGGGAGTTCCTCTCACAGCTTCCAAAAAACATGACTTACCGTAAACTGATGTGTTGCACTTAAGTATTCCATTGCCAAGGTCGTCTTCCCTACTCCACTAGAACCCACAATCCCCACAACCTTCGTCCCCGTGCTATGTTGTTGCTGCTCCAATAAGATTGATAACACTGAACACTGAGGTATTTGACTTGCATTATTTTTATTTTAAAGATGATCAAGTTGAATGCTTGCACAAATCAATATTTTGTTGGGAGTTAATCTAGTCGGATCTAATGGTGGTAGAACTCCTAATCATCTAACAATGGATCTGAGGATGAAGAGTGGTACAAAGTGGCATTTGGGGGAGTTATTTTCAAAGGGGAACATCTTACAGTGTAATAAATATATAGTTTTTTTGCTCTTAACATAACGAAATTTTCGAGCGAAAACAACAATGACGACAAACAATGGTAATCTTGTACGCTACAATAATAATGACGATATGACAAAGGAAGCATAACCAGGAAGAATTCATGTTGCACATCACATATTAAGATGCATTGTGCAATAACATTACCAAACTCTCAACCACTAGCAACACAAATAAATATTAATAAAAAAAAATTATAAAAAATAATAAATAATTTATAAAGTTAAACTCTGATAAATTAAAAAAAAAAATCACATATTTGACTTAACTAATAGGTGTTCAATGCTAAATCAATTGTATAATATTTTCGACGAAACAATAATAATAATAATAATAATAATTTATTATAACCAAGGAAATATTTAATAATTTTAATGTGAGATGTTTTTAATAATAGATTTATATCATAATTAGTTGCAAAATTTATATGATCCCAATATTATGGTTAGAAAATAAAGATTAATATTAGTGTAATACCTTAAATAATAATAGGTTATTAATCTTAGTTAATACTAGAAGCTAGTCGTGATAATTACTAATAGTAATAATAATAATGTTAGTATAATAAATTATTATTATATTATAATTATAATTATGTAGTAATATTATTAACATGAATCACTATAAGTGTATATACAACCATACAACCTTGAGTATTTCCAACTCCTTCTTCTTATAAGATGAAACATTCAAGCAACTAGTATGAGCAACTAACAACAACCAATAAAAATACAGGATAATGAAATAAGGGAAACGGTGACATGTATTAAGTATGAATATCATCAAATGCTACCATAATTAGAGCCTCATATTTATACTCCTCCGAAATAGTGAAAGGATGACCCTAGGGAAGGTCACACTAGACTAGGAACAAATGATAACACCAAGGTGAAGTAAGGGAACAGACATAAAACTCAATCATCATGGTCTATAATATAATTTCAACCTATGATCCATTTTATAATTTCAAGAACATGTATGCAAAAATGGGTATGTACCTCACAATATATGAGCCACTTTCATTAGATTAATATCATAGAGAAATGACAATGTACTCACTGAAGAATTGGAAAAGGCATATGAGGACAACTATCTATGGATTATGGTACGGGATGTTATTTTCCAAGTTGCATTACGGGAGAAGAAATTTCTCCTAGGTTTACCCATGCATGTGGATGGGTAAAAAAAACCAAACACTAAATCCCTTTCCTGAAACCATGAAGTGATGTTGGACTCTCCTTGAATGGTGATACCATTACTCAACCTTGATGCTTGATATCCAAATCAAAGCATTCATTAGACATCATGGGAATAAAATTATGTAGTAGGGATTACTACATCTTATTCCCCTTTCCTAGCTAATGGGAGTGATTTGTCATTTGTCACACCATTTTCCTTAATGAATCTATGACTTGAGGTGAGAGATATGTGCCAAGGTATGGATTGAACATATGTTGAATCATTGAGATAGAATTTCATATGTTTTCTCCTTAATGCCTTAATGTATTTAGAGTTTGTCGTTATGTTGTGTTCTCAAAGTGTACAATACCAATTCATCATTTCAAAATCATGATATTGTTGTCTTATTCTCTCCAAAATGAAAGAAAGGAGCGAGTCCGTAGGAATAGTGTTGAAGACCATGTGCTTGATGATTAGATGATAGTCTCCTAATACAATGAGTTTTTTATTTGAATTTTATTGGATAGATTGAGTCATTATAGGAAAAGATAGGTATTATCTTTATTATTGATCATGGTGTCAAGATTCCATTAATAAGTGTATACCATTTTCCCCTTGTGGTTGTATGTATCCCCTCTTGCACCTACCTCCCTAAGGTTTCCTTTTGAGGATCTATTAAAGAATAGGGTAAATAAATTTTGGGAAGCCTTCCATTCCTTGAATTCCTATGAAGTTATATGAATTTGTTAGCTTGACCTAATCTGATTTATTTGAATCTCCAACCTGACAAAGTTATAGCATATTGAATTTTTTCGACCAAGCTTCTTCATATTTCTATAGAACTTGATGCTATGATGTTTGAATACTTTTATATTGTGTATGTTCATCTATCAATGTGTTAGATCACACTAATAACTATTCCATGGCCATCAAATTTAATGGGAAAATAACTTTATTTCTAGGAATTCATATCTTCCAACAAGCATATTTTCGGAGGGCCATATAGAGGTGCTATAAAATGTCTTGTTTTTAAAGGACCTCCAATACAAATTATATCATTTATTAAAAATACATATCTCAGGTGTTAGTATACAAATACACTTAACTACTCCCTTTATTTCATTTTCCATACATTCCCTATGTACTCTCACTCTAGAAACATGTGATGTGTTGTTTCCATCATTTTTTTACAAAATGCACACCATGGGGGTCCTTGGATTCTGTGTTTGCATATATTTTCAGCTATGAGTACTTTCCTATGTGCCAAGGTTACGCAGAACATATGGACCTTGGGGATTCCATCTAAATGCAAAAATTTACTCCATATGGTCCCTTGTGGAAGGAAGTTTTCATTTCTCAGCTAATAGAGATAGTCCTTTTTCTCTATGTAGATAGATTTCTCCCAACCACTTTGATATAAAATCGAGAGTTTTCGTAGAGCACAACCTTTAATTTAGTATCTTTGGAGTCCTTGAGAATGGTGGATAGGGGCTAGTAACTATCCAAATTACCACCATGTCCATGTCCCAGAGTTTGAACAGGATGTGATATCAAATAAATTTGAATTCCTTTATTAAGCTAATCATTGTTGAAGAAGAGGAAGGTCTCAATTATGCATTAGATTTTATTACCCCATTATACTATCCTTCCATATTTAATTTCCTTATAATTTCCAAGTATCTAAATAATATTGGAGAGTAGGTAAAGTTAAGTCACTTTGATAAGTTTCCAAATTCGAGATCTCTCCTAATCTATCAAAGGTCCATACAATTTTTTACCCTAACCCCAACAAATATTTTTGATGCAATATATTTTTCCAATAGTGGAAGCTTCTCGTGATAATCCTCCAAAGGACCTTAATTCATAGAGTTGTATTCATCAAGGTGGGGTCTTTAATTCCTACACCTCCACTGGTTTTTGTTTCTCTAATAGTGGCCGAAATGACTAAATGGGATCTCTTTGTATTTCTCTTTCCCCTTGCCACATGAACTTGTAGAGGTCATAAGCTAGTTTTGAGGAAATCCCCTTTGGGACAAGTAGAGATAATTTTTTTGGATATGTGGTCCATTTATCAAAGGATTCCTATTGAATATGTTTCAATTTCTCAAAGAATGCATATTGAATATGTTTCCATTTCTCAAAGGCTAAATAAATGGCTTTAGGCAACCCTTTTTCCCATTCCACCTCTACACAATTACAAGCATAACTGAATAGTTTATCTTTCGGTGAGGGACTATCTATGTATTTTCTATGGACATTTCCAATGGATCTCAAGATAAATTCATTCTACAAATGCAATAGAAGGTGAAGAAGATGGACCCAAACTAATAGAGATTTATGTATGTCATTTTCTAGATTGAAATCAAGTGACTGGTGATTCAAGTGCATTCCTTTGGTCCCAAAGAATAATGTCCACTTCAAAAGATGATATTGAAATCCTCTTTATATTAGAATAAGAAGGAATAAAACCCTTGGTCATTTAAAAAATGGGAAATTATTCTTTTGATTAAAGGCTCTGAGTTCTTTGGATACGTACCATCATTACTCGAGGAGGAAACCATAACCCAATACAATGCTCTATGATACCTTTTTTTGATATATTCATGGCCATATGATAAGATATGGGAGGAAAAGGGTCTTTAAGAATCACTTCAAACTTTTTGACAAAGTAAGTTTCAGTAGGTGTCACAATTTTACACAAATTGGAAATAGGAGTCTTTAAAGATTAGATATCAAGGGAGTAAGAGCTCTTTTCTCGTTATTAACCCTTACTATAACAAGGTACTAAGGTTTTAATAAAGCACATCTCATCAATTCAAAATGCTTATACTTAACTATAAAATGTAATCACATCTTATAGAAGAAAATGAATAAAACACATATATGTGTGTGTGTGTAGTCTAACTTATAGACGAAATGACCTTTTCACTTAATTTGGCAATACAATCTCAAGTAAGATTGTGATTTTTTGTTGTTTAAAATATATCTTTGAATGCATAAATGGATTCAACACCTTGAAAAACCCTTGGCGCAAATAACTTAAACTCATATATATATATATATATATATATATATATATATATATATATATATATATATATATATATATATATATATATATATATATATATATATATATATATATATATAGATATAGTCTAACTTATAGACGAAATGACCTTTCCACTTAATCTGGCAATACAATCTCAAGCAAGATTGTGATTTTTTGTTGTTTATAATATATCTTTGAATGCATAAATAGATTCAACGCCTTGAAAAACCCCTAGCGCACTCGAATTCTATAGATTAAATAACTTAAACTCAAACTTTAAAAAAGCTCTACCTAATTTTGATTAAAATCGACTAGAAAAATGCTCAACAAAATGTGATTTCGTTTATAAATTAAACTATATGTAATTATAATTATAGTGTTAGGCTTAAACAATTTGATTATATAATGATAATCATATAAACTAGTAAAGAATAATTTGATTGTATGGTAGTAATTATAAGCTATTAAAAAAAATATAGCAATCTCTAACCAAGAAAATATACTAAGATTTAATATTTTAAACACCCTTCAATTGATCTCATAGTTTAAGAATTATAAATGAATGGTAGTAATAGTACATTAAAAAGATTTCCTCACTGGCTCAACGTTGCGGGACTCTCGGCTACCTTCCTCCCCGTTTACCCGCTTCCTGCACGAGAATTACCTCCTCGACAGCTTTGCATCTCCGTCGTTCCCGTGATACACTGTCGGTTATTGCTCTTACCATCGGTCAAGTTGCTTGTTTCAATTTCCTGCTCCCCTAGCAGCTGGCGCAATGGACCTAGACCTAGTGGACTACTCGGAAGACCCGCTGGAGGAGGGATCCATCTGGATGTCCACGCATTCAGCATCGGAGGGCTTGCTAACTTACAGTGACGTTCTGACTGGCACCATTGCTGAGCTTCCACAATTTTCTGGTCCTTCTAACCCTGTGGTTATCTTATCGGATGATCCGCAACCCTAGACGGCTCTCTCCTCACCTCCTTCGTCGTCGTCTACCTTGGGGTTTATCTTGGGTTGCCTTAACCCTAGCCCCGATGACTCTGGTCCTATTCATGACCCTCCGCTGACCTCGGTTACCCACACTTCACTTGCTGTTACCAATGCCGCTACTAAACAGGCTCCCCTGAACCCCCCTTCTCTTCCTCTCCCCCATCAGGTTGTTTCACGACCATTCCGCCACTCTCGGATGCCATCCCCGCAAACCCTAACCCTCAGTGGAAGTAACAGAGGATATTGAAAGAGGTTTGGAACATCACCCTTCTGCAAGTGAGCCACGACCCCTGAAGAAGTATAAATGCTTTAAGACCAAGGCAAAGGACGTAATTTTGAGGCTCGGGGAGGATATTCAGTGGGGCGACACCATGGATTTTGCAGATAGGGTTCTTGTCAGCAGAATTAGGGGTCGGAATTACACTGCGGCATGCTTGAAGACTTGGGCCTCGAAGGTTTGGGGGCACCACTTGGTCGACATCCCCTTTGTTCAAACATTCATGCGAGGTTGGTTCACGTTGAGGTTTGCCAGACCTGACCACACGAACTGGGTACTGTCCTCCTACTGGCATTTCAAGCATGCCCCTGTTTTGTTGAAGCGATGGACGCCCTTATTTGACCTGGAGACAGAACAGATTGGGGTCGGACCTATTTGGATCAGGCTACCTAGCTTGCCACTGCAATTTTGGTCAGAAGATATATTCAGAAGGATTGGGAACTCGCTGGGCACATACATGGAATATGATAAATCATTCCAGACCACGGGTATGATGGCATATGCAAGGATTTTGGTGCACTTAGACACCAGAGGAGGACTGCAGGAACACATCACCATTCAATGGAGATCCTCCTCACGAAAGCAGATACTGGATTATGAAGGAGTACCTTATCAGTGCCAGAGATGTCATAAGGTTTGACACCTTTTCAAGGATTGACTGTTGAATCACAGGGATAAGAAAGAGGCACAAAACAAGGCCTTTGAAAATTCGGAACCTCATCCACAACAGCCGACCGAGGTGGAGGATACAGAGGAGCAGCAGACAGAAAATGAAGTTGCAGAGGTGGACACTGCTAAAGGATCAAAGAAGAAGCGTGGGAAGGCACCTTACCAGCCACCCTCCCCTCCATTGACGAGATCTCAGGCAGCTCAGGGAGATGTCTTCTCCACGGGTATGTCTACTTCTTCTTTCTCTCCCACCTCATCTTTAGCTGTAACAAATTGTTCAATTACTTCAAATCCCACATTGATCTCATCTGCACTTAATCCGCATACATCTTACTATATTTCCCCCTCTGTGGGTCATTTGATTAATCATGGTATTAGGTTACTCAACCCATCAATGTGGCATGCACCTTTCAAGCCCCCCCTCCAATCTTTACATTTACCCAACCATCCATTACTTCGACACCCTTCCATCCCCCACCATCCCATTCGGTAGCCTCCATCTCCTGATATCCTTTGCATTCAAAGGGTTGACTTCAAGAGCTGGATGGTGTGGGATTTGATCCAAAGGTCACCCCCATACCTCTTAAACCTCCCAGGGGACAGCCATCATCCCTCTCCAAAGCCAAGCACTTGGCGGGTGAAGAGGTGGCGCAAGGTAAACAGTAGACAATTGACAGGGTTCTTAGAGCAAGGAATACCCTAGTCACCCCCCCCCCCCATGAAGATCCTATCCTTCAATTGTCGAGGGTTAGCTAGCCCTGGTAAAAAACTAGCTTTGAGAAGACTTTTTTCATCGGTTACAGTTGACATCATATTTCTACAAGAAACCCTAGGCATGTCCAGCACTATTATCCATCTATTAGAATCATGGTTGTCTGGTTGGTCATTCTATACAGTGGACATTTCAAGTCATTCTGGAGGCATTGCTCTAGGAGTTAAGAATCGCACCATTGAATTGAAGAGGGTTTGGGGGGGAATTGGACACTTGGGGGCTGACATATACTCTGCCACCTTAGAGGCAGAATACAGAATTATCAATGTATATGGCCCTTGTCATGATAGGGCTGATTTCTGGAGGAAATTACTTAGCTCCTCAATTATCCAGAAAGACAATATCATCCTGGGAGGGGACCTAAATTTCTCTATTGGTTTCATGGAATCTTGGGGTCAACAGGCTCAGGTAGATGGGTTGTCTGATTTTTTTTCAAACCTCTTGGAGGATCACAACTAGATTGACATCCCCTCTGCAAAGATTCAATACACCTGGAGGAACAATAGAATTGGGGAACACAGTCTAGCCAGGAGACTGGATCGATTTCTCATCAAGGAGGCCTTATTCAATGAAGTCCCATGGATTAGACAATGGGTGGGATCAGGAGGCATATCTGATCACAGACCTATCTTTCTTGAACTGGATGGTGGTGATCCCAGAATTAAGGCACCCTTCAAGTTTAACTCTTCCTGGTTACGAGACCCCACATATTTGAAACTTGTATCAGATTACTGGATTAATCACCCGATTGGGGAAGGAGGGGATATTGTTGATGGGTTTGTTCGCAACCTTAAGGAGTTGAAGTGCTTATCCAAAGATTGGGCACACAAGAAAAGGATACAGGATGATCTCACGCTTCGGAATGTTGAACAAGAAATCTCCACATATGAGGAAAACACTAAAGGCACATTTTACTCTCAAGACCACAAAGATATGATCACCTCCCTTATCCAGTAGAGGACTCAAATACTAAAGGATAGGGAAGAAAGTTGGAGACTTAGAAGCAGGGAGATTTGGCTAAAGGAGGGTGATGATAACACCAGATTCTATCACAAATTTGCTAATGGAAGGAAGGCCATTAATACTATATGGGAACTACAGAATGAACAGGGGCACACAGTTCAATCATCCAGCGATCTGGCTAACCTAGCCACCTCACACTTTAAAGACATTTACAAGGCTCCTCATATTGCTAACTTGGTGGAAGTTATGTGCACAGCTGAGCTTTTCCCTAGGTTTGTGGACCAGGACGAGGCACTGGAACTTACAAGGGAGGTCACTATGGGAGAACTTGAGGCCACATTAAAATGGTTCAAGAAAGATAAGAGCCCAGGCCCGGATGGTTGGTCTATTGAGTTCTACATTGCTTTTTTTTACATTCTTGGCACAGATCTACTAAAGGTTATTGAGGATTGCCGTAGGAATGGCAAAATGTCTACGACCATCAATTCTACATTCATTTCTCTTATCCCCAAATCGGATAACCCCACCACTTTCAATGACTTCCATCCTATATCTCTCTGTAATTGCATCTATAAGATTATCGCCAAGATCATTGCTAACTGACTCAAACCCATCCTATCTTCCCACATATCCCCTGAGCAATTTGCCTTCCTCCAAAACTGACAAATTCATGAAGCTGTTGGAACAGCTCAAGAATTACTTCATTCTGTCCATCTGAGAAAATTGATAGGCATGATTTTCAAAGTTAATTTACAAAAACCTTTGGCAGAGTCAATTGGCTTTATATCAGGATGTTATTAACTCATTTGGGCTTTCCCTATGCTTATATTAAATGGATAATGTGTTGTATTACCAATGTATCTTTTAGTGTACTAATCAATGGAGCAACTACCCCCTTTTTTCATGCTAAGCGTGGGCTCAGACAAGGTTGTCCACTCTCCCCACTACTATTTCTTCTCATCATGGAAGGTTTGAGCAGGATTATTGGAGCTGAGCATAGAAGGGGCAGGATAGAAGGCATTAAAATCACTGACACATGCATACTTACACACCTCTTATTTGTGGATGATGTGCTTATCTTTTTGAATGGGAGCATTGGGGATATTACAGCACTACAGAATGCCTTTGGACTTTTTCAGCAAGCTACTGGTATGGCCATTAATGTCAGCAAATCCACTCTGACAGCCACGGGATGTACACAACATGAGACTCATTTTGCACTCAGACGCTTTCCTTTTACCCTTCTATCCATTGAAGAGGGGTTGAGATACCTTGGTTATAGACTAAAGCCACAAGGATACAAAAATGTTGATTGGATATGGCTCATCACCAAGATTGAAAAGCGCCTCAACATCTGGTATCACAAGTACCTTTCAAGGGCTGGCAGACTGGTCCTCATCAAAGCAGTCTTGGAAGCTACACCTATATATTGGATGACGCTAGCTTGGATACCCAGAGGTATTCTAGCCAGGTTGCAAAACATTTGCTGCTGCTTTTTATGGAAAGGGAACCAACAAGGAAGAATATTTGCTTGGGTTAAATGGGATACCATCGCCAGACCTAAAAGATGGGGAGGATGGGGAATTAAGTGGCTGGACATTTTCTCCAAAGCACTGGCGGCAAAACTGGGTTGGCAGCTTATTAATGCAAACAGTCTATGGACTAAAGTTGCTACTACCAAATATATTTTCCCCTCCTATATCATGGACTGGATTCAGCATGAACAGAGAGTCAGCACTAATATATCGATCATATGGAAGGCTGTCATAAATTCCATCAACCTCATTCGAGATGGACTTACATGGAGAATACAATCTGGAACTTCTGTTCGTATTAGGGCTGACCCCTGGATAGGATGTGGCAATGCACATAGACTGCCAGAGGATTTGAAGCATTATCTTGCAGGCCAAGGAATTACGCATATCAGTCACATAGTGGATGAGGTGCACTCCTCCATATTTCAACAAGCCTGGAAATCTATACTTGACCTCAACATACCTACACAATGGCAACAGAACTGGCTTCTTTATACTGATGCATTGACTGAGTCTCATATTCGGATCACAGAAGGAGAAGACGAGATTATTTGGGCTCATGCCAAGCATGGCAGATACACACCTAAGGAGGGGTACTTGATCTTGATGGAATCAGTCAAGCCACAACTTATTGAGCCTTGGTGGAAAGCTTTATGGAAACTTAAAGTTGCGCCCAGAACTCGTGTTCTCATGTGGACAATCCTCTTCAACAAGATTTCGACAGGCTCAAACCTGATGAAGCGAGCTTTCCATGGACCGTTTTGGTGTCATTTATGCAGAGAGAATTCTGAGGACACTGAACATTTATTTCTGGATTGTCTCATATCTAAAGAGCAATGGAGACATATAACATCATACTATCCCTCTTTAAAATCTTGGCAGGGAAGGAATATCACAGAGGCTTGGAGCTCTTGGTGGACTGCTCATAGTGGGAAAGAAAGGAACATGCCCTTAATCATGTGCTGGGCTATCTGGATTGCTAGGAATCAGGCTATTTTTCATCATAAGGCCCCTCACTGGAACTCAATATTACCTAGGATCATTGCTGATTATGACCTGCTACCTGAAGAAGACTCTGTCCCTACCCCTAGAGTCATACAACCTGAAGTCATCAATAAATCCATCCCGTGGGCCTATTTCGATGGATCAGCCCAGGATGTGGGATGTGGGGGAGGGGCTATTCTACATTTATCTGATGTTCACTGTTTTAAAATTCAAATGGGCTTGGGGAGGGGAACAAACAATTTTGCTAAACTTTGCACAACCAAATATCTCATACAATTCGCGTTAGAAAAACACTGCAGACATCTACAACTCTTTGGGGACTCAAAAATTGTGTGCAACTAGTTCAATAAAACATCAAATTGCATTGCATACTCATTGAGGCACATATTAGCTAAGGCTCACAAGCTTATATCATTATTTAAAACTTTTGTATGTCATCACATTTTCAGGGAGTGCAACACAGGGACAGACTTCCTATCAAAGGATGCAGCGCACAGGCAGGATGACAATTGGTTAATACAGGAGGAGAAGGATGGTGCTTTCTACTAGCACTACCACATACCGTTCATAGACTTACATGCTATATAATGGGCTCACGAGCCCCGGTAGAAATTCTTTATTATATGTAAATATTTAAGTTTTTTTATGGTTTTCACACAAATAGTACTATGATCGCTCTCTTTGCGTAGAGACAGTTTTTATATTATGGTTGATATAACAGTGCTCCCTGCATGGAACACATGCTTTTTATTTTTGTTCATATATATACTGACACGCTATCTCTCCTCACATATGTATATGCTACGACGTCTACAAAATATAATTTTCAACATATTAATGGAAATTACGACTTTTCCCTGGGAAAAAAAATAGTACATTAAAAAAAATTATATGTATATGTATATATATAATAATCACGCTAATTTATGTCTAAAAAGTTTAATTATTGAATAATTAAATTTAAAGTTGTTAAAATATTTAAACAAAAAAAATTATAAGTTAATTTTTTTTATAATATATATTATTGAATTTATGCTATGTAATTAGTGTATTATGTATATAGTTATTATATACATCAAGGTTATTAGAGGTATGTAGGTTTATATTTGTGTCTAAAAAGTTTATTTATTAAATAATTAGATTTAAATTTGTTAAAATACTAAGAAATAAAGAATTTTATAAGTTAATTTTATTGTTTATAATATTTTTTAAATGTAGTTGAAGTAAGAAATGGTTTTTATCTAAACAATTTTACAGTCAATTTTGTTTAAAATCAGGTAGATATTTTTAAAAATCATAAGCTGTTTAATTTACAGAGATTAAGTGTTGTGAGGTTTTGTACGTTTATTTTCACAAGTACATTTTAAACAATAAGAAATCAAAAACTTACTAAAAATTGTATTGTTTAGTTCTAACTAAAAACATAACTTATCTATTAGTTAGACTAAATCTTTTTTTTAATTATGTTTATATACAATGATATAATATATATGTGAATTTTTGTTATAATTTTTACCATTTAATACACATTTAAAAATAATAATAATTATTATTAAATTATTTATATTTTTTAATAGCTATAATTAAATATTTTATATATTTTATAACTTAAAAATTCAAATAATAATAATAATAATAATTTACTTACTAAACTCGAATTAAAAAACAAAACAAAAAACATTTATAGTTTTAGTTTTAGTTTTTTTTTTTTTTTTTTTTTTTTCTTTTTTTTTTCAAAAGGTGGAAAAACCTATCAAACTCAGTTTGTCAAACCAACAGTGAGGACAGCCATCTCTGGCTGCTATCCGTGAATGTTAGTTTAACACATCACTGTTATCAAGGAAAACCACGCCACCTGAAATAACCCGCTGGTGGTCCGTAAGGGAGCAGACTTTCACTCCTGCCAGATGCCTCTGGGTCTTGGGCCGTTAACCTGTTTCCTTACGTCCGAGGAAGACGAGCTCTTAGCCAAGCAGAAGCAGTTTTAGGGCATACTCCAGGCCCAAAAACATTTACAGTTTACACAAATTTGTTTAAAAAATTGAATTTAACACTAAATTAGGTGTTACACAAAGCCAAACCCAAGCCCACATATTCCACGACTCGCTTCGTCATTATTCTCACCATCGGAATAACTTGTCAAAATAAACATGCTCTTCCATGGGATATGTTTTGTAAAATGATTCCTGTATCAGACATCTTTGCAGTTCTTATATATGGATAAACTGGATGAGGAGAAGTTCTTATATATGAATGAATGCAGCAGCATGACCACACATCTTTGGGGAATCACAGGCAAGAAAATCGCTGCAATTAATAATTTAGGGAGTTTGATCCATCTCAAAAGGTTAGCCTTGCAAAATAATGGAAAAACTGTGAGGGAGGGAACGCTGGGAAGTATGATCGAAATGGAAACTCTCAGCTTGAAATTCACAAAAATGGAATGTCTACCCAGTGATATAAGCAACATGTTAAAATTGAGAAGATTGGTATTGGAGTGCTGTGACCTGGTTGGATTGGACAGCAAGTTTTGTGAATTTACTGAACTTAATCGTTTTTCATTGTATAATTGTTTCATGTTAAAAGAGCTCCCACATTTACAAAAGCTCAGGAGTCTCAGAAGATTAGATATCTGTGGTTGTTCTAAATTAGAAAAGTTACCACAAGAATTTGGTGAAATTGGGGCATTTTTATCCCTGGAGTTATTTTCACTAGTAGAATTAAGTAGTTTAGAGAAGTTGCCAATATTAAAGGAGGGAGCAATGCCCTCACTTCAAATATTTACCATAATGGAATGTCCAGTGTTGAAATTATTACCAAAAACTTATTTGAAGTTGAAAACACTTCAAAAGATAAGAATTTTTGGTTGTTCAACATTAGTGGAAAATTCAGAAGATGCTAGTGACAGCAAAACAGTGATAAAAGTAATCAGGATGTCTACCGAAGAGACTCAAGCAGCAAAAGAAAAGTTTTCTTCCAGAGCACTAGGAAAAGGAGGAGGGTGGTTTTATGGTGAACACTGGAGCGAAGAGTTTTTCCTTTTCCTCAGAGGCCTTAATAGACTTGTATGACTGATCTTTTCAAAATCAATATTGTATACTGATAATAACAGTACCTAGCTCATATCATTTCACTTTAATAGTTTTATTAGTCTTGTAAAAGCCCAGTTTTGCTGATATATTTTATGTAAATAAAGTGCCATGTGACATAATTTTATCGAACATCAGGTTGCAAGCACTGGAATTCCCGACCCTGCCTTTCTTATATTAGAAAATTATCACTTAGTTTTAGAAATCTTGAGTTTTCAGCTTTTCAAACAAAGTGTTATAGAGCATAGAGTAATCATTTTCTACAACTTAATTTAATTTAAATATAGTTAAATTAGAAAAATATATTTTTAATTTAAAAACAAAATTAAATAATAATCATTTTCTACAATTTAATTTAATTTAAATATAGTTAAATTAGAAAAATGTATTTTTAATTTAAAAACAAAATTAAATAATGATAATAATATTATAGTTAAAGGTAAAAAGAACACAATTAATTGTAATTTAACATGACTGGATAGAAACAAATAATATAATGGTTAATAAGTCATAGCTCTATCTAAGTGAGTGATTTTATGAGTTTACCACAAAGAAATTTTTACCTAAGATATTAACTCTTTGTGATTCACCAAGCAAGTAGTTTCACCATTAATTAATAGTTAACCATAATAGTTAAGCATGTTCTTTACTAAATATTAATGTAATTAATAAAATGTGTAAATGCTCTATAAAATATAAACAAGATTGAAAAGTTTTATAAAATATATAATATTTTGCCTTGTGAGCAAAGATGACACACAAATTGAGCAATGGGTAAGCATATATTTTACTAAGTATTGATGTAATTAATAAGAGGTGTAAATGCTCTATAAAATATAAACAAAAGTTTTATAAAATATATAATATTTTGCCATTTAAGCAAGGATAACGCACACAAATTGAGCAATGGTATATATATATATATAAAATTGGAGATGAAATTTATTAAAAAGATAATTTTAAGGAACTCATACTTATTCCAATAGATTATTGGTTGGATTTATTATTTATGGTTGTATCTTATATCAACATGAATTTGGGCTATGGAAATATACGCTCATAAATAAAGTTTTTAGAAATTATTAACTTATGTATTAGGTTTTGAATAATTAATTTAGCAAAGCAATTAAATATGTTACGTAATATATTAGAAGGTTATTCATTGCGTTATCTAATTAATACATGTTTACATTAAGAATAGTATGGTATATCCAATAGTCATAGCACATAAGAAATAGTATGGTATATCCAATAAATTATTTCTCAAAGTAATTAAATTTTTTAACCATTATTAATTTAGGTAAGTTTTTGAATAATTTATCAAAATAAGTTATGTGATCTGTGATTTATATCAATAATTTTATTATAATATATATATATATATATATATATATATATATATATATATAGATATGTTTATTGATTTTGTTACTTTAATGTGTTATTATTGATTTTGTTGCTTTATTAAGACATGTTCACATTATGCATATTCATATTATTAATAAGTATAATACATATCCCCTAATTACGCCGTAAGGCGTTCCCTCTGAAATCGACTCTCCTCTTGTCTTACGTGTCTTACCATGATCCGTCCGATCTTATGTTAGACGATTAAACTGTTTTCCACCGTTAATCAAAAATATTGTTATAATTAAAAATAACAGTCGAAAATTCATCCTTTTCTTGGGGCAGCGAATGGGCAGCGAATGATCCTTTTCTTGGAGGGGCGAACCCTCTTGGAGCAGCGAATGATCCTTTTCTTGGAGCGGCGAACACTCTTGGAGTAGCGAATGATTGAGAGAAGGTAGATGGCCATGGCTTGCCTCGCAGAATATCATCCTCCTCTATCTTATCCATCCATGAAACCTCTTGTTGTTCCGTCCCTGTCTAGCAAGTTTCCTGGGTATCCCTGCCAAAGAGGATTTCCTGTCCAGGGAATGTCTCATTTGACATCTCCACCATGGTATTCCATTAGTTACGCTGGCATTTTCATGCCCTCATCTCATCTCGGTTCCCCATTTTCCCTTTTCGCATACAAAACAGAACACCCAATTCCATATTTGATTACATTGTAACGAGTTTCCTTTTTGTGGCAAGATCCTTGGAGCTATGTAATTATTGACCTGCAATTCATTTGACAATCATCGACCTGCAGGACAATCATCGATGCGGTTGAATGACGGTAATGGCATAAAGGTAAAAGAAATCGTAAGCTCTCAGAATCAGTCACTGATCACGAAATGGTGAATTTATGAATTTTATGTCGCTAAGTTAGCCTAAATTTTTCTTTAGATCTGTTATTGCTAAAATAAAATCTTTGTTTTATGCTCTCAGCATCAATAACCGATCACGAAATGGTGAATTTAAGAATTTTATTTAGTTAAATTAGCCTATTTTTTTCTTTAAATTTGTTCTTGCTAAAATAAAATATTTGTTTTAAGCCCTCAGCATCAGTGAACGATCATAAAATGGTGAATTTATGAACTTTATTTAGCTAAATTAGCGTAAAATTTTCTTTAAATCCGTTCTTGCCAAAATAAAATGTATGCACGAAATTTTTTCTATATAAATTTTTTCATGTGGAAATGAAATGGATGCATGAAAGAGAATTTTAATAAATATGTCCTTGCAGTAATAAAATGAGAGCATGAAAAGAGATTTTTCCAACCTAGTTCTTTCCTAGTTATGCGAGGTTTTCCATTTTCAAGAGAATAACACTCTGCATGCAACATATAAGGAGCTTAGTATTAATTTCCATACAAATAAGACTGGATACTAAACAGTTTCATGCAAGAGGAATCGGTTGTATTATTTAAATTACAAATCCTATTAACAGAACCCAATGAAGATCATATTATAACTTATAACCAAAAAATGAATAATCTTTGAAAGGAACACTATGCTGCAACACATTTGACCGTACAGATATAACAGGGACTTTATCATAACAATAAAAGCGTATAACCATTAACCTTGAAAGTGCAGATCTAGTCTCATAGATAATTAAACAGACTTTGTTCTCATAAATAGGAAATAAATTGTTCTCTTGTCTGTGGACAGAGTCAATTATACAAGAAAACTATAACAATACAGCTACATCGTGAGGTCGAAGCCAAACTATGAAACCCTTGTTACACAAAGAACAATCCAAGGATAAGTAAGTAGTCGCTCAACAACTGTTTGAGGATGTCGGAGTAAATACCTGGAAGTAGAGGCAAACCCTGTTAGGAAACAGGGCCTTAACCAGACCCCCTTTCCTCATTGTTGTAACCAGAGGAACAAAACTAACACTGGAAAAGAGGGTAAGCTGCTACAGGAGTATACTTGTGATTTTACCACCATAGTGCCGGAGTAAATACATGGAAGCACAACCATAGTGCTGGAGTAAATACCTGGAAGCAGAGGCAAACCCTGTTAAGAAACAGGGCCTTAACCAGACCCCTTTTCCTCATTGTTGTAGCCAGAGGAACAAAACTAACTCTAAAATACAGGGTAATTAAATGTATAAATAATTTATAATCATTTTTTTTAAATCATCCATTCTCAAACTAATAGAACAATCCAAGAATAAATAAGTAGTTTAACTCCTTGAGGATGCCGGAGTAAATACCTGGAAGCAGAGGCAAACCCTGTTAAGAAACAAAGCCTTAACCAGACCCCTTTTCCTCATTGTTGTAGCCAAGGGAAATAGAGGTACCTATTACAAAAAAGCAATAGTCAAAATAGTTTTAACAGAGAGGAACAAAACTAACACTCGAATAGTGGGTAAGATGCTACAGGAGTATCCCTGTGATTTTACCACCATAGTGCCGCGAGTTGTAACTTTACCGGCAAACAGACAAGAAAATGCTCAAAAAAACCAAGGCTGTAGGAGCCGGAAACGTCCCTTACATCAAACCCTCGTTTTATCTGGGTGCATGTATTGCTAAAGGAAACCATCCGATGGTGCGGCCCTCCTGTGACAGATGAGAGCACCTGTGCAGAGAAGGTCGAGAGGAGAACCACGCATAACTGGAAGTCAGTTCTGGGGTTCTGGTGGGAAAAGCATCGATCTGAATCCGAGCAAGAACCAGTGGTTCCTCTGTCATGACTTTGGCAGAGAGCAGCAACATGCTCTGAACAATTGGAGAGAATGGTGTTCGAGACGGAGGGTTAGGGTAGGCTCTTAGCCTGAAAAGAGGGGGAAGGTTTTCCACCGTCAGATGAGCATCGTCGCTCCAGACAGTCGATGCAGTGACAATCCCGAGAACAATGCCAAGTGTCTGTGGGTGGAAACAAACTTAGAAGCCTCCATTGATAGGTGTTATACACTGAAGGTTAATGGCTACGTCAAATCATATACAGGTGTTATATACAGAAGGTTAATGGCTAACTCAAATCATATATGTGCTAAACATTGTAACTCGTATGGCCTAAATGAAAATATTTCTCTATGCATGACTCAACATGAAAATAATTCTCCGTTCATGACTTAACTCATGTTTAACGTAGTTGCTCCTTGAAACTTTCATTTTCTTTCCTGTTATTATGATGCACAGTGGGGTGAGAAGGAACTATCAGAAAAAACGTCCCCATTTCATTAATTGGTAGCCTGCTTATTATTAGGGGTACGTATTATTTTCATGTAGTCCAAAATCATGGTTGCACGTTTCTTTCCATATATAAATTTCTCCATATGAATGATCAGTGAGGAGGAATTTGAAGTAATGATACACAAGTATTGATGGTTGGATTGAAAAATTTAACAGTATCGTTATTCAACCATTACTATTATTTTGTAAATTATTGAAGCAGTAATTTTATTTTAATTATAGTGCCCAGTGTTGTTACTCAACCATTATTATTATTCTGTAAATTATTGAAGCAGTAATTTTATTTTAATTTTTTAATTATAGTGCCAAGAATACAGTATTGTTATTCAACCATTACAATTATTTTGTAAATTATTGAAGCAGTAATTTTATTTTAATTATAGTGCTTAGAATATATTTTTAAATGTATAAATAATTTATAATATTTTTTTAAATCATCCATTCTAAAACTAATAATAAATGATTCAGAATACAATATATTTGATATTCTTGGAAATTACTCTAACCACTCTTTCCTCATTTCACAACTCACAGCTTCAAAGGTTTATTAGTAATATTGTCATTCTATTAAAATACTTTAATAGTATTTATTATTTCCATTCCAGTCAAATCCTATTACTTAAAACCCATAGCTTTCTACAGATCTAGTGGTTGAGTCCCATAGTTATTCAGTAGTGCAAGGTTAGGTTGAGTCCCAAAGTTACTCAATAGTAAAAGCAAAGGCTCGATAAATGCATATATTCTTCCATACCAATATGAATGATATTGCTGAGGAATTTGAAATAATGACACATATTGATGGTTGGATTGGAATTTCAATAGTATTGTTATTCTACCATTACGATTATTCTACAATTTCTAATGTATTTTATGGCATTTAAAAATATGTTTTAAATGTGTAAATTTTTTATAATATTTGAAAATTTGTTAAAAAATTGAGCATATTAAAGATCAATAATAAATGAATATAAATACAATGTAGCTGATAATCTTCAAAAGTATCTAAAAAGCTAAAGTAACCACTCTTGCTTCATCTCACAACAGCTACAGGCTTTGAATAGTATTATAATTTTATGAACATTTATTATTTCTTTTTTTTTAAATATTATTGATTAGAATTCAGCAATAAAATAAATTTAAGTAACTTTTATCTAACTGATGATTGGTGCATTTTGAGGACATTTATTGGTCCAAAATCCATAATTAATCCTATCTACTTCAACCACCCAAAAAAATAAATAAAAGAAAAATTAAATTCATTTCCCTCATTATGTATGAAAGGTCTAGATTAATTTTGTACCTAGTAATATTGTAATTTTATAAATGATGCTTAATTAACATTTATGATAAAGCATTAAAAATAAATTCATGAAGTTTTAAATAAAGAGTTTTTTGAATAAAGAGTGATTGTATACATTGTTAATCATTTAAGTTGTTAAATGATTAAATATAGTTAGTATGTGATTAAAAGTAGTGGAATTTCAAATCAAGCAATTTGCTTAATCATATAAGTAGTAAGAGACTTTCTCTACAAGATAGTCAACTGTAAGAATCCCACTTGGACATGCGAGAATATTTTCTACCTAGTATAACAGTTGCAGCAGGACTTTCTCTATACAATAGTCAACTTTAAGAATCCCACTTGGACATGTGAGAATATCTTCTATGTGGTATAACAGTTGCAGTAGGACTTTCTCTATAGGATAGTCAACTTTAAGAATCCCACCTGGACATGTGAGAATATCTTCTACGTGGTATAACAGTCATGTCTCGAGAGACTTTAGAGTTGCAGCATCTCTCCATGATAACATTTAAATCAATCATTCTATTTATAAGACAACATTTATCTAGAACCCAT
The DNA here is from genome assembly GCA_031772625.1 of Pinus tabuliformis. Taxonomy (NCBI): domain Eukaryota; kingdom Viridiplantae; phylum Streptophyta; class Pinopsida; order Pinales; family Pinaceae; genus Pinus; species Pinus tabuliformis. Next base: position 590,639,576 of record CM062810.1, read on the forward strand.
GATAAAGCAAACCAAATCTCACACACCATTCACAATCTCCATAGCCACATTGCATCATTATATTTTTTAATATATAATTTTATGGTTTTAATTTATTAAACTTGTGATAATTTTAAAAAGGTGTAGTCTTTTTTTCTTTTTTCCCAAAGTCAAGTAATACAATATTTTGTGGGATTGATATTTCTTAAAATATAAAATAATATGCCGAAAATTGTTATTATTATAATCATTGTTGTTATTATTATAATCATTGTAATTGTATCACGCTGGTTGACATTGTTATCGTCATCATCATCAACATTGTTATTGTGATCGCCAATATCATGGTTGTTGTCATCTTAGATATTTTCCCTCAAATTTAAAATAATTTAAATTGTTTGACTTGTAAAAAATAGACAAGGTGGGATACTTGCATATGCCTCTTTTGTTTTATTTTATTATATTTAGCATTAACAATTATTTTTCACTCAAATTGGGCTATAGTTAGATTACATAACATATCACTTCTTTCTTCATCTATTCTCTTTTTCTATATGTGCTATTCTCTTTTTCTAAATGTGCTATCGACTTAGTTTCCTTTACAACTTTCGATGCAAATGCTAGTTATATTATAAATAAATATAATATATATCCCCTAATTATAACGTATTAGGAATATGTATAATATATACCATAGTTACCAAAAAAAACTGCATTAAATTAACCTTATATCAAATAAATACAATACCACCCCAATTGTCATTGCCCATCTAAAAAATATTTCATCATTCTCAAAATCGAGGTTAAAAAAATTAAAACTTAATGACACCGTAAAATGTTCCCCACTGAAAAAGAAAGCCCTTCCATGCCACATGTATTGTTGTGTTGTGAGACGTTTATTTTTATTTTTATGTTAGAAGATTCAAACAACCTCGGCCATGGCATTGAAAAATACTACAGATATTTTGGGTAGGAGCCTCTTCCTCTCATTTGGGAGCCTCACATTGGCTGTTTGTGGTGTCTTTCGAAACCGTTCGACCTAACCCTCGCTTCAGTTTCTCATTACCAGCGTTTGTGATGGGAGGGTTTCACTCTGCAACTCCATCTATCAACAGTAAGCTCGTCACCGCTCCAACGACAACGACCTCTTCCTCTTGGGATTCCAGGTTATTTGCGACTGCCTTGACGCCACATACACTCAGCGACTGATTCTCTACTCCATCATTCGTTCTCAGATACAATTTCTGCGTTAACAAGGTTTTCATTACCATGGTTAGAGGCGGCAGCTTCCCAGGATTTTCCTATCTGCTTCACATGCTTGCAGGCAACTAGGATTTATTTCCTTTACTGGGTGATTTCCCTGGGGTTTATTTCCTTTACTGGGTAATTCCCCTTATTGTAAACTCTGCTACTATATTATGCTATAGATTAATTATAATTGCAGACTTTAATATGACATTTGTGTTTGATTTTCTGGAATTACGATTTATGTATCTATGTTTTCATTTTAATGGACAATATGTTGTGCTCTGCTCCAGAAGTTAAACCCTCGTACTGTTTTTTCTCAAATTGTTAAAAAATGTGTCAGATGGTTATTTTGTTATTATTACCGTTCAAAAACTATATTAGTATTTATTTACCAGTATGGATTCCGGAATAATTTCCAGTTCTCGCCAGTGATACGATTACTGTTCCAATTAAATTTCATGTACATTCATGGTTATAACATTGTTGTGTTGGCTTACTCATTTTCCTTGTTATATTTTGAACTCTACCCTTCTGCAACCGCCTCACTGTTACTTCTTTTGGTAATTTTGAGAGGTAAATCCAAAGGTGTATGATTTCTCCAACCGGCTTCGTGACCTCCACGGCCTTCCCATAGCGCTGGTTAAATTAAATTGCTGAGTGTGTCTTTCATCACGTTGAACACTTGATATAAGACTTTCTGTTTTTCTTTCATATGTCAATCTGTGAGTTAAGCATTTTCTTATTTTTTAGTAAAACTTTACTTGAATAACATGACCTGTTCAATAAGATAGTACTTAGATTATAGGGTTTTCAGTTTGAACTACTGTCCCTTCAAGTGTAGACAGACAGGTTCTTTTGTATAATACAACAATTAATTCTAAGCAATGAATTATCGCAGCAATTGTTTTAGTTCTTCTCGGGATAACAATTTTACACAGCCGCTAAAGATAAATCTTTCCCTCATAGTAATTATGTTCTCTTTTGTTTTCTTTTGGAAAGAATAGAAACTAAAGTACCATCAATTCTTCTCGGGATAACAATTTTACACAGCCACAGAGGATAAATCTTTCCCCCATAGTAATTATGTTCTCTTTTGTTTGTTTTTGGAAAGAATAGGAACTAAAGTACCGTCACTATCTTCTACCGTGAAAATCTTCATTTCTACAGAAACAAACAAATATTTCCTTTTTCTTTTAATTATATTCACATGGTAGTTATGTTTTTACCCTGTTGTTCTTTCCATTGATCTGAGACGCATAACTGTTGTCATATAAACCCTCAATAACAGTCACATCGTTCCTGCAGAATTCTCTTGATTAAATAGTTCAAGTATATAAATTGTAACTTTCAACCACTTATTTGCTGATTATAGGCACACACTTGGTATCGAGTGTACCGGAAACATTGATTCATGAAAAGAGAGTTGGTGAGGAAAAAATGGCTCCTCGCTCTGCAATGAAGGTCGTTGCAGCAAACCCTACTCACAAGACGGAGATCGCTGGAGATGCACAGTCGAGGCAGGCAGCGCAAAAGGTTGATTCAGAGCAGGCTGACACTGTCGAAACCGAAGTGCCGAAGCAGTCATCGAACAACCCAGATGGAGCAGAGGCGATATCTGGCGCCGACACAGAGGACGGAACCGAGCTAGGTCGATTTATCCGTGCACAGGGAAAGGAAACAGATTCCGTTTACAAATCCCATAGCCATCGCTGGAGGAAACCTGCACATCTCAGTTGCCTTACCTATAGCGCACGAACTGGATACAACAGGGGAAATGCCATGGATGACAAATACGATCCAGGCCGCGTCGCTCCTCTCTGCAAGACTATATACAGGTACCTACTCCATTACAAGCTACAGAAGGAGCTCCCCATAGCGGCTGAAGAGTTGAACCCAGGTCAGCTTATTTACTGTGGAAAGAAGACTATTATGACTATTCCGGAGAGCGACAGGGGCTCTATGGCTAGGGATCTTGGCAACTACGCCATTAAGGACAGCAATACAAACATTTACCCTCAGAGCTTTGTGGACAGCAGAAAGGAGTCCGCGGAAGAACCAGAACTTAAATCGCTGGTAAACCCTCTCATTTTTCAAGTTTTTATAAAAACCCCTAATGGGAGGACACATCTGGCGTGGGTACAGATCACCAAATCAGTATTGCTATTGAAGAACAGCATCTTCCAGAATACTGGATATCCTACAGGATCACAGGTTTTAATCTATGGAGGCAGAGTACTCCAAGACAACAAAACCCTCATGGAATACAAAATCCTACCTGAGTCTTCCATCACACTCAACTTGCGGCTGAGAGGTGGTGTGGCAGACCATCACAAAGTAAATCCCTCAGGCAGCGGCATAGGAAGGCAGCGCTGCAAAATTCCCAGAAACACAACAAAAGCAACAACGTGCAAGGTTATCATTCAAAGACATCCTAGAAGGAAACAAACCAGCTACAACCACAACAAAACAAGCTGGCACAGCACCAGCCCCATACATAGTAGAGCAGCTGAGTTACACCCTAGAAATAAACATGGACATACCAGAAACAGACAATGACTGTACTTCATTCGAAAAACAAGCTTTAATTTGCAGATTCAACTACTACTGGCCCAAATCTATGGATCTTTTCCTTTGGGTTTTCAGAACCTGGACACCTACATGCGACATTCGTCTCTGTTCCAAAGGTTTCTTCATTGTAAAATTTCAGACAGTAGAGGAAAGGGACATCATCATGAGGGAAGGACCATGGTTCATGGGATCCACGGGTCTCTTCATTACTCCATGGTTTCCAGAATTTGATCCAAATACAATGGTTGTATCTCAGATGTCGGTCTGGGTTCGTCTTCACAACCTACCTCTACACTTCTGGAGCCCTCAAGTCCTGTCTATTATAGGCAACACCATTGGGCGATTCATCAAAATGGACACAGACAGAACGGAGGAAGGAATCTACACATTTGCACGCATATGTGTGGAAGTAGACCTCAGCAAAGGATTTCCAGACCAAATACAACTCAAGTATAAACAGAAATACTGGACACAAATACTAGATTATGAAAATACTGCATTCAGATGCAGAATTTGTCGCCAAACAGGGCATCTTCAAAACACATGCCCAGAAGCCAAAAAGGATATGCGTAGGAAGAAGAAAGTAGGAAAACAGCCCAAGGGATGGCAATTCTCCCCACCAGACCCTGAAGATGTCCTAGTTAAGGAGGAAGATTCGGAACAAGAACCCCCATTCCCCAAGAGAACAATCAGATCCACAAGGAGCCAGAAACTATGGAACATGTAACAACAGATCTGATGGACTCTTTGCCGGCAAAGATACCAGACACATCGGATACCAGTGGTGCCAAAAGACAACATTCTTCAGACCACTCGGATTCAGACAAGGATAATCCTCGCCCTGAGGAGGACACCTCACTCGTATTATTTTCATCCTTACCGACTCAGGGGGAGTGGCGGAAGGTTGAGAAGAAAAAAGGGAGAAAAACATAATTTTCTCCCCATTGTACATTAATTTTCTTGTTTTTTTCGGTCTAATTTTTTCTTTGATCAGCGATTTTTGGCCAGCTATGGGATATGCGCTTCAGCATCTACAAAATGTAATTTTGTTATCATTAATAAAATTACGATTTTTCTTACGGGAAAGTGTGTACCGGAAACATGTTGTATCAATAACAAGGCACTATGTTCCTCATACTAGTCACAATCTATGGTTAAATGAACAGTGTACAACATACATGAGATCATGAAACTTATAGCAATGAAAATGCCAGTAGAACGAGGATCTCTTCAAGTAAGAAGAGCTTGAATTCTCTTCCCCTGTGTAGCAAAATCACCCAATACAGTCTGTATCCTTGCAGCCAAAAACCTTAATCGACCATATCTCGTTCTAACAATATCTGAAGCCTCAGAGCTCTGTAATGGATCAAATTCCTCATCAAGTTCGTCCTGATCAACGGCATCTGCATTGGAAATTCGTGTATCCATGTGCGGTGGCATCTTGCCGAAACCTATAGTGCCATCTACCAATGAGAAAACTGTAGAAGAAAATTGTTGGTATAATGAGTTCTGGGTACCAAACTAGAACAAGGAAGTGGAAGTGCACTAAAACTGTTGTAATGGGATTCCTCCACTGACATATATCATCAACCCATTTGGAAACAGATGCAACTCCAGAGAGAACAGTGATAATTCTCAACCAGTTAGCCTTACTTCTCCTCTTGCTCCACATATTAGACTCTATATCCAACAAGTATTGCACTACTTCCTGCCTCAAAGGTGGCTTAGCACGAGCTAATCACAATCCAACAATCTTCATTGTTGTGTTTCTTAACATGTCCTGCGAACTTAGGCTCAACGAATGCAAATAATGCATCTTAGGAAGCAATGGCTGAGAGTAAATCTGAACAACATCAAGCACAGAAGAGTAGGAAAACCACACTGCGAGTTCAATTTCTCCCATTTTTTTCACACCAGAACGCTGGAGAACCAACAATGGATAGGAATTTCTATAAACTCGATTTCTTTCCATGAAAGCTCTACTCCAAGGCAATCAATTCCATGCCCACATCATTCGGAATGGGGTTGTGGGGAACATTAACGGTGATACCAATCTTTTCATAATATATACCAAGTGTGGCAGTCTAAAAGATGCGCGCCCAATTTTTGATAAAATGGCTGACCGCAATTTGGTATCATGGACTGCCATGATTGCAGCTTATGCAAGGTGTAGTAATTGTAATGAAGCGCTCAAGCTCTTTAATGAAATGCAGAGGAGTAGGGTGAAGGCGGACTGTTTTCTCTATCCTAGCCTTCTCAAGGCATGCACTGGCTTAACAGCTCTGCAACAGGGCAAGGAGCTCCATGGATCCACGATTAGGAATAGATTTGAGTATGAATTCTTTGTGGGGAGTGCCCTTGTGGCCTTGTTTACAAAATGCAGCAGTATGGAGTTTGCACACCGAGTGTTTGACCAAATGCCTCAGAGAACTGAGGCGACATGGAATGCAATGCTTGCAGGGTATGCACAGAGTAATCGCCGTAGAGAGGCAATGAAACTGTTCTGCGAAATGCATCTTGCGGGCGTAAAGCCCGATTCCTTTACCTTCGGGAGTGTCATTGCCATGTGCGCAAACTTAGCTGTTCTCAAAGAGGGGAAAGAGATTCACGGATACATAATTGGAACTGGATTTGAGTTGAATGTGTTTGTGAATAGTGCCCTTGTAGATATGTATGCAAAATGTGGAAGTGTTGGTGATGCACGCCAAGTATTTGACTAAATGTTCCAGAGAGATCTAGTTTCGTTGAATTCAATGGTTGTAGGTTATGTGCAGAATGGGCAAAGCGAGGAAGCCTTGAAACTCTTTAGGGAAATGCAATTGGCAGGTTTGAAACCAGATTCATATACTATCTATAGCACTATCCCTGCTTGTGTATGCTTAACGGCTCTACGACAGGGGAAAGAGATCCATAATTATATGATCAGAACTGCGCTTGATGCCAATGTTCTCGCAGTGAATTCCGTAATTGACATGTATGCCAAATGTGGAATTATATTGACAGCACGGCAAGTATTTGACAAATTATCTGAGAGAGATGCGATTTCATGGAATGCAATGATTGCAGGTTATGGTTTACATGGGTGTGGCCAGGATGCCATCTTGCTCTTTTCTAAAATGCACCAAGCAGGCTTGAAACCTGACAGTATCACCTTTATTGGAATTTTGTCTACATCCAGCCGTGCAGGACTAGTGAATGAAGGTTGGAAATACTTCGAGCAGATGATGAACTGCTATCAAATTATGCCAAGTGTTGAGCACTGTGCATGCATAGTTGACCTTCTTGGCCGTGCTGGGCATTTGGATGAAGCATAAAGCTTTGTTAAGAAGATGACCTTAGAGCCAGATGCATGTGTTTGGGGAGCCTTGCTCGGTGACTGTAGAATTCATCAGAGTGTAGAGATAGGAGAACAAACAGCACGACATCTTTTAGAGTTAGAACCCCAGAATCCTGGAAATTATGTGCTACTATCAACCATCTATTCCACTGCTGGTAGCTTAGGAAAATTTATCTTTTCAGGAATCTGCAAGTCTTGGGCTTCAATTACATTGACTCTCAAATACCATAATTTTGGGGACAAATATACTTTTGATCTTGCATTCATCATACTTCCCGTATCAGACTGCCAAGCTTCTGGGAATGTTTCATCTCTCCATGTTCCCATCCAAATTGCAAGCATAATATCACCTTTCACTCTACCATCACCTTCCAACCTAAACCATGAAGGTGCCAAAGGGTTGTCTGGAGGAATTCTTGTTGGAACCACTGAGAGATCAACGCAGACTCCCCCAAGGAAGTCATCCCTTGAATTGCTTCCATCCCATACAGAAAACTCCATAGCGGGTGCTGATTGAAGTGCATCTTTGCCAAAGGCATAGATCTGGTCCCATTCAGGGTATCCAGTATTATGAATTCACATGTACAACCAAGTAACCACATGTCTTTGTAGACTGTTTACAAAGAAATTAAATACAGGGCACAGAACCAGCTTGCAGACAGCCTGTCAAAGAATGGTCTTTATCTTGATCCAGGCTGCTGGTCCTTGGAGGTAAAGTCTGGAGGGGAAGCATTTTCCATACAGGACTTCTCTCTCCCAGGCTTTTGATTATTTGATCTGGTTTTCTCATCCTTTTTTTGCTTTCCAAGCTTCTGTATGGCATATATATGTTTTCTGCCGACTCCTCCCCTCCGTTCTTGCACGATGTGTCTCATCTACATGGATCTGCGTAAGTAACCTTATCCTCGAGTTTTTATGTTCCATGTCCCCAGATTATCCGGTCTCATCAGCATGATATGTACTATTTTGTATCTGTTATATCGACTCAATATAATATAATTTAGCTTTTTCTTTCTTTCTGGAAAAAGAAAAAAAAAAACAAAAACACCACCTTGCCAGTGGTGCAACTTCAAGCTTCGTGACCTTGACACTATCAACGCTCTTTTTTCCTTCCTTGACTACATCTAAATCATTTGATCGACATGATACCTTGGGCGTAGCCTGTAATATTTCCTTATTAGTAGAGTCGAAGTCTGATTCTTCTATTCCTTCTTCCAATGCACGCTTGCTCGGTTTTTCTCAACTTATCGATTATTGAACAGTGCGTCACAGGATCAATTCATGTGTGCTTTAGCTTTCTTTCTTGATATGAATGTTCGAGTAATTCACTTAATAGGCAAGCGTGCAACAATCTTAGACCACCTCCAAAACCCCCATGAAATACTCCTCAATTCCCTGGAATTTGCATTCACAATTAACAAGAAACAAGGACAACTCAACAATCAAAATCACTTGTTACCGGGTTGGGAACGGAGATCAATATGGAGTTTCTTTTCAGATTCTAATATAAGCCCTTTTTTCAGATAAAAGCCCTTGTTTCAGGTCTGCCCGTAGGTAATTCATCCACCTTAATCTGTAGCTCTTATCGCATCTAAGCAGGTCTGCAAGAAAAAAAGATAACATTTCTCATTAGTAGGCAAACTCAATAAAGAAACCATATATTTTCTTGAAAAAAAAAACTATTTATTACCAGTGAGTTTCAGAACTTATCTTGATGCACAACTATTTTCAATATTGGTTTGAAAAATCTATTGGACTTAGCGTATAAGTGATTGCGAAACCCAGGTTGAGAAAAAAATTGGGGTGTGCTTTCATAGTTGTGAAGGATGATATGTTTTAATGTTGAGAATATCATACAGTACTCTACCTGAAATTATCGTGCATTGTTTATCAATATTAGTGCAGCTTAATTTTATGGTTATTTAATTTTGAGAAATATTGAATTTCATTTTTTGTGATATAAATATTTTAATAGTGTAAATGCTAGGGAAAGTGTGTAGTTAAAGGAATTTGACTTTTCAATTAGGAGAAAGGTTGTATTTAGAGGGATGTATTTTTCAATTATATGTATGTTATTATTATTAGTTTAAGTTAGATTTAGTTTGGTTTATATATGTGTTAGTTTAAGTTAGATGTAGTTTGGTTTTTTTTTTCAGAGGAAAAAATCAGCATAGTATTATATTAAGTAAATATAATGAGCATTTACATGTGAACCAAAATATATCAGCGGCCAGAAATAGCTGGAGCCTGATTCAAGCTGAAACTGGGACAATGCCGATGGAGATCATAATAAAATCATATGTGTAGACCCAAAATCAATACAAAACAGGTAGACATCCAGTGAAGAAAAGGAGAGACAGTAAAAAAGATCAGCATAGTTCAGTGAAAGAGGCTGAGAGGGGAAAGAAGCAAAAAGTTAGAAAAAGAGCCATCATTGACAAGCGGGCTCGAGCATAGCTGAAATATGCATCAAAGTGGAGCTGATAGGGACCTTGGAATCCTGAAAAATACAGGCATTCCTCCATTTCCAGAGGCACCAACACGTGGAAATAAATAAGGATCGCCATAGAGGGCGTTGAGCGCCCCACCACCGAAAAGCCTCTTGAACTGTAGGGAAAACCTGTGGAGAAAACCCGTGAGCTGAAGATAGATCATGCCAGATGAGAGCTGATGCTGGACACTGGAAAAATATGTGGTCATTGGATTCAGACGCATGTCCACACATTACACATCTGCTCGGTCCAGACCAACCCTTTCTTTGGAGGACCTCCCAGGTGAGGTTCCGGTTGAAGAAGACCAGCCAGGAGAATAATATTGCCTTCAGCGGGCAAGATACTTTCCAGAAATTAAAAGGGAAGATTGGAGAGGGTTGTACCTGAAGATTTGATGAGGCGGCTTCATATAAATCCTTGACTCTTACAGGAAGAGATGAGTTCTGCTTAGACCATGACAATTCATCATAAGAACCTGTCTTCTTGATTCCGATGTCATTGAAGTGCTTTATTGCCAGTTCCCAAGACTGTCGCAGCGCATGAGGCAGTCCAAGGGCATCGGCGTCCTTCCAGATTGGCAAGGAAGAAGACCATGACAAAATCAGTTTGTCCCATGTGAACAGGCCCCGGGAGTGAAAAACAGCAAGCAGATCGGGGGAGAGCGATTTTTCCATGCCGTGAACAGTAGGATCAATGCCGATGAGGATGTTGGAGCCGGAGGAAAAGCGCCATCTGAGAAAGGCAAAAAAGAGGTCCTTTATCTTCCTGAATCCAAGCCAAATAGCGGACCCCCTTTTTGAGCCAAAAGACTTATCCCTGAACCAGTAAACGATGGAACGACCCTTCAAATATTTCTGATTAATAATATCACTCCATTTACTGATGCCGAAGACACCTCTGTGAAGAGAGTTACAGAGAAGGGCTTTGCCAAAAGACCGCTGGTGCAAGAGACCCCAACCGCCCGATCTTTTCGGTCTGGAGATTAAATCCATATTTGCCAAGTGAATTTTTGAAAAATGAGAACGCCCTCCCCATAAAAAATTTGCAGATAAAGAGACCAATTTTCGAACAATGGCAGCAGGCAGGAAGAAGAGGTGCGCCCAGTAGACCGCAAGCTGGGAGAGGACAGATTGGACTAGGATGAGTCTGCCACCGAGGGATAAAAAGCGCAGCTCCCATCTTGAGATTTTTTGGTAAAACCTGTCGACCAGCCAGGCCCAATCCTGGATGTTGTACGCTTTAGGCTTGAGGAAGAAGCCTAGGTATTTGAAACCGCCTTTGATTGATGCCATTTGGACACCGAAAAGATCGGCAATCCATTGTGCCAACTCGACATTTGTGTCATTGTGATATAGAGTGGATTTGGTGGTATTAATGACCAAGCCCACCGCAGACTGGAGCTTCTGGAAGATACCTGAAATGCATAACCAGCTGGATTTACAAAGCATAGCAAAAATTAGAATGTCATCGACAAACAGATTGTGGGAAAGAAAGATATTCTTGCAGATTTTTAGCGGAACACATCGATGCTCGGCCACGGCATGGTTGATCTGCGTACTGAGGGTGTCCATAACTAGAATGAAGAGAAGAGGGGAGAGAGGACATCCTTGACGGAGTCCTCTTTCAGCTTGAAAGGGAGGAGAGGGGGATCCATTTATAATGACGGAATATTGGACGTTCTCCACGCAGGCCATCACCCAGTTGATAGCTTGAGACTTCAAACCAGTTTTTGCTAGAAGAATGCGGAGGAAACCCCAGTCCACACAGTCGAACGCCTTCGCCAGATCAATCTTGAAAACGGCTGCATCAGTATTATTTGTTGAAACAGAGAACAGGCATTCTTGGGCCAAGGCGACGGCATCTAGAATGTTTCTGTGTTTTAAGAATGCATATTGATCCCTGTTGATGAAAGAGTTGAGGATCGGCTTCAATCTCTCGGCAATAATCTTTGAGATAACTTTGAAGAGGATATTGCACAATGCAATTGGCCTGAAGTCTGCAAAAGAATCAGACTGATCCTTTTTAGGAATGAGCGCTATAAATGTTGCTGTGAGAGCGCTGTTGATGTGTCCCGACATACGGGTAGCATCTACCATCCCTAGCAGATCATGTTTGAACAAGTCGAAGAAGTGCTGAAAGAATTCAATTGGCCATCCGTCTGGCCCAGGACTTTTGTCCTTTTGGAACTTTTTGATGACTTCATGAATTTCCGTTTCCGTGATGGCTTTAAAAAATTCTTCGTTGGCAGCATCATCGAACATGACAGGAGTTCTGTCGATCATCCAAAGGACGTCATTAATCTCACTTGGCCGTCTCCTGTATTGCTTTTGAAAGAATTTTGTAGCCTCCCTCTCAATGTCGTGCTGGGAATAAACAAACCCTCCGGATTCGTCCTCGATCTTCCAAATCGAGTTCCTGTTCCTGCGAGCATTGGCGAAATTATGGAAAAATTTGGTGTTGTGGTCACCCTCCTTGATCCAGAGGGCTCGGCTTTTGAGCCGCCAAGCTGATTCTTCATTAAGCAGCAGAGCTTGTTTCATTTTTTCCAAGGAGTTGAGATGAATTTTTAGGTCGAAAGGCATGGAGTCGTAGGAAGCCGAGCCAGATATAATCGAAATCTCGTTCATTATGTCTTCAAGCGCCTTCTTATCTGACTTCTTCTTTTTGATGATCCAGTCCTTTGTAGACTTTCTGAGCGAGTGCATTTTATCACGAAAGGTGGAGAAAGCTGTCCTCTCGGCCTGTTTTAATTCATCCCATTTTTGTTTTATAAGAGAATTGAACGATTCATCCTTTAGGAAGGTTCTGTTAAATTTGAATGCATAACCCAGCTTGCGGCCCAAGATCCTCCATTTAAGGAAGATTGGGCGGTGATCTGACGTGTAATCATCTCCAGTGCTTGCCTCCGGCATACCCCATTGATCAATTAAACTGGCCTTGATAATAAACCTGTCGAGGCGTTTTGCAATGAATCCCGGACCGGACCTGCGGTTATCCCACGTAGGAGCCATCTTTTTTGGAATCACATCAATCAGGTTCTTGTTGAGGAATTCCGAACGAAGTCTGTCAGCAAGGGGTTCGGACTTCCTGCCACTGCCCCAGCATTCGTTAGAGTTCAATGCAATATTAAAATCTCCTGCAATCAAAAGAGATTCGATATCAAGGATCTCAGATGCAAACAACAGCTCCCAGAAAAATGATTTGTTCCGGTAAGGCGCGTATATGTTCAGGATATTTAAGGACTTGGGATGACCCCTGACCAGTGCTGTGATAAGGATGCCGGCGCAGCATTTATATGCCTTCGCTTGGACCCAAGATGGATCCCACATAACTGCCAAACCTCCCGACAGTCCCTCGGCATCGGAGGCAACGATAAACCAGGAAGGAAACATCCTTCGAAAGAAGGCAATGGTGGATTGACTGGAGTGCATGGTTTCTTGAATGAAGATGATATGAGATTGGGCGGACAAGAAGATCTGTTTGAGTGCCAGAAATTTAGGGGCGGCACCCAAACCCCTGATATTCATTGAAGTGAGGAAGGTCATTTAGAAGGTTGTCCAGCCATGCATGCTCTAAGAGGCTGAGGCGCAGGTGACTCAGAGATAGGAACATCGACGAGGGAGAGGTTGGTAACACCGAGTTCTGAAACAGTGGTTCTGCCTCTAAAATGGCGGGAGTCTCCTCTCTTCTTTTTCCTGACAGTGATGTTTTTAGCAGAGTTTGGGCTAATGGAAGGGAAAGAGGGCTTATGAATGGTAAGAGGCTCGAGAATCGGCGGGTTTCTGTGGAGGAGAAAATCAATATCGCTGTCAGATTTGTTAAATGGCGATTTATATATGTGTAAGTTGTTTGTGAATACGTATAATTTGTTAAAAAGTAAATTATGGTATCTAAATTATGTAATTTAGAATTTATTTTAAAATTCAGATAAATAAAATTGACAAATATCAATTAAAATTTTTGTTATAGAGTAATTTTATTCAAAATCTAAAAACTCAAAATTGTATCACTAATTTGTTATTAAATTTGAAAATAGAGAATAATTTAATGATAAAGCCAAACTAATTTATAAAGTGGTGCACACATCATTTAAGATACATATTCAAATTCACTACCATCATTTATTTATATGCACCTCTAATACATGTAGACATCATTAGTTAACACACAAACTAATAATTTAACGGGACATCGTCATCGTGATCACATCTAATAAAACACAAACATCATAATCTAACATCATCACCACACACATCCTCAAAATAATCTAAATCTCATGTCAAATAACTGCTATCACATACACATGTATTTGCAAGCATATTAAATGAACATATCTAACATGACCTAACAATATACACATGAGCACCAGCATATGAATTAAGACGTACATAAACATGAACAAAAAAACTGATATATATATATATATATATATATATAAGCAAATCAAATAAGTGCAATCAAATATATGATAAAACAAATGTAGTGACATGTTGGTCTGCAATAGAAGATGATGGATGGTCAATACTATATGATCAATGTCTGTTAAACTCAGGTAAGGTGGAGAAGAAGGTGATTGGTCTGCTTTGTTAGGAGAAACATGAGGCACATCCTCTAGCTTTGGCATCTGGTCATCAGGTGACTGAGGAGTTGAACTGCTAGATGGATCACTCGCACCCTATGGCCATGATCCAAAGGGATGGTACTACTAGAAGCATCACGATCGCCACCCTCATCATCATGATCATCATCATCATCCTTATCATCATCACCATCATCATCCTCATCTGAAGTATCTGCCTCTGCATGATATTGGAATGCATTCATCCTCGTTGTTAGTACCCTACTAGCTCTGATGATATGCCGCATAAGAGATCTCATCTCGTGCGAAAAGTCCCTATACAAACCCACAAAATTAGGACCCATGGTGATATCTCAAGGCCTCACAAGATGTACTCCCACATGAATCAAAACTCTGGCCAATCAGTCGTAGTAGTCCATTCGAACTCGTAAACCAAGCCTACTGCCCCCTGAGGATGTGCCTCACCCTCTTAGACCTCACCCATCTCCTCATCTCCTCTAACATCTGGTGGGGGAGGAGGCACGTCCCTATCGAATGTGTCAATATCGAAAACATATATAGCACATATAAATAATTAGACAATTTCATTAAATAATTAATAAAACAAGTTAAATAACGTTCTACAATAGATTTTATTCTAATTCATTAAAATAAGAAAATGAAACTAGTTGATTAATTTAAAGAAAACACTAATATTACCTCTATCATCTAGAGGTTCATCCATTGTGAAGAAGATGTTGGGACACCCTATTCAATCAATCCCTGCATATAGAAACGCCACATGACAAATGCATGGTCATCCTCTAATCAGGTGCTCAGAATTATGCACAAAAAATAAAAGTGTTAGAATCTTTTCAAACTCAACTTCGGATTGAAGAGCTCGTCATTCTGAATCCAATGGTGTGAACGGCACTCAAATTCGAGTTCGTATGCAGACCTTAGAGCAAGTCAAAGTTTAGGTTTGACTTGCCTACATCGCAGGATAAGGATGATGTGGCAAGTCTTTAGTGAATAAGGAGGTGCCAAGTGGCAGCCTGCCATTGGCCATTGCAAATCGCATATCACCGCGGTAAGTGTTTCGATGTTACAAATCAGCCCCTGGTATGTTCAGGGTTGCGATGTAATGAGGCAATCGCAATCGGTAAAGGGGAGAAGAGAATAGCTTATCGGCCCCGGCCCCGACCCCAGGAAGGTTTGGATTCACGATGCGATGCAATCGCATATCGTAATCGCAGGAAATAAGCAATAACAAGAATACGTCCTGGCGCAAGTTAAGATCCATAAATGATAGACCCTAGACGCTATAATGTTATAAGCCACAGTTTAAAACTATGTCGGGTCCGCAATATCGCAATTGCAGCCTTTCACCGGGTAAACAAGACATTTCGCCCGCCAAAACCCACCAATTGCGATCTGCGATAAGGCCAACAAGATATGGCTCGCAATGCGGTGAAATTATTTCTCAGTTAGCGGATTTTGGGGCTAATTTGTAGTTTTCTGCCGATTTCGGAGCATTTTGTGGAACGAATAGTGGGAGAACTAGGAGAAGTCATAACACCTTCAGTTCTTATCCAAATTTGATGCAAAAATAGTCAATTCTAGAATTTTTTGGTATTCTGAACTCATTGAGATAGGTTTCAGAGGCATCTGAGCATTGTAAACACACTTTTGATGTAATTTGAGCATAATAGAGAGGCCCAAGCCATTGGAAGCTGGACCAAGGAGATGTAGCCCAAGAGGGGTGAACTCCTTTATTATGTGCTTGTTGTGTGTTGTATCATTTATTATATGCTTGTTGTGTGATGTATATTGATGTTCATTCTTGTTATATTGTTGTTTCTCAGCATATGTTTTTATGTTAAATTATTTATAACATTTACATAAGAAAGTCTCATGGGAATCTGTTAATTGCAAAAGTTTTTGAATCCTTAAGCACTTGAAAAAGCAAATGATAAGAATAGTGGGTTTATTTCTGAATGGAGAATTAGTACAGCATTACTAATCTGCTCCAATTCAGATCAAGTTGGTATCAGAGCACTGGTTTTACTTATTAGATTTTGTTTGTGAAAGAAGGATTTATATGTTTGCAAGTTTATGTCATGATCACAAGGTTAAAGCTCAAAAGAGGTGAAGGGAAGTTGGTTCAAATCCCTGAAATTGGGTCAAAGGGAAGAAGAGAAAGGTTTCCAAAGTCTTCTACACCAGTTCATTCTCAAGTTGCAAAAGTTGTAGTTGAGATTCCAACACCAGTACAGCCTCAAGTTGTAGTTGAGTCTTCAAAGACCATGTCTCATGAAAGAGAACCTATCATGACAAAAGATAAGAAGACCTTTAGAAAGGATTTCTTTGATATAACAGAGATGGTGAAGGTCCTCTATGAAGAGAGGAACAACAAAATACAAGGAGAAAGTTCCAAGCTTCCCAATGGAGAAGACTCTTCATGAGGAGGTAATGGAAAAGAAGATAAGGGAAAAGGAAATAATGGGAATGGAGACAAGCCTCCACCATCTCCACCATCTTCTTCATCTTCTTCTTTGAAAGCATATTCAAACTCTTCCACCAATACCACCATTACTCATACTCATCATCATTCTTAAAAAGGGGTTGGTAAATCACCTTTTCTGAAGCTTGATGTTAAATTTGAGTTGCCTATGTACAATGGAGAAGTTAATGCAGAGAAGCCAGATAACCGGATTCGCAAGTTGGAGGTGTATTGTAGCATTCAAAACCTTCAAGAAGATGATATTAAGATTCAATTGGCTTCATTGAGAATGGAGGGTGCGACACTTGTATGGTGGGAATCAAGGACTCAAGGCGAGATCAAGAAACATGGAAAGATCTCTATTACTTGGTCTAATTTCATTGCTGCTATAAAAAGACAATAATACCCTTTAGCTCATGCAAAAATCCATTATGAATCGGAAAAATTTCAGACAGTTGAAAGGTCAAAATGTGCAAGAGTATACTCAAGATTTAGGAAAAGATCTCTTATGCTAGGAGTAGACTTACAGTCACAAGATACCATGTTGAGATACATAGGATGGTTGCATAGCTATATTCAACATACCATTCTTATGTTCAGTCCCACGAATCTTGATGAGGTTTGTGTTCAAGCTACACACCTCGAAGCAAGAGGGAAAAATATACATGAAGAAGGTAAGAAGAATCCATTTCAGAGTGTTGAAAAAGGGAATAATTTTAAGGGAAAGCAGAAGAAAAATGCTTCTGTTAAGAAAGACGAGGAGAGACCTGTGTGCAAGAATTGTCCAAGGAAGGACATGACGAAGCGCATTGTTGGAAGCTTCATCCAAAATTACGACTGAAGAAATTCAACAATAAAAGGAAACAAAAGACCAATGCTGCTGCACAACAAGACTTGGGTTCAGACTCAGGGGATGAAACAAAAATCGCAGCCACACTCACCAAGGAAAAGTCGTGGTAAAATAAAGCAAAGAGGTCAGCAAAGAGGCAGCCGTAGAAAGTACCAGCACAACAAATAATACCCACAACGTTTCAAATGAGGAAAACCGAATAGAGCTATTCCATATCCGAGTCATTTCCAAACATATGAAAATCGATACGTTGTTTGATAGTGGATTATTGGCCAACTTAATTTCTGCAGATTTGGTTAAGAAAATGAATCTGAAAACCATGCCCCATCACAAATCGTATCTATTGGGATGGATAACCAAGGATGCTAATTTACAGGGCACATGGAAATGTATTTTTAGGTTTGCAATCACCGCTAATTTCATTGATGAAGTTGAATTAGACGTTGTGCTATTGGATATCGTAGGCATTGCGCTGGGAAGACTGTATTTGTATGACAAGAAGGTTGTTTTCCACAGATTTGAGAAAAAATACCATTTGTTCAAAAAAGGAGTGGAGTACATTGTGAGAGCCCAGCACAGGAAACTTAATATGTCTTTGGCAAGTGCAGGTGAAATGAAACAACTGGTTAATTCTAGCAAGAGTCTCGTGCTCCTCATGATCAAGCAAAAAAATGACATGGAGCAGGAATCTTTTGCAGGTTTTGATGTAAAGCTGAAAGCTGAATTGATTGATGTGGTCAATCAATTTGGGGACA
This sequence comes from Pinus tabuliformis, assembly GCA_031772625.1. Classification (NCBI taxonomy): domain Eukaryota; kingdom Viridiplantae; phylum Streptophyta; class Pinopsida; order Pinales; family Pinaceae; genus Pinus; species Pinus tabuliformis. Next base: position 590,657,866 of record CM062810.1, read on the forward strand.
TGTTTCAAGAACCAAAAGGACTACCTCCAAAAAGAGGAATTCAGCATGAAATTTAGCTACAGCAGGACTGTCCACTCCCAAACATTGGTATATATTGAATGTCAATTCTGGAATAGAAATTAAAAATCAAGTCTAAGAATTGTTAGATAAAGGAGTAATTCGTCCTTCTACTTTGTCATGTGGTTCACCAATTGTATTGGTACCCAAGAAAGATGGAATTTGGCACGTGTGTGTAGATTATCAAGCTTTAAATAAGATCACAATAAAGAATCGATACCCATTGCCCAGAATATATGATTTTCTAGATTAGTTGAAAAATGCAAAGTATTTTACTAAATTAGACTTGATAAGTGGATATCATCAAGTAAGAATAGCTGAGGAGGACATATGGAACACTGTTTTTAAAACCAAACAGGGATTGATTGAGTGGCTAGTTATGCCTTTTTGTCTTTGCAATGCTCCAGCTACATTCATGAGAGTTATGAATGATGTTTTAAGATCATTTCTTGATGAATTTGTAATTGTCTATTTAGATGATATTTTGATATTCAACAAATCAAGAGAAGAGCATGTCAAGCATGTTAGGAAATTTTTGGATATCATGAGAAAAGAACAGTTATTTCTAAAGATGTCTAAATGTGAATTCAGGAAAACTTCCTTAGTGTATTTTGTCCACATAGTTGGAGTAGGTGAGCTGAAGATTGATCCCTCTAAAGTTTCGGTCATTGTGAATTGGCCAATACCCAAATTAGTCATAGAAGTAAGTATTTTTTAGGAGCAGCGCAGTACTAGAGGAAATTTATTGCCATTTTTTCCTCAATAGCAGCTCCACTACATGCGTTGACCGGCGTGAAGGTTGTCTTCCAGTGGGGAGGCAAATAGCAAAAAGAATTTCATGCTTTGAAACAAAAGATCAGTTCCGCCCTAGTTTTGGCAATTCCGGATTTGAAACAACCATTTGAAATACAAACATATGCAAGTGACTACGCCATGGGTGCAGTGCTTTTACAGCATGGTAAGCCCATTTCATTTCATTCTGAAATTTTTAATGGTGTTGTTATTAATTATCCTACATATGATAAAGAGATTTACACATTGGTACAGAGTGTAAAGAAATGGAAGCATTATTTGATGGGGAAAGAAACCATTATTCACACCAATCATCAGCCTTTGCAATATCTGCAAGCTCAAACCAAAATGCAACAGTTAAGGAAATTTTGTTGGATGGGATTTTTACAACAATTCTCCTTAGTAATCAAGTACAAGAAAGGTATATATAATAGAGTTGTTGATATTCTTTCTAAATCGGTTGTAAATGTAGCCATTTTACTAAAGAATAATTATGTTTTTCCTGAAAGTTATGTTGAACAATACACACAGGATGTTGACTTTCAAGAGGTGTATTTAAACTTAAGTCAAAGCCACCAAATTGAGGAATTAGACTACCATGTACGTGACAATCTGTTATATCATTTGGGAAAACTTTGTGTTCCGGAGGGAGAGAGAGTAAATGTCACACAGGTAGCGCACACTTCTCTTATTGCTGGACATTTTTGTGTAAGTAAAACAGTGGCAAATATTCAAAGGTATTTTTATTTGCCTCTTATGCTTGAAAGTGTGTCACGTTTTATAAGAGGTTGTTCATTATGTGCAGTTAGTAAGCCTAGTAATATGAAACTGGGATTGTACACACCACTTCCAATGCCTTCAAGACAATGGGAAAGTGTTTCTATGGATTTTGTAGGAGGTCTTCCTTTGTCAAGGAAAAGTCATGATTATTTGTATGTAGTTGTGGATAGGTTCAGCAAGATGTGCATGTTAATGCCTTGTAAAAAGAAAATTACCGTTGAACAAACAACTCAACTTTTATTTCAAAATGTATGTGTTCATTTTGGATTGCCTACTTTTATTGTAAGTGATCGTGATTCTCGATTTGTTGGGAAGTTTTGGTCAAGTTTATAGAACTGGATGGACACCAAGTTGAAGAAAAGTACAACCTTCCATCCACAAACAGATGGCCAAACTAAAGTGGTTAACAGGACAATCATTCATTTGCTAAGAGGATATTGCAGCTAACATCCTAAGTTGTGGGATGAACAATTGCATTATATTCAATATGCTTACAATTGAGCAAAATACTCTTCTACTCTAATTTCACCTTTTAAGGCATGTCTTGGTTATTTTCCTAAATTTCCTCTAGATTTCATGTTTGAGAAAGATGTAGTTGTAGATGGACATAGTGACATCGACAAAACAAAGAAATTCATTAAGAAAATTCAGTTGATTCACCAAACAGTTCAAGAACAACTAGAAAAGAGTCAAGGCAAGTATAAGGAAAGGTGTGATAAGCATCTTGTGGATCATCAATTTTAAGTAGGCGATGAAGTTTAACTCTACATTAGCAAGGAAAGGCTTCAAGGTCAAGGTAAAAGGTTGAAACCAATTTGTTATAGTCCATTTAAAATTCTGGAAAAGATCGGTAATAATGTTTTCAAGCTTGATTTTCCTTCATATATGCAAATATATTCCGTTGTTAATATTGAAAATTTGAGATTGTATGAACCTCCTTTGATTTAATATCAAGGAGAGAATGTTCAAATTCCATCCATTGAAGATTTTTTTTCCAAAATACCTTGATGTGCTTCAGCGAGGTACTATACTTGACAGAAGGCAAGGACAACTAAAAGGGTGAATATTGATTATCTTTAGATGGGTCTCAAAGCTGCACATCCATCAAAGGCCAAATGGATTGAAGTGGGGAAGGTGAGGGAACAATACCCTCATTTGTTCAATAATTGAAAGTGGTCCTTTTGGGGTCCAAAAGGCTTTCAGTGGGGAGGAGTGATCAAGTGCTCAGAATTATGCTTAAAAACTCAAAGTGTCATAACCTTCTAAAACTTAGCTTCATATTTAAGAGCTCGTCATTCTGAATCCAACGGTGAAAACGGAACTCAAATCCGAATTCGTATGCAAAAGTTAAAGCATGTCTAAGTTCAAGTTTGACTTGCCTACATGGCAGGATTGGGATGATGTTGCAAGTATTCAGTGAATAAGGAGGTGCCAAGTGGCGACTCACCATTGACCCTTTCAAATCGCATATCGCAACAATAATTGTTTAGGTGTTACAAATCAGCCTCGACAGGTTTAGGGTTGCGATGTGATGAGGCAATCGCAAATCACAATCAAAATTGGTGAAGGGGAGAACAAAACATCTTATCGGCCCTAACCCCAGCAAGGTTTGGAGTCGCAATGTGATGTGATCTCATATCACAATCGCAGGAAAGAAGCAGTAACAATAATTGTTCTTGGCGCAAGTTAAGATTCGTAAGCGATAGACCCCGAACGTGATAACGTTATAAGAGACAGTTTAAAACTCTTGCAGGTCTGTGATATCGCAATCGTAGCATTTCGTTGGGTAAACAAGACATTCTGCCAACCGAAACCCGCTAATTGCGATTTGAGATAAGGCCAATAGGATGTGGACCGTGGTGCGGAAAAATTATTGCCCGATTAGCGGATTTTGGGACTAATTTGTAGTTTTCTACCGGTTTTGGAGCATTATGTGGAACGAATAGTGGTAGAACTAGGAGAAGTCATAACTCCTTCAGTTCTTATCCAAATTTGATGCAAAAATAGTCAATTCTAGTAGTTTTTTGTATTTTGAACTCATTGAGACAGGTTTCTTAAGAATATGAGCATTGTATACACACTTTTTATGTAATTTGAGCATAATAGAGAGACCCAAGCCATTGGAAGCTGGACCAAGGAGACGTAGCCCAAGACAGGTGAACTCCTTTATCATGTGCTTGTTGTGTGTTGTATATTGATGTTCACTGTTGTTATATTGTTGTTGTTCAGTATATAATTTTATGTTAAATTATTTATAACATTTACATAAGAAACTCTCATGGAAATCTGTCAATAGCAAAAAATTTTGAATCCTTAAGCACTTGAAAAAGAAAATGATAAGCATCTTGGGTTTATTTTTGAATGAGGAATTAGCACAGCATTACTAAACTGATCCAATTCATATCATCCTCACTGGCCAATATTTCTAGTGCCTTGTGATAAACCATGGCTGAATACTCTGGCATGCCCCTCTTGGGCATCATCTGCGCTCACATGTGTATCTAGACCTTAGTGATCGACCTATGAGGGTGACAGGAAAGTGTAGACCTCGTCTCTAGAAACCTCTCAAAAAATAAACAAAAAATCTTGAAAGGAAAAGAGAAGGTCTCCATCCCATGTCTCAATCCACGACATCTATCTAAAGTCATGAAAAACTGCGTCAAAAAAATGGTAGGCCATCTAATGAAACGTGGCACCTGAATCAAAGAATCAACATAATACAAAATAGGGCAACTAATACATTACCCATCACTACTAGAGTGTGCAATTGTGGTGACTAATAATGAGAGGCACCTAACCTCCTCTGTAGCAAAAGAATATACCTTTAGTTATCCACCACGGACCTGAAAATCTAATGGATGGACTACATGAGGCCTGACATATCTCTGAGTGTACACAAGCTAACTCCCAGCTGCAACTCCATGGGGGACATTAGGGAACTGGGGAAAATCTTCCCCTCTCCTAGATAGGCCAGTGATAAAGTATACGTCCTCCTCAATGGGCATATACCACGTCGTAGGACTAACATGGAAAGCCTGCTCCTGGATATTCCATCGGTGGATCAGATGTGCCAAAAAGAAAGAGTGTGCCTTCAAGGATTTGGCCTCCTCATGGTACTTGAGGAGGCCTACATTCCTCAAGAGCGCTCGGGCCACTGTAGTAATAGGGCGAGGATATAAATCTCTCTCATTCTCTCTAGCCTACCATGTTGAGACCATATTTTATGGGTTTGCCTGCTACTCCTGCTCCTACTGGTTCTCCCTCTCCTAATGTATTTACTACATGAATGACCTATAAAATACATCATCCTCATACATAAAATAATTTTTTTTTTATTAAATGAAACATGTATTTATAAATATGGAAACATAACTTTCAATTAAAAAAAAAAAAAGACCGAGTGCGCTCAAAACATAGTCATGCACCAACAATGGTGAGCTTTCAACTACAACCGCATCGATATCAGTGCGCACATAAGTATAACACATCGTTGTTGGTTCACAATTTTAACTTTTGATAGCAGTGCAGAAAACTTGTGCACTCGTGCACAAGGATAACATTTTCACACCGGTACGAAATGTTCAGGTTATCCAATGCATCAAGATATGGCTATATTTTTAAATATTAAATTGGCGGTGTGCTTGGTAAATATAAATGCACCGGGCATGATGCACCGATGTTCAATCTATCGCATCAATCTCGGTGCGTTTATTTTACAAAATGCACCGCAAAAATGACGATGTGTTATGTTCATGCACCAACTTGCGGTGCACCATGTAAATTTACAAGGTGTACCGCTATCGGTGCGAACCAAACGTATCAAATGCACCATGCGCTAAAAAAAATGAAAATCAGTGGAAAATTTAGCCTAATTTACAATTCTAATCCGCTAAAAATTTAAATTACAAAGAAACATACAAAATACCTGAACATTTTGTCGTCGAGGAGACATTGTGGACACGTAATGGAGAAAAACAAATTTTAGGATGGTTTGAAAATTTTGAAAACTCAAAAAGTGAGCACGGTACGAAAGGATGGTGAGCAAGAGAAGATTCAATGTTAGGGCATTTGCATGTGGAAAGAGTGGCATCGATGCTTCAGATCTCTCCTGCATTATAGACTGTAAAAATGAAAATTACGGCCGGGAGATTTTTTTTATTTAACCCTTCTCTGATGCATTTTACCAAACGCATCAGTAAACGCACCGGTGCGGGATATATCCAAAAGCACCACATTTTTTTTAATTAAAAAAATATCGCATTGCTTTTCTTGAGATTCCCTGGGGAATTTCTATACAGGTACCGCATCAGTGCTTTGTTTTTATTATAGCACCACTATTTTTTTAGAATTTAAACACTGCCTAGCGATGCTCTTTAGAAGATGCCCCAGGGAATTGTGTTAATTGTACCGCACTGGGGATTCATTGGAAATAGAACCAAATTTCTCTAAAATTTAAAATTATATCATTGCTCCTTACTGGTATGCACCAGAACGTTTCATTATGTGAAGGGTAACGATGATATCGACTATTCAAGCACCAGTGCTTGATGTTATGTAGTGCACCATGTTTTTTTATTTTATAAAATATAAATTATTGATGGTGCACCATGTTATTTGTAGAACCGTTGCGTGTATGGGTAGGAAAGCACCGATTTGTTTGTATATTTTAGATGCACTACTAAAAAAACATCCACCTGCCCACCTCCACTACAAACAGATTTTTGGGCTATTTTTATAGGGGCTTCCACAAAAAGCTCCACTAGAAGGTATTTTCCTTCTTGTGAGGGGAATTGTGTGTTTCCTTCTTGTTGTACTTTGATTTCAATCCATTTGAATTAGGGGAATTTTGTGTTTCCTTGTTATAGTCAAACACAACCTTAGTGTATAGTAGTACGAAAGCAAGTTAAGCATTTAATTCATCAAAATATTTGAGTTGTTGAATTTTAATTGGCATAGGGAATGTTATTTTAGATCATCCTTGATCTATTACAGTCCAACAAATTCACTCCCTCGACAGGAAAACATGTCTTCAAAGGTGTTGAACACGGGTTATTACAAACATTTATAATAAAGCAGTGAGATACCAGAGAGTTTGACATACCTGCCACACTCTGTTTTGCAGTGCATGGTTCCTTTAAAATGCTTGAACAATCTCCACTTTACAAAATAATTGTTTTTAATGGGAATATAAGTAATACTTTTATCTAATAAACCATAGCATAAGCAAGCAATACTTGTTGCATTGGTTTGAATTTTATGGATACAAGTTTCTTTAAAAAAACTATATATTACCTTGATGTTCTCACAGTCATGTCAAGAGTTCAAATCTCTTGACCTATGTGATCCAAATTAATTGTTCAAAGGACTTCAATAATCCACAAAAAAAATCAAGAAGAAGTTAAGTAACTTGAGTTTCTAAAGGTTTAAAGTCATCATGTGAAGGCAACGTCTCCTCCTCTGAGGATCTCCATATTCGTTTGATCGTCATGCACCCTATTTTTATTTGGCCTTAGTTTTGATTTAGCCCTTGTAACAAAGCTAGTGATATCACTTTCGCATCTATTGAAGTGATGGTGTTTTATCTTCAATTAATCATAATGAAACCATTGACCTTTTCTTACTATTACTTGTATACATGTGTTCCATAGTAACTTATCTATAACAAGCTACAAGTCATTCGGGGGTTTAGAGGCATTTGAGTTTTGCACCAAGTTTTGCTATCACATTAGGCTCACTATTGGTTCCTTCAATTTGGTTGTTGTCCAATGTGCTGCAAAATATCTTCAAATGACCAAGGAAATTGAGAAGGGAAACCTTATATACAAGCTTGAGATAAATAATAAATTTTCACATATAATAAAAATTAAAAAATTTAATACAAAGTAAGATAAATAATAAATAAAGTAAAATCAAAATAAAAGAAAAAGAAAAAGACTTGTCACATGGAGCTTGCATGCATTTCATGTGTCTGTTGAATGCTCCATTAGTTGTCACACTTGGGTTAATGTTGCAGGCGAAGAAATTTTTCTTGAGGTTGTGATACTAACAGAAAAATGAAACTACTCAAACTGAGGTGGCATGAAAGAAGAGAGAGGGGTGCAACAACCAGTAAGAAGTAAGCATTTTTTTTTTCTCAAGCAAGTAACCAAGCCAAGCATATAGTGGTCATACTTTTAAGGTAAGTTCCCCAAGGTATAGTAGTAATAAATCTCGGGCAAGAAAAAAGGACCAGTTATATAGCGTTTGTTGTTCTGAGTGAATCCACCCACACACACACGATGTAGTGGGCAAAGATCAAATTTTGACTTGAAATAGATATAAATATATATAGATTTACCTACCGAAGAATGAATATAGGCAAGAGAACAATGACCTCCCTCCCTCCCCAAGTTAGATCTTTCAGGTCAGAGGCTTGAATTGATTAAGAAGGCCAACCCCCCTATTTTAGAATTTGGGCTTGTTGTTGGACAACCCTTTTTTGTCTTTAGGAAGAGAAAGACTATGGGGCAAGCTAATGATTGAACATAAAAGTGTGTATGTGTTGCATCCTCTACATTATTAGGACCATATCTAGAATTGTATTTCCTATTCGTTTTGGGTCCAATAAACTGATAGGGCATTGTTATTCCCAATAAATTATGCATAATTGGGGATGGAGTTGTGACCAGGGTGTTAATCCTAGGTGTGCTTGCCATTGGTGCTCATGATTTATGGTATGCCTATGTCTTGTATAGTTTTTATGTTGCCTTTTTACAATTGACTATATGATGACTTTGTCTTCCAAAGCTTGTATGAGCCTTCCCTAACTGCACTATGGTCCTATCTTTGTTGTTATAGGTATACATGTGATTTATTTCAATGGGAAAACTCCTACTTATGGTTTTTACTCCGGTACGTAGGTTTCTTGTGATGTGAAATACCACTTCTGACTGCCCATATGTTTATGGGTTGATCTTGGTTGTATCGATCTATGCACCAATGGGAATGTAAACCAAGCAACCTCTCTCTCCATGTATTTTATTTTTATGCTTCACTTAAAGGAGGTAGGTGTTAGTGGCTTTGTTTCCAGGAAGTTCGAGGAAAGTATATTCCATTCGAGCTTTGGATGCTCGGGTTGAAGCACATGAGTACATAGAGGAAGCAGTTTTTTCTAGGGCTCACTCGACACATGGAAAAGAATAGGTTATTTTCTAGGGTTGGACACACAGAGCTCTTTGAGGGAAGAAATGAAGGGGACTTTATTGTATATATTGACTACATGTGGTGTTCCCTATCGTGAGTTAACGTCCATGGAGATGGCGTGCTGGCAGACATTAAGGTGAACGGTTCGAATACTAGGTAAGTGTCTCTAAGGGGGAACTGGGGGAAGAACTGGCAGTGCAATACCATTCTGGGGGAGGCTCCGTCCTTCTAGGGGACTGGAAGTCAGGTATTTTTTGGTTAAACATTTAAATGATATCCCTATTAAAATGAATACATACCTAAAAGCAATTATTTTTTTATGTTTTGGATCTCCAGGTGTTTGTTATGTTGTGTGCTCCAAGTGATTCAATAAGCTACATTGACATTTGTTATTGGCTCTTTGAAAGCTATACATTTTCATACATTTGTTAATGGATCTTAAGCAGGCACCCACCAAGAATTGTTGTCGTTTTCTCATTTTGGACCTGATTGCAACACATATGGGTTGCTTGTTGTTTGTTCGGGAAATCCAAGCACGTTGGGAGATGAAATGAAGTGGATTGGTTTAATAACCCTTCTTAGCTTGTTACTACAATTTATTTCTTGTTAGTTGGGGAGCTAGCTTGTTGGTTGAGGAGTTGGGGTGTTAACGAGTTGGAGCTAGTTGGGGCGCTAAGGATATGGAGTTTGGATGTGAATAGTTCATGATCGAAGAACAACCATCCCAAGCTGCAACGAAATTACCATGTGAAGTGAGGGAAGTTGAAGACAAGTGAGGACAATTGAAGACATATGTAGGATTGGCGTGCACGTGTTTATACGTTGATAAGTTATGTGTATTATGAGCCATGTATGTGTTTACACATGACAGTAGCCTAGCATCCCTTTTATATTCTTAATTTTTTAAACATAAAATGTTGACAAACTAATGTTTTCATTAGTCTAACATTACTTAATAGAAATTGAAACGCTGGAATTTATCCTAAGTTTGCTTACATCTTGCCTTGATATGAGGCCAAATAAGACCTCTAGATTCTTTATTGTTTGAGATAATTGTTGGAATAATCTCATAGGATGAGAAAAAGACACTTATAGAAATTAATTTGAAAACATTAGGTAAATCTAATTTGTTTCTTTATGCAAACTAATGCACAAGGATAAACAATTACAAGATTCCCTGCATCCCTGAAGGGGCAGGGAGTAATAATGACAAAGTATAGTCCATTAAATTGCATCTTTAACTATCATTAAAGAAAAAATAGTGTGTGTTGAACTTACCTAACCCCTTCCCATTGTTCAGATACTATCAAATGTCAAGTAATAGTGAACAGTAGGTTTATAACCCTCTCGAGCAGAACTAAAGTGAAATGGGCCTAAAGGTGTTGCATATGCTTATTAGTTTGCATGACAGGGACAGGTATCAGGGATGTCAACAAGCTTGATGAACATAGACGGGGATAGTATGTTGGTTGGACAATTGGTTGGTAGATAGGCCCATGTGGTGGTGTGTTTGTCCATATGTGCATGTTGATCGACCATTATTAAGGTCCTATGTGAACAGGTGGGTAGTAGATGGGCCTGTGTAGTGGTCTATTTTTCATGACAATCATCTCATGTGAAATAAGTTTACGTAGTCATAAAGTAATACATTACTTCAATTTTTTGGTTCATTTTCATACTAAAATCCAACATTATATCGTTTATTGTGAGTGAAGATGAAGGTGAGTCCAGTCCTAATTTCACATTGTAACAGCCCTGTTGAAGATTCCATGTAAAAATATATAAATATCACAGATGATGGGACACGTATTCCAAGTTGATTGTTCGGCAGGACATCCTAGAAGGGGTGTTCATTTGTTTGTTTATGGCTAAGGAAATTGGCAAAGGAAATAATGGAAACTAGGAGAAAATGAAGGTGAAAGGTCACAGGTTGCATGTGAGGAGGAAATTGAAGGAAAATGATGGAAAACGAAGAAAATAGAGGCCTCCTTGATAAAAAGGCTTCTAAGGATCAGTTGGCAAGCTTGGTCAGAGTAACATTTTGTCATTTTAGCTTTGGAGCTCTCTCATTATTCTCTCTCTCTCGCTCTTAGAAACTTAGAGTTTCTCGGAGCATTTTGGCATTGGAGCAAGAAAGGCAAAGAAGGAAAGAGAAAGCAAAGATCAAGCAGGGAAAGGCAGGATCAAGAATCTACAACAGGCTTCATTGTAGGTATCAAATTGCATGTGTATTTTCCTTGCTAGATTTGGCATGCATGGGATTGCATGTTTTTATTTTCTACCATGCATGGGTTTTTCTAGGTGTGACAGTATTTTCATCCTAGTCTTGCCATTTCTTGATAGATTTGATGAGATGGGTTCTCTCATTCGGTTTATGTGGGATGGCCGAATTGGATTCAAAGCTAAGTGCGGTGGATCTCCGAATTGACAAACACATGGTCCGAGTGGTCCTTGAACTACACTAAGGATCACAAAGCCACTGGCCTAGTAACCCCTGAACTGGATTGTGGGTTGCGGTAAAGCCAGATTGTGTGCCTCGGTGGACCTAGGAATCATTTTCGGTGAATGGAGGGATATATGGTAAAGACAAGAGGTGTATGTTATCTCCGTTGGGCCTAGTGATCCTGGGGTGGGATGCACGGTAAATCCTGGAGAGTATGTCTCGGTGTAGGGCCTAGTAATCCCTGGATCAAACTATGGATGCACGGTAAAGCCTGAGATACTAGGAGGCACTAAAATTCCTCATAGTGTAGGCGGAGAACTCCGGTGGAATCCATTTTGATTGGTGTTCTTGGTGTTTTCTATGAGTCCCACATTCATGTTTTGAATATGGCACGGGGGTGATTAGCTGAAGAGAGACTTGGCTCAACCAATCTATGGTCAGGTGGAATGTGGCAGTCCCATCTCCGGTTGGTTCATTGCATTCATTAATGAAAAATTCATTCCCTTGATTTTCATGTGTAAATGTATTGATGTATATGTGGATTTTGATGGTTGATATGTTTATGGTATGCCTTTTCCCATTATGTTGGTTATATTTATAGTTTATGGCAGCATCTATGTATGGCTCTCAACATGTTTTTACTTGTACATGAATGGATAATGTGTTTATGACCTATAGATGATAGCGCATCAAATGACATTGTCAGGTAAACTTGACTCAGGATAGAGTCAAAGTTGACCAAGTTAAACAGTGATGGTTTTGGGGGACATGGTATTGTGCACCCATAGTATTTTGCCCATGGTATTATATGTAATGGGGCTTATAAAAGGCCTGGAGGTGAGTGGTGAAGGCTCTCTTGGCCGGATTGGCCAAGGTTTTGGCCAAGGATAATGAAATTTCATTATGATTGGGTTTTTCCCCAGATTTGGGGTTTTCCCGGATAAACATGTGTGTTTATGGTTGTTGCTGGTTATTTTTATATTTGCCTCTCTCAGTAATTCTCTGTAAGTAATTTGTGTTTTTCGATAAATTTCTTAACAATTGGTATCAGAGCCAGATATTGGCTTCAAAGGGATTATTTAATGCCAGGGGTTTATAGTGCCTGATGAGATCATTGTAGCCTTTTTACAGATCTGGGTCTGAAAATAATGGTGGAACAATGGTACGCGAAAGAACCTCGAGGAGAATGTGCGGAAGATAGTGCCGTAACTGCCAGGGATCGCAATGCATTTGCGATATTTACCGGTTTGGAACATGCTGACGAATTGTTCGGGATTCATGAGGCTTCGAAAAATGTTTGTTTTCTGCTACGTGAGGCCACGGGTGCTAGAATCTACGAGGTTCTCGTCGGGCTCGCAGTTGGAGCGGTTTGATAGAAGTTTTTGAGCAAATCAAATTGAGAGAGGATGGATTAGAATCGCAGCAGCAATAAACAAAAAAAAATAATGAAGTCAAAATTATTGCATGTAAATGGGCATACTACTGTAAGACCTGGTAAGGCATGTGTACCCCTCGGTGATCACCGGTAAAGTCTAGGTTAGACCTAGGTGATAGGGGGATGTCAGGTTAACAAAACCCCGGGTAAAAACTCTGAGGTGGGTAAGAGCTAGAGTGAGCAGGATTGTCTCACTTAGCAAGTTTGGCTGGAGTTAGTCAAGGAACCCCAAGTCAAGTTTAAGGGGGGAATTGTTAGGTAAACTTGACTCAAGATAGAGTCAAAGTTGACCAGGTTAAATAGTGATGGTTTTGGGGCACATGGTATTGTGCACCCATAATATTCTGCCTGTGGTATTATATGTAATGGAGCTTATAAAAGGCCTGGAGGTGAGCGGTGAAGGCTCACTTGGCCGAATTGGCCAGGGTTTTGGCCAAGGATAATGAAATTTCATTATGATTGGGTTTTTCCTCGGATTTGGGGTTTTCCTGGATAAACATGTGTGTTTATGGCTATTGCTGGTTATTTTTATATTTGTCTCTTTCAGTAATTCTTCGTAATTAATTTGTGTTTTTCGATAAATTTCTTAACGGACATGAGGGAACAATGGTTCATAGTTATTCTCAGATAAGTATGAGATCCCTACACTTAACTATGTTGTTTACACCTTTAGGTTACATGTTGATGATATATTTGACGAAATTCCTGTCATGGCTAGTAGGGGTCTTGTTATGGTCTTGTTCATCTTATTGATTTTGCACCATTGTTTCCTTGTACTTTTATTGATTTCAAGCTATCACTCCATTTTGGGTAGTGACCTGGGCTCTGGGCCTGAAAAGGTGGCTTAAATCCTAGGTTCGCTAGCACAGAACTGGCAATTTTGGTCTCTGGTCGCTGGCAGGAAAGTCTGTGAGAGCGACTTTAGGTTGTTGGTCACTCCCTTTCCCATAACATGAGAGTGACTATGGCCTAATAGATCTAGAACAATAGTGGGACCCAGGGAAAGGTTGTCTGAGTGGCTAACTTGTCCCCTAAGGATTATGTTGTTGATGGTGGATGATTGTGTGTGATGTTCTGTCGATTCCACTTCCTTAAGGTCACATAGGAGGTAGAATCTGATCATGGTATCCTCTCGTCTCATGTTTACCTTGGTTGGCATGGTTACTTGGGTAGATGTGGGAGAAGGGTGTTACAGAGTGGTTTCAGAGCATGGTTCACCCCTCGGATTGGATGGGTAGTGTGTGTTGGTCATGCATGCATCTCAGTTTCATATGTGTCTCTTACACTTGCATTCCATGTGCTTTTTGCTTTGCATCTTATTGATCATGGTTGTATAAAAGGATTGTCATGAGGGACTTGAGGATTTGAGGAATGCATCATCATGAGTATATGACTGGTTACATATTGTTATATGTCACTTACATGTTGTTGTATGTCGCTTAATTACATCATTGTATGTTAGATTGCATTCTTGTATGTGTGATTACATGTATCAGTCTTAAAGGTTGATTACAATATATGATCATGTATGCTTGACTACATGTGTTATGCATATGTGTAGTTGATTATACATTGCTTATGCATGTTGATGGTTGCATGTGGAAATGTATACAATGGATTAATGGTTTTTGTCATGCATGAGGTCATCGTTTTTGAAGTTGATATGGTCATGCATTGATGACTGGACTCTAGCTAGAAGGATTTGTATATGGTTTTGTACTCATGTGTTATATGTCTATATGTAGTCGTTATTCATGTATGGTCTTGGTTATATTTATGCATGAATAGTAGCTCAAACATGCCTTGTGAAGTCATCGTATACAATTTAGGTCATCATGGTGCTATTGGTATGTTATGATGTGAATGTGTTGAACGAGGTAAAGCAGGAGATGTAGATCATTAAAGTAAAGTTGCAGCATTGGACCTCGAGGCAAGAACATGTTGTCATACAGGTATTGTATGTTTGGCATGCAGGCATGTAAGTCAAGGATTGTTATATGCATTAGGTTTATGTACATGTCTTTTGATGTTATGGTTACATTCATGATAGATGTTAGTTGAGTAGCATAGTCATATGCACATGATTCAGATAGTCAAGAATGATGGTAACTTGTGGTTGTATGCATTGCTATTGTTTTTTTTATGTTAGGTAACTTGATGATTAGGTTATATGTTGTTGATGAGCATGATATATAGCTTATTTTGTTTATATGCTATTAACTTGATGATTATGATTATTTCATTGAGATCTTGATGTTGTAATTCGGATTGGTCATATGCATGATGGTTATGTTCATTGCATTGAAGATCTTGTTGTTATATGTATTGTGTTAACTTGGTTCAACCTATGTGGATGGTTAGATTTACGACATTTAGGTATGAGACGACATATTTGTGATATGGTGTTGTACTAATCTATATTGACTTTGTATATGAGTGAATGATAATTATGTATGAGTTATGATGTAAACATGCTAAATAGTGACTATTTGGATATCATGATCTTATTTATGTTTGGGTTAATATATTGTAAAGTTGTATCATGCTAACTAGATTTATTGTGCAAACAAGATAGCCTCCCTTGAGATACATTAAGGTATGAACTTGTTTATGTCATCTACCTTATGCTTGATTGTTTGGTTATGACACCTATTTGGTGTTTGAGTGTTTGGCATCTAGTTGATTTATTTAAGATAGTATGTTTTCAAGTTGGTTGAATGTTTGATGAATTTTATAATATGAGTATGTGTTCCAATGATCTTGTTTAAGAT
This sequence comes from Pinus tabuliformis, assembly GCA_031772625.1. NCBI lineage: Eukaryota > Viridiplantae > Streptophyta > Pinopsida > Pinales > Pinaceae > Pinus > Pinus tabuliformis. Next base: position 590,673,326 of record CM062810.1, read on the forward strand.
GATTGTACAAGTACATATGTGTCGAAACAATTGATATGTACTTGCGTGTAAGTAGGTGATAATTGTAGCATTATGTGTAATGACTATGAGTTGAACATGGATTATGACATGATCATTAGTCTTGCTAAATGTTGATTTCAAATTGATAGATATCATTGTCTTAATATTTGGAACATGTGGTTGACATGTGTGAGCAATTGCAGGAAGCATGATGGTATTATCTTGACAAGGTAATAGTTGATGTGTTTATATCACTAATAGTCAGGTGATGTGACATTGCATAATAACACTCAATTACAAAAAGGAAAAGGTCAAAGAAAGGAATTGGGCAAGAATTCCTTTAGCTATGTTTGGAAACCCTAATTCCAAACGCATGAGTGATTTTCTTATAGGAAGCCTTCTTAACCTTAATCTTGTCTGACATTATGTGGATACATGTTATATTCATGACCATGTACTTGACAGGCATATTAACTAGTCTTTAGTTACAGGTGGATTTGTCAAAGGAATGGAGTCCCTTGAGAGATGGTGTGAATCAGTTCAGTTGCAAGCAATGTGCTTGGCACAACAAGATGAGGCAACTAGTGTATTGTTATGTTTATTTATGCACTAACAGTTATGTGTTAATGGTAACATGATGTAGGGAGTTGCATGGCAAGAGAGGTTGACATAAAATCTTGAGAAGGCTCAGGTCGAGCTTTCCTTGGGAACCATGGGGATTGAGTCATGGTGTCTGTTGTTAGCCTTGTGCTTTTGGTCTTTTACGATTGTTGCACTTGATTTTTGATTTGGATTATGTATAGTGCATAGCTATGCCACTTTGTTGCGGTGTCGTATTGCTTTTGGTTTTCATGGTCTTATTGTTGTTGTTCCAATTCTTGCCTTTTATTGTTTTGAGTCTTGGGAATTGGTTGGGAAAGAGGAAAGTTAATGGAGCTCGGAAGAGTTGTGCGGTACCCAACAGGTAATATAAGACATAGATGAAGGTTGGTGCAGGAATAAGCGCAGTGGAAGGTGAGATTATGACAGTTTGTTGGACTGGTTGGGTCCATTGTGGTAAATGGACAATGGAAGTAATTCCATGAGAAAGGTAACCAAAAAGGTAAAGTTAATGGATCTAAGACGTCAGATGCCTTGGCTGTGTTGGGAACGACTATTATTAATGTTTCACATGTGTTGCATGAATAAAGAAAGTTATCTTAACCTTGACCTTGATATCTAGTAATTATGTTATGATCATGGTTATGCTGATGTTTATATATGTATACATGTAGGTGTGTATGTATGCCATGTTTGACAAGGTCGTCATGCATCATGATTATTAACACTAACATTTATGGGTATATATATGTATGTATGCATGAAGTTGTCTAAAAGGATCATGATTGTTTATGCTAATGTTTACGTATATGTGTGTATGTATCCATGTATCTATGTCACTGTCCGATAGATCATCAAGAATCATTCTTATGGTGGAATGATTGCTTATGCAGGTGAATGGCATGAAGAAGTTCTTGGCTCTGTGGATTCAAGTGGGAAGAGTAGTCATGACAAATATATGATGTCAATATCATGTGCATATGTTGTATGCTTGTATTATGCTTATGCTTATGTTATGGACAGGTTATACCGAGGGATACATCAACAAAAGGAAAGCAGTGTGGTCTGCGACATGCTAGGATAGGCATGGATAAGACACTGGAAGCAAGATTTCTTGGTAAGGACAATGTGGTTTTGGATGTGTGATACTGCTATTGTGCATATGTTGTATATGTTATACATGTTGCATCTATGATGTGTGCATATGTGGTGTTGTGTATATATGGTGTGTGTACATGTTGTTTATGCAATGTTATGTACAGGATGGTACAGATAGTGTTATGCGAATATTGCATATGGTGTTGTGCGCATGATTGCACAAGTAGTGTTTTGTGCATGTGGTGTTGTGTACACATTGTACACGTGGAGTTGTGTGCAAGTGGTGTTGTGTATATGTTGTGCATGTGGTTTTGTGTACATGTGGTGTCTCATACCTTTCATGCACGTGGTATTGTGTACACATTATACAGTGGTGCAGTGTACATGAGACATTGTGTACATGTTGTGCAGGTGGTGTAGTGTACATGTGATGATGTGCACACATTGTGCAAGTGGTGATTTGTACATATGGTATTGGTGTACATGTGGGATTGAGTGCATGTCATACATGTTGTGTTGTGAGCATGCGGTACTATGTATGTGCATTGTATAGTCATGGTATCGTGACATATGCATTCATTGTGTTGCACTTTATATATGTATTTGTGTTGTGTTGTACACCGGGAATAGGTGCATGTGTTGTATGTCAGGTGTAGGTGCATGTATTGCATGGTGTTGTATGCAGCCAGTGTCATTATATGTGTGTGATTCATGTGAAAATTCTATCACTACATCAACTGATTTACTTTTCCTACTCATTTCATCATAGGTTATTCATGAAATTACTTCAACAAACATTAAAATAAATATTGCTGCAGATATCACATCGTAATACAGAAACAAAAATATGCACACATTGACACAATTATTTTGGACTAATGTCCCCGGAAAAAACCAATGTGGGAAAATTGGTGAAGCAAGGGAGGATTTTATTATTCAGCAATTTTCTTGTACAACAGGGTGCCAAACTGGCTTACCCATAGATAGACAACCTTCCAGCACTTTCGTAAACCTAGTGTAGGCCCTACTAACCTCTGCTACACCCTGAAACCCTTTGTGTCAGCCTACTAAAGCTCTACGCAGCCTCTCTGGGCTTCTGTGTCACTCTTGCAGCCTTTACGTGGATGATGCAGGCCCTTCTGGCTCTACGCAATCTCTGTTGCCTCTGCGTGGCTTCCTCTAGCTCTACGTCTGCCTCTTATACACTGATATCCCATCTCTCTGTTCCGTACTTGCTGCCTCCTGACTGCTCTCCAGACCACTAGTTCAATTTCTCAGCAAACCCCACTCTAGAAATTGAACTGACTGGTCTCCTTCAATGTATTCTCCAAGTTCCCCTCAAGCCTCCTCTTATAATTTTTCTGTCGACATCTCAATGGCCGAGATTAAGTCCCTAATCAATGACTAAGATTATATCTGGCTTGATCCATGTCTTTTGGACCATTCTAACACAGATTCATATTAATACACATTAATATTTTATTTCCCTAAGTTTAAACTTAGGGACTCCATTAAAAATATTAATTATTTTAATATCTCCTTATCTGTTTAGAATTTGCCCAAACCCTTTTTGGGTATTGGAGATCTCATGTGCCCCAACCTCTCCACCAAATTTCGTGGCTAGAGCACATATGATGCTACCCCAAATCAACACTCCCTCTTAGCGAGGACTATGCTCTAGCAATACTCCTCACTGAGTATTACTCTTATCATCTGGCATCGATACCTATGCTGATGATAGGCCTCCCTGCCCAACATCCTCTACATTGTTGCAACCTGTACTACTGCCCATGGTTCTGCCACTGCCACTGTTGCCTCTATACTACATCTCCCTCTGCATCCGTGCTATTGTTGGTCCTTTCTCCTAGCACTGCATATGCACTACACCTTCCTCTGCATCGACGCTATTGTCGGTCCTTTCTCCCAACACTTCTTCTACACTGTAACTCCCTCTGCATTTGTGTTGTTGTTAGTCCTTTCTCCTAACACTGCATCTACACTACAACTCCCTCTTCATTTGTGCTTCTAACACACTACTTTTGAAAGGGGTTCTTTACCATCCCCATCTTTTCCCTAAAGTAGTTAAATTTTGACTTTCCAAGGGCCTTGGTGAGGATATCTGCCACTTGTTCCCTTGTGGGAGTGTAGCTCAACTGTATAGCTCCACGTTGGACATAATCTCTAACAAAGTGACATCATATATCAATATGCTTTGACCTGTCATGAAATACTGGATTCTCAGAGAGTTTGATGCAACTCTTATTATCACACATGATCTTGGTCGCCTCCATATTTCTTCTAAATAGGTTTACCAGTAGTTTTCTAATCCATATGGATTCACACAAAGTTGTGCTCACTACCATATGTTCTGCCTCAAATGAGCTTAGACCCACAGATTTCTGTTTCCCACTACACCAGGAGGTTATTCCCGATCCAATGTTGAAATAGTACCCAGAGGTACTTTTCAGATCCACTGAACTTCCTGCCCAATCTGCATTAGTAAATCCACTCAACCTGATATCCTTCCCTTGTTTTACAAGAGCCCATAATCAACTATTCCCTGTAAATACCTAAGAACGTGCATGGCTTCTGCCTAGTGAGCCCTCTTTGGTTCCACCATGAACTGACTAAGGGTGTTGACAGCGTAGCAAATATCTGGCCTGGCATTGACTAGATACATTAGGGACCCTATGAGTTGTCGGTATATGGTGGGATCGACATCCTTGTCTTTTGATGCATCAATATTCTTTCAGTTGGTGATGATTGGCGTAGCCATCGGTCTACAATCTCCCATCTTGAACCATTTCAAAATTTCTATAGCATACCTTCCTTTCCCAAGGAAGATTTCTCCTTTCTTTTGCCAAACTTCCAACCTTAGAAAATAGTGCATTCGTCCCAGATCCTTCATATCAAACTCCGTGGCTAGATTCTTCTTGTAGTCTTCAATGAGTCTGGATGATCCTGTCAGGAAGAGATCATCCACATATAATACTAAGATAAGTGGCTCACTCTCTACGACCAAATAGTAGAGATTCGGATCCGTGTCACTCTTGGTAAACCCCATCTTCTACAAGTAGCCATCTATTCGAACATAACACGCTCTTAGTGCTTGCTTCAGCCCTTACAAGGCTTTCTTTAGTATGCATACATGATACTTCTTCTCATGAGTTTCAAATCCCTCTAGTTGTTCAATGTATACTTCTTCTTCTATTACCCTGTTCAGAAATGTCGTCTTGACATCCATCTGATGGATCTCCCATCCCATCTGGACTACAAGAGATATCACGGTCTTAATGGATGTATACCTAGCTACCGGGGTGAAGGTTTCCTCATAGTCAATCCCTTCCTTTTGAACATACCCCTTAGCCACAAACCTGGCCTTGTATTTTTCAATACTATTGTCTGCAACATATTTGATCTTGTAGATCCATCTTGAACCTACCACAGATCTGTCTTGAGGCCTTGACACCACCTCCCAAACATCATTTACCATTATGGATTTATATTCCTCCACCATCACATTTAGCTAGACCTAATGCTGAGCTGCCTCCTTGAAGCTGGTAGGCTCTCCATCCTGAGCTACTAATGCTTGATGCCTTTCTGGCTATTTTCGCTCCCTTTTACTATTCCTTGGCTCTCCGATGAAGTTCTCTGCATCACGCAGAATTTGACGAAGTTCCCTGTTGGTTCTTCCTATGCCAATAGGTGCTTCTATTTGCTCCTCTTCCTCATCTTGAGAATCTTCCTGATCTGAGGAAGGATTCTTCACTTTCGTTGGTTGAAGAGGCATGACAAATGGATCCTCTTTCGATTGCTCCTTGGAAGGAATTTCGTAAGATCTTCTGAAAGCTCTATCCTCCATGAATTTTACATCTCGTCGTACTACTACCTTCCTACTCCCTAGAAGATAGATCTTGTATGCCTTAGCGTTCTCACGATATCCTGCCAGATACCCATTTTCTGTAGTCTGATCTAGCTTCTTCCTCTTTTCTTCGGGTATACGACAATATGCCAAACTCCCAAATATCCTGAAATGACTGACTTCAAGTGTTTTCCCAGTGAATACTTTCTCTAGATTAATCTTTCCCAATGCCCGATGAGGAGTCCTATTCTGAACGTAGACAGTTGTGTTGCATGCTTCTGCCCACAAGAATTTTGGCATATCCTGATCATACAACATGGCCCTAGCTGCTTCTACAATAGTCTTGTTTTTCCTTTCTGCCACCCCATTCTACTTCGGATTGTAGGGAGTTGTCCACTCCCTTATGATGCCCTCCTTAGCGCAAAAATTAGTGAAGTCCTTATCGGCATATTCTCCACCATTATCTAAGCACAAGACTTTTATTTTCTTACCTATCAGATTCTCCACTAGAGCCTTGAACTCCTTGAATCGATAGAAAACCTCATCCTTGGTTTTCAAAAAATAGATCCAAGTTCTCCTCGAGTGGTCATCAAATAAAGTAAGGAAATACTTGGCACCACTGAGATCTTTGACAGACATAGGTCCGAAGATATCTGAGTGTATCAATCCTAGTACACATTGGCTCTATGGTTGCTCCTAGGAAATTCCGCCTTGGCATACTTTCCTAGAGCTCATCCTCTGCATACATCATCTCATTCCGTACTCAGATCTGAAACTCCTGTTATAGTGCTCCTGAGAATTCTTAGAGCTCCATGGTGCAAGTGACCCATCCTTCTGTGCCATAGTTTGTACAAGTCTTTGTCCCCATGACTGCCTATTAGTGCCATTGGAGGTTCTAGTTGTAATTTGTACAACCAATTACTTTTGATCTCGATCTGCACTTTATTTTTCCAGCTCGGGTGTTTTAAGTATACCTTTTCCTTGATGAAGTAGAAGTCATAGCCTTTGCCTTGTATTTGTGACATAGAAAGTAAGGTCATCCCCAATCCTAGCACATGCAGCACATTTGTGGCACGGAACTGCTATCTCGATTCTGTTTGAAAAACTATGGTACCCTTTCCTACTGGAGTACACCTTGCCTTGTTCCCCATGGTGATCTGAAAGTTCATCTTCTCTTCTTGATATTCTGAGAAACATTCCCTGATTCCTGTCATATGCCACGAGGCTCCACTGTCTATATACCATACTTCTGATGATGCAGCACTAGTCATGCACACCACTTCTTCTTCCAACCTGGAAGCCAACATAGAGAAATCGAAATATCTCTCTCTTGTGCAATCTTTTGAAAATCTACGTGAGTCCCCTGAGGTGGATGCCTCTGCATCGTGGTCTTGACCCATAACTGATTTTCCCTTTCTATCTCTGATAACTTACTCTAATACCATGTGAAAATTATATCACTACAGCAACTGATTTACTTTTCCTACTTATTTCATCATAAGTTATTCATGAAATTACTTCAACAAACATTAAGATAAATATTGTTGCAGATATCACATTGTAATTCGAAAACAAAAATTAGCACACATTGACATAGTTATTTTGGACTAATGTCCCTAGAAAAACCCAATATGGGAAAACCAGTGCAGCAAGGGAGGATTTTATTATTCAGCAATTTTCTTGTACAACAGGGTGCCAAACTAGCTTACCCACAGATAGGCAACCTTCCAACACTTTCCTAAACCCGGCATAGGCCCTATTGACCTCTGCTACAACTTGAAACCCTCTACGTCAGCCTACTGAAGCTCTGCACAACATCTCTAGGCTTCTGCATCACTCCTACAGTCTCTGCGTGGATGACGCAGGCCCTTCTGGCTTTGCGCAGTCGCTGTTGCCTTTGTGTGGCTTCCTCTAGCTCTACGTCTGCCTTTTTTGCACTAATCTCCCATCTCTCTATTTCATAATTGTTGCCTCCTGACTGCTCCCCAGACCACTGGTTCAATTTCTCAGCAAACCCCGCTCTAGAAATTGAACTAACTAGTCTCCCTCAGTGTATTCTCCAAGTGCCCCACAAGCCTCCTCTTATACTTTTTCTATTGACATCTCAATGGCAGCGATTAAGTCCCTAATTAACGGCTAAGATTAGATTTGGCTTGATCCATGTCTTTTGGACCATTCTAACATAGATTCATATTAATACACATTAATATTTTATTTTCCCTAATTTTAGACTTAGGGACTCCATTAAAAATATTAATTATTTTAATCTACCCAAACCCTTCCTGGATATTGGAGATCTCATGTGCCCCAACCTCACCACCAAATTTCGTGGTTAGAGCACATCTGATGCTACCCCAAATCAACAATTCACACTATGTGTACGTGCACATGGTTGAGGAGAATGCAATGAATAATTGTTGGGTGTGGCAACTGATGTGGGCTTAGGGGGTCCTAACCCAGGTTCGGAGTTAGCTGCACCAACTAAAAATCCCTACACTACGGCCTTTTCAGCAACAACTCACATAGCGCAGGCTGTAGTCTCACCTGAAGCAATATGGGGGGATGCAAGAACCAAGTTTATGCATCCAGAGACTAGTGTGATGTCTTTTAGCGCCTCATATCTACCTTTGTGTAGATCCATAAAGTCTTAAGGCTCGCCGTTATACTCTGTTAAAATAGTCGTCAAACCTTCGCGAAGGTCTATGATCAGTCCTTGCAGACCTTTAACAATCAATTTGCCTACTTATGCTCATCAGAGAGCAATCTTAAATTAGTGTTCACGCAGACTTACTTAAGCTATTAGTAAACATAAGAGAATTCATCAGTCTTTGTGAAAGTACTTAAACATGCATTGCATACATAATTAACACTTATTCAAGAGAATCGCCCAGCATTCAATCAATATCTCGTAAAACAAATCATTCATTGATAGCATATAACATTAACAAAGATAAACAGAAATACTCAAGAATTATTCGTAAATTTTCTTTATTGATCTTTAATTTAAGATTACAGACTCAAGACTACCCTACGCACACAGCTGCAAGGGTCTGCGCATCCAGCTTCGGACTCTTCCTAGGCCTCTGTGCACTTAGTTGCAGAGCCTTTCTTCCTCTATCCTACCCAGTTATCTATCTTCACTCTTCCCTTCTCTTCGTTCTTTTTTTCCTTCCTTTCACTAAGACTCACTACTTATAGACTTTTTCATACAATGCCATGGTCCACAGACCATGGGTGAATCTCAAAATTGACTCAAACTTATCCAAAACAAGGGGCTAAGCCCTTTTTACCTCTATTTACCTTCATGCTCTGCATCCACAAATCACAGAGACTTTACATTATTTACAGAATTTTATCGAAAAATTGGGTTATCTTCACCCCAAACTAACCCAGGGAACGCCATCCCAACATGCCCCGAACACAAAGATCATGACTCACCCTCAAGTCACTCTGCTGGCACCACAATCTTACTGTGAAGATCCCCCAACTCCACCTGAACCACTACAACTTTGGCAACGCTCTGCATTGCTACCTTCTGAACCTCCTCGGCCAATTTTTCCGTGGCTAGTCCTTCTACTGCCAGCCTCATTTTTTTTTTGCAACTGTTGCAATCCCTTAAGCTTATCTTGAATGGAATTTATGACTTGATAAGCCTCCTCCAACCAAGGCTGCAACCTTTCCTTTAGCAAGGCCTCCTCCTTCTACGCTTCCTCTACTTGTGCCAATAGTTGTTTTCCTTCATGTAATTTGGCAAGGAGCTACATTGGTGCTAAGGTGCGCACAGTCACCCTTACCTCATCATATTGGCATTGCCTCTCCCTTACCTTTGTGTTCAATATCTGCAGGTTTGGGTCCTCTGGTAGATTGGTCAACAACTCCATAGCTTGATCGAACAGTGATGCACAGTCAGTGACTGTGGCATCCAAGGTAGCCATGCCTTTCTTAATTGCAACTTTGCGTTGCTCCCGGACCTCAGGCGGAGTAGTGAGCTGCAACTTTAACTACAGCTTTGCAATCTTCATGTTGAACTCAAACGTGACTGTTGGGCAATTTATTGGGCTTAAATTGCTGCATTAAATTATCAACCAGGGAAACTCGTAAGCTTGTGATGATGCCAGCAAAATATATGCAGGAGTAGGCAACTAACTCTATGTCTAACTGAATGATTTATGATTCAATATAATATGAAAGGGAAGAGGCTCCTAACTAAGGAGGTCCTGGTTGTCCTTCCCTACAGTATCATAGAGAAATCATTGATTACATAAAACTAGAAACTTGAAATGAAGACAAGAGAATGAACTTAATTGTTGTTCAGATTCAAGTAGAGAGAGAAAGACTAACTTAGTCTCTTGATTGTCCTCTCATGTACTAATCCAAGCTAAACTAAGATTCATTCATAAGCATAAGAAATGAAATGACTTGAAACATAAAAGCACAAAAGAATGAATTTCAATTACCATATAAATCAATGGAGAGAGAACCTAACTTAGTTATCTCCTCATATGATACTTGAAACATAAAAGCAAAAGAATGAATTTCAATTATCATGCAAATCAAATGGAGAGAGAGCCTAACTTAGACCCTTGGTTGTCCTCTCATATGTTGAAAAGATTCTAATTTAAAACTCATTCATCAATCACAAACAAATCCTCAAACATCTAAGCAATTAAATGAAATAAGATCTAATATGAAATAACATGTTCCTTTGATCCTTCTAGAGTGAGCTCAATTCTCCTAAGAACAAAGTAACAAGCTATTCCATATACTACATTAAAGAAACTTATATCTAAAACTACATAATGGAAATATATGTACAACTTCTATCTAAAACTACATAATGAAAATATATGTAAAATGAAGCTTTATTCTATTCCATCATAAGTTGGATACAATGCTCCAAGAGTCCTCTCCTTGGAATGGAAAAGGTACTCCTATTTATACAATGAGATGAGATAACAAACTCATAATGATGATCCACTAATCGCTCTTTAGTTCCATACATTTCTCAACCATCTAGACACATAACCCTATCCTCCATGATCTCCTCTCATGAGGTCCATGATCTTCTCCATGAGATCATGATCTTTTCCATGAGGCTTATCTTATCAAATTCGAATTTGATCATTCAAGGCCACATAAAGATGCCCTGGAAGCTTCCTTTGTACTTACACATGTCAACAAACTCATTTTAATTGTTAGGTATAAGTATAAGCATATTATTTTCTAAAGTTTAGCCATAAATTCACTTAAAAATGTTAAGAATTAATAAACTTTGGAAAAGCATAGTTATAACCCAATAATGAGGTAAATGGAATGATATGGAGGTGGAATGGAGGTGACATGAAGGTAAAATGTGAAGATATTGGTGAATAATGGAGTGAAAATAGGGACTATTTTGAGGCCCAACATCTCCCCCAAACTCAAGGTATTGCATGTCCTCATGCAATCTATTACATTACTTTTTGAGCTTTGGCTTAAACTCTGCATGATATCATTTACATAACTTTTGCAAAGCGTTATTTTGATGAACTACAACTTGGTTGGTTCTTGTGTTTCAACCATATTTTGTTTGTTGCATTCAATGTATGACCTTTGCATATTGATAATGTAATTTTTATTGCAGAGTATTTTTGTTGGAATGCATCTTGGTTGGTTTTTGTGTAACAATCATGATTGTGTTGGCATCCAATTAACTTTTAAATACTTTTGTCAAAGCCATTTGTATGCTCATGTAATAGTGGCAGAGTATTTTTGTTGGAATGCGTCATGGTTGGTTCTTGTGTAACAACCATGATTGTTTTGGCATCCAATTAACTTCTAAATACTTTCGACAAAGCCATTTGTATGCTCATGTAATAGTGAATATATTTTGAAGGTAAGTGGGGTTAAGTGGGGTTGTGATATATGAATGTGAATATGAATGTGACAAAGCATGTATGTAAATGTATCTTTCCCCTTAAACGGATGGTTTGGGCAGTTATGTGAAATGAGGAAAGGAAGTGAAGTTTTTCCAAAAATTATTATTCTAACTTTTCAAGGAATTTAATGGTTAAAAGTTAGAAAATATCATACCTTAACTTACCCTTCCAAAAATGGATGAGAGTTGTGCACGTGTGGCTGCAAAAACTGTTGTTCATGGTCTTCTCTACTTGGTTGTGAAAATGGTGGATGAAGGATGGATCTGTATTGTCGTATCAGCTGCTAGATCCTCTGCTACTAGATGATGAATCTGAGGAGTCTGCTGAACATGGCTGAAAATTGTATCCGCTGCTGAATTCTCCGATGTTGGATGATGAATCTGATGAGTTTGCTGAATATGGCTAAAAATCTATAAGGCTTGGAAGATATACAAAATATAGAACTTACATTTCCCTCCCAACCTTATTGATTGACTTTTCCTCAAGTGATGACAAACTGAAAAACAATGAAAGGAAATTGGCTTCATCTGCTACAAAATATGGGTCTTCAAGTCTTCAATGCTTGATGGCACAAATCTTACTATGTGATTAAATGTGTCGATGTCGAACATAGCAAGAAGTTGTTGACTTAGTGGCCGTTAATCAATGCCCCTAGCCAACACAAGAGCTCCCACCATTGATTCCAATGGGAGTCAAGATGCCTAACACATCTTTGTAGGTACGAATAAATTTGTCGTGGTCGAGTCACCTACAAGATCCAATGAACAAGGGATATTAATGTACTCCCATTGTTCATTGGCAAGAGTACTTGCCATTAAGGCATGCAAGCCTCTAGGTGTTTTTTCAATGATACTTAGACTCTAGGACTTTGACTCAAGTAGGGTTTTATTGGCGGAAATGAAGGGGAATGATAATGACAAGGAAAATGGATGATTAAGGAAATACATGATGTATGAATAAGAACTCTTGCTGTGAAAAATGGATATGGAAATGTCATGCTTTATGGATGTACAGTTGGTGGAATTCAACATCTTTTTCAGAAAGGGAGGTGGAAGGTAGTGGTTGTGGAGATGGATGTGTCTTCAGAATTTTTCATGAATTTAGTCTTTGGAAGACTAATTGTCGTCACACTCAATCTCCTTAATGATCACTTTGTTATCCTGTAACTTGTAAAAAACTTGGCAGAAAAAAAAAAAAAAAAAAAAACATAAATTTGTTCAAGAAGAATTGCGCATTTTCTTCATGATTCTTACGCAAAAATTTCGTACCAAATAAAACAGCTTTAAGAAAAAAATCAAAGTGTTGAAAGTAACTCAATTCATGATATCAATTTCAATCCATTCTTAAAACAACCCTGAAAAATAGTACTCCTTGTCAGATAACTTCTGAAATGTGTTTGGCAAAAAGATTGACATGAGAAATATCTGTTCTGTTCTACATATTAGTGCATCATAAAGCATACAACAGAAAGATGTGATGAGTTAAATGCCAACTTAAAGCTATCAGAAATAATTATCGTCTTTAGAATCCTCCAATCGATTTTCGAAATGTGTTTCCAAGTATCCTATTTTTTATTTTCAAATCTGTGTTAATTTTGTGAATTTTTGTTTTGTTTAGTTTTTTTTGTTTTGTTTTTTTTTTTTTTTTTTTTTTTTTTTTTAAACAACAAATTTTAAAAAGAAAATATTAAAAGTAATAAGTAAATTTTTTTTTTTTTATGTTGATTTTATTTAGATTTTTCTTTAAACAATAAATTAAAAACATAAATTTTTTTAATTTATTATTTAAGTTGAAAATTTTTTAAAATCAACAAAATTTTATTTATGAAGACCTAAAAAATAAACTATCACTAAAATAAAGTTTTTTTTTTTTTTTTTTTTAAATAAAAATAAAATAGGAAATTTTTTTTAATTAAAAATAAAAATAAAATAAAAATTATTTTGTGTTGTTTTGATTTTTTTTATTAGCCAAAATATTAAATAAATCAACACAAAATATTTTTTATTTTTAAATAAAAAACAACACAAAAAAAAAAAAAAAAATATATATATATATATATATATATATAACAAATTAAAAACAATTGTTTTTAATTTATTATTTATGTTGATTTTCTTTATTTATTTAGATTTGTTTAAATAACAAATTAAAAAACATAAATTTGTTAATTCGTTATTTAATTGAGATTTTTTTAAATTTGAAAATCAACAAATTTTTTATTAAAACCTAATAAGGAAAACCTCTAAAAATAAAGTATAACTAAAAAAATAATGGGAATCTAAATAGGCAGATATCGTATGCCTGGGTCTGCAAAAGTGATTGTCACATCTAGTTTCACCTGGGCAGATTGAAGAAGTGGAGGCATCATGACATTCATGGAAGGAAGGAAATCTAGTCCCAGCATTTATTAATATGGACGTCAGATAAGGCATAACTGCATCATAATACTTCTGAAAGTGCTCCTGTGAGGAATCGGCAACAGATGCTGAAGCTGTTAACGCACCCTCCTGCACCATCTGCCTTCCATTCTACAAAAGAACAAGTAACTTTCTCACTATACATTTCAGGCATACAATTTTCACGTACAATTTTCACTGAAGTTGAGCACTGCTGAAGCTGCATGTGCCTGAACCCGAGGATATTGTTGCTGCCAATCCGGGCCTAAATCAGTTGACAGTTGCCCGATGGCATTGATGGTTGCCCATCGTACACGAATGACTTCAGAACCATAGAAACAACTTGTTCAAGCTTTGTTTAGCATCACCTTGGCACAGCCTTCCGTGATTTGGGCAAGAATAATGAGAGCAGCATGATATCTTTGCCAATAGAGATCAGCCAAATAGGTAGGAAGCGATTCCGAGGCGCACTCAACCTATCTATTTCCAATCTTTAAACGAATAATGCGCTCGGCCTCTGTACATACAACTATTAAACGAACAGTGCACTAGAGTAACATTTTCCACGGCATGCAATATATTAGGCATACAAAGAAATAGTGCAAAACCATCAAGCATATCATTTGGCCCAGTTACCGATTGATGCAGGCAGGAGAAACTAACAAATAAAAATAAGCAACTTCGAATAATGGTGGGCATTAATTTCCACAACCGGCACCAAATCACCACCGGCCGCCATAGGTTCGCTCCAAGATGTGCTGGCAGTGACACATATTATAACTGATGTTTTCATTAACAAAATATCCCGAGATTTCCTCAGAAAAATATCTGCTGCATTAATGAAAACGAATCGCCAGATCTCGACTTATCCCTCAGTCATCTCAGCTGATTCATCTTATCTCCCCAGCTCTTCAGCGCTATTTCATGTGGCTCAAAAGTTTCATAGTCAGCAATAGCTTCAATTTCGTCAGGAAAAGCAGCTGTAAACTCTGATTTTCGAACGCGTCTTTTGTCTCAAAGATCTTATTACTTTACCCCCTTTTTCCTATAAAATTTCCGACAACATTACCAGGGCACAATATGCGATACACAACACTATCAGCGACAGGCCAAGCTTGCTGTCTAGCACTATCAGGGTTCCGCCTCTTATTTCTGTCATTGGTATCTGCAAGTTCATTTTCCAAGCGTGTTCGCTTTCCAATCGCAGAGTGCAACCCCGCCATGGCAGAAAATCCTTTCACAAATAGGGTCTTCTCCACTTTCCAATTCGTCGTCGAACTGGAGCGACCGGCCGCCAGTGGAGACTGCACCCCTTTTTCCCGGCTGCGACTACGAGCACTGGCTCATTATCATGGACCCCCCAAACGAAGGCAAGGCCACCAAGCAGGAAATGATAGACATTGGCTGCTATCACTGCTTGAGAATCAGACATGGTGATTTCTGGGTTTATGAGTGAAAAGGACTCAAGCTTAGGGCATGCAGTCAACAAAAGGCTCAAATCCAATGCAGAAATATTCACACTGTGAAGAGTGAGAGATTTTAAACATGGAAATTGTTGGTAGCTTGGATCCACACCAGAAATCGAAGTGTATCCTGAAACTAGAACCTCCAATTTTTTCCTTCCACACTTCTCAAAGATATTCACATTAGGATTTGTATGCATCATATACAAGAGACTGCGCAAGGTCTCTCTTGTATACATAAGCCAGGCAATGACTGAAGCTACTGAAAATTGGTCTGTATCGCCCATGCAAATGCAAAGATTTTGTAATCCTGCTGTTTGAAAAATTGTTTGGGTAATAAGAATTTCCTACCTGCTTGTCGTAAGTTCACGGTACATGGGCCAGTCGGATAAATTGAATGAAAGGGTGTGCAAATGTTTTCTCGTTGCTTCTCTCGATTTTCTGCAAGTCGCAGAAGCTATCATAACATCCCTAGCAGCAGCAAGATGAGAGAGTATAATCCCTATTACCTCAACAGGAAGGGGTTCCATAGTTCCCCCGCGCTAACGTCAATCTTAAAAATGAAGGTAAATCCAGAGAGAGCCGAAGTCAGGAGATGGGTTCCAAGCTCTGGAACAACCATCATTAGATTCCATTGTCCAAGGATCCACCCAGCGAACTGATAGTATTTGCCCACTGGTGGTGGCAAGAGCCTCACTTATCAGCTCCCTGCTATTGTTTGCCCTTGCACACCAGGTCGTTGGTTGGATTTTTTTTCATCTTTTTTTTTAAAGTTGAAAAATAAAAATGGTAATCCTATCAAAAAATGGTTAATTGTTAAAATGAATTTTTAAGATTTCTTTTTTTTTTTTGCAATTTTTTTAAAATATCTAAAAAAACCAAAAAATAGTTAGTTTTTTTTAAATATCTAAAAAACAAAGAAAATGGTTAATTTTTTTAATATCTAAAAAACAAAAACAAAAAAAATGGTTAATTTGTTAAATATCTAAAAAACAAAAGAAATGGTTAGTGTTTTTTTTTTTTTTTTTTAATAATAATATGTGTATATATGATACATATATTATTATTATTTTGTGGAATTTCTTTTCTTTTTTTTTAATCTAAAATTAAAAACTAATTTATTTTTTTTAATCTAAAATTAAAAAAAAAAAACTAAATTTCATCTAAAAAATTTAAAGATGTTTTTTTCATTCACAAAATTATTTATTGTCTTTTTGCAAATTAGTTCTCCAGCAAGAGTATTTTTATTTGAACAAAATCAATAGATTTTCTGATCTTCCTGATCGCACGAAGCACAGGAAGAAAGCATACTAATCGATTGATTTGTGTTTATTTATGCAGGGGGGGTTTCAAAAAGGATTGAATTTAAAACTAACTAAACATTAAAACATCAGAAAACTCAAACTTGAACTTTCTTTGTGAAGATCCTGCTGTCACCAGGTTTCACAAATTATTTTGTCTAAAGAAAAATACTAGTACTGAATTAAATTCCTAATGCCTAATCCCTTAGCACCATCCCCGGCAACGACGCCAAAATGTTGGGCAATTTATTGGGCTTAAATTGCTGCATTAAATTATCAACCAGGGAAACTCGTAAGCTTGTGATGATGCCAACAAAATATATGCAGGAATAGGCAACTAACACTATGTCTAACTGAATGATTTATGATTCAATATAATATGCAAGGGAAGAGGCTCCTAACTAAGGAGGTCCTGGTTGTCCTTCCCTACAGTATCATAGAGAAATCATTGATTACATAAAACTAGAAACTTGAAATGAAGACAAGAGAATGAACTTAATTGTTGTTCAGATTCAAGTAGAGAGAGAAAGACTAACTTAGTCTCTTGATTGTCCTCTCATGTACTAATCCAAGCTAAACTAAGATTCATTCATAAGCATAAGAAATGAAATGACTTGAAACATAAAAGCACAAAAGAATGAATTTCAATTACCATATAAATCAATGGAGAGAGAACCTAACTTAGTTATCTCCTCATATGATACTTGAAACATAAAAGCAAAAGAATGAATTTCAATTATCATGCAAATCAAATGGAGAGAGAGCCTAACTTAGACCCTTGGTTGTCCTCTCATATGTTGAAAAGATTCTAATTTAAAACTCATTCATCAATCACAAACAAATCCTCAAACATCTAAGCAATTAAATGAAATAAGATCTAATATGAAATAACATGTTCCTTTGATCCTTCTAGAGTGAGCTCAATTCTCCTAAGAACAAAGTAACAAGCTATTCCATATACTACATTAAAGAAACTTATATCTAAAACTACATAATGGAAATATATGTACAACTTCTATCTAAAACTACATAATGAAAATATATGTAAAATGAAGCTTTATTCTATTCCATCATAAGTTGGATACAATGCTCCAAGAGTCCTCTCCTTGGAATGGAAAAGGTACTCCTATTTATACAATGAGATGAGATAACAAACTCATAATGATGATCCACTAATCGCTCTTTAGTTCCATACATTTCTCAACCATCTAGACACATAACCCTATCCTCCATGATCTCCTCTCATGAGGTCCATGATCTTCTCCATGAGATCATGATCTTTTCCATGAGGCTTATCTTATCAAATTCGAATTTGATCATTCAAGGCCACATAAAGATGCCCTGGAAGCTTCCTTTGTACTTACACATGTCAACAAACTCATTTTAATTGTTAGGTATAAGTATAAGCATATTATTTTCTAAAGTTTAGCCATAAATTCACTTAAAAATGTTAAGAATTAATAAACTTTGGAAAAGCATAGTTATAACCCAATAATGAGGTAAATGGAATGATATGGAGGTGGAATGGAGGTGACATGAAGGTAAAATGTGAAGATATTGGTGAATAATGGAGTGAAAATAGGGACTATTTTGAGGCCCAACATCTCCCCCAAACTCAAGGTATTGCATGTCCTCATGCAATCTATTACATTACTTTTTGAGCTTTGGCTTAAACTCTGCATGATATCATTTACATAACTTTTGCAAAGCGTTATTTTGATGAACTACAACTTGGTTGGTTCTTGTGTTTCAACCATATTTTGTTTGTTGCATTCAATGTATGACCTTTGCATATTGATAATGTAATTTTTATTGCAGAGTATTTTTGTTGGAATGCATCTTGGTTGGTTTTTGTGTAACAATCATGATTGTGTTGGCATCCAATTAACTTTTAAATACTTTTGTCAAAGCCATTTGTATGCTCATGTAATAGTGGCAGAGTATTTTTGTTGGAATGCGTCATGGTTGGTTCTTGTGTAACAACCATGATTGTTTTGGCATCCAATTAACTTCTAAATACTTTCGACAAAGCCATTTGTATGCTCATGTAATAGTGAATATATTTTGAAGGTAAGTGGGGTTAAGTGGGGTTGTGATATATGAATGTGAATATGAATGTGACAAAGCATGTATGTAAATGTATCTTTCCCCTTAAACGGATGGTTTGGGCAGTTATGTGAAATGAGGAAAGGAAGTGAAGTTTTTCCAAAAATTATTATTCTAACTTTTCAAGGAATTTAATGGTTAAAAGTTAGAAAATATCATACCTTAACTTACCCTTCCAAAAATGGATGAGAGTTGTGCACGTGTGGCTGCAAAAACTGTTGTTCATGGTCTTCTTTACTTGGTTGTGAAAATGGTGGATGAAGGATGGATCTGTATTGTCGTATCAGCTGCTGGATCCTCTGCTACTAGATGATGAATCTGAGGAGTCTGCTGAACATGGCTGAAAATTGTATCCGCTGCTGAATCCTCCGATGTTGGATGATGAATCTGATGAGTTTGCTGAATATGGCTAAAAATCTATAAGGCTTGGAAGATATACAAAATATAGAAGTTACATTTCCCTCCCAACCTTATTGATTGACTTGTCCTCAAGTGATGACAAACTGAAAAACAATGAAAGGAAATTGGCTTCATCTGCTACAAAATATGGGTCTTCAAGTCTTCAATGCTTGATGGCACAAATCTTACTATGTGATTAAATGTGTCGATGTCGAACATAGCAAGAAGTTGTTGACTTAGTGGCCGTTAATCAATGCCCCTAGCCAACACAAGAGCTCCCACCATTGATTCCAATGGGAGTCAGGATGCCTAACACATCTTTGTAGGTACGAATAAATTTGTCGTGGTCGAGTCACCTACAAGATCCAATGAACAAGGGATATTAATGTACTCCCATTGTTCATTGGCAAGAGTACTTGCCATTAAGGCATGCAAGCCTCTAGGTGTTTTTTCAATGATACTTAGACTCTAGGACTTTGACTCAAGTAGGGTTTTATTGGCGGAAATGAAGGGGAATGATAATGACAAGGAAAATGGATGATTAAGGAAATACATGATGTATGAATAAGAACTCTTGCTGTGAAAAATGGATATGGAAATGTCATGCTTTATGGATGTACAGTTGGTGGAATTCAACATCTTTTTCAGAAAGGGAGGTGGAAGGTAGTGGTTGTGGAGATGGATGTGTCTTCAGAATTTTTCATGAATTTAGTCTTTGGAAGACTAATTGTCGTCACACTCAATCTCCTTAATGATCACTTTGTTATCCTGTAACCTGTAAAAAACTTGGCAGAAAAAAAAACATAAATTTGTTCAAGAAGAATTGCGCATTTTCTTCATGATTCTTACGCAAAAATTTCGTACCAAATAAAACAGCTTTAAGAAAAAAATCAAAGTGTTGAAAGTAACTCAATTCATGATATCAATTTCAATCCATTCTTAAAACAACCCTGAAAAATAGTACTCCTTGTCAGATAACTTCTGAAATGTGTTTGGCAAAAAGATTGACATGAGAAATATCTGTTCTGTTCTACATATTAGTGCATCATAAAGCATACAACAGAAAGATGTGATGAGTTAAATGCCAACTTAAAGCTATCAGAAATAATTATCGTCTTTAGAATCCTCCAATCGATTTTCGAAATGTGTTTCCAAGTATCCTATTTTTTATTTTCAAATCTGTGTTAATTTTGTGAATTTTTGTTTTGTTTAGTTTTTTTTGTTTTGTTTTGTTTTTTTTTTTTTTTTTTTTTTTTTTAAACAACAAATTTTAAAAAGAAAATATTAAAAGTAATAAGTAAAATTTTTTTTTTTTTATGTTGATTTTATTTAGATTTTTCTTTAAACAATAAATTAAAAACATAAATTTTTTTAATTTATTATTTAAGTTGAAAATTTTTTAAAATCAACAAAATTTTATTTATGAAGACCTAAAAAATAAACTATCACTAAAATAAAGTTTTTTTTTTTTTTTTTTTTAAATAAAAATAAAATAGGAAAATTTTTTTAATTAAAAATAAAAATAAAATAAAAATTATTTTGTGTTGTTTTGATTTTTTTTATTAGCCAAAATATTAAATAAATCAACACAAAATATTTTTTATTTTTAAATAAAAAACAACACAAAAAAAAAAAAAAAAAATATATATATATATATATATATATATATATATATAACAAATTAAAAACAATTGTTTTTAATTTATTATTTATGTTGATTTTCTTTATTTATTTAGATTTGTTTAAATAACAAATTAAAAAACATAAATTTGTTAATTCGTTATTTAATTGAGATTTTTTTAAATTTGAAAATCAACAAATTTTTTATTAAAACCTAATAAGGAAAACCTCTAAAAATAAAGTATAACTAAAAAAATAATGGGAATCTAAATAGGCAGATATCGTATGCCTGGGTCTGCAAAAGTGATTGTCACATCTAGTTTCACCTGGGCAGATTGAAGAAGTGGAGGCATCATGACATTCATGGAAGGAAGGAAATCTAGTCCCAGCATTTATTAATATGGACGTCAGATAAGGCATAACTGCATCATAATACTTCTGAAAGTGCTCCTGTGAGGAATCGGCAACAGATGCTGAAGCTGTTAACGCACCCTCCTGCACCATCTGCCTTCCATTCTACAAAAGAACAAGTAACTTTCTCACTATACATTTCAGGCATACAATTTTCACGTACAATTTTCACTGAAGTTGAGCACTGCTGAAGCTGCATGTGCCTGAACCCGAGGATATTGTTGCTGCCAATCCGGGCCTAAATCAGTTGACAGTTGCCCGATGGCATTGATGGTTGCCCATCGTACACGAATGACTTCAGAACCATAGAAACAACTTGTTCAAGCTTTGTTTAGCATCACCTTGGCACAGCCTTCCGTGATTTGGGCAAGAATAATGAGAGCAGCATGATATCTTTGCCAATAGAGATCAGCCAAATAGGTAGGAAGCGATTCCGAGGCGCACTCAACCTATCTATTTCCAATCTTTAAACGAATAATGCGCTCGGCCTCTGTACATACAACTATTAAACGAACAGTGCACTAGAGTAACATTTTCCACGGCATGCAATATATTAGGCATACAAAGAAATAGTGCAAAACCATCAAGCATATCATTTGGCCCAGTTACCGATTGATGCAGGCAGGAGAAACTAACAAATAAAAATAAGCAACTTCGAATAATGGTGGGCATTAATTTCCACAACCGGCACCAAATCACCACCGGCCGCCATAGGTTCGCTCCAAGATGTGCTGGCAGTGACACATATTATAACTGATGTTTTCATTAACAAAATATCCCGAGATTTCCTCAGAAAAATATCTGCTGCATTAATGAAAACGAATCGCCAGATCTCGACTTATCCCTCAATCATCTCAGCTGATTCATCTTATCTCCCCAGCTCTTCAGCGCTATTTCATGTGGCTCAGAAGTTTCATAGTCAGCAATAGCTTCAATTTCGTCAGGAAAAGCAGCTGTAAACTCTGATTTTCGAACGCGTCTTTTGTCTCAAAGATCTTATTACTTTACCCCCTTTTTCCTATAAAATTTCCGACAACATTACCAGGGCACAATATGCGATACACAACACTATCAGCGACAGGCCAAGCTTGCTGTCTAGCACTGTCAGGGTTCCGCCTCTTATTTCTGTCATTGGTATCCGCAAGTTCATTTTCCAAGCGTGTTCGCTTTCCAATCGCAGAGTGCAACCCCGCCATGGCAGAAAATCCTTTCACAAATAGGGTCTTCTCCGCTTTCCAATTCGTCGCCGAACTGGAGCGACCGGCCGCCAGTGGAGACTGCACCCCTTTTTCCCGGCTGCGACTACGAGCACTGGCTCATTATCATGGACCCCCAAACGAGGGCAAGGCCACCAAGCAGGAAATGATAGACATTGGCTGCTATCACTGCTTGAGAATCAGACATGGCGATTTCTGGGTTTATGAGTGAAAAGGACTCAAGCTTAGGGCATGCAGTCAACAAAAGGCTCAAATCCAATGCAGAAATATTCACACTGTGAAGAGTGAGAGATTTTAAACATGGAAATCGTTGGTAGCTTGGATCCACACCAGAAATCGAAGTGTATCCTGAAACTAGAACCTCCAATTTTTGCCTTCCACACTTCTCAAAGATATTCACATTAGGATTTGTATGCATCATATACAAGAGACTGCGCAAGGTCTCTCTTGTATACATAAGCCAGGCAATGACTGAAGCTGCTGAAAATTCGTCTGTATCGCCCATGCAAATGCAAAGATTCTGTAATCCTGTTGTCTGAAAAATTGTTTGGGTAATAAGAATTTCCAACCTGCTTGTTGTAAGTTCACGGTACATGGGCCAGTCGGATAAATTGAATGAAAGGGTGTGCAAATGTTTTCTCGTTGCTTCTCTCCATTTTCTGCAAGTCGCGGAAGCTATCATAACATCCCTAGCAGCAGCAAGATGAGAGAGTATAATCCCTATTACCTCAACAGGAAGGGATTCCATAGTTCCCCCGCGCTAACGTCAATCTTAAAAATGAAGGTAAATCCAGAGAGAGCCGAAGTCAGGAGATGGGTTCCAAGCTCTGGAACAACCATCATTAGATTCCATTGTCCAAGGATCCACCCAGCGAACTGATAGTATTTGCCCACTGGTGGTGGCAAGAGCCTCACTTATCAGCTCCCTGCTATTGTTTGCCCTTGCAGACCAGGTCGTTGGTTGGATTTTTTTTCATCTTTTTTTTTAAAGTTGAAAAATAAAAATGGTAATCCTATCAAAAAATGGTTAATTGTTAAAATGAATTTTTAAGATTTCTTTTTTTTTTTTGCAATTTTTTTAAAATATCTAAAAAAACCAAAAAATAGTTAGTTTTTTTTAAATATCTAAAAAACAAAGAAAATGGTTAATTTTTTTAATATCTAAAAAACAAAAACAAAAAAAATGGTTAATTTGTTAAATATCTAAAAAACAAAAGAAATGGTTAGTGTTTTTTTTTTTTTTTTTAATAATAATATGTGTATATATGATACATATATTATTATTATTTTGTGGAATTTCTTTTCTTTTTTTTTAATCTAAAATTAAAAAAAAAAAAACTAAATTTCATCTAAAAAATTTAAAGATGTTTTTTTCATTCACAAAATTATTTATTGTCTTTTTGCAAATTAGTTCTCCAGCAAGAGTATTTTTATTTGAACAAAATCAATAGATTTTCTGATCTTCCTGATCGCACGAAGCACAGGAAGAAAGCATACTAATCGATTGATTTGTGTTTATTTATGCAGGGGGGGTTTCAAAAAGGATTGAATTTAAAACTAACTAAACATTAAAACATCAGAAAACTCAAACTTGAACTTTCTTTGTGAAGATCCTGCTGTCACCAGGTTTCACAAATTGTTTTGTCTAAAGAAAAATACTAGTACTGAATTAAATTCCTAATGCCTAATCCCTTAGCACCATCCCCGGCAACGACGCCAAAATGTTGGGCAATTTATTGGGCTTAAATTGCTGCATTAAACTATCAACCAAGGAAACTCGTAAGCTTGTGATGATGCCAACAAAATATATGCAGGAATAGGCAACTAACACTATGTCTAACTGAATGATTTATGATTCAATATAATATGCAAGGGAAGAGGCTCCTAACTAAGGAGGTCCTGGTTGTCCTTCCCTACAGTATCATAGAGAAATCATTGATTACATAAAACTAGAAACTTGAAATGAAGACAAGAGAATGAACTTAATTGTTGTTCAGATTCAAGTAGAGAGAGAAAGACTAACTTAGTCTCTTGATTGTCCTCTCATGTACTAATCCAAGCTAAACTAAGATTCATTCATAAGCATAAGAAATGAAATGACTTGAAACATAAAAGCACAAAAGAATGAATTTCAATTACCATATAAATCAATGGAGAGAGAGCCTAACTTAGACTCTTGGTTATCTCCTCATATGATACTTGAAACATAAAAGCAAAAGAATGAATTTCAATTATCATGCAAATCAAATGGAGAGAGAGCCTAACTTAGACCCTTGGTTGTCCTCTCATATGCTGATAAGATTCTAATTTAAAACTCATTCATCAATCACAAACAAATCCTCAAACATCTAAGCAATTAAATGAAATAAGATCTAATATGAAATAACATGTTCCTTTGATCCTTCTAGAGTGAGCTCAATTCTCCTAAGAACAAAGTAACAAGCTATTCCATATACTACATTAAAGCAACTTATATCTAAAACTACATAATGGAAATATATGTACAACTTATATCTAAAACTACATAATGAAAATATATGTAAAATGAAGCTTTATTCTATTCCATCATAAGTTGAATACAATGCTCCAAGAGTCCTCTCCTTGGAATGGAAGAGGTACTCCTATTTATACAATGAGATGAGATAACAAACTCATAATGATGATCCACTAATCTCTCTTTAGTTCCATACATTTCTCAACCATCTAGACACATAACCCTATCCTCCATGATCTCCTCTCATGAGGTCCATGATCTTCTCCATGAGATCATGATCTTTTCCATGAGGCTTATCTTATCAAATTCGAATTTGATCATTCAAGGCCACATAAAGATGCCCTGGAAGCTTCCTTTGTACTTACACATGTCAACAAACTCATTCTAATTGTTGGGTATAAGTATAAGCATATTATTTTCTAAAGTTTAGCCATAAATTCACTTAAAAATGTTAAGAATTAATAAACTTTGGAAAAGCATAGTTATAACCCAATAATGAGGTAAATGGAATGATATGGAGGTGGAATGGAGGTGACATGAAGGTAAAATGTGAAGATATTGGTGAATAATGGAGTGAAAATAGGGACTATTTTGAGGCCCAACAGTGACTCGTCCAAATTTTGATTTAGCTTCATGCACACCAGCAACGCGTTTTCTAATTTTAGCTTCTGACTATGCATCCTCAAGGATGTGAAGTTTAGGAACTATCTTACATGCCTCCACTACTGCCGACTCCAAACGCGAACTATGCACCTCCAGCGCCTCCTTTTCCTTCAGAGCCTGCATCTTTTCAGCGAACATTTGTTGATTATTGACTTTAATTTCACTAACAGCAGTGAGTACTCGTTTCTCTCTGATCCTGAGCTCTTCCACAACTCCCTACAGTAATGCATGTAGAGATTCAAGGGATAGCGCAGCAAGGTTCAATCCCATGTTCGTGACTTTATGAAGCAGTGCGCATTGTTCATATGTTTCGGTGCAGAATGACCCTTCAGGCAAAGGGAAGACTCTCACATCATACGGCCAGACCATCTCTGCGACTCTACTCTTTCCTCATGCTAGACTGGCTTGCGCGCTGCTCGTCTTCCCAACATCTTCCTTCTGAACGCCCCCCAATGTCTGCATGTATGGTTGCTTGAACTGCTGCAGCATTCCTGTTGTGGTGTCCTGAATTTTATCATCGATCTCGTCGAGATCGCCTTCTGTTAATACCATGGTATCAACCCATGATTTATCAAATTTCTGCTTCTTTCACGTTCCTCCCTGCTACTTCGTGCCACATCTTTTCAAAATGAAGGGGGTGCGCTGCCCTTAATCACCTTCGTCGCCTTGTCTTGAAAGCTCTTCCTCCTCAGTCTCCAGAGAAGATGACATGTCACCTTTCTGTGGCTCGTGATGTTCTTCTTCTGTCTGCTCCTTAGCAGTGAGTTCTTGCTCCATGCGAGCCTTTTTGGCATCTTCCTTCCTTTTTTGTTCTGTTAGGGTCCGCGCAGCTTTCTTAGCGGCCTCCTTTCATTTCTGTGCAGCATAACTCTTCGCACTTGTGCTTGTTCTAGCATCTAAGTTTGACGGGGCGTGCCACTCTATAGGTCATTTCGCTACAATATCCTATATGTCCGTTTTGATCACCAAATATGGCAACTGGTGCCATTTCTGCTCTGGATCCTTCTGCACTTGGATATAGATTCTGTGGAATTCAGCCTTGAACACCACGTAGGCTCACAGTTGTGTGAATAAGGTTGGGACAACCTTGGGCGCTGATTGATTGCCATATGAAGATCCATTTCTAGAAAACTCCAAAATACCTTTGTCTTTGTAACCCGCGTGGCATCCTTAGTAGACCATAAGGAAGCGAATTGTGCTACCTCCGGAAATCCTTCCTCAAGTAGAGGAAATTGGCTATCCTCTGGCAATCTCAATGTAATGAGCACAATTGACAGCAACAACCAAGCGTAGTGGAACGACTTGGTCTCATCCTGGGCTTCTCGGCAGTTCGTTAGTAACTCCTGACAGAGCTACCTTGCCCAATTAAATTGCATGCCTTTCACGCAATCCGCAGCAAGGGAAACTACAGGCACCGAAACTTCATCCTCGTGACATTTTCTCATAACCTTCCCTACTAAAATCTGGGCAGCGAACTGAACTGCCAGGTCTGTGATGGAAAGAATAGAATACCCTCGCAATTTCTTGAGGAGGTCGTACTCCCTCTTCATCTTTTCTGCAAGATCTTTCTCCCCAATCTTCCCTCCAAACTCCTTAGTTGGGTTCACACCTTTGTAAGGCAGCCGTGTGATTCTGTGAATTAGCATGTCCGTGATGGGGATAGGCTCTCCTAGCCATAAACACCCATCATGCACCAGTGTGAGGAGCTGGCACACACATATCATATTAATGGGGGTGCGGTGATAGTGTGGTACCAACAGTAGATTGAGAAACCCTGATTTCTTAACACCACGAACCCATTCCTACATCTCTAATGTTGTAACACATGTTTCTTCATAATAAACCTTCCGCATATATTTGTCCGTCGCCAGATGTGGAAATTTAGCATGGTCCGCGAGGTCCCAATCCTCCAATTTTAACAATGGGATCCGTGTGAGCTGAGGACCTTCAAAAGGGACCTACTCAGGTAGCAGGGGCATGGATACTGTGAACTTCTCAGTATCTGGGTCCTTTGTAACCTTTTCTTTTCCCTTCCGTGGAGGGATATACACAAGTAGCCTTGTCATGGGTTCCACCCCTTCAGCATCAATATCCTCTATTCCCTGGAATTCTTCCGCATCTAGGTCCACTACTCTCTCTGGATGCTTATCTTTATTCTGCTTGGTCTGTGTTTCGGTATGCTTCCTTACAGATGCACGCACTGGCACCGACTTTTTTTGTTTTTCCTTTGTTATGGATTTCTTTTCTTTCATTGCAGGTCGTTCGTCTTTTGTCATGGTTTGTTTTGGCCTAAGCGACCTCGACGCCATGGGCACTGCAGGCATAGCCTCTACACATGATATTTCTGGTCCTGATGCATCATATACAACTGCTTCCAAGCTTAGGTCTTCAACAGGGTTGGTGGCAGTCATTCTCTCCATAAACAACTCGCGAGCTATCGGAGAAACATTTGCTTTTGACAACAATTCTTCCCAGAACGCTCGGCTCATAGACAACAACCAGCGAAATTTACCAAGAAATATTAGAGCGTAAAGTGTTCTCTGTTGGACTGGCACACATAATTTATAGGGGTTTTGAATTCAAATCTGACCACTCCCCCCAATTTCTGACAATAAATGTTGTTTTGGCGACAGATCTTCAAAGATTTTTGCCTTAATTGTTGCCACCCCGCTCCACTTAACCATGTTTTGTCCATCAAGTCATGAATAGTAACTCCAATTGTCATTTTCTTGTTGCGCTGAGCGTGCCTTCATCCCTAGTGCAGCTTCATGGGTTGCTTCTTCGTTACTCTTCATGCCGCCTGCTCGTTGCATTGTCCTCCAAACTCGGTAGTGTAGTTTATAGTCCCGCACTCCCTTGCAACTGCCTGGAGCACTAAGACTATCCTGCTACCATATGGTCATTGTGCAGGATCCCCTATATACAACTTCGACCTACTCCCATTCACTCTTCCCAGGAAGGGTTCCCCATTCAGCTTCATGAGTTGAATTGTGCCTCCATCTGTAATTTTCTTGACAATATATGGCCCTAACCATTGCATTTGGAATTTACCCAAAAATTTAATGAATTTACTATCATATAATAGGACAAGATCATTTACCTTGAATGTGTGAAGCTTGATATGGCGATCGTGTCATGATTTTTCACGTTCCTTCTACACTTGTTGATGGAATCCTGCCAAAAATAGATCTTCTTCGAGCTCCATCAGTTGCCCAAGCCGTTCTTCCAAGGCCTTGCAATCCGCCATATCCGTCAGCATTGCTATGCACAGACTAGGTACAATGTACTCCATCGGCATTACGACTTCGACCCCAAATACTAATCTGAATGGTGTTTACCATGTCAGCTTCTTACAAGTAGTCCTATAGGCCCAAATTACTACAAGTACGCGAACATCCCAGTCATTTCGCTATGCATTACAGATCTTCATCATCATGTTCTCCAAAATCTTGTTAAGGGATTCAATAGTTCCATTTTCCTGTGGGTAATAAGGTTTACTCTTCTGATGGTAGACCTAGAAATCTTCAATCAGCGCATTGATTGTTTCGTTCAGAAAGTGCATACCCCAGTCACTCATTAACATTTTCGGGTAGCCAAATCTCGTTAAGACATACTCAAACAAAAAATTTGTTGTCGTAGCCCCTGTACAATCCTTAACTGGTTATGCTTCCACCCATCTGGTTAGATGCTTCGTCACAGTGATAATATAGCGTGCACATGTTTTCTTTCCTGGAGGTTGAATTGGCCCAACAAAATCAATCGCCCACTTCTCAAATGCATGCAAGGACACCTAAGGATGTAGTGGTAACTCATCCCTTCGTGAGGGTCTGCCAGTTCTTTGACATGTGTTGCATGCCTTACAATACATCTTGGAATCCTTGTGCAATGTGGCCACCATAGACCTGAGTGAAAAATCTTCTACGCAATTGCCTTACCTACATAATAGCCTCTCGTAGCTCCCGAATGAGCTTTAGCGAGAATGCTATCTCGCTCAAAGTTCAGCACATATCTTCACAATATTTAATCGGCCCCCATTTTATACAAATGTCCTGCAATAACAGAAAAAATTACCGCGCGCACTACCAATTCCTTCTTTTGTTGGCCTATATATCCTTTTGGTGTCATCCCCGTAGTTAAGAAGTGAATAATGTCTACAAAATGGTCACCTGCTTTACGCATCGTAAAGAGCTGCGCATCTAGCAACCCTTCCTCCAGATTATTAGGCTCCTCTCCTATTTCAATCCACACAGATGGTCAAGTTCCACATTTAACCTCCCTGGCTTCACAATGACTTCAAAGTCATACTCCTGAAATATTAGCAACCATCTGCAGATCTCCCCCCCCCCCCCAAACACAGGCATGCTGACTAGGTACTTCAAGGAAGAATGATTTGTGTACATATTGAAGTGCCCTCCTAAGAGATAATGCCTGAATTTTTGCAGCACATACACCATAGTCAATCCTTCGCGCTCAGTCGATGAATCATTTTTCTCGGCCTTCAATAACTTCCTACTCGCGAAGGCTATAGGATGGTCCATTTCTCCTTCCCCAGCCTGTGTTAGCATTGCACCCAACGCAATGCAAGAGGCATCCATTGAACCTGAAACTCCTTTTTCCAATCAGAGAATACCAAGATCGGCGTTGTGACCATTTTTTCTTTCAACCCATTTAAGTTGCATTGACATTCTTCAGCCCAACAGAATGTTGCATCATTCTTTGGCAGTTTTTCCATGGGTGTAGTGATTTGAGCATAAGCTTTGATAAATTTTCTATAGTATCCTGTATGTCCCAGTGTCATGCGTAGCTGCTTGACGTTCCTAGGGGACTCCAGATTCACAACAATCTTTGTAGGGTCCACCATCAATCCTTGCTTGCACACCACATGACCCAGTAAGATCCCAAAAGGAACACATAATATGCTTTTTTTCAAATTCAGTCACTTTATTTGAAACCTTGGATCTCTCAGTTATCACAAGACTCGCATTACTTCAATCACCAATTGAGCTAACCCCCTAGGATGATATTTCATAAAAGTTAAATCAAGACTCACATTACTTCGATCACCAAACATTACTTCAATCACCAATTGAGCTAACCCCCTAGGACGATATTTCATAAAAGTTAAATCTGTATTATCCATCTATTAGTTGTTGATAATTAAATTAAAATTTTGGAAGCCCTATGCCAAAATAGACACTTCTATCAATGTAAGCCATATAAATTAAATATTTGTGTTTGACTAGTAATGCAAATAGATATAAATAAATGATAGACGTCAAAACACTTCATCATCATGCATCTCACATTGCTAATATTTAAAAAATCATAAAAATTAATTAAATTCACTCACTTTACCATGGAGATTCTTAACCTATAAAAAGACTTAGTTACAATACTATGGGTTATTAATACCAATTGAGTTGCCTATATATATATATATATATATATATATATATATATATATATATATATATATCTCATTTTTTTAATTAAATTGAGAAGTAAAATGGGCATAACTATTTTTGAAATTAATCTCAACCCTCTATCTTGACTAATACAAAAAAATTTATGTGCATATTCTGGAAAAGTTAAATCCTTACCATCACTTTATTAATTATTAATGATTAAAT
The DNA here is from genome assembly GCA_031772625.1 of Pinus tabuliformis. Taxonomy (NCBI): domain Eukaryota; kingdom Viridiplantae; phylum Streptophyta; class Pinopsida; order Pinales; family Pinaceae; genus Pinus; species Pinus tabuliformis. The sequence goes on from CM062810.1 coordinate 590,704,504, forward strand.
TAAAATTTTGGAAATCTTATTTTAAAATTAAGCCATATAAATTAAATGGATGGAAAATAACAATAGATATCAATTCATGATAAACATCAAAACACTTACATAATCATACATCTCACAATCCCAAAAAAAATAAAAAATAAAAATAAAAATAAAATAAAATAAATAAATCATAAAAATTAACTAAATTCACAGAACTTTACCATACAAATTTGCCTCTACTTTATTATGATTCTAAACTTATAAATATATTATTATATCATAGTCAATAACTTATCAATACCACATATAAATACCACATATAAAAAAAAATATAATGTATTTCAACTCTATATATATATTAAAATTAAAATTCATCATTTAATTATAAATAAATAAATTAGAATTCTCAAACGCTGTTGCAAAATAGATACACCCATGACAAGTCACTATATAAATTGGCTATTGAAAATGACTGTCATAAAATTATCCATTATTCTTTCATGAGAATCGTAGTGAAAGTGTGATTCGCAATCATAATTCCAACGAGATTCGCAGTTTGGTGCTCAAGGTCGAAGGAGAACTAAGCACCCGCTGCACGACATTTAACGCTATATAGCCTTGGTTCTACATTGTCGTATCCGGAAAAATTAACTTTAAATCCGATGGTTTACAACCAATATTGCAGACCATCAATTACCCTGTAGCCAAGTACGATAGTAGATAGAAACAGCGATCAGTCAAGCAACAACGGTTGAGCGAGATCAGATCGTCTGGAGATTAAAATGAACCGAAGTACTTCACTGCAAATTCCAGTGACCTCAAATCCATGTAAGTGAAGGAAAGTAAATACGCCCTGATTACGTCTTTGTTTCAAGTAACAGACGAGAAACGGTAGCGCCCCTTCTATTTTGGTTAATCGAGGGAGAAGTATTCAGATGGCCACGCTTGCAGAAACTCAAAAGAACAGTGACGGGAGGAAGAGGGGTCACGTAGCCCTGTTTCCATCCACCGGAATGGGTCATCTCACGCCCTTTCTTCATCTCGCAGGAATTTTAGCAGCCAACCACGGGTTCTCCGTCACATTCATCACCACCAGGGCCAATGTTTGTCCTTCCGAAACCGCACACATCGACGGCATCGCCTCTTCGGGTTTCGACATTCGCGTGGTTCAGCTCGAAATTCGATCATCGTTATCTGAAACAACGAGAAATGAATCCCAAGATCCAATTTTTGCGCAGTGGGACGCCCTTTGTCGCTCCATGGACGCCTTGGAACACCTCCTTCTCACGGATCTGCTCAGCTCTTCCGCATCGCGGCCTCCCATTTCCGCCATTATCACGGATCCCATGCTCACTACTACTCTTCAAGTCACCGCCAAGTTCAGCATCCCTAATTACATTCTATACACGGCTTCTGCTTTGTCGCTCGGCTTTTTCCTCTACGCCCCAATTCTCGATTCTCAGGGCTGCGATTTCAGTGATGAGAAATTGGTATTGAATATCCCCGCTTTCCTCCCGTTGCCCACCTCTCAAATCGCACAGGGTCTCAAGAGCAAAGGGAGTGCGTTCTACAAACACTTCATTTCCAATGGCTCCAATGCCCTCAAGGCTTCGGGTATTCTTGTCAATACGTTCTATGATCTCGAAGCTCCGTTTCTTGACGCCCTCCGCAGCGGGCAGGTGATGGAGGGATTACCTCCCGTATACCCGATCGGACCCCTCTTTCTTCCATCCATGTCGATGATGCATTCCAACTCATTAAAGCTTTTGTCAAGCCCCGATGACGACCACGATACAGCAAAACGGTGCCTGCAATGGCTGGACTTGCAACTTGCCAGATCGGTGGTGTTCGTGAGCTTTGGCAGCAGATCGGCCATGTCGGTGTCTCAGATCACAGAACTCGCCTCGGGGTTAGAGCGCAGCGGGCAACGATTTCTCTGGCTGCTGAGGATTTCTGTGATGGGCGATGAGGGATTCGATCCCTCGACTGTTCTTCCTCCGGGATTCGAATCTCGCGTGGGGGGCAGAGGAATGGTGGTCACTTCGTGGGTTCCGCAGGTGGTCATTCTGTCACACCGTGCAGTCGGAGCGTTTGTGAGCCACTGCGGATGGAATTCGGTGGTGGAGAGCGTGGGCTATGGAGTTCCGATCGTTGCTTGGCCCCTGTTTGCAGATCAGATGAAGAATGCGAGGTTTGTGGCAGAGAATGCCAAGGCGGGCGTGGAGGTTAAAAAGGGAGAAGATGGGATTGTCAGAAAAGAGGAGGTGGAGAGAGCGGTGAGGGGCATGATGGAAGGAGAAGGGGATCAACTCAGGAAGAAGGCCGCTGAATTAGCAGATCTTGGAAGAAGGGCAGTTAGAGAAGGAGGTTCTTCTCAGAACAGCCTCCAAGAAGCTTTCCAAACTTGGCAATCATGCTTCATTCCAACATAGCTTACCTAGCACCCACCAATATGGAGAGCTGCAAGCAGGCCTAACTTATCTGGATGCCCAACTAGATTCAGTATTGGTTTGAAAAGTCTATTGGACTTAGCGTATAAGTGATTGCAAAACCCAGGTTGAAAAAAAAGTTGGTTTCATACCTGTGAAGGATGATATGTTGTAATGTTGAGAATACGAAACGGTGCTAGTAATTATTGTGCATTGTTTATTGTTTATTAATGTTAGTGTAGAGTTATTTTAGGTTTTTTTTAAGTGTGGTAAGAAAATATCTTTATCATATTCAATAAATTATTTTTATCGGATTAGGGAACGGGTGACTTCACATCAAGGAGTGTTTTAATTTTTTCTTTTTTGTGATATAAATATTTTAATAGTGTAAATGTTAGGGAAAGTTTGTAGTTAAAAGAATTTGATTTTTCAATTAGGAAGTTTGTATTTAGAGGGATGTATTTTTCACTTATACGTATGTTATTATTATTAGTTTAAGTTAGACGTAGTTCGGTTTATATATGTGTAAGTTATTTGTGAATATGTGTAATTTGTCAAAAAGTAAATTATGCATTTTAGAATCTATTTAGAATTTAGATAAATAAAATTGACAAATATCAATCAAAATTTTTGTGATAAGAGTAATTTTACTCAAAATAACATCACTAATTTTCTATTAAATTTGAAAATAGAGAAGAACTCAATGATAAAGTCAAACTCTCAAACTATAAAGTGGTCCACCCTACCTTTTCTTTATACACCAAGAAGCATAGTATGTACAGAAACTAGATGCATGCATGACAATTCCTCAATTAAAGCTCTTAATTCATAATCTTAGTGTTCTTTCCATGCATGGATAAATCAATCAAATATGTGCACCTAAATTGGAGATGACCTCGTGCATGCAAACATACATCCTCATGGAGATATATGCCCTTAACTTACACTTGAATCCACATGCATGAGCACCTAGGATCTATGCCCTCTAATTGTGCATGGAAAAACTCAAAATTATAACTAAATTGTTAATTTAGGAAAATCATTTGAACTAGAAATTATTTGAGGATTGTGCATGCATTATTTTAGCGTGTATGCACCCCCTACCTCATTGTCCTCTATGTATGCTAGTGTGTCCTCATTAAGGTTGTGTTATAGCGGCTACAACCACCCTTCAAAATTTTGTCTTCGCTTTGTTTTAGAGTCTCCCTATTAAATTCCCAACCACTTATCTTACATTGCCCAAGTACTTGTGCTTTCATTTGAGTTTTATCTTTCGCTTCACAGCTTGTGTTTGCTTACTTGCTTTGTGTCTAACCACAAGTTGACCCTGTGACTTGGTTGCATCTGGTTCTAGCACTTCCTTGATGCACTGCGCAATCCTAGAGGGAAACCACCCTTGCTCTCAGGAAATACATAGTTCAACCCAGTAGTGAGCTTCAGCTCCATAATTGCGCAGACCCAGTTGGCAGCTTATCTTCAGCTGGGAATTTGCGTAGAACATGAGCCAGAGCCACTCAGCCCAGGAAATGCACAGAAGCATTCCCTCAGCTGTTGTTCAATGCATGTGCCGGTGAGTTGCCCGGTTCTTCCCAAAACTACACAATTTCTCCATGCATGCATGGCATCCTTTCCTGAAAAAGCAAAGACCAAAAAGCAAAAAAGCATCCTTAAAAAATAGGGATCTATTTTTAGCAGTTGGAGTTACACTTGAGTTATTTTTAGAAACTACCGCCATTTGTCGTTTTTCCTAGATTTTTGGCCTTCACATCATAAACCCTAAATTGATCAAATCTCTTTAATGGACACCATCAGAGCTCATTTGCACATTCGAGCTTAGAGCTCTAGCATTCCCGAGGCATCTAGGAACCTTCGGCATAGTCGGCACAACTTTTCTGGGTAAGTCTTGCTTTTCATATCTTTTGCTGCTTTTTTTGTCACTTTTGTTTCCTTGGCTTATGAGAATGTTGTTTTACCTGTTTTATTGAATGACTGCTAGAGTTTTGATTTGTTTTAGCTTGTATAAGTGTTGTTTTAAGTTTTGCATTGCGTTTCCTAAGCGTCACATGCATAACCCAGTTTTTTCACTAATGGTCGTCGTTGAGACGACTCTCTCCACAAGCTTCGTTGTTCTTCTGTTTGACTGATTCCTGCATTTGTTTTGATTGCATGCATCACCATTCACTCATATTTGCACCAACCTTCACTTATACATTCAGATATGCTCATTTTCATGTTGCCCTTGGGCAGATCTAGGCTTCCTTGGCCTGGATCTAGCTCTTCCCGGCATGCACTGCGCATTTCTGGATCTCAAGGCTCTGCCTTGGCTCCAGGAATTGCGCAGAGGCTGCCAGTGACTGGCTCCAACTGTGCATTGCGCAGTTCCAGGAGCCAATCCCAGAGTCTTGCCCACTGGGATTGCGCAATGTGCAGTCCCAGCCAGCATCAAAGCCAGACTGAACTGTGCATTCCGCAGTTCCAGTCATCAGCAAGCCACACTGGATTGTTCATTGTGTAGTTCCAGTCATCATCACCTCTCACTGGTAGTTGGGACTACGCAATGCGCAGATCCAGCTAACAGTCCCTCACCTCTAAAACATAGAATTGTGCAATCTTGCCCAGAAGTTGCCCAGTTTGTTACATGATTTTCCCTTGAAGTGTTTTTTTATTTCAAGCTAACATTTGCATGCCATGAGTGTCCACTATCTCTGCAGGTACAACAGTTGTTGAGCAGCGTCTCAACAGTACAGGTAACATGGCTTCTAATAGAGCTAGATCAAAGGATACTGTAGAGAGAAGCACCGGAGATGTAGTTGAACATGTGTCAATGAACTTGCCAGTCTATGTAGACGCATAGTTGTTCATAGAGAAGGAAATGAAGATAACATGTCAGGGAATTAAGGACATATTTTCATGCAGCTTCAAGGAAGATTTGGAAGATCGACAGGTCTATGTCAACATCCATAAGTCAAGCATGTATAAGGTTGCATGTAGGTACCCCACCTTCCCATGTGCGGACATCATTCACTAGATTGCCTCACATATCAATCCTGAGACAATGACATTGAGTAGTGCCAGTGGAACACAGCTTGCTACCTTCAGACAGAAAAATATCATCAGATGTATCACTTACCACAGTCGGTGAACCGCATGGATGCACTCTTCTATACTCCCAACAACAATGTGAACACTAGAGACATCATGAAGCATTGGGTAAAAGATCCATCAAAGTTCAGGTTGACACCCAATCAGGTCTACAAGACTAAGTCACTCAGAAAGGCCTACCAACTCTTGATCATCTTTGCATGCCACTTGTACGATCAAGAGAGCACGGAGACTTTTCCGCATAATTGGGTGGTCTTGTTGGAACAATTGGCAAATTAAGGAAGGTCATTCAACTGGTCGGATATGTTAGCTCTTCAGTTGAAAGTGCATGTGACTAATGCCTGGAATCCACCCAAGGATGAGCAAGCAAGATTCTATATGTCTGCATACCTACTTGATGCAATATGTGCCCAACATCAATTTCCTAGCATGGGTTGGACATGGACACCATCAGAGAATGTTATGAAAAATTATTGCAAGTTTCTTTCTGAGTGTAGCTATCGAGGAGTCATGGTGAGGTTATCCGACCATTTCATCACCCCGGTTTACAAGATTATCTTTGAGCGGGATCCACCTTGCATGTACCAAGAAGCGATGCATGCAACGCTTAACGTTTCAGATTGGTATGCCTCACCTAGTGGCACCTTCATCAAGATGTTTAGCAGAGAGAAGCTTATGCATGTGCTACCAAGATTTTCCGTGGATAAGTTGGTCATGCAAGAGGTTGCATATCACATCTCCATAGGGTTATCAGCGGGACTACACCAGAGGAAGAAGGCACCATGGCCTGCTCTTCCTTTGCGAATTGGATTGTACGAGATCCAGAGCTTGAAGGATGTGGATGTTGAGATCAAGGACTTAGAGAAGTTTGAGTTTGGCACCAAGGATTTCAATATGTATGATCCCCACTGCATATGCAAGAACCATTGTGCGAAGGTGTATTATCCATGGATCCACGGGGCATGTCATTGGCTAAATGAGGACCCTTGGAGGTATTGCTACAACTCTTATAAGCTCAATGAACCGGCATCATGGCTATAGAATGGAAAGAAACTCTGCAAGTAGCAACACCTCAAGAAGAAACAACAATAGCAGCAGTGAGCAACAAACCGGCGTAGGAAAAAGGCAAGAGGAAGATTTCCAAGAACCCAGAGGCTAAGCAAAGCTACAAGTTCAGAGAAGTTCCTCTCATTGAGAAAGTAACTTTGGAAATAGAGGCAAAGAAGCAACAACGCGTAAGGAGACTAGAACAGAGGAAGGGAGAGAAGCAAAGTTTGGAGGATGTAGCGAGGAAGTTGCAGGAAACAGAGAAGGCGCTGAAAGAAGAGCAGGAGCTAAGAAGGAGAGAAAGGGAAGAGAAGAAGAAATAGGAACAGGAAGAAAGGCAAGGCGCAATGATAGAGAAAACTGTGCCTATACAGGTTAAGGAGTTAGAGCAGCCAGGAGATGAAGAAGAGGGTGAGCAGGTGCAGGTTCGGGAACTTGCTCAGTAGATTGAGCAAATGGTTGAAGTAACGAACATGGAGTTGGAACAGGAGCCACAGGACCAAGATACCGACCTCATGTCGAGAACATCTGAGGTCGCACCTCAGTCTCCACCACCTACAGAATCAGAACTAGCCCCGAGTGAACAAGGATGGGTTGTCCTCCTTGATGATGATCTGGTGATGGATGTGTACAATCTGTCATTTGATGAGTCACAACAAAGGATTGTACAAGCACGAAGAAAGCATCTCTTGGATGATCACGTGTCACCTGAACATATAGAGGAAAGGGTGATTATGTCAGATGTTAGAAGACTTCCATCTACCTTAACTGATGCTTCTAAGGCTTATGCAGAAGCCACGAGTTCAACTGTCAAGTTCTTGTTAGCAGAGAATGATCGAATGGCAAAGGACTTGCAAGAGGAGGTCAGGCAAAGGACAGAATAGTCCGCAAGGTCCACTATGGTAGAAATGAGAAAAGTGATACTTGTTGAAGTATCGACTCTTGAGACCACTATGCGGAAATTGTATGATAGATTTGTCACCATGCACAAGGCATTTTTCCATCTATATGGTTTTCAGCAGTAGTGCATGAAGATTGTCCAAACTCTCAAAGACATACACGTTGTTATTACGCATGTATAGGAATGGACAATGAGGTACAAGGGAGCCCTACTTTACTTGTATAAGATAACGAAGCCGCAGGCAGAGCTAGAAAAGCACGGATTTGAATGTTGATCCAAAACTATGAGCAGCTCCCTCCAATCATCACTAGCATTGAGGCTTCCTATGCACGATTGTTCAAGGGTATGGATGTCATAGTGAGGACACACATGATCCCTTCAATCAGATCCCTCACTCAAGCATGAAGAAGAACCAAGTCCTGCTGGAGGTCGACAGGTACATGAAGCAGTTGATGCGAGAGGCCAACAGCGATGACTTGCAGCTAAGTGCAGAAAACATGCAGAAGTACATCAATGGTCCAACTACACTCGGGACAATGTTGCGCATACTTCAAGATGAGTTGGACAAAGGTTCTAGAACCATATACCTTGAAGCCATGGAGGAAAGATTTTGTTTCCAGAAAGACATCACCAAACAGTACAGGGACACAATACACAATACCAAGCTTGGTACCAATTCGTCACCGAAGACCATCAAGAGGATGTTGTCGAGTTGGTCTTTCCCCAAGCTTCTACGTGATGGTGTTTATCTTGTTAGGCTAACTCAAGCCTATTTTGTCCCGCATGGGTATATGTGGAAATTGTATTATTTGTAGATATATTGTAATTGAAATTCCAAGTGTCATTAGTGGAATGTGAACAGTCACTATGTAATGTAAAGAGCTATTTGTAAAGGAGTTGAAGAGTCATGAGGGTGGTCAAAGAGTCAAAGGGGAATGTCAAGGGTCACCCCACCCTTTATCATATATAGAACCTCATAACTCATAGTACAGGCTTTTGGGAGCCAAGCATTTCACTAGGAATTGCTTAGAGAAGGCTTGAAGAGTATTATGATGATCCTTGGCTTCTCCATAGCATAGAACGAGTACATCTCTTTGGAGGAGCAGGCAGTGTTGACTGTAATGTTCCACTATTGGGGCTAGTGGTTTTCAATGGTGTATGTATGGATGGAATTTTCACTTAATAATATGACTAAGCTAGCATGTTTTCATGCATATGTTGTTCTTGTAGTTGGACTATTCTGGTTGCTTTAGCAATGTATGTTATTTAACTTACGCATTTGTGTATGAACTATTTTGTATGCAATTGTATGAATCTCGTTGAAGATGTGTTGTTGTATTAACCCGTCACTTTGGATTGTGGACTATTCCGCTTCCAGTATCTGATGTCATTTTGTTCATTTGTTCCTTTTAGGTTGCGTACTATTACAAGCTTCTAAGGGATACACTTCCTTTTCCCCTATGTGTGTTAGAACCCCCATGCATCTCACTTGACTTGCTGCAACGTCACACACTTGCTTCTGACAAAGTTATTATACTTGCCTCTGCGTGCTACTGCGGTCAAGGCACTACTTTACTACCCACTGTTGGAACTCCTACTCCAAACGGTCTAAGGTCTAGTTGGGATTTCTTACCAGGGAGATCCCTTGACACGTTGGTGGGTCCAGCATCGTCAACAAGTTGTGCATGAGTCAAATGAGTGTTGTGTTGATGTACAAGATTGTTATACAAAATTATGAAATGGCATTGGTGTCAAAATTGGAACATAGTCTAAGCTATGCATAGGTATAAAAATATCATTGTTTCTTAGCAAGGAAAATGTATTCCACCACACTAATCCTCTCTTTGAACATCTCTAACATTCTCATTACTAGAGGCATAGTCAAAATCTTTGCAACCTATTGATTTGTAGGAATGCACCTAAGAACCACCACCCTTCTAGACCTTATTTATAATGTAGTGGTCCCTAATCTATTATATGCTTGGACCAATATTGAGACATTGAATTCTAAAACAATTTGATACAATTCTAGTTGTTACAACAAATCATGGTTATGTCCAAAGTGTAATCTATCAACTCTACTAAGAACTTGCAAATCTAGATGGCTTCACATCTAGTAGAGTTGGTTGTCACATACTCTACCTATACTAAACTAAGATTCGTTGAAGTGTACTTCTTGTTAAACTAGGAAAACAAAGCTAAACCTAAGCTAGAGCAACGCCCTAAGGTGCTCCTCCTCTTAGTAGCAATGCCTACCCTATCAAATTATATTAACCAATGCAACACCAATTCTCCTTCACCAACATACTACAAAACAAATTATATCATACCCTTAAAGCACCGAAATAAATCTTATGTAGCAACCTAATTAACATGCCTATGCCCCACCATACACTAACTTGTGATGTTGACAAAAAAATAAATATTAGGTCTAGTATCTACCAAAAACATGAAGGAACCTATCAATGCTCATCCTTCTTAGCCTTGAAATATAGCAACCCATGTACCATGTCCTTCAAGATAAACAACACTCCATGGTGCAAGTGATCTAGCCTCTTATGCCTAAGCTCACACAAGTTGTCATTGTCATTCAGTAGAGTTCATGCGCAATCTCCTTATAACCTGTAAAAACCACCCTCTCAAATACCTCTAGCCAAAACTCAACTAGGATCTAGGCATCTCTTTTGGATGGAAACATATTGATCATCAGACTTGGGAAAATATCCTAGGTTTATCATCATTGAAGTTGAAAAAAATATGTATCTTAGTTAACTCGTGAACATACTAAACACCATTAAGATCAAGGATATCACCTAATGGCATCTACAATGAGATAGATCTCACTCCTGCTATTGGATATGTGGCATCATCTCCAAGTTCCACTTGTATGCCTAACTCTTGCCCCTAGGGTTTGTTGAAGGCATTCTTATTGGAATGCATATGCTTGGAGGCTCCACTATGCATACACCATTCGTTACTAGACGCATTATTAAATGAAATGCGTGAGATCATGGAGAAGTGTGTCCTAAGTTTGAATGAGAGCTCATTCATTCCAACAAATGCTTTTTCACTCATTGCAAATTGCTCCTACTACTGCTACTTTCCATTCGCCTTATTCTCGTGATAGTAAGAAGAATAGTGGTTGAATTTCTAACATTTGAAACACTTGATATGGCTTAATTTCTTCTTTCCCTTATTAGAGGAACTTGAATACTCTTTCCCCCCTTTTTGACCCTTTCCAATGCATCGTTGTTTATTTCTTTTCTTCACCTTGCTAATGAGGGCACAATTCTACTCCTCCTTTATACTTGGAATACTTATTAGTCATCTCCTATGCAATGCACTTATCTCATAACTTCTCAAAGGTGTGAAATCTTTCTTAGGCATAGAGCCCTCTAATAAAAGGTACCAAGAAGATGAGAATGCATTTAAGGATATTGATCAAGTAGGTGAATATAACAATTTTCTTGTTCATCTGTGTGGCTCTAAGCTTATTTTGTGGCAATATCTTCATCTTGGTGTTCTCACTTTGATATAGAGTGACTAAAGCATCAAACGTATCTTTACCCATGGCATTTTTAATGATGTGAAGGATACGTCAAGGCTGAGACACTTTGTCTTGGGAATCTTTCTTTATGTTTAACCAACAAAATGAGATTGATAAATTCTACAACCTTGGTCTCCATGAAATTGCAAAGATCGTGTTTCTCCAACAATGTATGTATGTGATGCTTCCATTGGATGAAGTTAGAGCAACCTTGCTTGCAATCTCTCCGTGTATCTAAGATCAACACCTTGCTAGAAAAAAAATATGAGAAACCTAAAAAAACACACTTTCATCTTTCAGTATCGTTTTTTTCAATCACAACTCGTGGGCAAATCACCCCTTAAATTTCTTTGTAACTTCTTATGACAAGTATTAGGCATAAATCCTTTAAATGTTTCAACAAATAAGCACTCATACCATGTCAAAAATCAAATCATGCCATATAGATTCTACTCTTTAAAATGTGACCAAAAACCTAAATAATTAAAATTGATAATAGCCCCAAGAGTTAGCTCAATCGGTCAAATCAGTGCCTCGCCAATCGGGAGGTCACAGGGTCAATTCCCGAAAGCTCTTGGGGTCAAGCCAAGTAAATATGGCCGAGAGGTGTGACCCCCTTCGGGTGGGGTCCACCGTAGAGGTGATCCGTGAATGACAATACGGGTATCTATGAACCACACTGAAATAAAAAAATTAAACAAAATTAAAATTGATAAAAACAAATCAAAATAAACATTATTTTAACCACACAAACTATTAAAAATTAAAATAACTAACCATAAACAAATAAATCTGAACACTTAAAAACAGCATCACTAATTTTTATTAGATTAAAATAAGGAACAACAAAAATTGCAACTAAAAAATCAAATTATCGAACCATAACGTTGTTCACCCTGCTCCTTTTAAACTTAAAAAAGTGATCAGTACAATCAATCTCAACTAAAAGTCTTAGATGCATCACAGTGTCTCAACTAAAAGTCTTAATTGCTAATTCCAATGTATTTCTTTAAAATAAGTATATCTCTAAAAAGATCGAAATCTACACTGTCATCTCTCTTTAATCCATAATTGCTTGTGTCTTGGTTAAAGTTGTATGGAACTACCAAAGGAGGGTTGCACCTATCTGTTGTAACGTTGTATGGAGCTGCTGAAAAAACGCTGGTATTATAGTCACAGTATAATGCTAATTATATACATTTGTATATATAAATAAAATTAATGTAAATTATTATTTTTTATCTTTCAGCACTATTTCAAATAAATAAACCGGAAAAAGTAAATAGGCTAATATTATAATTAGGTAAAATTAATATAAATTATTATTTTTATTTTTACTTTTCATTAAAAAAAAATGAAAATAAATTTGATAAACAATAACATTATAATATTTTTAAGGTTCTGAAGTATGCTCTAAAACTTCACATTATAATATTAATTATTTCTGTTTGGCTAAGAGCTGAGGTAAGGAAATTAGTGAGTTATCGGCCCAATCCGGCAGGAGTGAATGCCTGCCCCCTTAAGGACCACTAGCTGGTTATTCCAAGTGGCCTGGTTTGACCACCAGCTGGTTATTCTAAGTGGCCTGGTTTTTCTTGAATAAAGGTGATGAATCAGCCTACATTAGCTATTAGCAACTAGAGATAAGTGTGCTCACTGCTAATTTAACAACTATATTATAATAGATTTTCCCACCTACAAAAAAAACATGTAATTTAAAACACTTTCCAATATACTATTCAAAGCACCTCTGAATCCCATTAATATCCATTTAAATCCTATTAATATCACTGTAATTTGGTCAAAGTATCTCAAACTGCGCCATTCATAAAACACTCGTTTCCTATTTAAACGTTTGCAACATTTTACACGTTTCATATGTTCTAAATCTTTCAAACTAGCATTGTTAATATGTGCATGTTAATATAACAGACCGGGGTTCTCATTGTTATGAGAGAGGGAAAACAGGGGGCGAACATTTGGTGAAGCCTATTGCATGATGGGAAGAAAACCTAGAAACTTGAGTTCTGCTTCAAGTGAAGAGAGAATAGCTATGGCATGCGACATGTGGTCACCCTACATGTCACCGTTTTGAGCAGCATGGACTCTTCAATTAGTTGCTATTGCCATGCCAAAGTTGGTTTCTTCGAGTCATTAATTATCTTGATTTCACCGGTTATGTAGAATTTGAATTCCAACGCCCATCATTCACAAAGCAGTTGGATAGAGAAGTGTTCAATAGCACATAATATCAAGCAAATATGCCGCAGCAGAAAAATCAAAATCTAAAAGCCTCGTAAACATGCCTTGCTTTCGAGAAAGCTCTAATAGGTATTTAGTTTGTCTGCTGTTTTGATGGGTGAAAAAGTGGCTTGAAGGTTAAAAATTATATAGCAAATTATTTTTATTTTTATTTTAATTGAATTGTAGATTTTGAAAATATTTCATAATTGAATAAGAGAGGTAATTTTTTGATCTTAAAATATTCTCAAAATTTATAATTTTCAATATATTTAACATATATTATCTCAGATCGAGGTGCGAGTGGGTTAATAGCGGTCATAACATTGTGTGATGGACATTCCCTCGATCCCAAAGCGATCATTCGCCACCCTTCACATGCCCATATCACATGGAGTGGTGGCAGCATGTCTAAAGGCAATCAATGCAAATAACGAAGGTGGCCAAGTTGGTTTAATGGGCATGCTCCTGGCCTTTTCGGTGTTCAATCTAGTAAGTTTCTTATTTGTGTATGGGCTCGGAATAAGTTTGGAATCGAGCATCCCTGCAACTTGCAGCGGAATTCCATGGTGGCAATTCGTAGGGCTCTAGTTCATTCACCGTGGGTTCAGGTCATTGGTCTCAGGTATGTGCTCAATCTTCTAACTTATTTCTCTGTCATGACATGTTATTCCTATTTGAGGGTTTCATGGGAGAAGGGATATGCATTGTATAAAATGGTCTGGGAAATGTGTTCTCTAGAATGGCTATGGTTCTCTCTAAATTGCTTGAAGGTTGTCTCATTTTCTATATCCTGTGTCTGTGTTCTATGGAGTTTTGTTGACTCGTATGGGTGTTCTATTGATTAGGCCGACAGGTCGCTTATGGTCTCTCTGGTTTTGTCACTGGTGCCCCAACCCTGATTTTCCTCTGGCATTTTGTGGTTATGGCCCTGATATCCTCGGGTCATTGCAAAGCACTGGTTTGGTTGTTAATTCTGCGCTCAGTCGTTATAATTATTGTTGGAATTATGGTTCTGAGCATCAGGACGTCTTCTTGTTAAGGCTCTGGGTCTGCAATTGGGGCCGCCATTGGGTATTACATGGGTTGTTGCACTTTGCTCCTAGGTTGTAGCTCGTTTCGGGTCGGCATTTTGGGTATCAATTTGTGGGTCTCAGATTGTTTTTTCTATGTCACTAGCGTTGCATCATGGCTCGCACTACTTTTAGAAGAGGTCAGACCATTCGTGGCTCTCATGGGCGTGGAAAGAAGGCCAATTCAACCACAACCTCCAACACTCCCAGCACATCTACTCGTAAATCTGGTGGGTGCAAGTCCACCTCCAGGATCATTGATGAAGCAACTACAACGTATCATGCAAGCTTGGCCTCGGTTCATCAGCTCATCGCCAAATGGGAAGCAGAGTTAAATGAGACAACGGGATTGTTGGACCTTGACTTAGATGATTGGCAGACCCTAGTGCCTAATCTGGGGCATTCTCGGGGTCGGGTTTCTCAGTATAAGCAAATTGTTCACTTGTATTGGTTGTTAAAGGGCCTCTTGGTTAAATCCCTGGAACACATCCCTCCAGGCTCGGCCACAACTGCTCAGGCTTTCCCAGACTATAGCAAAGATTTTCAGCAAATCAAATTTCAGTTACAACTGCAAAACAGCCGCCTTAGCGATATTGAGAGGCATAGCCCATGCATTCCACAATCTAAACTTCCCGGGTCAAGTGCAAAGGATTCGGCACTAGTTCACTCAATAGATGACGAGTAGTCTGGCGTATCACCTCTCTTTTACTTATTAGTATATGCAATAGTTTTTATCTTTTCAGTACTTTTAATATGTATACAGAGATCTAGATGTTATGCAATTTAAAGACAATAAAAAAAATTAACATGGATGGATAGACTTATTCTATTTTGTTTTTGGATGGCTTATCATGTTGTTAGATGGCCAACACACCTAATTTCGCTCCGAACAGATTGAAGTCACCTAACCATTCAACATATAAATATAACTTACTTGTTTCTGAATGATAATAAAAAAAAAAAGTCTTACCAAACTCTTATATATATATAAAATCTATATTATTCAATATTATTATTGAAATGGCTTTTTGCAAACTAAAATAAAATGTTATTAACGTGAGATTACCTTTATGTCAAAGCCATAATTCCATAATAAACGTTAGAGTTTTTCACCATGATGAGATGAGTGAAGCTCAAATGGGTTAAATTAAATGGGGAAAATAGGAGTGTTTTTCACTTTGAAGTTCAAATGGGTTGAATTAAATGGTAGAAAATAGGAGTTTTTCATTATTGGATGAAGTTTAATTTTTCTGAGGGTTTTTTTAGATTTATGTGGCACCTCTATGAGGATTTCCCTAGATTCATAGGGTATCTTGAGATAGTCGTTGAACCACACTCAAAGAAATCATATTAAATGATAGTTTCTTGCCCCTTGACACACAAAAGAAGATCAAAGCCAAATTAATTACTTGGTTAAAAACCAAATAAATTAATTAGTTAAAAATGTCAAGTGGGTGTAGCTGAGGTGGTAGTCGTTATCCTCCCCACCTGATTTCGATCCCACCAAGATTGACATGCTTGCTCCTTGGGAGTCATTTCTACATGAAATATAAGGGGCTCACCTAGACACGGGTGGATTTTCCATGGATGTAGCTAGTATAGATCTCCGCCATAATGAACTACACAAAATAATAATAATAATAATAATAATAATAATTAAATTAAATTAATTGGTTGAAAAACCAAATTAATTAACCTAATAAACATGTTTATTTTGGAATAGGACTTCCAAAACTTAATTTAATTATCAATAATTATTAAATAGATGGTAGACACCAAGATTGACATGCTTGCTCCTTGGGAGTCATTTCTACATGAAATATAACTGGCTCACCTAGACACGGGTGGGTTTTCCATGGATGTATGAGACATTAAATTAATTGGTTAAAAAACCAAATTAATTAACCTAATAAACATGTTTATTTTGGAATAGGACTTCCAAAATTTTAATTGAATTATCAATAATTATTAAATAGATGGTAGACACCAAGATTGACATGCTTGCTCCTTAGGAGTCATTTCTACATGAAATATAATTGGCTCACCTAGACACGAGTGGGTTTTCCATGGATGTAGCTAGTATCGATCTCCACATAATGAACTACACAAAATAATAATAATAATAATAATAATAAAATTAATTGGTTGAAAAACCAAATTAATTAACCTAATAACATGTTTATTTCGGAATAGGACTTCCAAATTTTTAATTTAATTATCAATAATTATTAAATAGATGGTAGAGATTTAACCTCCACACAATATCCTAGAATATTCTTGGTAGTATACACAAATCAAAGGTTGAAATTTAACTCCAAAGTAGTTATGTTTTTTCTTCCCTTTTAATTAAATTAAATAATTTAAAAAATTTATCATATCAACATGAGTGATAGTTTTTTTATGCATGTGGTATTACTAAGTCATGGTATTGGCCCATGGTATTATAACAAAGACTATTTATTGGTTAAGAATCTCCATGGTAACATAGAATGAATCTTCATGGTTAAGAATCTTGTTACATAACTATTACATTAAAAGGCATTGAACTAAAGCTCATTTTAGATACATGGACATGGTCATAATGGAATATCTATCAACAAATTCTGACCTTGAAGCTTTTGAACAAAATGCTACAATATCGGTATTCTACTTCGCATTCCCCAATATTAACTTAACAAAAACCAAAATTTAGAAAGCATCAAATCTTACTAGGAATTATTCCTCTGCTTTGATTTATGAGTCTTCTGATTAACCATTAAGCAAGGGGGGCATACCCCTTTTTCCCTTACCACCAAAGTTCATCTTGATTTTGCCTTGACCCCAAATTAGCCATGTGATCGGCCTTGGACTTGTTTGATCTAAGAACATAGAGACATTTCTTCTTGGGGATAAAGTGATACAACTAATCTGCTTGAAAATGTGACTTAAATTTGTATATGAGGGAAGAGACCTTGAATATAAATGGTGAATTATATTCGAGGAATCACCAAAAACAATCACATCTTGAATTGTCAGATTCACAATTTGCCTCAAACCCTAATATAGGCTTCAACAATGTTGTTGTAAGTGTGACCTAAACCCCAAGCATACATGTGTTCTTCTTGATTCTTAGGGCAT
Source organism: Pinus tabuliformis (assembly GCA_031772625.1). Classification (NCBI taxonomy): domain Eukaryota; kingdom Viridiplantae; phylum Streptophyta; class Pinopsida; order Pinales; family Pinaceae; genus Pinus; species Pinus tabuliformis. The sequence continues at coordinate 590,721,940 of CM062810.1, forward strand.
AAAATTACCCCCTGGCATCTGCCTCAGACCCTAATATAGGCTTCAACAATGTTGTTGTAAGTGTGACCTAAACCCCAAGCATACATGTGTTCTTCTTGATTCTTAGGGCATAAAATTACCCCTTAGCTCATACTAGCTCTAATTCTTTTTGTAATTAATAATAATAATAATTTAAAATAAAGTTATAATTTAGTTTCTTTTAAGTTTTTTTTTTTTTTTTTTGGCAATATGAGATGTATCATGAGATAAGTGTTTTAATTTCTATTCACCTTTCAAAGCCATTTGATTATATGGCTACACTAGTCGGTTAAAATAGGGACATTTTTAAGACTAACTCATCTCTTACACCAATAACCATAAAACAGTTTAAGATATATTGACTTATAGAGACATGCAAAATGTTTTTATTTCATTTAGATTATTTATTTTTTACATGTACAAGTCACAAGACACCATATGACAATTTTTGAATGTAAAGAAAAACACTTTATACGTTGATAGGTATGTCTATTTTGGAAAGATGGTTTCCAGAATTTTAATTTAATTATATATAATTATTAGGTGGATGTTAGGATTTAACCTCCAAAAAATATTTTAAAATATAATTAGTAATAGCGATATATCAAAGGTTGAGATTTATCTCCCTTTTAATTAAATTGATTAATTAAAAAAATGGCATATGAATATGTACCATATGAGCATGAGTTATAGTTTTTTGGACATGTGATATTAGTAAGCTATGGTATTCATTAATGGTATTGTAAAAAAGTCTATTTATAGATTAAAAATATATATGGTAAAGTGGGATGCATCTACATGGTTAAAAATCTTATCCCATGTATTTCTATATGTATATATACTCATATATTAATTATTTTTAATAATAATAATAATTAAAAAAAAAATTGGTGATTTTTTTAATTTTTGGCAACATGAGATGTAACCATGGGTACATAACAATCTTCTATCTATACCTCCAAGTTTCATGGTTTGAAACATCCCAAAAAAAATCTATAGCGAAAATGTCAAAATGACATGTTTGAAGAAGATTTAGGAAACATTTAGGAAGTCTAACTTCCTTAAACCATATCTCTGAAATTATAGAGAATGAAGGTCTAAATTTTGTAACACAAGTACATGAATATCTTCTATATGTATCCTCCAAGTTTTACCTTTTGAAACATCATAGAAGGAAAATTATAGCAAAAAATCCCATCTTTAGATTCTAAGAATAACCCCAAAATTTATTCATCAGCGCTTCTTGCAACCTCAGATTTATTCTTTCTTGGATTATATTCAAATGACTTCACATTCCCTTTATTTCTAGTGTGTGTATGTCCACTTATGGGGTTGGCTTGTAAAGTCGATTGGGTCATCCTACTTGTACTTTGGTTGGGTCATCTTAATAAAATATTTCATATCTCCTCATTCCTATGGAGTTAGAGGGAGTGTCATATAATATTGGAAAGTTATCAGAATAACCTTTCTACCCAGATATCCTATGCTCCCATTTTAGCTAGAGAATTGGAGTAACAATTCCTTCAAATATAAAGTATCCAAATTGGGCATGAAAAGTCCAAAAACAATATTACTAACAATCTTTATCTTGGACATAAGTAGTCTCCCCCTGTCTTTGACATCAATGACAACAATATTTCCAACACATAAAAATATGAAAAATAATAGAGAGAGAGAGAGAGAAAGATTCGACTAAGAAGAACCATTATATGCAATGAGTCCAATTTTTGGACCTCTCCTTCCATACCTCCACTCTCTTTCTATTGCCTAGTTTGACTCCATCTATTACATATCTATCAAGTTCCTTTTTACATAAAATTATGGCTTTGTGACTTATATATATGAACTTAGACTATGGGACCCTGGATGATTCAAATGGTCCTCATCACTTCATCCATGCTAAAAAAATAGGGACTCCATTATGTTTATTGGACCATCATGATTACAATGTGAAAAGAGTCAATGAAGCAAAGGGTTTTGTGTGGTTAGCCCATAACCATGGGTTTTTTTATGACCCCATAACCATCATGATTATAATGTGTCGAGTGCTAATGAAGAGAATGGTTTTATTTAGTTAACCCATAACCATCATGATTACAATGTGTTCAGTTCCAATCAAGAGAATAGTTTTGTGTGGTTAACCCATTACCATGGGTTTGTGGATGACCTATAATCAAGTTGGTAATGGAAAGCTTGTAGAAGGGTTTTGTGTGGCTTACCCACACCTATGGTAACTATGGGTTTGTGGATGATTCATAAAAAGTTGGAAATTGTAGATTTGGATGAGATTTTTGTGTGATTAACCCATAACCATGAGTTTGTGGATAATCCATAACCTTGCTTCCTATTTTTATTACAGTGGACCTCTAACAACAATGTTATTTGTAACTATAATTTATTACAATTGGTGAAATCACTTTTTTTTAAGACCCATTTGAGGTGTTGAAGATACATTTCCATTTATATAAAATATTTTCTATATTGTATCCTATGGAGTGAGAAAATACTTCCGGAAAGTCAAGGTACAAGTAGTTGAACTACTTTACAAAGTTGTGTGACCTCAATCCATGATGTCTCCTAAACTAGGAAACAAAAAGAACTTCCATAAAAAAACCATTTGATCCAATAGAAAATACTTTAAAATGAGCTACTATACACTCTCTAAAATTATCTATAGAGGTCATGGTACTATTATAAAGTTTGTTAAAGATGGATTCCCTATGTTCCATCCATTATTGTGTTTCAAAGGTGACCACACAACTATGGGTAAAATTATAAAGGGATGGAATGAGGTTTCTAAGCTTTCATATTCCCCATGTACACGTTGCATGAGGTTCCCATGGAGTGGTAACCTACTCTGATGCCAATGATCTTGATCTTGGAACTAAGATCTATAAGGATTAAATGTTGAGAGAGGAAGAGAGAAATCATACAAATGTATCATGAAAATAGTCACAAAAACATTGATTAAAATGCATGAACTGAATAGACCAAAAAAACATGAAAAGGGAGAGAGAGAGAGAGAGATGATTCCATTAAGAAGAATCATTACATTTGTTGAGGCAAATTTTGGGACTTATCCTTCTCTACCATCACTCTCTTCATATTTCCTTCTTGTAGGGTGTTTTATTGAAAAATAATATTTTGATTAGGTTTTGCTCCATAAATTACATATATATCAAGATCCCTTTTACATAAAAATATGACTATGTGACATATAAATAAAAACTTATACTATAAGACCCCCTAAGATTCATATTAGGGTGTTTCCCCCTATCCTTGGGTTTTCTTGTTTGTTTCTTCATACCATTATTTTGTTGTAGGATTAAATATGTTCAACTATTCAATTCCAGATGTTGTTAAGCTTGTGAATTTTGGACAAACTTGACACCAAAATGCTATTGAGAAATATCATTATCTAGTGGGGGACCTAAGAATGGATAGTAAGGGTTACTTTGCAGGTGGATTCCCATACATGTTGTAGGATTTGAATTCCTCTTCATTGCAATTTTGATTGTTGTAGGTGGGTCCATGAATTAGGGGATGGGGGGAGACTAGCATACCTAAAGTTGACATGTGGATCCTAGGATTAACTAGGTTGTACCCCCCAATAATTAGAGGATGATGGGTGTGATGTGATACTATATGTGTATGATGTTCAAACAATATTTTGATATGAGGGGGTTCCACAGTAATGATTTTTGTAATGGTTGTTTCTATATGATGGAGATGACCGCATGACAAGTTTAAATGATTCATGAACATAATCAACCCATCTATTGAATATGATGTCCCAAGTCTCTCTTGCCCATATGGTTCGAGTAGGGGTCACTATGGAAGGAATATGTAAAGGTAGCTAGATAGGGAATAGATTCAACCAAAGTGATAGGATTTTTCTATGGCTTTTTCCTTGATATATGACATGGTGGTAGCAACATATTTTACAATGATATGCACAAGAGATTTCAAAAATAATCTAGAATTAATGCATCTTTGACTTTGATCTTGCATAAACTATGGCAACACCACCACTCATGGATATGATCTTTGATGTGTGTGGAGGTGGTTTGTCAAAATTCAGTAAGAAGCTCCAAAGCAGTGTCATAGCGAACTAGAAGTTGGAAAAAGTTTTAAAATGCATTGGTTAATGATGTGAAATTGGACTAAGAATTCACTTTCTCATTGACATACCATCACGGGTTGATCAAATTTCTCTAAAATAACCTTAACCAAATAAAATATTGCATGATGTTGTTGGATCAACACCACATGTGGAAAATCATGACATGAGTGGTCAAGTATTCGCTTGGATTTCCCTCAAATTTAGGGATGTCTAAGGGGTGTTTGGTTGGTATGGGTGGACAATGGGATAATGTGAAATAGGATCATTGGTTAAATTCATCAAATCTAAGAGATGTAACAATTCCATGTAAGACAAATGTGGTGTTGATGGTGGTGGTGGTGATGTACTTTCCATTATGCCTTACTGATAAGAGTTATTTACAGGAGAGGAAGAACTTATAATATAAATGTGAGGCATAACTAAACCTAATAAGGATGGTGCTAATAGGGTTGAGCCAAGCAAACATTTTTTCATAAGTGATCGTGAAGGGGGAGATTAGGTCAGCGAAGTGATAAGGCTAAGAATTCCTCCCAACACTAGTAGGAGACCATGTATGTGTTGAGAATGAAAAGATGCCAAAGGATCCCTTATGGTTCAATGTTGCAATGGATGTGTATATGTATGAATAAAGGGCACTAACTTGTGTTTTTGTTGGAAAATTTGGCTAATCAAAGCAAATTGTATTGTAATTGTATACTAGAATAATGGTACAAACATGAATGCAAGAATAATGATAATTTTGTCTAAACCTCAATGTTTTGATAGAATTAGATCTCTTCACATGAGGGTGTGAAAAAATAATAGAAAACACCACTCCTAAGACCTAACCTCTATCACTTAATAATGTAATTGGGCCTTCCACTATTTTTGTAATGGGGCATGAACCCACCATAAGAAAACTAGGGAAGGTAAGAAAGAGTTAGTTATCTTGACAAATATTGGGAGCATGTCATAAAATAATTAACAACAATTCTAAATAGATATTCAACATTTGACTCGGGTGTAATTGGATCCCACAAGCACCACCTCAATAGGTGTCTTATGTTTTGCCCAATAATTTATCTTCATCTAGTGATGGCAAGGGATTCTTAGCTTTTATTCATCAGTCATAAGTCAGGATACCTCACAAGAGCTAGGTTGCTCAAGCATGCCCACAAGAAACCAGACCAGGGCTTTCGCCCATTCACAGGTATCTCCCTACCTTTGGATTTTTGCACACTAACACTTGAAGGATTTAAATCTTCCTAAGACAACTTTATATGTTTCAAAATGAATAGTGATAACGAGGGATTTTTTGGATCCTTACCTTCGAAATCATCACCAAAACTAAAATTTTGTTTAGTGACCTCTAGATAGAGGATTTTGGTTGGTTTATTTAGGATTTTTATTCCAAGATTTTTGAACTACGATCATGAACTAGTTTTTTGACTCGAGGGGTTGATGAAAGATTTTCTTAAAACTCCTCAATTCTTTTGGTTTCCTATATTGATTTTGGGCGGGTAGAAGAGCATACTTAGGAGAGGTAGAATTTAAAATATTTAGTGTGTGAGTGAAAAAATGTGTGCAAGTGTGAGGCATGCAAATATTTTGAATAGAAATGGAGCATGTGGATGTTGTGGGGTCCATTAATTCCTCTTAATTAAGATCTAAATGTGATTTTTTTCAACCTTTTGGAATTTTAAAACTATTACTAGATTGTTAATTTCAATCCTTTAAACTTTGTACTATATTCTTTATTACAACTATTTTGACAAAATGAAATTATCCTAGGGTATAAAATATATGGTCAATTGTGGTCCTTTCAATCCTTTAATCTCCTTGGTATTTTGAATCACAAACAAAAAATGATTATGTGCACATATATGGGTGAATTTATCCAACTAACTAAGTTCCTAAATGTTTTTTGTTGTGAATTTCAAGGGAGGGGAAGAAGACGGACGTTCGCTACACTATGGGATGCGTCGAAGATCGCCAGATGAATATGACCATTAAAAGCGAAAGCTAACGTTAAAATACGCGAAAATTGCATTTATGAGGACAGGTTGGCAAGATCTAAGGATAGATATGCAATTAATGAACAAAATCAGAGCATAATATCAACAAAATCTAAGTTAATGATGGGGTTAGATATTCATAATTGCTATAAAAGGCCGCGTCCAGCCCAAATTTAGAACTTTATTGAATTGAGAGTTCAAGTGTTGATAGTGCGAAGAAGTTGCAGAAATTTTTGTAATTTTTGTGAGAAGGGATTATTTGGAATCATGGAAGCTGGTACGCCCGTGGAAGCATCATCACAAAAAAAGCAGAGATCTCCATGGAAGAAACTAACCAAGGAAGAGAGAACAGAGAAGAAACAAGATAAGAAACATGTTGAACCTCAACAAGAATCCAAGCAAGTCAGAGACAGTGACGAAGAAGCAGAGAACGCAAAGCAGATGGAAACAGGTGGTGAAGCATTTCCATCGCCTCTACCACCATACATTCCACTGAGGAAACCGAATGCTAAACTAGTCAAATACTCGAAGGATGAAAAGTTCAGCACCTTCACACCCCTACTGCCAGAGAAAGTACCATTTAATGGGGAATTACTTGTAAGAATACTGTAATTGAAGTTCGCAGACTACGACTTCAATGATAGAAAGAAGTACCCACAATTTGCACCAGATCAATACCTAAAGCAAGTAAACTACCCGGAGAGCAGCGTGACGAGGCTAGAGTCACAGCAGTGGGAAAATAGATTGGCATAGTCAAGACTAATGAATATGTTAAATGTGTCGCACTTCGGCAAAAATACGGGTATCACAGCTTGTGTGCGACAATTTCTCATGTTGGTGCATGATGGATGCTTATGGATGGGAAAGAGGATCCCCATAGACCCAATGTTGATCTCGAGGATCATGAGACTACCATACCAAGGGTGGAACCCTGCAGAAGAGTTTGTTGGAAAGGATCAAGACTGCGCCATAGCCGAAAGCATGAAGAAAAAGTTTGGATTGACAAAAGGGAAGCGCAGGTATGACATAAATTCAATCAGTGACCAAGGGGTTCACTTCGCAGCACACATATTGGCTGGGAAGATTATGAGAAAATGTTGGGCTAATGAATTCCCTGCCTCAGTGATTTCATTAGTTGTGCAGTGTGCCAATGAGGTTTAGTACAACTGGATCGATTACCTATGCAAAAAAAATTTGGATGATTGTTGTGAAGTCCAGGAGAAAGGTACCACATTCCATTATGCGTGGTTAATTTTGATTATTTCAATGTTAGCATGGAGAGAGACGGAGGATTCGCAGTTCCCTCTTGTATCTTTAGATGTATGTGAAACAGCACAGTATGCCTCATTATGGTATACCACCCAATCGTTGCAAGCAATGGAAAACATAATGTTTTTCGTGTTATACCATATGAATTTGCATATGTTAGTGAACCAGCACCCTCGTCTATCACCAAGCCTATACGAGAAATATAGCATTGTTGTGAATTTCAAGGCCGATTTTCACAGAGTATATATACAAGCCCACATGGATACAAGAAATAAATGGAATCCCCTACCATACTTGGTCATAGAGGATGACCTCTTGGAACTAGCACAACAGTGGCCCACATAATGGATGACTACGTTGGAGACACAGGAAGAGGACAGTGTGATAGAAGAGGATACAACGCAACATGGCGAAGCGAGTGGAAAAAATAAAGATAAAGATGAGCAGGAATTAGAAGAAGAGGAGCTACATGACGAGGGTCACCAAGATCCTCCAAAAGCGTAGAACATAGAATCATAAAAGACAGAGACAGACCCTGTTGTCGCAGAAAAAAGGAAGGATGAGAGTGAAGCTGCCTCAAAGAGCAAGAAGAAGTAGAAGGCCGATTAGACAAAGGGTGTCACACCAATGGTCCTTACTGAAGGGGACTTAGATCAAATCAGGGATAGGATACAGGAAGCAACAACAGAATCTTGGAGTGGGTTAGAAGATTGCTATGGCGCACTTCTGAACACTATTGAAGAGCGAATCGCAAAATTGAAGATACTGGCACAAACGGTCAGACAACCAACGTAGGTAGAGGAAAGGGTTGGAGTAGAAAGGCAGATAGAGCCTATGCTTGCAGCGAGACTAGCACATATACCTGCAGGAGCCCTACAGTTTGACTCTTTCAAACTACATCAGCAGACTAAGGAATGGAAGCATGTCAATATGAACATCGCAACAGTGTCATTGCAAATATTACACAAGTTGCACTTGGAAATTATAGAAGAGTTGAAACTACACGAACAACACACCTCACAGCTAAATATTTAAGTACAAAAAGAGTGAGTTGCGCTTTGGCAGAAGCTCAAGCAAGTGATCCAAGAAAGGGATCAAGTAGCACAACAACACCAGAAGATCAAGCAGGTAGTGGAAGCAACATGCAGAGAAATTTTGGACCTTGATGTCTGAGAAGAAGAGTTGGTGGAGGACAAGGTTGCGAAGCTTGGCCTTGTGGTTAAAGGATACAAGGAAATAATTGTCGCAGTGCAATTCAAATATGAAATGTATATTAGTGAGCTACAAATGAAGTTGCAACCAACCACGCCACAGGATGTAAGAGATTAGAGGGAGACCGACCTAAAGGCTACAATGGTTGGCATCTCTGCAGCAGTGGCAGACTGTGGAAAACTTTTAGATGAAAGTTTGCAGATTTAGACTTCGCTGCAAGAAGATCGAAATGTACAGAAACTGCAGGAAGACATTTAGCAGAGGCAACAATAGTTGGAAGAGATTTGGGCAACTACAAAGACCTTACCAATCTCGCAGAAGCTCACTAAGATCAATGAGGGAAACGCCCTCTAAAAAAAGATAGAAGAATTGAAGAAGGAAGAGAAGGTTTTGGTGGAGAGAACTCAACCATGGTAGGATGAGGCTCTTCAGCTATCCCAGATAGTAGATGAGAAGCTTCAAGAGCTTCGACAGAGGGAGACAGTGATGATGCAGAAAGCTACAGAACATGTCATAGAAGCACTATTAGAGGAGGTGTGCAGGGAAGAAAAGAAGGTCACAGAAATTTTGTAGCAGTTTAATAGTGTATACAACAACATCACAGCAAAAATCAGAGGCAAACCAGCTGAGTGACTCGAGACAAGTCACATGTGAGTGTTGGGGGCCTATTGGGCACAACCCAACTTGGCCTAGTTTTTGGTGAAGACTCCACATTTTATGGAGCGGAGTGTGTAGTGAAGAATGTAGCGGAGTGCAAAGTGGACCACGCAGCGGAGCAGTTTTGGATATACTGTGCGGTATAAGGGCTTCAGGATAAGGAAAATCCCCTTCCTTTCGTAATTTTGTAAAATATCAATGCTTTTAGGACCATAGTTGCTTGTATTAGGGGGTCCATGGTATGTGGACCATGGTATTGTAATTATGTACCCTAGTAAAGAAGAGAGGTATCGAATTGATCCAAATCTTTGTTATGGTTGTATCTTTGTGATCTATGGTTCAGGGAGAGAAGGCAAGGCTCTGCAATTGAGTTTGTAGAGGCCTAAGTCTGCAGTTGAATGTGTAGGTCAATAAATGTTTGTTGTACAGAAATTATTATTATAAGCAACAGTCCTTGTGGACGTAATCCCACATTGGGATGAACCACGGTAAAATTGGTGTCTTCATGTGTATATTTTCTTTTTATCTGTTGTTGCGTAGTAGTTTATACAGTTGCGTGTTATTACAACATAGTGATTTCTATGAGTTTATATGACATGTTAAGTGATTAAATGAATGCAACGAAGTAATTTATACATGTTAAAGTAAGAAAACACAATAATACCACATCTCCATGTCCTTCAAGGCTGCAAAAACATGATTCTGCATCCTCCCATAGTCACTTCGGGTGAGACTGCGATCTGTTTGCAGGTCGTTGCCGAAAGGGCCAATGGTTGAGGGTTTTGTTGGTGCGTAGTATAGATTGAACCTGAGTCAGCCCAAACCAAACCAACACCTGCTATATGAAAAATGAGAAATACATGAAAAAACGTGATTGCAATCACATTTTTCATGTATTTCTCATTTTTCATGTAGCAGGGTTCATCGAAAGTATGCAACATGGGTACTCCTTGGATGAGGAATCAAATTATGCATCCAACAAGTGTTGTTGCTCGAAATTTGAGTAAACCCATAGGGAGATAAGTTGAAAATACGAATTGAAAAAGTAGTTTTTTATTTTTTTCCCTCTAAAATTTGATGATGTAATATAATATTATTTTATGATTTCCACTATTATTTTATAATTTCCTTAGGAGGCCCATTTTAGACCTCAAAATTCCCCTAATGATGCATACTATTACAGGCTTCTACGGGGCTCACTCATTTTCTCTTCTGTGTGGTATAACCTTCATGCATCACACTTGACTCTCTGCAAGGTCACACACTTGTTCTCACCAAAGTAATTATACATCACTCAATGTGTTATTGCAGCCAAGGCACATCATTAAAGCCCGTTGCATCTGCAACCGGACCGTATTTCGGATGGAACTCCTACACCAAACGGTGTGCGATCTAATTGGGACTTCATATCGGGGAGATCCCCTGAATGTTGACGGTTCTAGCACTGTCAACATTTTTGGCTCTAGAAGGAGGGTCATATGACAAGTTGAGCCCATGAAGTTTGTTTGAAATTTCTGCACTCATTAATGGCTTCTCCCCAAATCACAACACTAACATGTTTTTCTAGAACCACAAAGTTGAAAGTGCCAGTGAGAATCATTGGTGATGTGTCAAATTTAAATTCAATGGTGAGGGTGAAACAACCTTTTTTGAGCACACCTCTCATTTTCTCGAATTTTGCACAAAACACAATATTCACTGCAAGGATGTTGCTTATAGGTTGTTCATTCTCACGTTCGAAGGGTGCGTAAGGGAATGGTGTTACACGCTTGTCACCTCTATACACTCTTTCGAAAACCTTGCCATAGAGATCTATAGTGCCTTTAATAGGTATGAGTATAAATTTATGTTCAAGAAAATTACGAGATTGTGAAAATCACCTGATGAATCTCTTCATGATTCTCACAATCGTTTCATTCATTTTTGTTCTGAATTTTCTGAAGATGGCGTTGATTGGCCTTTATTGACAGATAAGTTCAAATTTCTTGTTCACATTTCGATGAATCCGCACGAATATGAATCTTTTGAAAGCCTCCCAACATACCTCGGTATCAGAGCTTCTAAATCTGTGATGGACGAGGTTGTTGTACCAAGTGACTCTTTGTCTCCTTCTTATCAAACAACTCTATTTCCGCAGGTTGAGGTGGGAGAACTTAAAAAATTCATCCGCTGATTTACCACCATCTTCTCCCACCCCACATACTCAGAATTCCAACACAAGTTTGGACTGCGAGTCTGATGTTTGCAATGAAATTTTATCTCCTCATCCTCCATCCTTTGGTTCCTTTGGTCCTCCGATGTGAGTTGTTGTGTTCACATGTTTTGAATGTTTCTTTTTATGTTCATGAGGATCAAGTTCTGGATGGAGTTGGTGTTGAGAAACAAAATTGTGATATCATTTACGATGACTATGTGTGGGATTCCACATATGAATAAGAATCTGCGATGAATAATCTAGTTTAGGCTTCTGTGATCCATATCGAGTTAGAGAAATATTTCGGCGAAAATCACATCGATGAAGTTTGATTTTTCTCCTTCCGCACCTCTCCCTCATTATCCTGACATTTTCCGCTATTCTATCACTCCTGTTGAATCTTGTGAAAAAATAGTTTCTGATGATATTATTAGTTCTGATCACTCTCAGAACTCATGGAATGTCAGTCTTACATCCAAATGCAGAGAGGAAAATTATTCTCTTCTTGATCCCCCCAATCTATCATCTCATCATTCTGAAGAAATAGAGGATGAAATTTCTTGTTTCCAATCTTCCCCTTTTTATGATTCATCAAATTATGAGGATTCCTTTATTTTTTATCTCGAACTTTCTGATCGTGGTTGTTGTAATCTTTTCACCCATTAATCTGGTCACGACTCTAATTTTTCCGTTGTTGATTTTTCTAATCCACCGGTCTTTTATGATCTATCTTCTGATGATTTGGAACTTCCACAAGTTGTTGAGGCACTTCACCCCGAGCTGATGTTTATGTTAGGTTCTCATAGTCTTAAGACTAGTTCCAATTCCAATCAGAATAGTGATGTATCTTTCAAGGCTCCTCATCGCTCTACCACATAAATTAAAAATGAATCTCTCTCAAAATTTCTGCATCCTCCATATGTATTTCATGATCTTATTGCTCAGTAATTGGAGTCATACATGGCGAGCATTGTTGCAAAACGTAGGTTTCATTCTTTCTTCATGTTTGACCAATTTCGAAGTTTGAAATTTTGTTTCTGCATGTCTTTGAGTCACAATGTGTCTAAATACCATAGCGCATCCGCAGAATGTTTCACATGCACTTTTCTTTCATACTTTTCTACATGCATTTTCAAACTTCGAGCATCTTGGTATACTGTCTTATCTTTCTTGTTTGTTTTTATGCTTGAACATCTTTATTGATATGCATTCCCTCGCTTACATAGGCCAATCAATGCGTCGGTGGTTACACTGGAAGTTTCATTTTACGTAAGTCGGGCCTATTCTCTGTTAGGTTAGGAGTAGGAGAAGTTGTTTGTTTTCCTTTGTTGTTTTTCCTTCCCTATTTTGTTTTGTTTTAATTTACTTTTCGCTTTACTCTTTTCTTTTCTTTTCTTCTCAGTCGTATAATAGCTTCCGCATGAGACCGTATTTGGTTTCCCAAGCTAGCATGGTGATTTTCAGGAGGAATTTGTGTTACTACCAACACTTGGTTTTCTATCTATTCCCTCTCTTTGTGTGAATATTGCATTCTTTTAGTCGATGATACTCTGATGGAAAATATGTTCTTTCTCAGAGAAAACCATAGTGGAATCATGATGCTTGAACCTATAACTAGTACTGCCTACTCTAATCAGTTTTTTATTTTCAGTTATTCCTTGTCAGCTAAATCGACTAGAGTAAGGAGGGGAGGAAAACCTTAACAAGTGTGGTAGAGGTATATATAAATATCCTTCTCTGAAGGGACAACCTCTTCTGCTCTCAATAAGTCGAGATCCCCCTTCTGCCCCATGAAATTAATAAGTGCCTATGCACAGTTCTATGAATAAAATGAAAAAAATAAAATAAAGATGAAAGAAGAGAAAGCCTTCCAGTGCAGATAGATAAAGCAAGCAACTCCATCGGGGTACTGTTCAAGCTTGCTGGCAGCGGAGCAATTTTTGTGTTCCTGAAGTGGCTCTATCAGGGTACTATCCAGACCTACTGGCGATGGAGCAACACCAATGATGAAAACTAAGACCCTGAAAATTATTTTCATTTGTGTATCTATATACTCCTCATCCCCAATCGAAACAACTTATTTTGACTTGGCTTGGTTAAGTGTGTCACCGATGAAGAGAATGGTAGGGACTATATCTTTAATGCGAGCTAAGTGAAGAAGTTGCGGTAATAAATGAACTAAACAATACTTTCTAAAGAGTTAGACCTATTTTGCATGAGACAAGACCCATATAGAGAGTTGGAGTTCTATCAGTGTGTCGACAAGTGTTGTAGTTGCTACAACCACCCTCCAAAATTTGCCTATGCTTTGATTTTGGAGCCTTCCCTTCTGTCCATGGGATCTTATATTTTACTATTGTCAAGTATTCATGATTTGACCAAGACTTATTATTTTTATGTTATGTGTGTGTTTTCTTGTTTTTACATTGATATGATCTTTCTTAGTCACAAGCTAACCTTCTGAATTGTCCTTGCAGTAGTCATGGGCTTGCCCCTAAAAACCACACAATCTTGGAAGGCAAGTTAGCCTTGATGATGGAAACTACGCAATCGAGAATGGCAGCTCAGCCTTGAGCTTGAGAATTGCGCAATAATGGATGGCATCATGGCACTAAGCTCAAAAAATGTGCAATCCATTCCTTGATCTCAGGAACTATGAAATGCACTAAGCCAAAAAAAATTCCAGTTCTCCATAATTGTGCAATCTTCCTTGGTAGTGTGCATGGCAAGTTTCTCGAAAAAAGAAAAAAAAAAGTGAAAAAGCAAAAAGCGAAAAGCAATCCCTAGAAAAAGGGGATTTATCATTAGTTTCCTAAAGGTGGCACAGTCACTATTTTTTAAAATTTCTTCCAAGTGTCACTTTTCCCTTGATTTTAGGCACGTACGTCATAAATCCTAATCCACCCAAATTTATTTAATTAATGACTCTAAAGCTCATATGTACATTCTATCTTAGAGCTCTATCATTCCCAATGAGATCAAGGGTCCTTTGGTGGAGCTTGTGTTGCTTTTGAGGGTGAGTCTTGCTTTTGTCGTCTTTTGCTACTTTTTCTATGATTTTGGTGTTCGCTTCTGTGAATGTTGTTTTTCTTATTTCTCTTCATGGTTGTTAGTTTTTTAACTTATATTAAATTTTAGAATTGTTTATTAAGTTTTTCATTCACCTTGCATAAGTGTTGCATCAGTTTTCTTGATTTTCCACACTGGTGATCATTGTTTTGGCGACTCTCTTTGCATATTTATTTCTCCTTTTGTTTGTTGAGTTTCTGCAGTTGATTCACATTTATCTATCCATACTTAGTCAGATATCAACTTAAACTTGCATTATCACTTATATCTGCTTGTTTCCTACACCCTCATCGGGCAGATCTCCACTTCACTTTTCCATGCACTGCCTTGCCCAGCTAGGAATTGCGTAAGTCCAAGGCTCAAGTTGAGAGATTGGCCTTTGAGACTACACAATGTGTAGTACAGGTTGGTCCAACTACACATTGCACAGTCCCAAGGCTCAACCTTTCCACCTTTGCCACCGACGTTGTGAAATGTGCAGTCTCTCCTTATCACTTCCCAGGATGAACTACGCATTGCGTAGTCTTAAGCCTTTGGCTGCATCACTAGCTACTGAAACTGTGGAATGTGAAGTTCCCTCAACTAGTCTCCCTCCCTTTCTCATGAGAATTGTGAAATCTCCCTCATCAATCTATGTGTTTTCTGCCTGATATTTCTTTGAAAGTGGATTTGCAAAAGCTAATTTAATCTTGCCATGAGTGTCTTTTCCCCCTGCAGGTATCACAACTATTGAGAACTTCTCTCCAAGAGTCATTGTTAGCATGGCACCCAAGAGAGATGCTTCAAAATATACCACAGAAAGCAGTATCGGGGAAGTAGTTGAGAGTACGCCAGTAAAGTTTCTAGTATATTCAAACACTCAATTGTTTGTGGAAAAGGAGTCAGATTTTACATGGCAGAAAGTGAATGAATATTTTTCAGCAGAGAGATTCGAATCATATCTAGAGGACCGACAGGTATACATTAATGTCCAAAAATCAGGGATACACAGGGTTGCATGCATATATCTAGCATTCCCATGTGAAGATGCTATCAGCTGGAATATTTCACATACTAATGTGAAGACTATGACTTTGAGCAATGCCAGCGGACAGAAGATTGCTACTTTTCTAGCAACATACTACCATCTTATGTACCATTTTCCCGAGGTAGAAACCCTCATGGACTCATACTTCTATGCCATCAACAACTATGTGGGCATGAAAGACGTTGTTAAAGGCTAGGTGAAAGAGTCATCAAAGTTTTGACAGACACGCACCAACATACAAGAAAAAATCTCTCAAGAGGGTCTATCAGTTGTTGATCATCCTAGTTAGTAGAATCGATGGTCAAAAGAGCATGGAGAACTTTCTTGATGGGTGAGAAATATTATTGAACCAGGTTGTGGATGAGGGGAAGTCGTTCAACTGGTCAGACTTGTTGGATCGATAGTTAAGTATCCATGTAGGGAATGCCCTGAATCCTCCCAAGGGTGGTAAAGTGAGATTTTACATGTCTGCATATCTACTGGATGCAATATGTGCACATAATGCATTCCCTAGCATGAACTAGACTTGGACACCTCGAGACCCTACCGTGCACATTATTTGCAAACTACTCACGAATTGTAGCCATCAAGGATTAATGGAGAATTTGACTGACCACTTCCTCATTCCACTATACAAGATGATATTTGAGGAAGAACCACCTTGCATGTCGCGTGGGGAAATGGAAGCAGTATCGGAGATCACATATTAGTTTGCCTCACTAGATAGCACCTTCCTTAGAGTGTTCGGCAGTCAGAAGCCTTCACATCTTTTGCCAAGATATGCCACCGATAAGCTTTTCATGCAAGAAGTTTCATATCATCTCTCCACATGGTTGTCAACAACTTTACATAAGAAGAAGAAAGCACCTTGGCCTACTCTTCCTATGAAAATTGGATTGTACGAGTTCAAGAACCTAAAAGACACAAATACTGAAGGAAAGGTGATAGATAATTTTGCATTTGGTACTCGAGAATTTAATCTGTACAATCCTCTTGGTATTTGCAAAGACCATTGTGCAAGAATTCACTTCCAGTAGTTCAGTGGGACATTTCACTGGTTGGAGGATAATCCATGGAAGAACTATTATAATGCCTCCAAGTCCCGCAAGTTAGTCCATTTTGCAGGAACTTCACAGGTGACTCCGCAGAAGGAAGCATTGATACCTCGAAAATCGTTGCATCAACATCGGGGAAAACCACCCGGTCCGGACCTTAAAGGCAGCTCCCTTTCCGTTTGGTGTGGTGGCTCCGACTGGATATAATGGGACCAGTTTCCCAATGATTTGTAAATAGGATAGATAAGTGGTTGATTTTCTATTATCTAATGGTAATGATGGATGATTTATTCTAAAATGCAAAATTATAAACAACTTAATCTATCCCAGGAAATTTCCACTTTAGTGCAACTTTTGATGATCTTTATCTACAAATAGGCATATAGATGACTCCATTAATAAACAAAGACATTTACTCATATGATAATTACTTTGTTCAAGTAGTTGAACAAAGTAATCATTAAAACATTATTACACTATTCTTCATATATCATTGACATAAATATGATTGAAAGAATAACATTCCTTAAACATTCAATAGTGATAAGTATAAGGAGTGTTGTTAAAACACATACATATATCAAATGATAGCAAGATTGAATAAATGCTGATTCATATAAAAGAATGGAGCAAAGACATAGATAATAGTACCATATGTAATTTGAATCCCTTCCGATATCAATCACATTCAGATTCCGTCTTCTAACTCAGAAATACTCTCACAAAAAGCAATAGTGCATATCTCATCAAAGTATTCTTCATTAAAATTCAGAATATAGGCCCATTCTTCATAAAAATATATATATCAAAAGCACAATAGTGTGACTCCCGATCCAAATTTTATACAAAAATTGAGGACCCTTTCTAAAGACATGAAAGGGTCTACAAATACTATCTAAGCTAACTGATTATGAAATAAAAATGTTATTAGGTGGTATAACCAAATCATGAAAATCTCCTTGAAATAGATCTGCTTGCAGTCGGTAGAATGATTCACTGTTTTGGCCGATCATCCTTTGGTTTGAGCTGGCAGATAGCAAGCATTGGTTGCAATTTTGGAGGGTGCCTCAAGCGTGAATGCAGTTGGGTTGAATACGTAGCATCATGAATTTCAGGAATCATATAACCAATTTCATCGGTTAAACATTTCAGTGTTTCCTTTTGACTGTATGGTTTAACTAGGAAGAACCATAAGGTGTCCCAAGTTAAACTTTGGATGCCTGCTATTAATCTCTCCTTCTGTTCTAAATCCTGTTTGCATGATTGTTCTAGTGCTTTAGCTGATGGCAATTTTCCTGGAGTGCACTGTGAAATCAAATTAGACAGATAAAGAGTATCATTAATTAACTTAATCAAATTACCGGTTGTTGATCTACATCTTGAATTTTCCCTTTCTGCTTTCATCAATTATGACTGCCATTCTAGGAAAAGAATTTCCTTGTGTGATTCTAAAATTCTAGGCAGATTTGCAGCTTGCCCTTCACTGGTTTCTTGCCAAGCAAGAAAGTTTGTTAATGTCTCATCAGCCTGTTCCAAATTCTGCCTTGCGTCAACTGATTTGTCAATCATTGATGAAGAAATCTCACAGAGGGGCTCAGCAAGGGAAATATTATGACATAGTAAATTTAACTGTTTAATCAATGCCTTATTAATCTAGAGAGCTTCGGATTTGAACTCTGCTGGTTGAGGAAAACTTTTGAACTTTTCTATTTGTTGTGATAGTTGAGCGATTTGCTCATCTTTTGTTTTGCTCATTTGTTCATTCATTGTCTTCAACTTGGCCAATGCTAAGGATAACTCCTTTTGTTTCTGTACTGCACTTTGGTCTATCCTCTGCTTCTCCTTGAGCAATTTCTCATTTAGCTGATTATTTACTTGTTGTTGTGCTGCTAACTGCTGTTCTAATTTCTCTATTCTCTGTTGTATTTCGGATACCTGTACCTCCAATGAAACAATTGTCTAATCTTTTTCCTTAAGTAAATTGCTTACTTCTGATGCTTTATCCATAGTGGCTGTCGAGTAAGCCCCGACATATTGAGAGATTTTTGTGAGGTCTTCGAGGTCTTCGAAAGGATTGAATTCTTCTTTCCATACCACATTAGCCATCTCTATTTGTGCAGGTAAAAGGGAAGATTGATCAAGTCTTCTCTTTTTCCTTTGTCTTTTTACTACAGCCCTATGCTTAGGGCTATAGAAGACATCTAAAGGTGGTATTTCTTCTATATGCAAAACAATTTCATCCGATGGATCCTTAGGAATTATCTCTACATCTTTACTTATGGGTAGGCCGTTGGTTCCTTCAGTTGGAACCGTATTTATTGTTGTCTTGTGACCAATTGTCACTTCAGGCGTGCTAAAACCCTGTGAATTCTCAAGATTGCTTATAATGGAATCGAACTGTTGCCATTCTTTAAGGAGCTTGGGATCAATCTGAGTATCTATATCCATGTGTTCACTGTCTTTTCCCTATTCTTTCTCCTGTTCTAGCGCTTTTTCTTTCTCAGGAATTTTTTCCACAATAGGAGGTTTGTTAACAGTTTGCTATTCAGGCTCGCTTGATTGGATTGTTGGGGCAATGGCTAATAAGTCTAGAGGTAGAGTTTGCAATCTCTGTTCTCTAAGCATATTAAACTTTTCCAGCCCTTCATCTTGATACTTGATCTTGGCCAGTGTTTTTACCTGAAATAGTGATTCTGCCGAGGAAAATAGGTCATCAAAGTCATCTTTTTCATGATCAAACTTTGTAAGTTTGGCTTGTTCAAGAACATTATAGGCGACTTTTCTTGGATCATATTGTCTATTGGGGATTGTCGCAAGATTGAGCATTTGTATCTTCTCTGCCTTCTTTTCTGCATGTTTGTAATCATGGAGAGTGAAAACATCGCATCTTAAAGGAAATGTAGGCCATACCTGTTTCTTAGAATTTCTAAGGGTTTTGAATGTCCCTTCTGTTGTTATCTGATAGGCCATTTCCCGAGCTAACAGCTTATCGGGCACATACAAGGGAAGGACGTGGGGTTTTATAAGGCTACCAAAAAGCCTTATATAAGTAAACTTGTCTTCTCCAAACCAATTACCGACTGCAGTCAAGTCGATCCCTGCTTCCTCGGAAATCCTGGGGGCAGGGTTATCAAAAATGGTATAATACATAGGCAACATAAAACCATTGCAAATTTTATACAAATAGTTTTTGTAATGAGCCTTCCATAACAGTTGATGATAAATATGGATTGGCTTAGGGTCTTCGGGAGTCCATCTCCATCCGAGTACCGGATATTCAGAGTTAAAACAAAGAACATCCATAGTATAAGCACTGTAATAAAAAGGGGGAATGGTCCTGGTAGTTTTACATGAATTGGATCTGAATTCGAGAATCATTGTGGCTAATTTGTCAGACAAAATGTTTGCCCAATCCATCACATAACTATTGACTGCTGCCTCCATCAGAGCGACCATTTCAATAGTGAACTTGGCAGAGTCGTGTATTCCCCATATTCTACACATCATAGCCCCGGCATAACAGTAAGGAGAGGCCAATGAGTCCACAGAGTACTTACCTGATGATTCGTGTTTGTGCTTCTCAAGATGATGTCTCCACTGTTTAATCGGGACTGATTCTGACTCGTTTTCATTTGCAAATTTTTCAAGGAAGGCTTTGTTGTATCGCTTTTCAGGTTCAGGAAAGTGATACATTTTCCTTAGATCATCAGGCTGAAATGAGCCAAATATCCTCCCGTCTTTCGTGCAAAATGTTCTGTTCGAAACTGGAATTTCCTCTACCACCCATCTCACAACGTCAGTGTATGGGAGAATTTTTTCTCGTGTTGCTATTCTGTGCAAATATGAACAAGCTAAATCTTTGAGGGATGCTTCTGATTTGTTACTTGAGTCAGTTGTGGCTTCTTCTGATATTTCCTCAGGCTCCTCTGCTTCTATTAGATTATAGATGCTCTCCCAGCTAGTGTTTCCAAGACCGAGGCACGTAGTGTCTGAGATTAACCCTTTTTTGCTTGGTCCAGGATCCTTGGCTGGCTGCATTGTTGCTGTAGAAGCCGCTGCTGCAGATTTCTTTGATTTCTTTCCTATTTGTTTCAAATTTCTGATTTCAGCAGAGTTCTGCACAAGCAATTAGAAAAACCGTGATACAGAGAAATGCTACTATAGACCAATATGATAATGGAAAAGAGTTACGTCGATCAGCAGGTGATAATGGATTATATTAAGATTGCCACGGATAAAATCTAAAGAAAAGATCTACCCTTAATTGCTTCATTAATTAGCCGTTTAACCTGTCAATCATGGTAAAGGAGGTTTTAAATGTCCATCATGTCATTTATATGCCGAATGATTCATTCAAGCGTGGCTTAAATTTCTTTGATGGAAAATCAATGGTAATTCACAAATCGGCGATTGGTAACGTGAAAGGAAAGGCTTTAATGTTTGTTTTAAACATATTCAATCACCAAAAGGTGATACAATGCATGCAAACCTTTTAAATATGTCCTTGAGATATGCACCTCATTAATGCATCGCAATCGAGGAATGGATTCGGGTTTTATTACTGTGACAATGTGATTTCGCTGATTGCCGATTGTGATATGCTTTATCGCATCGGAGGATTTGAGTTTGCCTTCCATCATGTGTTGACTTGTTTTTGCCGATTGCCGATGGCGATACGCTTTATCGCATCGGAGAAATTGAGAGGTTCTATTACATTGCTACTTTGGCATTTAACTTTTCTGATATCCGATTGCGATTGACTTTCGGATCGGAGAGAGTGGATGTGTCTTTGCACATGCTTCCTTTGTTATTGCGATATGCGATCTTCTGATCGCTTTATCACAATAACGAAGAATTTTATAATATTTAAAGCCACATTTTATTTCTATTCAAAAGGCTTTTTCTTGTGATGGGTTAATACCAACTTATTTAGACATCTAACTAAGTTTATTTTAAAGGGACCCATTTCATATTATAATTTTGATTTTGAAAAATTTTATGGAATGGGGGGTTGTTGTACAGCACAACAGGAAGCTACTCCAGAAGAAGTGCCAGCAGAAGGGAGAAACCTAGCATAGGATAAGGGAAAGAGAAAGGTTTCTTATAGTCTAGGGGGGAACAAAGCCATAAGATGAAAGAGGATCTAGATATTATGAAAGAGGCTTTAGTAGTAGAGGAAAAGAGGAAACCAAGGATGTAGAGAGTATAACAGAGGAAGATGGAAGAGTAGAGGAGATTGGAGGAAGAAAAGCAAAAGCAAGAACAAGAAGAGAAGCAGAAGAAAGAAGAAGAAGAAGAGAGGTGAAGCGCAATAGCAGAAGAAACAACGCAGAAACAAGACGAAGAGAAAGAATAGAATTGGAAACCCGTAGAGGTGGAGATCAGACAGATGCATGACCAGGAGCTTGCTCAACATGATGAAGAATTAATAGAGACCATAGACATGGAGGAGAATTCGGAGCCTTAGAATCAAGATGTCGACCAGATTCCAAGTACACAGCAGGTCATCATTCAGTCTCCGCCACCTCTAATAGCAAAGTCAGCTGCAGCCGAGGAAGAGGAAGATGTTCCTCTTGATGATGATCCGATCATGGACACGTACAATCTTTCGTATGGTGAACTTCATAAGAAGATTGTACAAGTGCGTAAGAAGAATTTTTTGGATGACCTCGCATCTCCTACATTTATTAGCGAAAGGGTGATTATAGCAGACACCAAAAAGAATCCCAATGCCATTGGCGCAGCCAACTTGGCCTTCGCAGGTGCAGTAAAGTCAAATATTGAGTTTTTGATGGTCGAGAATAAGGAATTGGCAAAGAACTTGCAGGCTATAAGGAAAGAGGTTTAACAACTCTCCACCGTAGCTTAGAACGTAGCTTCCACATAGGTCCATCTGGAGGAAATGAAGGTAGCAATACTTGGTGAAGTATCGACACCTGGAGAGACCATGCAGTATCTCTATGACGAGCTTGTTACCGTGCATAAGGCAGTTGTCCATGTGCATGGCTTGCAGCAGAAGTGTAAATATTTTGTCAAAACTCTCAGGAATGTACAAGCTTCCATTGTTAACATGCATGAATGGTCAATGCAATACTAAAGGACACTGCTTGACTTGGGAAAGAAAACAAAGCAAAAGGTAGAGATGGAGTAAGCAAGTGTTTGGATGTTGATCCAGAACAAGAAACAACTCGCCTCATTCATTGGTAACATTCAGGCCTCGTATGCACGGTTATACAACAGCCTAGATGTCTTGGTGAAGTCCCACAGGATCCCATTAGTTAGTTCATTCACTGAAGCCAAACCCAGGAACCAGGTCAAGCAAGAGATAGAAGAATACTTGGAGCAGCTTAGACATATTACCACCAAGGAAAATTTGGAGGTGAACAGACATAACACACATAACTACATTGGTGGCCCTGTCCAAGTGAGAACAATGTTTCTCATGCTCCATAAGGAAGTTCAAACTAATTCAAAATCATTGTATCTAGATGTTATGGAGGCTAGAGTTCGCTTCTAGCTAGACACCATCGCACAGTACCAAGCTTGGCACCAACACGTGATCGAAATACATCAAGTGGAAGTTGTTGATCTTGAATTTCCCCAAACTCAAGCATGATATGTTTTGTCTTATTAGGGTGTCTAGTTGGCTCTACCCAATTTTTTCTTATGTGGGTATGAGTGTAAATTGTAATATTATTTTGTAATTTGTAAGTGGAATTCTAAGTGTCAATATTGGAATGTGAAGAGTCATGATGTAATCTAATGAGTTATTTCATAAAGAAGTTGAAGAGTCATGGGGAAGTCCAAGAGCCACAAAGGGGATTTGAAGAGTCACCCCCTCTTGTTATAAATATATCCTCATAACTCATGTAAAAGGCTTTTGGGAGCCACGCTTTTGGCTAGGCTTAGGTTTAGAACTAGAGGCTTGTGATATTGTGAGAACCTTGGCTTCTCCATAGCGTAGAGGAATTATATTTCATTGGAGTATCAGGTTATGTTGACTTCACATTCCACTATTAGGGCTAGTGTTTTGTCAATGGTGTCCGTATGATTGGAAATTTCAATTAATAAAAGCTCATAGTCTCCATGTTTTCATGCATATGTTGTGAATATAGTAGGACTATTCTTGTTATGTTTGTAATGTATGTTATTTAACTTATGCTTATGCTTATGAACTATTTCGTTTGCATTGGTACGAATCTTGTTGAATGTGTGTTGTTGTTTAATTCATCATTGTTAACTTGTGAACTATTTCGCATATTAGCTTGTGATGTCATTTAAGCTCGTGTGTTCCAACAGGCTTCTAAGGGGCTCACTCATTTTCCCTTCCATGTGGTAGAACCTTCATGCATCGCACTTGACTCTCCACAGGGTCACACACTTGTTCTCACCAAAGTCATTATACATCACTCTATGCATTATTGCAGCCAAGGCACATCATTAAAACTCGTTGCATCGACAACTAAGCCATATTCCAGATGGGTCTCCTACACCAAACGTTGTGAGGTCTAATTGGGACTTCATATCGAGGATATCCCATGAATGTTGGCGGGTCCAGCACCATCAACAGAGACTTAGATTCCCCTCCATCGTATAAATATATGTACTTTTAAACAAATAGAGAGTGTGAACTTATATTGTAATTTTGTTTCATTTTAATATAAAAATCTTGGTCATTAATGCTTTGGTTTTCTCACTGAGGTTGTGTCGGTGAATTCATAAGCTCTCAAGCACAAGTCAAACCCTAAGTTGCGCTCATTCAAGGGAAGGTTCTGTGTTGTGTTAATTTCTTGTCTAGTTGTGTGTTTTATTTAATTGCATAATAGATAGAATTAGTTGAGTTTGATTTATGCCAAGTGTGTGTGTGTGTGTGTGTTTTAATTTCATTTTCTTTCGTGTGTTGAATTTTATTGAATTCCCTTTCAAGAATTTATTTGGGTCATACTTCAGTTTTAAATGTGAAGGGAGATGATCCAATTGTTGTAAAACTAGCAGTAGTTGCTGCAAAATTGACAACATTGTTGTGAAATCAGCAGTGGTTGCTACGAAATCATAGCCCTACAGATTTTCCTAACCCTAAATAGAATGGTGACATTAAGCTAAGTATCAAACTAATATTTCAATATATGAGGCACCATGTAGTTGGACCAAGGTATAGTAGGCTCTAATTGGACTTAGGTTCCATGTCACCAATAGGTTTCCCTTGAATTAAGTCTACTACATACAGAATTGGTGGGAATTTTGATGCTTGTGTACACAACACCTAGGGCCTCATAAATCAAGTAGACCCTTGGTTGAAAAATTAAATTATTAGTGAATACCAACACTTATTTAATTAGAAAACAAGTAGTCATGTCGTCATTTTTGGTGTTGTTGCTAAGGAGGCACTCAGAAGCATTAGGCTTCCTGCTTTGGGTCAAACAAGAATGACAATGGGAGTAGAAGTGATCAAAGGGAGGATGTCAAATAATCCCTTTAAGTAACCTACATCTTGATTGTGCTACATTTAGAGCATGTTAGTTGCATTAGATTACCATAGGTAGAAAAAATAAAAAGTCCATTAAGACCCAAACATATGGTGTAGCAGGAGCCACACATACTAACATTCTAGAAATGAAAAGGGGAATCCTTTAAAGGCCACTTTTATTCAAAATAGTATGGTGGGACAACCTCTAAAAGAAGAGACACCAAGGAGGGAAGGAACTATCTTGGACAAGGAACTAAAATTTCTTCAAGTTTCAGAACCCCGAAATTCCAAAAGAGGAAAAGGTGGGAGACAAGGAAGTAAATGGACCTAGGGGATAGGGACTTGTTACTTTCAAATTCCCCATCCAAGACCCTGATGCAATAGTCCAAATGAATAACATCCCTCTCTCTTCCCTTCTGAATTTTCATGGCCTATCTAAGGAAGACCCAGACACTCTTTTGTTTGAGTTCAATGTTCTTTGTTGTAGTTATGACTATTGTACGAATGCACAAAAACTAAAACTATTTCCTGCAACATTGAAATATGTAGCTCTCCATTGGCTCATGGGATTTGGGGGAAACTCTATCCAAACTTGAGAAGATATGAAGAAAACATTTTTGAAAATATACCAAGACTACTGCAAAGTTAGGGATATTAAAGCAAAAATCTTCAAAATGTCCCAAGAGGATGAAGAGAGTCTGGGGGACTGTGTATAAATATTCCAATATACTTTAAAATGAATAAAACAAAATACGTTGGACCCAGAAACCCTATGTATCCTTTTTCTTAATGGAATATGAGAATATTTACTTGAAACATTAAACCTTATGGGTGCATGGGATGTTTATTTATTATCATATGGGGAGATTTGTGACCTATGCAAGCAATATTCTAAAGGGAATTGAAAATATGGTAGAATATCTCAAGATGTGGTCTTTGAGATTAATAGGTCCAGCAAAGCAGGGGTAGCTAAA
Source organism: Pinus tabuliformis (assembly GCA_031772625.1). Classification (NCBI taxonomy): domain Eukaryota; kingdom Viridiplantae; phylum Streptophyta; class Pinopsida; order Pinales; family Pinaceae; genus Pinus; species Pinus tabuliformis. The sequence goes on from CM062810.1 coordinate 590,747,999, forward strand.
TCTGAGCTAAGGAACTTGTTAGATGACTTCAAAATTGATATTCTCAACACATTTAGCTCTCAAATAGATACCCTACAATCTAAAAATAAAATGGAGGAGGTTGAGCTAGCCATGGAAATATCTTTCTCCAAATGTTGAAAGAAGCACTCTCTTAGAGAATGCCCTATACATAGTATCAAGAAATGTAATATTTGTGAGCATAAACATTCTACTAAATAATGTCCTTCTTTACTAGGGCTTAAGGAAATGTTTCAAGAAGTCAATGAGGAAATTGAACAAATCTGCATTATGGCTTAGAAGAAGCCATGGCCCCCTCGGACGACCAGACCTATATCCTCTAATCCTTCCCAATATTTTACTCTAACTTTTGGTTGGTACTCTCCTATGCCTTGGCCATAATGGCCCCCTCAAATGAAATATCAAGGTTGGGTCCGAGGATGGAGAGGACCTTCCCCCTATAGGAATATGGTACCACAAGCTCCACCTCAAACGAATCCGCAACAACTTCAACTACCTTCAAATCAATCCCCTCAAACTCAACAAGGACCTTAATTTCCAACACAACCTATACGTAATCCAAATAATAAAGTATTCCATCCCACCTATAATGCTTAGCTACCTTTTTTCCCTACTTATAACCTTTCATCATTAGACTATAAAGATATTCATTTACGTTTTGGTAAAGTACTCCAAAATAAAACTTCTCATATTATTCAAGAACAAGAGGATGAGGATGCCTCTCTAGAACCAAGATTACTTTCCTCCAACACTCAAGATACTACAACAAAGAAATCTCCTGAGAAAGAATTGGAAATTGGTCCTTACCCAGAAAGGCTGTCTTGAAAAGCCCCCTTGTACAACTTGATTTTGACTTTTTGGGAGAGCTAAGGAATATAAATGTGAATATTCCACTATTTCAAGCCATTAAGGATGTTCATGTTTATGAAAAATAAATTTGGGGACTTTGTTTGAAAAATCCAAGAAGGAAAAATAAAGATCCCAAGATAGTTCATGTCATTGGGAAATTATCATATTTAATGTCGGGAAAATTGTTTACGACAAAATATGGGGATCTTGGAAGCCCCATTATTACCATTAACATCAATAATCTCCCCATATTCAAGACCTTGATAGATTTAGGGACATCCATAAATGTTGTGACTAAAAAGACCATGGAGAAGCTTCGATTACCTAGTCTAAGATCAACCCCCACAGTCCTTCAGTTGGATGATCGATATACTACCAAACTAGAAGGGGTGGTGGAAGATATCATTGTTTTCAAATATTCATGGCAATACCAACTGACTTCATGATTCTTCAACCTAAATCTTGGAGGCTACATGCTAATTCTGGGAAGACCTTGGTTGGCCACATTAGATGCCTATATCAGTGTTAGGTCAGGAGATATGACTATTTCCTAAGGAAATTCCACGAAAATGTTTACTCTTTACCCTCCTGGAAAACCTTCATTGGACTATGAAAACTTTGTATGGTTTGAAGATAGTAATGAAGAGTCTACCAAACCTCTCTTGACCCTTGATCAAGCTTCCACTTATAAATAAAATATTGAAGATGACAAGATTTATACTCTTATAGAAATCCCACATAATGGCTACAATTCACCATATGATCAAGTCTTAGGGAAACAATACCAGGAAACATGTTCACCCACTAAATTATCACAACAATTGCAAGAAATAGCCCCACCAAGCACTATTATAGAAAATCAAACTAAGGTACTTGAGATTCATCCTAGAAAAACTTTGAATATCAATGCCCATCTAGAACCCTCATAGCAAAAGCAATTTATAGAGGTGCTTCAAAGAAATAGTAGTGCTTTTGCCTGGAACTATACCGATATCAAGGGAATCCCTCCAAACTTATGTACTCATCATATTTACATGAGGGAAGCTTCCCAACCTATTATGCAACCCCATAGGAGAATGAATCCAGCATTAAAGGAAATTGTTAAGGAAGAGTTGAAAAAATTGTTGGACGCAAATTTTATTTATCCTATCTCTAGTAGTAAGTGGGTCTCTCTCATGGTCATAGTTACCAAAACGAATAGAAAATGGTGATTTTGTGTCGACTATCGAGAATTAAATAAGGCTACCTTGAAATATTATTTCCCCTTTCCCTTCATTGATCAAGCCCGAGATACCTTTGTGTTGGTACATGGAATTGGCACCCTTTTTATATCCATTTTTCCTATATTTCTCACCATTCTAACTATAAAAGCCATACCTTGTTATCCTATTTGTCACCTTCTAACCAATGTATGTTTATTTTCTATGGCACCTTAATTTATTAGTTTTTCTTATATTTTGGTATGAGGTTGACTGTCTTAGGCAATTTTATTAACAAAAATGACAAGGGATTGTTACAAGGGAAGTTTGGCTTGCTGAAGATGTTGTTGCAAGGCTTTTAGGTTCCAATTTTGTCCTGCCAATTTTAGAATCAAAGATGTGCTAATATTGTTGCTACTGCGTTGATACCCTATCTCCTAAATGCTTTATTCTTCCAAGAATGATAGTGAGGGGCAATATGGCTATCATTTTTCAAAGTTAGCATTTGACCACTACGTCAGCAAAGAAATTCGTTATGGATAACACAACCAAAGTTGATCGAAATAGTTGTTATTTTGAAAAGGTTGTTACTGTTGTAACATGATTAGTTTTGATAATTTTTATTTTTACATGATCAAAAAATTTTAAATTTTATGTATTTAGATTAGGGAATAAATTAAATCATCAGTCAAATTTCATCGAATTTAGTTGATATAATAGGTTTTAGTAATTTAGAAATAATAAATGGGTCTACAAGAGTAAATGTACCCTCAAAAATGTAAATTTAAGTTTCATTAGCTGTTTGATTTAGTTAATCATGCATTTAAACATGATTAAATGATGTAATAAAATTTAAATCATATTTTTTACCTATGATCGAGGATTGACAAGACATCTTGTCGCTTTCACAAAAGTTCGAGCACTTTTGCACTCTTAAGATCTTTCCCACCAGATCAACGGCGAGGAAACCATTTCACACCCCCTCATCCCTTTTCATGTTAACGGTGGAGGGGGGTTTGAAAAGCGATATCGCTTTTCATGGGCCCCATGTGACGTGGCATCCTCTTATCAATTCGCACCAACCCCCCCCCCCTTCCCCCCTCTGAAAATTACCTCACCCTATCCTTCCCGCCAACGTCTATTTACCCCCGGTCACATCATTTTCCACCAACAATTTGTTTCCACATTATCTCCCACCTCCATGTCTCCTCCCGCCTCCATGTCATATGTTCGTTTCATAATCAAATAAAACTATGTTTTGTCTTTCATACAGCACAGTAAATTCAAACATGGTTTACAAACAGACAAGAACGAATTTTTAAAAAAAGAAAGAGGTTTTTTTTATAACATCCTCATGTACAATAACCTCTCTCGGTTTTCTAACAGCTATTATGATTTGGGAGATTCGAATGAAGTTTTGCAGACATAGTTTCTCAAATTTCCCTGTTTTTAGCTAGTGTTTACAAATGCGGTTTTCACGCAGGTGGAAATGAATTTTCAAAAAACGGAAAGAGGTTTTTGTTTTCAACATCATTTTTTGCAGAAACCTCTCTCTGTTTTCTAACATATATTATGCTTTGGGATATACAAATGGATTATATGACCCTATTTTTCATAAATTCAGGAGGAAAAAGCTCAAAGACAATTAGTGACTTGGAGGCCACCTCATCAAATAAGAGTTGCTATCAAATTCGAATTGTTTTTCTTTGTCACCAGAAATCCACAAAGATAGTTCCAAGTAGATTCATTAGTTTTGAATGTCCTATATTTCAGTTCTATTTGTGTGACACAGTTTGAGATATTTGTAACAAATCTTGATATTTTAAATCAATATAATTTTTAATAAACTATATAAATACTTCATCAATTGAGATGATAGGTGTGGGCTTTTGATGCCAAGGCTCTTCACTTTGTAATATCTTCTACTATAGGATTTCTAATGAAATCCTTACGACTCCAGTTTGACAGAATTTTGTGTTTTCTAGTACTTTCATACTCTCTTTTTGCACATGTTCAAGTTTTCATAGAAGATTCTGGGTAAGCATAGAGTGAGTATCAATCTTTCTGAAATCCCCTACAAAATTATAATCATTAAAGAGATTAGCTTATTGGACTATTTTTCTGAGATAGCTCCACTTCATATTTACTAAGTATTTCCTTATGTTATCCTCTGCAATGTGTTTTGTTGGGTTGTAGAAATCTTCTACACACATCCAAATTTCCCTAGTTGTTAAGAAGTCAATCTGACTGCTTAATTATTAGGAACCTCCTTACATTATTCTATCATAATCCTTGAAAATCTAAGTCATTCTGTCAGGATGGAAGCTGACACTTTGAGAAGGGACCTTGTGAGAGAGCCCTTTAATCATGGATAGGGATTGTCATTGATCGCCAACCACCCCCAATTAAAACCGTAAATCTGGTCATTGTGCTTCAAAGGCTATTATTGGGTGACAGGTGAACAACATTAAAAAAAGCCTCGTAACAACTGAGGGAGACTCCTCTGGTTCAAGGGCAATCTTGAACCTAAAGGTGGTTGAGTTGGTTTCCTGGCGTAGTTTTTGCAACCAAAGACTGCCTACGGGAAACACGTACAACATTTGGCATCATTGCCAGGGAGAGAAGTAACAAAGAGATCTTTCTCCGAAGAACGATAAAGATTAGATCTATTCCTTGTTGGTGAACAAGGAGTAGGCATTTATTATTGGTTTAATTCCTTTCACCTGGCGACTCCACTTTGTCATATGGCGATTCCACTGGGTAACCGATCCCACTGTTTCGAATTTTCAGCTACCTTTACTACTATGCAAGGTTCATTGATACTTGAAATCAGTAATATATGTATCTCCCTCTCAGCCATGGTCAGAAATCTAAAATGTCTACAGAGGATGCAACTTTTAAAGTACACCTGTCAGTATAAGTTTCCCATGGGATTTCATGTTCATATTGTATATATTCTTCAGATTTTCAGCTGTTGGCAACGTAGTTTTTCAATAAATCCACTCCGCACTTGGTTACATTGGAAAGAAGATTATACCTAACAGTGTAAAGTTTTTCAGTTCATTTAGATAGAGGTGTGGGGATTGAATAGATATTCTGAGTTTCAGTGTGCAGTAGATCAGTGTGTTCATTGTTTATGAGTGGTGTGATTTGAAGAGTATATGATAGATCAGCTTATATTTTCAGTCTTTAGAAATTTTCAGTTTTCAGATTTCAGTATGAAAGAGTATCTGAATTAGTGTATCCATATGGTTGCATTTCACAGTTGCAGGTTGCAGTGTGCAGTAGCAGAGTATTCAAATGATAGCACTGATCCATGGGGATTGGTTATATTTCTACATAAGATGGCAGATTAGTGGTTGATGGTTTTATGGTATGACTCCATGCCCAACACCAAAGGTAGCTGGTCTACAAGTTCTATGCATCGCACAGGGGGAGGCAGTCCCCATTGGAGTCGATGTTGTAACATGATTATTTTTGATAATTTTTATTTTTACATGATCAAACAATTTTAAAATTTATGTATTTAGATTAGGGAATAAATTAAATCATCGGTCAAATTTCATCGAAATTAGCTGATATAATAGGTTTTAGTAGTTTAGAAATAATAAATGGGTCTGCAAGAGTAAATGCACCCTCAAAAATGTAAATTTAAGTTTCATTAGTTGGTTGATTTAGTTAATCATGCATTTAAACATGATTAAATGATGTAATAAAGTTTAAATCATATTTTTTACCTATGATCGAGGATTGACAAGACATCTTGTCGCTTTCACAAAAGTTCGAGCGTTTTTGCATAGTTAAGATCTTCCTCGCCAAATCAACGATGAGGAAACCATTTCGTACCCCCTCATCCCTTTTCATGTTAATGGCGAGGGGGGGGGGGGGGGTCCGAAAAGCGGTATCGCTTTTCATGGGCTCCATGCGACATGGCGTCCTCTTATCAATTCACACCCTCGCCCCTGAAAACTACTTAGCCCTCTCCTTCCTGCCAACGTCTATTTACCACCTGTCACATAATTTTCCACCAACCATGTGTTTCCACATTATCTCCCACCTCCATGTCTCCTCCCGCCTCCATGTCATATGTTCGTTTCATAATTAGTTAAAACTATGTTTTGTCTTTTATACATCACAGTAAATTCAAACATGATTTAAAAACAGCTGAGAACGAATTTTCAAAAGCGGAAAGAGGTTTTTGTTGATAACATTCTCTTGTACAAAAACTTCTCTCTGTTTTATAACAGCTGTTATGGTTTGGGAGATTCGGATGAAGCTTTGCAGGCATAGTTTCCTGAATTTTCCTATTTTTAGCCAGTGTTTTCAAATACGGTTTCCACGTAGGTGGAAACTAATTTTCAAAAACTGAAAGAGTTTTTTGTTTCCAACATCATATTTTACAGAAACCTCTCTCATTTTTCTGACAACTATTATGGTTTGGGATATACAAATGGATTAGATGACCCTATTTTTTAGAAATTCGGGAGGAAAAATCTCAAAGACAATTAGTGACTTGGAGGCCACTTCATCAAATAAGAGTTGCTATCAAATTTGAATTGTTCTTCTTTGTCACCAGAAATCCAAAAAGATAGTGCCAAGTAGATTCATTAGTTTTGAAGGTCCTATATTTCAGTTCTATTTGTGTAACACAGTTTGAGATATTTGTAACAAATCTTGATATTTTAAATCAAGATATTTTGTACTAAATTGTATAAATACTTCATCAATTAAGATGATAGGTGTGGGATTTTGATGCCAAGGCTCTTCACTTTGTAATAGCTTCTATTATAGTATTTCTAATGAAAGCCTTACGGCTCTAGTTTGACAGAATTTTGTGCTTTTTAGTATGTCTTTCTAGTACATTCATACTCTCTTTCTACACATGTTCAAGTTTGCATAAAACATTATGGGTAAGAATAGATTGAGTATCAATATTTTTGAAATCCCCTGCAAAATTATAATCATTAAAGAGATTAGCTTATTGGACTATTTGTCTGAGATAGCTCCTCTTCATATTTACTAATTATTTCCTTATGTTATCCTCTGCAATGTGTTTTGTTGGGTTCTAGAAATCTTCTACACGCATCCAAATTTCCTTAGTTGTTAAAAAGTTAGTCTGACTGCTTAATTATTAGGAACCTCCTTACATTCTTCTTTCATAATCCTTGAAACGCTAAGTCATTCTGTGAGGTTGGAAGCTGACACTTTGAGAAGGGACCTTGTGAGAGAGACCTTTAATCATGGATAGGGATTGTCATTGATCGTCAACCACCCCCAATTAAAACCATAATTCTGGCCATTATGCTTCAAAGGTTGTCGTTCAGCGAAAGGTGAACAACGTTAAATAAAGCCTCGTAACAAATGAGGGAGCCCCCTCTGGTTCAAGGGCCAGCTTTAACCTAAAGGCTGGTTGAGTTGGTTTCCTGGCTTAATTTTCGCAGCGAAGGATTGCCTACGGGAAACTCGTACAACAGTTACATCACCTTATATTCATAGAAAACTATTATAATCCATTATGAGAGGTTCTTGATTTGGTTAATCATGAGAATTGAGAGATTCTCATAATTGATTATGTTTTAAAGATAGATGTAATGTAATCTATAAAAAGAGAAGACTCTAAACACTCTAATTTTGGGAGAAAACTGTGTAATTGTAATCACTACTAATATCAATGCAACTCATGATTTGTGGAATCATACTTCTTTACTGATTAGCTCGTGATCTACATGTACTATCTCCCTACTAAGGAGGAAGGGCCCTCCTCTTTGTTATGGATTGTGAGTTAGTAAGGTATTGTAGTTATATGTTTAGTTTCTCTTGGTTTTAATTCATAATTATTTTATTGTTACAGATCTTTCAATGCATTGAATTTATTGCTTGATTGGATTGCAGAATGGTAATTTCGGTTATTGGTGCAACAACTTAGGTCCTGAACTGGTCCACCCATAATTATGTGTGTTTTATGTCAACTTACATTACAGTTTGGAGATCTTAATTCATGGTTGTTGTGTGACTGCTACAGAATAATTTTCCAGATTTATTATGTGTGTTCCTTTATTGAATGAAGGTTTGAGTGGATGAATGTTGGTTTCTTTCTACAAGAGTGACTAAGTCATTGAGTGGCTTGTGTGAGTGTGACAGTGATAATTTCTTAATGTTGAGAGTGATGATTGTAGCGACATTTTAAGATTTGATGTCAATAGTGCTAGCTAGGCATTGTTACCTGCATATACTTTGAATGATAACCTTTAAACAAAATACCTACCCTAGTTGATAATTTATGTCTAAGTGTGGTTAATCGATCCTTATTTAAAAGACAATTAATAAGACCAACACTTGGCCAAGAAGATTTTTTTCCTTTCTTGATGGATTCATCGGCTACAATCAGATCCAAGTATCCCCTTAAGATCAAGAAAAGACAACTTCTACCTACCCATGGGGAACTTATGCATACCTAGTACTTCCATTTGGACTATGTAATGCTCCAACAACGTTCCAACCCTTGACCAATGGCTATGTCAAAATATATATGGATGACTTCACTATATATGGAGAAACTTTTGATGAAGCTTTGAACAATTTAGAGAAGGTATTAATCTGATGTCAATAGACAAACCTTGATCTTAGTGATGTGAAATATCAGATGCTTCTCACTTAGGGAATTGTATTAGTACACTATGTTTCTTCTAAAGGGATTAGGGTGGATCCCACTAAAATAGCAGTTATTCCTAAGCTAGCAATCCCAGCTATACAAAAAGATGTGTGTGGCTTTCTAGGCTATCTGAGATACAATGAATATTTATAGAAAATTTTACTAATATAGCTTACCCATTGTTCCATTTCTTAACAAATGTTGTAGACTTCTCTTGGAACTATCCATGTCAACTAGCCTTTGATACACTTAAAGAAAATCTATTAACTGCTCCTATTTTCTGAGGTCCTAACTAGTCCCTGCCTTTTCACAACTTGTTGTCGTTGCTACAAATCCCTCCAAAATATTGGCCTACATTCAAATTTTAGAGCCTTATTTGACCTTGAAATTTGTCTTTTCTAGTAGTAAGAGCCATCCCATGTATATTCTCTAAGTTTTCTAGTCCCTTTGTGAAGAAAACTCAAGTGTTGTCTTTTTTCTTAGGAAGTGTCACACATCGTAAAAATAAAATTATGGTTAATTTCAAGGGGAAAATTTGGTGTCGATGGGTCCTATTTATCATATAGACATGTATTAGACCCATTCCCAAAGTTTCATGCACTATTGCACAAGTTTCATCACTGTCATCGCAAAGTGTACCTTAAGTGTCGCACTTGGAGGAGTATGTTATTTTGTCATCGCATTAAGGGGACCATGTTGTTTCTGAGTGTTGAGTGTTTAATGTTGTGTCATCAATTGATCTGAGTGCCTGATCATGTTCAAGTCCTACCTTGGTTGCAGATTTTCTTCAGTGATCCCATACTTAGCCAAATTCTAGAATATTTTTTGCCCGACCAACTGAAGCTCACTCTGCCCTCTTGAAATGTGCATTTCATAGTGACAAGCCTAAAACATGCACCCTTGCCTCCTAGAACTATGTAATGTGTATCTTATACCTCCAAGGACTAGTCATTAAACAATCATAGTGCTCAATACTAGCCCCTTGACCTCCACAACTGCACAAGCAAGCCTCCCTGTCAGTCTCCTTTTGTGCATTGCACAATCCTAGTTTGCATTCTGCCTCCCTAGCTCCTTGAACTACGGAATTGTGCAATCTACTGACCTCCCTCTCTCCTAAATTGTGCATTGCACCATCACGATGGGAAATCCTACCTCATTGTGACCCTTAATTATGCATTCTTCCTACCCATGCCTCCAATGTTGCACAATTCATAGTCACAAGCCTCAACACCTCATCCCTGGCCTCTGGAACTACACACTGCATAATCCTTGAGCCTTCCTCCCAGTCTAGTACCTAGTTCCAGTTCAATCAGTTATTTTCATGAAGCATGTTATACTAGGATTTTTTCAGGCTAATGTCATCTTGTCATGAGTGATTTCCAATTGCAGGTACTACATCTTCACATGACAGCTTGATGATCAAGGAGAACGAGAATGATATTATACTAGAGGACACTTATGAAGCTACAAGGGAAAATTGATCGTTGAAAAATAAAATAAAGGAACACTAGATTGCGATAGAAGTTGGAGATAAAGATCATAGTGAAGACTCCCTATATTCAAGCCTTATGGAGGAGGAAGAGGAAGAGCATGTATCATCTCTCAAGGAGACACAAAGATAACAACAGAAAGAGTGGCTTGACATTGCCACATCATCATCAAGTTCATGGCATCGATGTCATCATGTCATGTCTTGTCAAGGTTTCATATGAGTCATCATTTGCTACATCATTTGTGGATGTAATCATATTATTTTCAATAATATGAGAAATTTAATGTAAATTGGAAGTCCAAGAGTCACCTGTAGAATGTGAAAAGTCATGTAGAAGTCAAAGAGTCTCATGGAAATTTGAAAATCTAGATAGAATCTCAAGAGTCATGAGGGGAGTCCAAGAGTCACAAGGGAGGTGGAGATTCACCTAATTTTTTATATATACACCCTCACAGCTCAAGCAAATAACTTTTCACCTTGGCTTCTCCTACTAGGCATGTTGGGCATGGAATCCCCCCAAGGCATGTTTTGGGGCTTAAAGCCCAAGTTTTGACCAAGTCTTTTGTAAAAGCTCCGCGAATTATGGGAGTAGAGCGCGAAGTTATAATAGAATCACAGGGTTGTCCACCCTCGTTTTTGTAATGTAATGTCGGCTTGATAGACCTACCCATGGTCTGCGGACCATGGGATTGTATAAATAGAGCGAGGCTCTAAGTATAGAAGATAGCCAATAGATAAGAAGCATGATGATTCGAAGTGATTGAATCGAAGTGTAAAATGTGTCTTTGGGTCGTAGAGTAGGAGAAGGCTCTACAGCTAAGTGCGCAAAGGCCTAGTAGTTTGCAGCTGAGTGCGCGGACCCCTGCAGCTAAGCGTGCAGGGCAGGTTGAGTCTGTAACCTTTGGAAGAACTAATAAAGAGAAGTTTACCATATTTCTGTGTATCTTTTCCTGTTTTAATGTATGATTGGGTACAAATTGCAAGTGTATTGTTTATTTGCTACACGAACTTATATGTGTTGTATAACTAAATATAACGTATGGCATCCGTTTACGCGAAGATAATTAACTGACATAGGAAGACAAGTAAGATCTCAAGTGTGACCTAGGGGGATAGCGCAGAGCGCCGCTCCAGCAGCGCAGAAGCCCCATAGCCCCTAGTTAGGGCTGCGCGAAGGCTAGTATCTCAGGGCGCGAAGGCCTAGGAAGTGCACGAGGCAACTGGCGAAGGGACTAACAATTGGACCAGTCCAACCTCTCAGAAATCTCAAGGGTGCGGAAACCTGGTTCCAGCACCCCCCCATACTACTTCAGGTGAGACCTCAGTTTGCGCACCACAGACTGTTACCGAAAGGGCAAGTAGTATAGGGATTTGTTTGGCTAATTAACTCTGAACCTAGGTCAGGCCCTAACAAGCCAACAAATGGTTCTATTGTCGAGACCGGGATCTGCATAGAAATGTCTGATGTCGTACCACTAGAATCTGACAAAGAAAGGAATTGAAGATTGGTTGGACAGAAAGATTCACGAGTTTGCGGCGTAGGAAAACAGGAATCCACGACTATCAAAGGAAGAGTGGCTAGACTGCTACTTATATACAGAAATCCATGAAATTTTCTTCACATCTTTCCCCACTGAGCTGTATGAGTGGATCGCGAAGCTAGCATATAGCCAAGGAAGGTGTAAACTCAACAGACCTATTGTGTGGACTCCGGAATTGGTGTGCAGATTGGAAGCATCGGAGGATAAGATCGTGCGCGCTGTTGATCACTCGCTTGATCAAATTATAGGAGGATTCATCACCAATTTCACGGTAGATACTTCAGTCAGCTATAGCGAGGCAGAACGACGCTTCCTCAAAGGGCCGCGAGGTAAGTACGTTAAATCTTTGAACACTTGGATTAAAATGCTACTGTGTGAAAAATGGGTTATGCGAATAAATTGATTTTTGGGGCTACGCGAAGTGGGAGAATCTACAGAAACAAAGGTAGTACAAAACTAGAAACTAGCCCCTTGATTTCACCTCCGCGAGGGGGCGAAGAAGAGCTTGCGAGGTCTCACCAAGAAGTGCAATCAATTTGATAAGGCAGAGAATTCCGCGCATACCACCCCCACCCACACTACCGCCAGTTTCACCATCTTCACCCCCATCTTCACCCACACCACCTCCACCACCACCACGAAGCAATATGGCGAGCGCGATAAAATTGCCAGTGTTCAAAGGAGTAGGGAATGAAGATTCAGACCAGTTTTGGTTCGTGGTAAAAGTTGTATGGGAAGCGCAGGGAGTCACAGATGACAACATAAAGAAGGAAACGTTGGTCAGCTCTCTGCAGGATCGCACGCTGACTTGGTACATTAAGCATTCCAATGACAATCTGAATGTGGGGATCGCGGATATCCAAGCTGCGCTAAACAAAGAATTTAGCAGGCCAAAGTCAGAGGCACAGTCGATCATTGGGTTCAAGGAAATCACAATGCTACCAGGCGAGACCCCTTGGGAGTTGGATCAGAGATTGAAGTGCACAATTCACGAAGCTAACATGACATTGACGGATGGACAACACCGTGAATGGTTTGTAGCATCGTTAACGCCGCATCTAAGGAAACAACAGAGGCTAACAACTCAAGCCGAGGCCTTGGAGGTCGCGATGAGATTGCACGAGACCCCGATACAAGATCCCAACCTGGGAGTTCAGCAAATTCACGCGCAGTTGAAAAACTTGTGCCTTGAGATGCAAAGTTTGAAACAAGACAAGACAGCTCGCCCAGAAGTGCACGATGAGGTATGGTGCGTAAAGTGCAAGGGCCAGGGACATGACAAGGACCACTGCCCAGTGTTCGTGAATTACCTCGTGGAGGAGGGCCAATTCCATTGAGACAGGAGGCACAAGCAGGACCGAGTGCAGCGCTTGCACTATGGTGCACGATTTGTCAGATAGGAGGAAAGCATGCTACAGATAACTAACATTTATTGCAGAAGTACACGCAGAATTCACAGCAGTTGTTCTTTAATTTCTGTAGATCAGTGGGACATGATGATCGCACCTGTAGGAGTTATGAGTTGATGATGGATAGGACTCCTACTTACAGAGTTTAGGCTGAAACTCGGCCACTTTACCAGAATGTAGGAATGGCGTGAACCAGATTTCAGGGGCACAGACGAGGCCGAGCTGGAGGAGGACCAGGAAGAGGTCGTGAACAGTTGATATGTTACAATTGCGGAGGGCCAGGACATTATGCCCGCAATTGTACAAATCCAACGGGGTCATCATTTTTGTATTGTACATTGTTTGATCGTGAGATGGAGGATTGTCCCACACTGATAGCGAGGTTGCGTAATGAAGGAGCACTCCAACCTCCCTCGACTCAAAACCTGCAAATGATGAGGTTTAAGCTGCGCGAGGAAGACCCTAATGTAAATATTGTACTCCGAAGTGGAATTACGACAGGGGATGACAAAGGCAAGCAGCCTAAAGAAAGTACTTGGGTTAACAAGGCTCCAACAAAGGAACCAGAGTTTGATTTGGAGCGCACTAAGGGAACCTTCATGGAATCCAAGAGGATCTTCGTTGATGCCTCCACTTCAGGAAGTAAAGATAGACTGGAGCAGAAAATGGACCAATTGATGCTCACCACGTTCCTAGAAACATGCATGAAGCTGCTGCGCGACAGCAAGGCTATAAAGGGGCTGCAGGAACTCATAAATAGATGTGTTGGGACCACGCAAGGAGAACCGCGTGTAGTCCAGAAGCTCGGAAAGAACACAACGCAAATGAGAAGGGAGATGAGATTAACCGCGCAGACTGGATAATATGAGATGGACCAAGTGATTCTAGATCTAGGATCGGACGCAAACATCCTGCCAAAGCAGACATGGGAGCGCATGGGAATGCCTACACTGCAATGGTCTCCTATCCAACTGCAAATGGAAAACCAACAAAAGATCCTACCTATGGGGAGATTGCAGGGGATCACAGTAGATATCGAAGGAGCAAGCGCGCTAGCAGATTTTGAACTGATAAAGATTGTTGATGATAACAATCCCTACCCTGCGCTATTAGGAATTGATTGGTCCACTGACATGAATGGGGTGATAAATCTGAGGAAGCGCAAGATGATTTTTGAAAAGAAGTCTCCGTGCATGGTTGTACTTGTAGACCCTGCAGAAGATCATGCTACACGGAGCCGGTGCGTGACTACAACAGCGACGATGACTTGGACTGCATCTACAAGATAACCACATGAGATCAAGATGGGGTGAATCCGATCACGGATGGACGAATCTCATGGGAGCGCGAAAGCTCATGCACATCGGATTCGAACGAGGAAATAGAACGATGGCAAAACTGGTTACACGAGGTAACCACACTGAACTGTAACATGATGACGAGATCGTTGCGCTGCGTATCGACGGAGGTGAGGGATCTGCCTACGTATGATGGGTTAAGTGAAGTGGATGACTTCCTGAGCAGATTTGAAAGAGAAGTACCAGAACAGCAACGTTTCGAAGCTTTAAAATGGGTACTGCATGCTACGTTTGCGAGGTGGTGGGGTACGCACCAAAGAAGCTTTGAGGACTGGCACGAATGCAGAAGGATGATGCACATGCAGTTTGGGAAGCCTCAGATGTGATTGACGGACAAGATTGTCGGACGAAACAATCTGCGCACCCACCTATCCTGATGGATGCAGGCATATGGTGCGAAACCTGCGCGGATGCACACAGTCTTCGCGTTAGGAGACACGATCAGTAAGCAGGTGCGGGCAAGGCAATGGTGCGAACGACCCCTCTGGTTGGAACCATGGAGTATGGAAAGACCAAGTGCGTAGAAGGTTATCCATGCAAAATCCTTTAACAAAGTATGCGAAGCACTGAACAAGGTCCACAATGTGAAGCGGACTGACTGGGACCTACGCATACCAGTGGTTCTATGGGCTTATAGGACCGCGTGCAAGAACCTGATGGCGCAGGCACCGCCAAGGCTAGAGTATGAAGCGAACGCTGTAAGCCCCATAGCACATGAAATACCTAGTCCACGCATGACAGCACTGGTAGATATGACGGTTCGCGGAACCTTGGAAGAAGAAATCCAACAGGGAAATTTTAGGCTCCAAGAACTTGAGAAAGAAAGGGTGCGATTAAGGAAGAAAAGTGCTCTGGTAGAAGTGGAAGTCAAGAAGTTGGAGGACGAGATAAAGGAAGATTTTCTCGATAAGAAGACCAGGGTGATAAGACAGGGTGTGCACGATCACGCTGAAAAGTTTGAGGACTATCACCGCGAATTGATCAGTTTGATGCCTTGGCTTGGACCACACATTACTAAGCGAATCAACCAGGGTGGCGTGCTGCAGATGATAAAGTGCGCAACACCGCCAGTAACAATAAAAGGTGGGTGTTTTCTAGGAAAAGTGATGGATGACCGGATGACACCCTATACAGGTGGCGTGGCCACTTGACTAGCCGAGGGAAGTACAGTCTTAGTGCTCCAGGCAGTTGAAAGGAGGCGCGGGACTATAAACTACTCTACTTGGGAGCTGCGCGATGTTGGAGCTACATACAGAAGCAAAGTATCACAAGGTCTGCGACCGTGCAAAGGGGATTGCGCTGCCGCACGGGTTGGCCCGAAAGTGACCGTTGGACTCATTATTCACGATGGGATGCTCGACTTGAGACCAAATGGAGCGGGCGGTAGGCATTTAAGATGCGATTTATGGGCAAGATTTGGGAAAATCTACCACCAAGGGAACATTAATGAACCAGATTTGGGGGAACGGTCGAATTCAAATTCAAAAGACGTTATAAATTATAAAGGGCTTCCCAGTAAACAACACTTGGCCATTTGCGAATTGAGCAATTGTATACCCCACGTAGCCTGAGCAGAGCCCTGTTTGACCTGTGTCGAGCGTTCATTGAGCCCCTAAATACGCGAGCAATAGATTTCTAGTCGAACACAATGGCAGCATCTGAGGAAGTTATGGATATCACAGAGATGACTGCCAAAGAGGCTGCGTAGGCCCTAACTGTGGGGGATGCCCCTAAAGGCACCGGGATCGTAGCAGAAATCCCAAAATCACCACGCACGCCAAGACCAAAGAAAGACAAACAGGCGATGGTTCCCGTACATGTGTCCCCGCGAAACCTGCTACACACCAGGCTGATAATGGAGGAGAAGGGGAAAACCGTTAACATAGAAACCAACGAGGAGGAGGAAGACCTGGAGGACCTTATCATCGAAGAAGATGAGGACGAAGGCATGGAGGAGGAAAATGAGCTTGCACACCCTCCCACAAAGTTGCCCACCTATATCACCCCGCGAAAAGGGAAGGATAAAGTGCCCAAGGATCTTGACGAGAGCAAGAGCTCTCTCCAAACCCCACTCCTCCCAGACAACATCATTTTTTAGGGCATGCATCTAGGACGGGTGCCTCGCTTAAAATTTGAAGATTGGGATCTCGCTGACCACGAGAATTTCCCTCACCTAGAGACCGCGCAGCTCATGAAGCCTAAGCAAAACACCGCAGTGGGGGTTACCGAATTAGAGATGCGAAAGTGGTTGCGCGGAGTGGAAAAGGCAGGGCTACTAAACTTGCTTTGGGTGCCACATTTCCACCACGCCCCAATAACAATTTTCGTCATCAAGCAGTTGCTCTGCCTGGTGCATGGTGGGTGTTTGTGGCTGGAGGAGCCCATCCCCATCACAAAGCATTTGGTTCACCGCATTACCAGGTTTCCATGCAAAGGACAGGACCCCGTAGATATCTCGAAGGGGAAAAGTAGTGACTTGGCCATCGTAGAGGCCATGAAGAAGAAATATAAATTGGAGAAGAAGAAAAGGAGCTACACCATATCCAGCATCAACGATAAAGCAGTAAGAGTGGCGACCCAAATACTGGTAGGTAAGGTTATGCGCAAGTGTCGTGCGGACGAGGTACCCGTGCCGGTGGTAGCACTTGCTGAGTAATGCGCAGAGGGGGTCTAGTTTAACTGGTCCGAGTTCCTCTGCAAGGAATTCTTGGAGAATTTTCACGAAGCTCGAGAACAAGGCAAGACGTTCCACTATGCATGACTTCTGCTATCCATAGTGCTCGTGGCAGGGGAATTGCTAGAGGACAGTCAGTTCCCCACAATTGACAGGGATCTGCCAGAGGTCACGAAGTACGCTTCGCTCTGGGCCACGAAGGACGCCAACCGGATCCGCAACAACAAGATATTCAAGGTGTTCATGGAGATGAACCTTGGAATGGGGATCAACCGCAAGTTGCGGTTATCACCCACTATCTATAATAGCCTGCAAAGTTTTGTAGAGTTTAAGGTGGACCTCCACAACATATACATCAGAGCGCGCAAGAACCCGGCTAAGCAATGGCGAGAGCTACCCTTTGTAGCCACGAACGATGTAATCTTTAATGTACTAGAGACATGGCCGCCGGAGTGGTGCGCACCAAACATCGCGGCAATAGAGAAGTCTGTGGCACAGAGGAAGAAAGAGGAGGCCAAACTGCGCAAGGCACAGTTGACAGAGAAGAGAAGGAAGGACGTAGTGACAGCAGAAGCGCAGGAGGCGCGGGATGCTGCACAAACAGCAGCTGAACAGAAAAAGGTCGCAGTAGCAGCAGCAGTGCAGGGGGCAGCCGCGAAGGCGCGCGAGGGCCAAAAGTTGCCTTCGCATGGCCAAGAAGTAGAGGAAGAGGAGGGAGGCGTGGACCCACAAATTGCGTCAACACAGCTGAAGCGCCAGCACCCGACCGAGCGGACAGGGCCGCGCAAGAAGGTCAAGGCATCGAAGTTGTCTATTGACCCAATCACCCTTACCAAGGGTGATCTGCACGACATCGGTGAGACAGTGTGCGATGTCACCTCCGAGGCCCTCCAAAATTTTATGCAGGAGAACCAGATTGTGTTGGGGGCCCTTAGAGTGCAGCTGTAGGAGTTGCAGGTGTGCACTCCTCAGGCTGGTACCCTTTCGACCAGCCTTGCAGTTGGGACAATGGCAGCAGAGAAGATACTACGTGCTTGAGTGACAAATACCATAGTGCTGCCAGAAGGGGCACTGGTGACAACAAATGAGGCCGACAGGCCTACGATTAGCGCACTGAAGGGTATCAGCATCAACATGGTTACACTCCCGCGGGAGACATTATATGTTCTGCAGGATGGGATTACTGCAGAACTACGGGCTAGGGAGAGCCGTGCGCTGCAAGTACTAAGTGAGCAGAAAATCAACATGGAACAGTTGAGCTTGCAGCGTGATGAAGTGGTGTCGCAAAATCGGCAGCTGGTACAGGTACTGGACAAAGCTTGTCAAAGCGTCCTTGAGCTGGCCATCCCAGTAGACACACCAGTAGAGGCGCGCATCCATAGGCTAGCAGCAGGGGTGTGCGAGGCGCGGGAGGAAATGATAAATATTCAGTTGGATCCTTCAAATCGCAGAGTTGCGTTTGAAGGCACAACCGTCCACCCCTCCGGAAGTAAGAGAACAGTGCGCCAGCGTTATTACAGCGGGACTAGATGAGATCGGCAGTGCAGTGAGAGACTGCACCAGAATGTTGGAGGAGTCATTTTAGGTCCTCACGAATCTACAAGAGGACCCCAACATCCAACGCTTAGAGACAGAGGCACGAGAACTCCAACAGCAGTATGACAGCGTGAAAGGAATTGCGCAGACAATGGCCCTCACTCAGAGGCTCGCGCGGATGCAATAGGCCAAAGCGCTGAAAGAACAGGTGGACGCAGCACGGCACAAGGAAGCAGTCCTGAAGGCGCGCGTTCAGCCTTGGATCGATGAGGCCTTCACCATCACAGCAGCAATTGAAGGCAAGCTCACACAGATGCAGGGAACACAGGCACAAATGCAAGGAAGCAGTTCTGACACCGCAGTCTCGGAACAACGCGTACAGGAGATCCAGCAGGCAGCCGCTCAGTGCGTTGCTAACCTTGCAGCAGTTCAGACAGAGTTGGAGGGACTCCGCGTGAAGATCTCCGTACTGACAAAGTGACTCGAGGGCGAGTCATGATGTTTGTGTTGGGGGCCTATTGGGCATGGAATCCCCCCAAGGCATGTTTTGGGGCTTAAAGCCCAAGTTTTGACCAAGTCTTTTGTAAAAGCTCCACGAATTATGGGCGTGGAGCGCGAAGTTATAATAGAGTCACAGGGTTGTTCACCCTTGTTTTTGTAATGTAATGTCGGCTTGATAGACCTACCCATGGTCTGCGGACCATGGGATTGTACAAATAGAGTGAGGCTCTAAGTAGAGAAGATAGCCAATAGATAAGAAGCATGATGAGTTGAAGTGATTGAATCGAAGTGTAAAGTGTGTCTTTGGGTCGTAGAGTAGGAGAAGGCTTTGTAGCTGAGTGCGCAGAGGCCTAGTAGTCTGCAGTTGAGTGCGTGGACCCCTGCAGCTGAGTGTGCAGGGTAGGTCGAGTCTGTAACCGTTGGAAGAACTAATAAAGAGAAGTTTACCATATTTCTGTGTATCTTTTCCTGTTTTAATGTATGATTGGGTATAAATTGCAAGTGTATTGTTTATTTGTTGCGCGAACTTATATGTGTTGTATAACTAAATATAACGTAAGGCATCCATTTACGCAAAGATAATTAACTGACATAGGAAGATAAGTAAGATCTAAGGTGCGACCTAGGGGGATAGCGCAGAGCGCTGCTCCAGTAGCGCGGAAGGCCCACAGCCCATGGTTAGGGCTGCACGAAGGCTAGTATCTCAAGGCGCAAAGACCTGGGAAGTGCGCAAGGCAACCTGCATGAAGGGACTAATAGTTTGACCAGTCCAACCTCTCAGACATCTCAAGGGTGCGGAAACCTGGTTCCTGTTAAGTTATGGTATGTTCTATGCTTATAACAGTTTACTTCTTTTTCTTATTATATTCCAGCGATTAGCAATCACATGTACATAAAGTAAAGTGCAGATAGAACATTAAACGATCGACAGAAAACAAGCCAAGACAAGAGACACAAGATGTGGCGACTAGCCAGGGACAAACCCCACAATGTGTGGGGAAACCCTTTGATCAAATCTTCTTTTATCTTCAATAATCCAGCAGAGATAAATAGTACAATAAATCTGATTCATATCAGCAGTAGCAAACCCTAGATCAGCAGCATCAGTATTAGCGGCTTCATTATCAAACTAGGGCAGATGATATCTCACAAACCGACAGTCGGATTGACTTCATTCCACCACCAAAAGTTTCGGCTTCCAGAGGAGGTTCAGATGAACCTACAGCGTAGTTCAGATGAGGAGATCTTCTAGGCCACGCAAGTCAATCTTTGCTTCTGCAGTTGCAGCTTCAGTTTCAGCAGTTTCCGGCTTCAAACTAGGGCAGTCGATATCTTGCAAACCGTTCGTCGGATTGACTTCATTCCACCACCAAAAGTTGTGGCTTTCAGAGGAGGTTCAGATGAACCTACAGCGTAGTTCCAAAGAGGAGATCTTCTAGGCCACGCAAGTCAATCTTTACTTATGCAGTTGCAGCTTCAAATTCAACAGCTTCTGGCTTCACATGTGTGAGAGAGAGAGACCCATTTCAGCGCAGTAGAGAAGAGACTCATAACTACGCAGTAGAGAGAGAGAGATGTGATGAGATGAGTGAGTCTAAATGAGGAAAAGTCCTCTTATATTTATACACAACGTTGGTGGGTGAATAGATGCGACTGTTAGGCTTCTGAGCCTACATGAGTTGTAGGTCGGCTTGATAATAATTCCATAATCAAAATAAATTCATATCTCCATGAATACTTATCAGAATTGGATGATCTTTATATCAATCCTACACCTCTCGACGAGAGGAATCTAATAAAAATATTATTAGCCATGAATAAGATGACCCACATGAAGTTTTGCCCTGGTTGCCAATTTTAACACTCCCTCTCAACCATGGAGAACTTCATCTGCAATCTGTCTATCGGTCGTTACTATTCATCCATCAAATGCACTACCTTGTACAGCCTGACCCTTGCCCTGCTCTGCTCTATTTTGCTTGTTCTGATTTGTCTTGTTCTGCCCTGCACTGATCTGCACTGTTTTGTTCTGTTCTGCTCTGCTCTTGCATTGTTCTGTTCTACTCTGCTTTTGTCCGAATTATGAAGAAGATGAAATGATCGAGGATGTATCATACTGACTCAAAGTCAGTCTCAGAGTATGTACCACTGGTCCCAGACCAGTCTCAACCAACCCAAATTCAGCGTCATAGTGAGTACAACTCCAATGGTCCCAGACCAATATCATCCTCCACTGACTCAAAGTCAGTCTCAGAGTATGTACCACTGATCCCAGACCAGTCTCAACCGACCCGAAGTCAGCGTCATAGTATGGTACAACTCCTACCACTGGTCCCAGACCAGTATCATTAATCCCAGATCAATGGAGGTCATCCTAGCGTAGGGAGTACGGTAGTTACAACGATGCGTCCATCGATACTACTATGGTCCCTAACTTCATTTCCCTGCTCATTGATCAGATGAGAGGTACTTCCCATGAGTCCCAGACTGCATGGGTAGGATGCCTCGACAGGAGAACTAATCAATCCTGTCCTCACAGGAGAACACATCAATCCTGCTACAATTGCCATGGAGAACACATCAATCCAGGCCTCACAGGAGAACACATCAATCCTGCTACAATCGCCGTGGAGAACACATCAATCCAGGATGCCATGGAGAACACATCAATCCAGGCCTCATAGGAGAACTAATCATCCTGCTACACAGGAGAGCGAATCATCCTGTTCCACAAGAGAGCGAATCATCTTGTCCCACAAGAGAGCGAATCATCTTGTTCCAGTGTGCACCACCAGGGGAGGGTGAGTCACCCTGTGGTCATATGTTGCTCCAGTAGGAACCGCAAGCCCTTAGAGCTCCCAGAGCTCAATGTATGCAACATGCAGGACCCTTGTACAAAGGTTTCTTGCCGACTCCAAGTCGTTTTGGAAAATCATAGATTAGATCTTTCCTCGGGGCTTTGACAAGGTGTATCAACCTGTACATCATCTTAATGTGATGGAGCTTCCTTGCTCATCAACTTACCATATCCCAGATGATGTCTATCTGCTAGAGCAATTGACGAATACAGGATTCCTCAATAATCGAATCCCACCTCTGGTTGTTACAGAGAATCACAGTGATATCCAATGTAAATCCAAATAGCTCACTGAAGAGCTTTTGCAACCAGACTGCCTCACACGAGGTTATGCTAGCAACAATATACTCTGCTTCGGCGGTGCTCAAAGCCACCGACTTTTGTTTCCTGCTCATCCAGGATATCGAAGCAGATCCCAAGGAGAAACAACACCCGGAAGTGCTCTTACGGTCCTCCACATTGCCTGCCCAGTCAGCATCTATGTATCCAAATAGTCTCACATCTCTGGCAATGTATCTTAACCCATAAGTAATAGTGCCACGAAGATATCTCAGCAGATTCTTGGCACCAATCCAGTGTATGTGGTGGGGTTCAACCATATGTTGGCTCAACGTTTTGACTACAAAGCATATATCTGGACGGGAGTTCACTAAGAACATTAATGCTCCGACGAGTTGCCGATACTCGGTAGCATTTCGTAAAACAGGTCCAGCAGCACTACCGCTTAACTTCTTGAAGTCAAGCTCCATCGGAGTAGTTACAGGCTTGCAGTCCACCATTCCGAATCTTTCCAATATCTTCACCACATATTTTCCTTGAGATAGGAAAATTTCTCCTGGCTTTTGCCACACTTCAAGTCCTAGGAAGTAGTGCATCAGTCCTAGGTCTTTCATTTCAAATTCAGAGGCCAACTCCCTCTTACATTTGTGAATGAGAGGGTCTGCACCTGTTAGAAAGAGGTCATCCACATACAACACCAGTATGAGAGGCTTGTCATCTTCAACCTTAGAGTAAAGGTTAGGATCGGCTTCACTCCTAGTGAATCCCAGCTTCATCAAGTAGCTATCGATCCTCTCATACCATGCTCGGGGTGCTTGCTTCAGCCCATAGAGAGCTTTCTTCAACCTGCATACATGAGATTTTCGATCATAAATCTCAAATCCTTCGGGTTGCTCCACGTAGAACTCTTCTTTGATCGAGCCATGCAAGAACGCAGTCTTGACATCCATCTGATGTAGGTTCCATCCTTGTGAAGTGGCAAGGGCTATGATCGAGCGGATGGTCGTATATCTGGCAACAGGTGCAAATATCTCATCATAGTCTATACCTTCCTTTTGGGAGAAACCTCGAGCAACAAAACGAGCCTTATACTTTTCCGTGCTTCCATCTGCTGCATGCTTTATCTTGTAAAGCCATTTGGAAGTAACAAAAGTCTTGTCCTGGGGTCTGGGAACTACTTCCCAAACATCATTCTTTATGATAGACTCATATTCTTCGGTCATAGCATCCTTCCATACTTGATGCTTGACGACATCTGAGAATGACGAAGGCTCATTTTGTATGATCGTGCTCATGATGGTCAGGTATCCTTGATACCTATTAGGTTTCTTACTTTCACGAAAGGTTCCTCGGGGTGCAGCATGTCCTTCAGCATCATCAAGTAACCCCTTAATCCATGAAGGCCTCTTCCTAGAAGAGGAAGGCTCATATGGAGGAGGATCAATCGGATCCATGGGTTCTTCTACATCAGGCATTGATTCATCATCCTTTTCTTTCGGTTCCCTGGTGTCGGCTTCTTGAGAGCTCCTCAAAGTCGGAAGATTGATCACCTTGCTGAGAGCCATATCTTCGTCAAAGGTGACATCATGACTAATTATGACTTCCCTTTGACCGGCTACATAGATTCTATAGCCTTTAGTATTTTCACCATAGCCCACGAAAATTCCCTTCTTTCCAGATGCTCCCAATTTATTTCTTTTCTCTTTCGGCACATGAAAGTATATAGGGCTTCCAAAAATTTTAAAATGAGAAACATCAAGTTTCTTACCGGTGAATTTTTCTTCAGGAGTCTTGGAACCCAATGCTTGATGAGGGCATCGATTTTGTACATATACGGCAGTGATTGTAGTTTCAGCCCATAGAAACTTTGGAAGTCTTTGATCATGTGGCATGGCCCGGACAACTTCCATCATCATGTGGTTCTTCCTTCCTGCCACACCATTCTGCTCAAGAGTATGTGGTGTAGTAGTCTCCCTCTTAATGCCAGCCTCAGATATGCCTGAGTGAACCAACTGTAATACATCGGAGGTCTTGCTTTGGCTTGAGGGGAACGGTCCCCTTTTGAGCTTTCCTTCGACACACCCCGGACATACACCTTCTTTCTCTACTTGGAATTCAGGCATCCCTGTCACCATTTGTTTTACACCAAGTAGAGCTTTGTAATGAAGGTGGGCAAACCTTTGATGCCAAAGTTCGGACTGAAGAGTTGTGTCACAAGACATGACACCTAGCAGACTTCCATCGACCTGATATGATGAATACACACTAAACCCAAGAGTAAAGGCATTTCCATATACATACCTTGCCATTGCTTAAGGTTACCTTGTAGCCTTTGTCTTCCATTGCCGAGATGGACACCAGGTTCTTTTTGAGATCAGGTACATATAATACATCTTGTAAGTGAATCGTATTACCTAGATTCAGTTTAAGAGAAACATTTCCTACACCTTTCACTGGGTATTTCATGTCATCTCCAAGGACAATTTCCAGGTTAGTTTCTTTCTCTACCAGATTATAGAGTACTTCTTTGTAACCAGTGAAGTGTCTTGAGGCACCACTATCAATGAGCCAAATTCCCATTGAGTCCGAAGGAGCGGAGGTAGATAGAGCAGCTGGTAGATAATATTCAGCCTGCTTATCGTCAACAGTGTTAGATTCATACCTGGAATTTCTAGCCTTCTTGAATGGTTGCCCTCTTCCTTGATTTCCCGCATTCCTTTTTCCTTTGTTGTTGAATTTTCCATTCCTTCGATTACCATGAGAGGGATTTTGATCATCGTCACGGTGAGAGTCCTTTCTATCAGGGCATTCCCTTACATAGTGACCTACTTTATTGCAAATGAAACATCGTCCTTTTCTTCCACCCTTAAATCCAGACTTTTTTTTCGATTTAGACCCAGAATAATTTCTTTTCTTAGCATGAGAAGAAAAAGCAGTAGGAGGACCTTTAGGCAAGGGCGTTTCCTGCTCTTCTACCCTTGTTTGTTCTTGAATGCATCTAGCCATTAATTCCTCGAAACTAGGAATTACATTATTGTTCAGAAGAGTAGTCCTGAACACATACCATTCAGATGGTAATCCTCCGAGAGTTGTGAGTGCCATTTCTCTGTCAGTAATGGTTTCCCCAATAGATAGGAGATCGTTCTTGATCTCGGTGATTCTTAAGAAGTATGCTTGCATACTTTCATCTTTACCCTTCTTGATTTCCCTCAACTTATTTCTAAGAAACAAAACTTGATTTGCATCATTAACTTTAAATAAACTCACCAGTTTGTCGTAGATTTCCTTGGAGGTGTCTAGATCAGAGATGTAGGCCACCAAGCGCTTGTCGATAGAGTCCCGGATGATCTTCTTTGTTTTGACTTCTCCATTTTTCCATTTGTTCCACGCAGCAGCAGATGCATTTGATGAAGGCTCAACAATATTGCCTCTTACATGGTCCAGCACTCCTTGATCTTCAAGGGTTAGATCGATAGACATCTTCCATCCATGATAGTCAGCTTTCTCACGGAGCTTGTCTTCGGCAAGAAAGAGTGTTAAGGACCCCATAGTTCTTTTAGGATAGCCTTGCCAATCTTCTCTTCAATGATTGCTCTTGCTCTTGCTCGGGCTTTGTCTTCACCTCAGCTCTAATACCATGTTAAGTTATGGTATGTTCTATGCTTATAACAGTTTACTTCTTTTTCTTATTATATTCCACCGATTAGCAATCACATGTACATAAAGTAAAGTGTAGATAGAACATTAAACGATCGACAGAAAACAAGCCAAGACAAGAGACACAAGATGTGGCTGCTAGCCAGGGACAAACCCCACAATGTGTGGGGAAACCCTTTGATCAAATCTTCTTTTATCTTCAATAATTCAGCAGAGAGAAATAGTACAATAAATCTGATTCATATCAGCAGTAGCAAACCCTAGATCAGCAGCATCAGTATTAGCGGCTTCATTATCAAACTAGGGCAGACGATATCTCACAAACCGACGGTCGGATTAACTTCATTCCACCACCAAAAGTTTCGGCTTCCAGAGGAGGTTCAGATGAACCTACAGCGCAGTTTAGATGAGGAGATTTTCTAGGCCACACAAGTCAATCTTTGCTTCTGCAGTTGCAGCTTCAGTTTCAGCAGTTTCCGGCTTCAAACTAGGGCAGTCAATATCTTGCAAACCGTTCGTCGGATTGACTTCATTCCACCACCAAAAGTTGCGGCTTTCAGAGGAGGTTCAGATGAACCTACAGCGCAGTTCCAAAGAGGAGATCTTCTAGGCCATGCAAGTCAATCTTTACTTCTGCAGTTGCAGCTTCAAATTCAACAGCTTCCGGCTTCACATGTGTGAGAGAGAGAGACCCATTTCAGCGCAGTAGAGAAGAGACTCATATCTGCGCAGTAGAGAGAGAGAGAGATGTGATGAGATGAGTGAGTCTAAATGAGGAAAATTCCTCTTATATTTATACACAACGTTGGTGGGTGAATAGATGCGACTGTTGGGCTTCTGAGCCTACATGAGTTGTAGGTCGGCTTGATAATAATTCCATAATCAAAATAAATTCATATCTCCATGAATACTTATCGGAATTGGATGATCTTTATGTCAATCCTACACCTCTCGACGAGAGGAATCTAATAAAAATATTATTAGCCATGAATAAGATGACCCACATGAAGTTTTGCCCTGGTTGCCAATTTTAACATTCCAGCACCCCCCCATACTACTTCGGGTGAGACCTCAGTCCGCACTCCATGGACTATTGCCGAAAGGGCCAGTACAGGGATTTGTTTGGCTAATTAACTCTGAACCTGGGTCAGGCCCCAACAAGCCAACAAGGCATTAGAGAGGAAGATATTTATTTTGGAAAGAAAGTGGTAGCTCTAATGCTCCACTATTGGAGCTAGTTGGATGTTCATTATATCGATGTATCTTAGAAATTTCGCTTAATACTTGAAGCTCACTAAGTTGGCACACTTTCATGTGTTTATCGTAAATGTTGTAAGACTACTCTTTGAATATTTACAGTGTACATTGTTCTTATTTTGTACTAAATGAATTGAACTATTTTGGTGGCTTTGGTGCTTATCTTCTTGAATGTGTGGCATATGCACATTAACAATCGTTCCTGCTATGTGAACTCGTTTCACAAGGCATACTCACTTGTTCATTCAAAATTACATGTACACTCTCTAGTGCTAACTATTGCAGCCAAGGAAAATCTCTAAGAATAATGGTAGTCAAGTCTCATTTCCAGAAGGGCTCCTACACCAAACAATGTGCAATCTAATTGAGACTTCACACCGGGGAGACCCCCTTGCATGTTGGTGGGTTCCAGTAGCGTCAACACAACCATATTTATGCTTTAGATACAACCATCATGGCTGTATTGGGACAAAAGGAGGAACATAAATCATGAGTCATCTATTATGTCAGTGAAAACTTAACCCCAATCAAATCAAACTATATGGCCACTAAAAAAAATCCTTGTCGTGGTACATGCTATCAATAAATTTCCTCACTACATTACTAGATACCGTGTATTTTTACACATCGATCACTCCATCATTCGATATCTTATGAATAAGCCCATCACTCATGGAAGGGTGACCAAATGACTTCTTCTTCTACAAGAATTTGACATTATTATTATTGATAAACCCAGAAAGAAAATATTGTTGTTAATTTCTTATCACGACTTCATAACAAAAATGAATTTGATTCTACAGAATACGTTTTCCCATATGAATATTTGTTTGTCTTATCTACTAATGCACCCTGGTTCACAAATATTGCTAATTATTTGGTTGCAAGGAGACTTCCACTACATTTGTCACACAGAGAGTGACAAGAAGTCATCATAGATAGTTTTATGTACTCTTTGATCTAGGGATACCTCTTCCGAACCGATCCTAGTCATTTGATCGGACAACGTGTCTAGGAAGATGATATTTATGACATGTTGAAGGCATGTCATGACAAGCCTTGTGTGAAGTACTTTATTGATAAAAGAAATCTAAACAAAGTCCTATGATAGGGATACTATTGGCCAAAAAATTTTACGGATGCCAAAAAGTATGTTAGAAGTTGTGACAAATGCCGAAGGGTGGTAAGGCCAACAAAATTTGGCAAAATGTTGCTACAAATACAAATTATGTTAAAGCCTTTTGAAAAATGGGCCCTTGAAATTGTAGGTCCAATTAATCCTCCGTAAAAATAGAAAGCATACATTTTGGTATGTATTGATTATGTCACTAAGTGGGTGGAGTCTAAAGCTTTTCCTAAGGTGACAGAGCAGACAGTGGCTAATTTTCTGTACGAAGAAATCTTCATTCATTTTGGCATTCCATAAAAGATTGTCATGGATCAAGGAACTCAGTTTACTTCTAAGCTCATCCAATCCATTACAGATAATTTCATATTTACGCACCAAATGTCCACCCCTTATCCTCCTTAGGAAAATGGATAAGAAGAGGTCATGAACAAGGTTCTAGAGACTATAGAGACTATCTTAACCAAGATAGTACAACAACATCATAAGGATTGGGCCGAGAAGCTCCCATAGGCCTTGTGGGTCTACAAAGTCACTTGGGAAAATGCCACTAGCTTTACTTCTTACAAGATCATGTATGGGAAGCAAATTGTCCTCCCTATCGAGTTCGAAATCAAGACATTAAGGGCAACCTTACAAGTTGGGATGGACCTTTCTAAG
Source organism: Pinus tabuliformis (assembly GCA_031772625.1). NCBI lineage: Eukaryota > Viridiplantae > Streptophyta > Pinopsida > Pinales > Pinaceae > Pinus > Pinus tabuliformis. The sequence continues at coordinate 590,777,064 of CM062810.1, forward strand.
GCTCAATAACATCGATCGGATCAACTCAATGAACTTGATGCAATCCGTCAATATAGCACACATGAGACAATTATTGTCCAACAATAGCAAGTAAGGTAGCATGAAAATATCATTAAGGAGAAGTTCAAAGAGGGAGACTAGGTTATCGTATTCAATTCTAGATACAAGGACTTCAAAGGAAAATTTTACACTTGATGGTTGGGACCATATGAAATTCAGATTGTATTTGATAATGGGTCCATGAGGCTTCTCACCATTGATGAAGCATAGACATCATTAATGGCTAATGGACATCGATTAAGATTGTACTAGAAGCCTCAATATAGAGAACAATTTATCAAGGAGCTAGTCAAGAAATACAATATAGACGTCATAGAACAGGTGGATATTTGACCCCCTTCTATGACCTCTTGGTTTCTTTTAGTCCATATGAAAAAAAAAAAAAAAACCTAGTAATGAAAACCTGGTTTTCAGGCACTACCAGCAATTAGTGATATTAGGAAACTAGGAATTGGTTGATATCACTAGGATAAGAAAGGATTCTGGCTATGAAAACCCCTTGGGGCACAACTAGATTTTCTTGTGCTATAAAACTGGGACTTTGGCTGACAGAGTTTGAAAAAAAAAATAGTTAATATATCTACTTTTGTTTCTTCGGCGTGATTTTTATAATGCCATATGATCTAGACATGTTATGTGGATATGATTTCGCAAGAATGATTATAATGACAATAGCATCTCCAAGGCTATATTTCAAAACCAAACCACATGAGATGAACAAAGGAATGGCATGACTATGCCTCATATGCTCTTTACCATAGGTTAAGTACTCTTTGAATATTTCTTTAGTTTCTTTTCTAATAAGTTCTTAAGAAGCTAGTAGTATGTTAAGATTATCATAAGCATTACTAATATATTAATTTATCATTCCAATGAACCCCTATATTCCACTGACCTTTTGTGTTTCCCTTACCTTTCATATTTTACCCATTATAACCCCTTAATTTATATTACCCCTTTTTTTAATTTATTATCTTTCTCCTATCATGATCGGGTTGATGCATGGCTTTCAAGCGCTACCAACACTTAGTGATATTAGGAAACTAGGTATTGGATGATATCACTAGGATAAGAAAGGATTCTGGCTATGAAAACGCCTTGGGACACAACTAGAGAGGCTTGTGCTAGAAAATTGGGACTCTAACTCGCAAAGTTCGAAAAAAAATAAAAATAAATAAATTAATTAATTAAATTAAATTAAATTAAAATTAAAAAATAAATAAATAAAAATAAAAAATAAAAATAAATAAATAAATAAATAGTTAATATATCTACTTTTGTTTCTTCAGTCAGATACTCTTTGAAAATTTCTTTAGTTTCTTTTCTAAGACGTTCTTAGGAAGCTAGTTGTATGTTAAGGTTATCATAAGCATGAATGATATATTAATTTCTCATTCCAATGAACCCCTATATTCCACTCACCTTTTGTGCCTCCCTTACCTTTCATATTTTACCCATTATAACCCCTTAATTTATATTACCCCTTTTTTTAACATGTTCTCTTTATCCTATCATGATCGGGCTGATGCATGGTTTCTAATCCCAGTAATATGCATTGACTTTATTATGTTACTTCATACCTCATTTTCAATCAATTAATGTCTAAGTGCCACCTATCGCAATGATCCCCCACTACCATTTTGTAGCACATTAGCCATTTCATAGCATGTGCCACATTTTGTAGCACAAGGTGGCATTTTATAGCACTGCTTCACATGGTTGTGCGGTACTTTTGGTTGAAGAATTATAATGGCACAAGCACTGCAAGTATTTTTTAACAGCTAGTTATTCAAGCAATAAACTCGAGATAATTATGGGAATAATTGCACAACCTCCTTGTTTGAAAAGTCGTTAATGAAAATATATTACCCTTGGCATAAGAAGTGTGGAGTTTGGAAGAACAAGGATGATATATAGGTTCATGCAGTAGGGAATTTTAATAGGGGAGAATTATAAAGCATGCATATCAATATGGGTGAAATAATGGTTCACATTGAGCCAACATATATCGAAGCCATTCGGGAAAACCCAACTGTGTGGGATATCATTGTCCAAGAAAAATGGATCATGGTTCTTAAAAAAAATGAGTGGCAGAGTACTCATATTTCCTTAGACTTTTCCAACACTTTCAATAGGGTTATGGCTATAGTCCGCCAACTCATTATTATGGTGAATGATGAAACCCTCATGGCAACAATGGGTCTTCCATAAACTAGCAAAAAATGGTATAAAAATCATAAAATTTCCAGTGAGAATTGGTTCTCTTTCCTAGAGGAGCCCTCACCGCTACCAAACTTGAAGCAAGGGATTTGAAGGAAGATATTACAACCACTGTGGCGGGACATTGTTTATTTCGTCCAAATTTTTTTTACTTGTGAAGGTCATTTCTGTAATATCTACCATTATCATATATAGATTTTGATGCATTTAGCTTGAATTAAGACCATGAATATGCCTTTCTACCTTCTAAAAATATTGACGAGAATGGTTGTGAAATTTGAGAAGTGAAAGAACCAAAAATCTTCCACCAAGTCCTTATTAAGATTATTATTATGGATGAGCTAAAATGAATTGGTGTCCCATGGGGACCATTTTGTATAGGGTAGAGACTAAACCGAGGGCAAAAATCCCACCAATCACCAAGAAGTTTGCGACCAGAGATGGAAAGGGATCAATCGCAATGGATAAACTCCATCATCGATACCATACAAGAGCCTTGTTGTAGGAGAAGGGTAATCAAAGCATAGAAGAACATGTGGACATTAACAGTGATGAAAAGTCTGAACCAATGGAAACTGGCATGGTTGATACCCTCGAGGTTGACTCTTTAATTCAGACTGAAGGTGACTTCCCATTTCAGGATGAGGCTATACAATTCAATGTTGGAATGACAAAAGGTAAATCGAAGAAGCAAAGAACAAAAGGTAAGACCATAATGCCCCACTCCTTTCAATTTTGCAGTCTAGTGTATCAAACCCTATTAAAACAAAATAAGAGACTCTTACTCCAAAATAAAAAACAAAGGTTTCATAATCTGGACACTCTTCTTGAGGCCATTGACCAGGCTGAAGGCCCAAAGGTCAGAGCTAAACAGTATTCTCGAGAATGAACCACAGAATCCCAACACATTATTAACAACATTCTAGATTATATACGGTTACAAATATGTATGTTTTGCTTCAACTTAAGCCTGGCCTTCATCAATGGAAGATTAAGGATGAACTATTTGACCTTGGGATTATAAATAAGGAGACTCATCATTAGGTTATTGAAAATATGAGAAAATGTTGGTTTACCATGTACCTGTCCTAGGAGGCCAAGTGGGGGGGTGAAAATTAAGAAATGGAAGGGCAAGGCCACACAAGAATAAAAACTTAAAAATATTTCAAGTGATCTAAGGTTATAGGGATTACTTGTCGAGTACCTTCAAGGGTCTATGCAATATTCCTACACAAATGTTGGGTAACTTTTCAACTCAGGAAGATCTCGGTTGGCTGGCCTCATGTGATAACACAACCTTAGGAATTCATGGATTTATATTTTAATGCTAAAAACATTGATTAGAACCTCTTGTGTGAATTATATCTATTCAATTTTATTATAGTTGATAACTCAAGGTGAAACCACAATCCATTTGTTGGAAACATAAAACTTAAGGCCCTAATGTCCTATATAACTAATCTCATTTAATGGAATAAGTCCACATTTTTTTACAAAAGGATGAAAACCACAACAAGGCTAGTTGTTAAAGAAGAATACCCTTTGATAGGATATGTTCGGGATGACCTAAATAGGCTAAGAATGGACCCTGCAAATGTTGTTAATAACTAGCACAATTAAAGTTATGCAACTAAAAAGTGTAGAGAATTGGCCAAACTGAATCATTCAGAGCCCTCATCATTGTGCATGACATCTAGGACGGGATTTCCAAATACCTCTAGTAAAGGCATCTATCCCTATTTCAACATGGCTCTCAATCAAGCCTCATTTTATGTTAGTTCTTTACTAAGGTTTGGGGTTAGATGGACCATGTTACAATTCCATTTCCCAATCATTTGGCGCCCCACCACGTTTTATTAGGTAACCATCCATTGCGATGAGAAAGAGGAAAGAACACGATGGCACAAATTAGAATGTTGCATGGGATATTATTATATTAGAGAATTTGGCCATCCCTCGTACTCCTTGAGTGATATATGCATACACCTTCCAGAACAAGAATATGATGATGCATTAGGACATGCATCAGGTCTAGCAGGGGGGAGATGAGAAGCTATGAAATTGTGCTTTTTGTTGTGAAATTACCTACTCTATTTTTTACTAATCCACATTTTTTTACCTTAAAATTATCATTAAAACCTTATATATATACCAAGGGCAGCTTAAGGTATGAAATGCATATTCACTAGTTCTCTTATCAATGTTTCTAGATTAGAGCTGAAGAATGTTAAAAGAGTAGTTATATATATATATATGGAATAAAAAAATGCAGTAAATCGAGTTAGTAACAGTGTGCAGTTGATGTCATATGATTAACGAGCATGTTCACAGCCACAAGAAAGGAACATATGGCATCCATAGGTTCAACCACATCTCATAAAAGGAAAACAACCTCAAATTGGGTATCTGCGAGGAATTCGAAGCATACAAGTGTAGCCACCTATATATTGTTACATGGATGCTATGTGTAGGACCAATCATAGCGGGTTTATTATGGGGATTCCATTTGAGTACGATGAAGGTGTTTTTTGTCTAAAAACTTGTTGCATGAGTAATTCAAGAATGTTCAAGGTGCCTCGACATGTAACAATTATTACAACATCAAAGACCGAATGAGTTATTATTTGTATAATTTATTTGTTATTTCCTCTCTTTACTTAGTCGATGTATCACATCATAAATTATTTTTTTTAAGCAACCTCGAATTATGAATGGTATATTAGGACTTAGATTCCTCTCTGTTGCATAAATATATGTACTTTGAAATTTCGTTTCCTTTTAATAAAAAATTACTACCTATGGATGCTTTGGTTTGCTTAATGAGGTTGTGTGGGTGAATTCATAAGCTATCAAGAGTAGACCAAACCCCGAGTTGGTCCCGCATGAGGTAAGGTCTTGCAATTTGATCATTTCTTGTCCAGTTGTGTGTTTTATTTAATTGCAGAACATATAGAATCGACCGAGTTTGTTTTACATAAAGTGTGTGTGTGTCAATTTCATTTCCTTTAGTGTGTTGAATTTTATTTAATTTCCTTTTCTATATTTCTTTGGGTTGTGTTTTAATTTTAAGTGCGAAGGGCGATGATCTAACTGTTGTGAAACCACTATCAATGTTGTGAAATAAGCAGTAGTTGTTATGAAACCATAACCTTGCATATTTTCTTAACTTTAATTGGAATGGTGACATTGATCTAGGTATCAAACTGATATTTCGATATGTGATGCGCCACGTAGTTGGACCAAGGTAGAGAAGTTATGCTCTTGTTGGACTTAGGTTATGTATCACCAATAGGTTTCCTTTGAATTGAGTCTTTTGCATATAGAATTGGTGGGAACTCTAATTCTTATGTATGCAACACCTAGGGCTTTGTAATTTAAGTAGACCCTAGGTTGAAAAACTAAATCATTAATGAATACTAACATTGTATTAATTAAAAAACAAGTATTCACATTGTTGGCCTCACAAATAGATATTTTGATTGTATGGCTAGTTGATTTTTAGATTTATAGCATATTTTGACTCTACTGGCATGTTCATCATAGCCACTGAATTTAGAGTGTCCAACAAGACCTTATTGGCCCATAATTGAAGTTGATTTGACCTCTTTTTACTCATTTTGGTTTTGTCCCAAATGTCAAACTGAAGTGGGGTGAATAAGTGTGTAGACAGTTTTGTAATTTCCCAATATTAATTAACCATACATTCATTTAGTAGTTTATCATAGCCATTATCTCATCAATTATCAATTATCATAATCAGAATAAATAGAAATAATACAAGAAAGCATCACAACATAATGAGACATAATTTTTTAGGTGGAAACCTAAATGGAATAAAACCAACTCTTCCACTGTTCAATCTTTAATTCTTTTACATCAATTTACAGGCTCCAACCTGTGGGAGGTAACTACACCCAAAAGATATAAGTTTCCACTTGCAGTAGGCTACAACCTGATTGAGGCTCCAACCTCAAGCATGACTAGGCTCCAACCTGTTTGAGGCTTCAGCCTCCTGACTCTGCTTCCTTATGAACCTCTATTTCATCACATTTTAAAACTACATCCACGAACATAATAAATCATTGAACCTACATATAAGTAACTTATCACAAACTCTAAGCATAACTTGCACATTCTACCACTTCCATAAACACTTCCACTATACCAATCATTGTCTCTTCAACTCAACTTGAAACCATTGTAATACCATACAACCTGCAATCATCATCTCAACTGTAATTATTGTCACAAATTTATGTCAATCTCTATTTTTGGTTGTCATATTGTTGTCCTAAAACTCTGCTCCAACCATAACTACAATCTGGTCACTCAAACACTTCCTCGGAACTTGTCATCTTTGTGTATTCAAAACACCTGCATAATGATCAAGGTGCTTCCAAGCTCACTCAAGAGCTTTTGGTTATCAACTAAGACTCGAAACAATGTCAAACCCTTATGGTTACATCTATATCTGAGTTTTGAATGCCTACTTCTTTTGGATCTCAATTTGGATAAGTAATGCTCCCAAAAATAAAATGAAAATAACCATATGTAACTATATAAAATAAATTAATATTCTACAGATTGGGCATATTTAGGTGCCTTCCAAATGCCATTATAATTAGTTAAACATTCTATAAAATGGTAATATGGTTGAATAAAAAAAATAAATTGGGCCTTTTGACCGCCAAGGAGAATCGAACTTAAGACCTCAAATCCACAACATATACGACTTACCAATTCCACTCTAGTGTGTAGCGTGTTAAACCTTTTGCACCCTTTGTTATATTCTACATACAGTAGTGCAGTCAGGGTTGGGGACATGGACCCTCCCAACCAACCAAATAAATGCATAAGTTTCAAGCTCCAATTTAAACAATGATCCATGAAACATACGATCGGTCATGCAATGTTATCTTCGGGGCAGAATCCCCTGGACTTTATATAATAATTTCATGGCTTCGGTCCTTTAAAACAAACACTATGCTTCGACCCTTCACACAAACATTGTGACTTCAGCCTTTCAATAAAATAATGTGTGGCTTCATCCCTTCACACAAATGCATGCACATATATGGCTTTGGCCCTTCTAACAAACATTGTGGCTACAACCCTTCTAAACATTACATAGCTTTGACTCGCATGGCTTCGACTCTTCAAACAAACGCATGGATTCGGCCCTTCAAAACAATATGTGGCTTTGGATTTTCAAAAATTTTGGATTTAACCCTTCAATCAAACGTTGTGGCTTTGGCCCTTCAATCAAAATATACATGGATTTGGCTTTTCAAACAAATGATGTGGCTACGACCCTTCAAACAATGAGAGGCTTTGGCTCTTCAAACAAACAATACATGGCTTCAGCCATTCAAACTATTGCAGAGATCATAAGAGGCTTCAACCTACGTATCCATAACAATCATTGTAGTCATAATCATGATGAAACTTGACCTATGCCATATCTAGGTCATCAAGACAATATTCAAGCCAGAGGCATAGAGAACAAAATTGGACAGAGCAAAAATAAATAATTCATTCATTCATTCATTCAAAAGCAAAACCCAACTCATTCACTTCCACCTTTCAACTCATCCACAGAGCCTTACAAAGACAAATTATTTCTCAAACTCATGCCTTGATCGAATGACCACTCATTATATATAGAGTGTTGGTTGGGCCTGTTCATATGGGTGTCTGACCATAAAACAAAGTGGTCCCACGACTATTTACAACACTGGTGCCCTTAAACATAAGGGATGTTTATTTATTAAATAATGCTTGCTCATATTAAAAAACACGACCATTGGTTAGACCTTTAATATTTGTCCATGATTAAAAACAAACCATCTATGAAACCTTTAATATATGTCCATAATGATAATCAATAACTATACACATTCTTCAACAAATTTGATGTCTTGGGCTTATTGTCTCATGTTTGGGTCCATTAGTGATATATTTTTCAAGAAACCATAACTTCTTGTTTGGGAGGCATTTTTCAAGGTATAATATATCGTTGGAAAGGTCTTGACAAGCACTCTACAACCGTGCTAGTTATAAGATATTTAGAAATGATAACTTCCTTAAACACTCAAATATATTCAAGCATATATATCCTCATGTAATGAGACTTTACGAAGAATCAAGTTGTCATACTACTTCATGAAGCATCACGGTGCTTCTTTGATCATCAAGTATGGTCTTCTTCTTGTTGTCCCACGTTCCCCTTTTACATCAATAAAATCTTGTTATCATCAATGACAACACTATGTGCAATAATCTCCTCCTTCGTCATTGATGGAAACATCCCTAAACATTAATGGTTGTTGGATGTCGAAACAAATAAGAGCTTGCTATAAACATAAATGTCTACAATCTCTCTCGGAGACATCAATTTCTACAATTTCTCCCCTTTTGACATCAATGGCAAAGGTTCATGGGCGTATGTATAAATTTTTCATGTAAATGAACCTATATGAGTACCTATTCCTGAAGAATCTTGTTTTTGTCATGAACCATGCTCCTTTCTTGCTAACATATAGTCTCCCCCTAAGACCATGCTTCCACTATATGCTCCCCCCGAAACTATGTGTATGTTGTGTGCTTATGATTTTATTGTTCTCCCCCTAAGATAATGTTACTGTTGTTGTTGCACTTCCCCTGAGATCATGCATTCCTTTTACATCTAAGATATCACCATCAAAACATAGTCCACATGCTTCCTTCATAATTGCTTCTTCAATTCTTGACTAAGCAAGTTATGATCTTGAAAAAACTTTCTTCACCGAATTAGATCTAACGGATTAAACCTAATCAAGGTCCTCCTTGACCTCTTCTCCATCTACCATCATTGATAGGAATTCTTCCTCTATTGTACCATCCAAAGTTAAGTCTGCAATCTCGCGCTATATGGCCCTCATAGTGATATATGTGACATTCAACTTCAGGCTTCAATATTTGTGGATGTGGCTCAGACATTCTTTTGATTTGGTCCACATATATCCATCTAGGTAATTGATCATATCCTTTGTACCTGGACCTATCATTGGTCTAGCAATCTCGTACTTTACATCGAAACTTACTACATGAGTAAAAATAACTAAAAAACTTTCTTTGATACCTTCGCAAAGAAGAAGATTTTGATCTTCTGAGGATACCTTTTGGAGGAGTCATGGTTCGTTATTGTCTAATCTAAGCATGAGCCATATTTATTTGTTGATTCCCGACACCTATTCCATTACTCTTGGTGGGTGCTTTTTGATGAACCATGTTCATTGTCTTTCCTACATCAATTTTACTTGTGGATCCTTTCTCTTTATCCTAATTCTTTACACTCTATTCTTTTTCGAAAATGCTTTGAGAGTTATTGAAGTGAACATGCTTGGCCTAGTGTTCTTCCTTCTTTAAATCTTCAAGTGAGTTTCTGCTTTATGTTATAAAATTCTGAATAATCTTCTTCAGATGTCTTTCATTTGATGGGGGGCCATTGCTCTTGGATGCTTCACCTTCTTGATAACCAAGACTTGTCTTGATAAGTGGAGACCTCTGTATACTAAGAATGTGATCTAGAGAATTGGTGCCTTTGTTAAAATTTGAACTGAGCTGCTTCAATTCTTCTCTTAAGAGGACAACTTCCTCTTCCAATCTTTCACAAATTTTCTCTTTTTAGTTCAATTGTTCGGATAGGCATTCCTATATTATTTTTGCTTCTTCTAGTTCAACTTTTAGGGCAATAATGATGCCTTCATTTAGACTCTTGTTTTGCATCAGTTGACTTTCTGTTTTCCTGGGAGTTCTGATTTCATTCAAAGAACCTTCTAAGTTCCCCTTCAAAATCATTTTATGCCTTAGGTTTTTCAACCTCGGTCATGAATAGTATTTCATTCATTTCTTCATCGGTTTTGCTTGCACTGCTTTCACTGTCACTTTGTTCTTTGAATAAAAATTCATTTTCTTTCATGTTTGCTTCTTCTTTTGATACTTAGGTTTGAATTTTGATTCATCGTCACTTTCATTCATCTTGGCATAAGGACATGTAGATGCGTAACGACCAATTCTTCCATATTCAAAACATTTGAAAGGAAGTTTAACTTTGAAATTGTCGATTCCTCTCTTGAGTTTTCAAACAAACTTGGTTTCTTCTTCATCACTATACCAATGACTGTCTCTTAAACTAAACTTGATACCACTGTACTGCCATGCAACCTACAATTTTATCTCAATTGTAATTATTGTCACAAAATTCACATCAATATATGTTGCTTGCTATCATATTATTGTCCAAACAAATTTCTCCAACCATAACTGCAATATGGCCACTCAAACACTTCCTTAAAACCTGTCATCTTCGTGTATTCAAAACACTTGCACAATGGTCATAGTGCTTTCAAGCACACTCAAAAGCTTTTAGTTATCAACTAAGAGTTAGAATAATGTCAAAACCTTTTGGCTACATCCATCTCTAAGTTTTGAATGCCTAGATTCTTTCGGATCTCATTTTGGATAAGTAATGCTCCCCAAAAGTAAAAAAAAATAACCATATGCAATTATATAAAGGGTTAAAAATTCCACATATTGAACATATCTAAGCACCTTCCAAATGACTTGTTGGATTCCGACATCGGCCACTGTAATCAGTTAAACGTACAAAAAACTGGTAATATGGTTGAATAAAAAACTTAACCCTGACCTTTTGACCGTTGGGGATAATCAAACTTAGGACGTCAAATCCGCAACATATACGACTTACCAATTCCACTCTAATGTGTGGCTTATTAAGCCTTCTACACCTTTCGTTATATTCTACATGCGATAACATAGTCAAGGTTGAGGACATGGACCCTCCCCACCAAACAAAACAACACATAAGTTTTGGCCTCCAATCAAAATGACGATCCATGCAACATATTCTTAGTCATGCAACATTACCCTTTGAGCTTTTGTTTAGAGATTGTTGAAGATCTTTGAGATAGACTCCCCTGAACTATATATAATAATTTCATGGCTCTGATCCTTCAAAAAAAATATTGTGACTTTGGTCTTTCACACAAACGTTATGACTTCAACCCTTCAATCAAACAATGTGGCTTTGGTCCTTCACACAATTATTGTAGCTTTGGGCATTCACACACATGCATGGACACTTCTAACAAACATTGTGGCTATAGCCCTTCTAAACAATTCATGGATTTGGCTTGTATGGTTTCAACTCTTCAAACAAATCCATGGCTTCAGCCCTTGAAAACAATATGTGGCTTTACCTTTTCAAACACTTTGGCTTCAACCCTTCAATCAAACATTGTGGCTTCGATCCTTCAATCAAACAATACATGGTTTTGGCTTTTCAAACAAATAATGTGGTTATGACCCTTCAAAACAATGTGGTTTTGGATTTTCAAACAAATAATGTGGCTATGACCCTTCAAAACAATACGAGGTTGTGGCTCTTCAAACAAACAATATGTGGTTTCGACCTACGTATCCATAACACTATAGCTATAACCATGATGAAACTTGGCCTATGCCATAACTAGTTCATCGCGATAATATTCAAACCAAAGGCGCAGAGAACAAAACTGGACAGAGCAACAAAAAGAATATTCCTTCATTCAAAACAAAGACCAACCCTTTCGCTTCCACATTTGAACTTATCCAAGAGCCTTCCGAAGACAAATTGTTTCTCGAACTCGCTCCTTGATCGAAAGAGCACTCACTATATATATATAGTGTTCGTTGGGCCGATTCATATGGGTGGTCGGCCATAAAACAAGGTAGAGTCAACAGAGTCAAGGTCCCATGGTGTCGGCCATAAAACAAGGTAGAGTCAACAGAGTCAAGGTCCCATGGTTACATGCAATGCTCATGCCCTTAAACATAGGGCCTTTTTATTGATTAAATAATGCTTTCTTACATTTAAAAATGCAATCATGGGTGAGACCTTTAATATTTGTCCATAATTAAAAACGTGACCATGTGTGAGACCTTTAATATTTGTCCATAATTAAAAATGTGACCATGTGTGAGACCTTTAATATATGTCCATAATTATAATTTATATTATACACATTTTTCAATAAATTTGATGTCTTGGGCTTATTGCCTCGTGTTTGGTTTCATTAGTGATATATTTTTCAAGAAACAACCATTTCTTGTTCAGAAGCACTTTTCAAGGTATAATATATAGTTGGAAAGGAATTGTCCAGCACTACGCAACCATGCTAGTTATAATATCTTTAGAACAACTTAACTTTCTTAAAAATTCAAATCGCTTTAAGCATTTATATCATTATGTAATAAGATTTTGCAAATAATCAAGCTGTCACACTGCTTCATGAAGTGTCTTGCTGCTTCTTTGATCATCAAATATAGTCTTGTTAGTCCCTGCCTGGGACTATTAGCGATCGATCGATCGTTGACCGAGCATTAGTTTATACTTTGACCGATTTTTTTCAGTGATTTGGCATTTTAACCTAAGTTTAATGCTCCCAATTTCATTCAACAAACTTTTAAGCAAAGTTTTTGGTTCGGAAAACAATTGAGGTCTTATTATAGCCTTCACGTCGCCCGATGCAAAAAGATTGACGCAATATCATCTTATCCAAAGTAGGCTGTGGAGGCAAAGTTTGCAATATGATCTTATCCTAAGTAGGCTGGTTGAAGCGGCAAGTTATTTTATCCAAACTTTGGTTGCCGACTTCCACAACATGAATTTTGCATGGCAGTAGCCACTTGTCTTCAGTTGGCCACTTGTCTTCAGTTCTTCTTCAATTCTAAATTCTATATGGCAGCGTGCTCGCCCTTTTGCAGATTTCTCAAATACTATATGGCAGTCGACCTTCCAAAGACTCTATCACAACCAACCTTTTTGCAGATTTCTCAAACAGGAATTTGCTCCTGTTGCAGATTTCTCAAACAAGAATTTGCTCTAATTCTTTGATTCTCATGGCAGGAACAGGAATTTGCTCATGAATTTTCTCATGTTGCAGATTTCTCAAACAAGAATTTGCTTTAATTCTTTGATTCTCATGGCAGGATGTTGAAGCCACACTGCAAATATTTTCTCTTTTCTCTAATGCTTTGATTCTGCAAATATTTTCTAACCCTAATGCTTTGATTCTGCAAATATTTTCTAACTCTAATGCTTTGATTCTGCAAATATAAGAGCAATACAGACGTTAATGATGCATGAAGAGTAATACCTGTCTTTCCCTTCCCCTTTTTCATTTTGCTGTAGGAGGCATTAGCATTTTTTCCATTTTGCTACAGGAGGCATTAGCTTGGCTCCTTCAGAAGTCTGGAGAAAGCTGCTTCTTCTGAAGTCTGAACAAAGCTGCAAAGCTGTCTCAAACATATCATTCACAGGTGCGCATACTCTCCTCACTCTTATCCACTGCAACCACAATATTATGCACAATCTTAAATCTATGCCCATTCTATTCATTGTCATCGTTTATCTGAAAACTTTAAAATATTAGTGTTCGCTTCTATCAAAAGGGATCCAACGAGTGCCTCTGTTTGCAAAAGATTATGAGTCTAAATATTTATGGATTGGGAAGTACCAACGGTGAAAACGAAATGTATATATATATATATATATATATATATATATATATATATATATATATATATATATATATATATATATATATATATATATATATATATATATATATATATATATATGTATCTGTTTCTGCATAATCACAACAAAATATATAAATTTGGCATTTTATAATGATATGTATTATAGATTCAGTGCGTTCAATTGATTTTGTTCCCTAATAATTAAATATTAAAATTTATAATTAAATTTTAGTAATTTTCAAAATATCATAAAAATAAGTATCTAGGACTAAGATACCTTGAAAAGTTGAAAATATCTGTAAATTTCTTTTACTTCACAAAGGATATGAATATAAGGCCTGCGTAGTTGCTACTCCATCTATCTCTATCTCGCCTTATTGTTTTTTATATATATCTACATTGACTTTATCAAAATTTGGACTGTTGATAAACTTCTCTGCCATTTTCTTTCTGATCCCCTTTGCATAATGTTGTCTGTCGCCCCCTTAATCCCACCATTTTCTTAGCGAGGAACTACTACCCGCAAGATAGTGGACGGGTCAATCTACAGCAGGTAAATATCAGTAAAATTGTATTATTATTAAATGTATCCAAAGCGCTACCACCATCATACAAAATAGTGCCTAAAATGGTTTATGGATAGACATCGAACTAACATTTACTAATGGTTTTGAATGCCATGTATTTAGAGGAATTTTTTTATTAATGGTTTTGAATGAAAGCATGTATCAGAATTAACAAGGAAAATACAACTCGTCTGCAACCTGAATTTGTTCCTCCAGCTTTCTTTCTTCAGTGGTCAGCACCGACTTGATCTTTGCTTGCAATTCTCAATTCTAGTCTTGAAGGGCTTGGAATGCCTTTTGCAAATGTTCAATCTTTTATGTCGTAGAGATTGGTAGGTCTATCTCTGCGGGGCCTTTCGGAACGACTAAGTCAAAATCCTCAACTGCAGAAGCTAAAGACTCATAAATTTAAAATTAAGGGTTTCAATCTCCAATAATTTCAAATATCAATCTCCGAATGTCCAAAAAATTACGCTATGGGTCTTTCTTTACAGCTAATTCAACTGCAGAAGCTAAAGACTCATAAATTTAAAATTGAGGGTTTCAATCTCCAATAATTTCAAATATCAATCTCTGAATGTCCAAAAAATTATGCTATGGGTCTTTCTTTACAGCTAATTTTACTGCTATTTTCATTATCGATATCTGGTTTTGTATAAATTCACTACATAAGGGATTGAGGGAATTAGAAATTAGAACCTGGATACCAGCTGAGGCTTGAAAAAAGATATTTGTCTGCCAAGAAAAACAGCTGAGGCATCTGAAACAGGAGCTTTGTCTGCCAAGAAAAACAACAACGTGACTTGATCCTTGTCATTGTTAGCCTGGATGGATTCAAAGGCGGTGGAGAAATTTTCAGGAGTTGCATCAATCTAAGTAAAATCCATGGTTTCTTCCCTATCTGCAATATTCCCACCCAAACATTTCGGGAGGTTTCTGTTAGCATGTCGTATTACTTACTCTTATTGACGCGCTAATGTTTTGGTTATCTGGTTTATATGGTTTATAGTAGCTTTATCAAATCTTTTGAAAGGTGGCCGTTCACGGTTTAAGCAGGTGATTTTAATAGTTTTACTAATTTGTTTGAAAGGTGGTTTTCCATGCAGCAGGGAACGTGGCTTGCATCCAAGCCCATATGTCATCCAAATGTTTCTTGCTTGGGCATATATTTATTGTTTAAAAGGTGGTTTTTCATGCAGGGAACGTGGCTTGCATCCAAGCCCACATGTCATTCAAATGTTTTGGCCATAAATGCAAGCCCACGTGTCATTCAAATGTTTTCGCCATATATTTATTGTATTATGTTTTATATTTCTACATTGTAACAATGACTATTATACTATATAGTTAATTAGTTTTTCATTGACACTAAACTTTCTGAAATACATGATATAGTTAAAAGTTTCGTTGTTCATTCTGAAATAAAAGTTAATGAATTCGTTGTTCATTCTAAAATACACGAATTTGATATTCATAATGCAGAATTGATTTTTTAATTTTGTAACTTATTCAAAAAGTCTATTGAAAGCTCTTGAAAAAGAAAGGGCAGCATTGATTTCTTTCGCTCTCTTTGTGCATTTTTATCTACAATATGCCAGACTCTTTTATATGATTGTTCATTGAAGCCTATAGCATCCACATAATATCTAATTCTTTTAGTAAAACTTGATTTGCAGTTAAATAGTCTGGCAAGGTCTTCGCAGTCTATCTTATCTGCAGTTGGCAGTTGGTCTAGGGGAAGCTCGAAGGGTCCTTCACAGGTCTCATCCCCGCCAAAAACTCCTTTGACAGAGAATATTGATGCATGGGATTTGCTCTATGCAGCGGCCGGCGAAGTTGTCAGGCTGGAGATGGATGGAGCTAATCCAATATCCATGCCCAACGGTTTCAAGGGCATGTTAGAAGGCAAAAATTCTCTGCATCACAGTCTCCAGCTTTTCTGAATAAATACCTCGTGGGAAAGAGCTGTAGTTTCTCTGCGCTCTCTTCCAAGGACAGAATCAATAGTTCCCAAATTCTCCAGACAACAAATTACACACTGAATTTGCAACGCCATGCAGACAGCAAGATCTTTCAGGTAAGGTAGCAAGTTTGTTCGACGAAGGCAGGTTTTTAGCAAAACAGAAAGCTTAGACATGTTGCACAGAGCGTTTGTATTGTGTTGTTGTGGCAGACCCCGGCAGGGACTACCGGCTGCATGCAGCACTTGTTATTGTTGTACCATGTTCCCCTCTCACATAAATGACATCTTGTTTTCATCAATGACAACACTATGTGCAAAAATTGGATAATAGATTTTGGCTTTTGGGGAAGTCATCCCCAACGTAAATTTGAGTTTTCAAACCCTCCCATACAACAAAGTGAATGTTTAAGTTGATCATGTCATATTTTTATAAAAAAATTCAACTTTGTCCTCTTTCACGAGTCACTAGCAGGATCCACTTGAGCTAGGTCTTTTAGAAGAAATAAAATACATCCTAAGGACTATCCTAGAAAATAAATGGCATGCCTTATATTGATAATGATAATATTCCCAATGAGTTCTCATTTACTTGATTCTGAGCTTGTGTGCTTGATTTATCACCTACACAAATTGTGCATCTCTTAGGGCCAAATTTCACTATTATAACTTCACGGTTTAGATTTTGTTATGATCTCATCCCATAATTAAAAACTAACCCACTCATAATGTAGGGAATTCCAACCAATTTCCAATGGTAAATCACATTCCTTCTTTCAACCCCTATCACTGAGAATGCCCTTTTGCAAAATCTTGAAGGGTTTTGGTATTACAAATTGGTGGTAGAGGTTCAATGCTTAAAAAGTGTTTTTTGTTTGGTACTAGAATAGAGTTAGCATATCTAAGCTATAGTTTACCTCAAGATGATTTCAATGAGATATCATTTTCTTCATTCCATGCATGGATAACTCATTTAGTTTTCACAAGTTTTCTAATTGCTTTTTGGAGTTGGATCTTGATAGCTTACATAGTAGAACTTTTGGGTTTATGAATTATTCTGGAACATGAGTAAATAAAAAATTTGGTTTGATACAATGAAGTACTCCTTAATATATTTCTAATGATATTAGTTTTTCTTGTTTCACTTTTGTATAAGTGGGTGGAAACCTTCATAAGGTAGGGTGATGATGGGCCCCTAATATTAAAGCAGTGTCAAGGGCATGTGTCCTTAGGTTAAAATGAGAGGTGTACCAACACTAAACAAAATTTGAGTAGTTTGGTAAGTGGTAATTGCTAAGGGTTTCATATGATGTGTTATATGTCTCATTCCAATGCCATATGATCTAGGTTCATTTTTAAGAAACCTAGTGCAAATCCCAAATTACAAAAGTGATATTAAATGTAACTCAGGGCATAAGATTATAAGAAACAACAAAAGGTGGGTTTGGAAAAAAACGGGGGCGGGGTACGTTTGGGGAACCGAAACCCTTACCTCATTCAGACTCTTCACAAGTTTCTAATTGGTTTTAAGGATTGGATCATGGAAACTTGTATAATAGACATTTTGGGTTTATAAATTAGGTCTTAAGTAAAAGAAAATTAAAAAAATGGTTTAATAGCAATGAAGTACTCATTAGGATATTTCCAACAATACTTAGTTTTCTTGTTTGACCTTCATATGACTTGGTGGCAACTTTTTGAATATAAGGTGACAATGGGCCCCTAATGATAACGCGATGGATCACAAAACCCTTGTGTTGGCAATGCTTCATTCAAATTTCTGCCCTATCAACTTTTAGTACCTACTCTTCGAAAGGGATGCATTTGTTAGATAAAATTTCAGTGCGGGCTTGCTCGCTTCTTCAATGAATCATTAAAGAAGTGCTAAGGGCATGTGTTCCCATGCTAAAATGAGAGGAGTAACAATGCCAAATAAATAGTTTGTTCGATAGTACTTGCCAATTACTTCATTCGATGTTCCCCATGTCTCATTCCAATGTCATATGACTCACGTCCACTCTTAAGAAACCTAATGTAAAATACCAGAAATCAATGAAATTTTACAAAATGACATCAAATGTAACTTAGGGCATAAATTTTGAGGAGTGAGAAAAAAATTGGTTTTAAAAAAAAAGGAGGCTAGCGGAACTGAAACCCTAACCTCATTCTTCGTCAAAGGCCTTAAATCCCTCCAACATCCAAGGCATTTGGGGATTAAGTTATTAAGGGAAAGAGATGCACCTTGTTTACAAACCCACTTACAAAAAATAAAATAAAATAAAAATCACCTTGTTTACAAAATGGTTTAATGACATAAGGCCTCCATGCATGCATCCCATGAAAATCAATTTTCTTGGTTATCTTCCCCTCTCCACCACCTTTTCCTCTTTCCCATCACTTGTTGAAGGAGAAAATCAACTATTACAAAGAGGAATAATGACATCAAGACTCAATTAAACCACTCACACGATTGTTTCATACATGTATATGTTTTCTCATCACTAGTTCATGGATAAAGTTGCATGTTATTAGATTGATAATGGCGTTGGTTTAATTTTGTTTGTATATGTTGGATTAAATTATGGTGCTATTTGAAGTTTTATGTAGAAAATTAACAAAATATGGATGGAGGAGTTAAATCCCTCTTATGCATGAGGCCCAAATCTTCTTGACACTCCTTTTCTTTGTGTTGTGATAATCCATTATAATGGTGGCTAACTCTCTATGATTATGTCATTTTCCCTCTTACTCCTTTCATCATCCCTAGTCTTGTTGCCTCCCTGATGTTGTCATAGCCTAATTCCCAACTTTGTTATCATCCTCTTGCTAATCATCTCCATACTTTGTCACCTATATCCCACATCCCTTAGCCCCCTTACTCATCTCCCCCTTGCCCTCTTCCCTAACCCCCTCCCCTCCTAGTCATAGCCCATTCCCCTCACACGCTCCATCCCCTTTTCCATCTATTCAAACCACCATTTGGTCATCACTAGTAGCATTGACCTTCTAATCGCTTACCAATATAATGTTGGTTATGTCTTATATTCTTTACACGACTACCCCCACATGTCATTGCACATTGTTTCAGGCATAACAATGATTTTACAGGGGGGTGAATCCCCCCTTGCTTGGGGGGTTCATCGGGGGAGGGGGGGTGGAAGAAGCCCCCATATGCAGGGCTTCGAGAGCAGTTCCCTGGAAAAACAATTGGACAGTTTTCTTCATCTTTTTTTGGCGATTTTCGACACACGGTTTTTTCTTTTAGTGATTTTTTGGCACATTAGGGTTTAGCCCAAGGTTTTGTAGTTTTGGTTAAGGAATTGCGATCATATTCTAATACCGAGTAAGTGGATTGGAATTTTATGGATGTTGCAGGATTGTAATACTATAAAGATGAGTATAATAAAAATATTTCTAGTTTTTCTCAGTATATATATTGTATTGTAATACTGTAAAGATGAATATACTAAAAAATATTTCTAGTTTTCTCAGTTTGGGTTTCTAGGGTAAAATATCTATGTTAATGTGTGTGTTTTCCATTGCATCTTTTCTGTTTTATTAAGAATCTATTTGGAACAACTAATTGTACAAGGTTAAAACCCACATTTGGTATCATAGCATTTTTGGCTTCAAGGGGATGCTTTTATGGCTAAGGGGTTTTGCTTGGGCTTGTGTTAGACTTTTTACCGTGGGAGATCCATGAAATCGATCCTTATGGTGAAAGGAAAATAAATGGAAATTAGTTTAAAGATAGAGTTTGATAAATTCGATGGGCAAAGTTTTGAGTTGTGAAAGCCTGAAATGGGATATTTAATGGTGGACAAAGATCAATGATCACTGTGGATCTAGGTAATGTATTGGCGGGGATGTCAATAGAAGACTAGACGAAGTTGGCTCAAAAGATAAAGAGCACATTGAGGTTGTGTCTCCAACAAAGGAATTGTGGAATGAGTTAGGAACTCTATATCAGTCTAAGTCCCTAGTGAACAAATTGTTCATGTGAAAAAAATGTATAACTTAAGGATGAAGGATGGAATCTTGGTGGCAGGTATCTAAATTTCTTCAATACTATGGTAAGTCAACTATTATGTGTTGACATTAATATTTCATATGAAGATAAGTGTGTCATTTTATTTCATTCTTTACCAAAATCATGGGATGGTTTGGTTGTTTCCATAGGTAGTAATGAAACTACGTTATTTTTTGACAATATAGTATCAACCTTGTTATTGGAGGAGATCAGATGGAAAAACATGGAAATTAAGAAAACAAATGTCTTGTATATAAGAGGACACTCTTGGAATATAAATATAAATAAATCTGCAAGTGGGAGATCTAAATATAGAGGAAGATCTAAATCTCTAGGAAAATTTGTAAAGGTATGTTGGAGATGTAGAAAAGAATGGCATTACAAGAAAGACTATAGATGCAGAGAAAAGGAAGTGGTCTAATGATGCTCCTTCCACAGAACAAAAACCTCCTCAAATGAAGGAGATAATGTGTACTTAGCTTCTTCAAGTACACATGTAGATCATGATTCATGGTTGATTGACTTATGGACATCCTTTCATATGTATTCTTGTAGGGGGCAGTTTTTCAAATATGAAAGATATGAAGGTGGTGATGTTTCCTAGGAGATGACTTGACAACCAAAATCATAGGATGAGGAAAATTCAAGTTGAATCTCATTAGTGGAAGGATTAGAGAACTCCCCAATATTTTGCACATCCTAGGATTGGCTAGAAATTTTATTACTATAAGAAAGATGAGTGATGTAGGTGTAAAAGCAATGTTTGAAAAGGATACTTGCAAGATGGTTCAAGGAGCAACGATATTTTTGAGGTGAGTTGGGATTAGAACTCTGCATAAGATGTTGGGAAGCATTATTAGTGATGGGTGCAACAATGCCATTGTTCTTGAGAGTGGAGCTGAAGAAGGAAAAACTCCCAGAGTCTCTAAAGAAAAGGTTATGCTGTGGCATCAAAGGCTAAGACATATTGAGGAGGAGGGACTTCAAGTACTACATGGTATATTGGATAGGAAGGCCTTCAAGTACTACATGGTAATGATATGGTAAAAGGTATGTCTAATTGTTCTCTAGATTTTGATTTCTATGGACATTGTTTATTTGTGAAGAATAATTAGCTAATACTATCATCGAGTGCTAGAAGGGAAAAGGGGATATTACATTTGGTGCATACTGATGTGTTTAGACTTATGTCAATTCGATCATTTGGTATATCTATGTACTATGTCTCATTTATACATGACTTCTCAATAAATACATGGATTTATTTTCTCAAAAAGAAATTTGAAATCATTGACAAATTCAAAGAGTTTAAGGCTTTTATGCAAAATCATATAGAGAAGAAAATTAAGGTGTTGAGAACAGATAATGGTTGAGAATTTAGTGGGAATGAATTCAAATAATTCTATAAAATGTGCAATATAGGAAGCATAATACTATTTCATACACACCTCAATAAAATGGAGTTGTAAAAATGATGAATAAGATTTTAATGGAGAAAGCAAGGAGCATGCTCAATGGCGTTGAGTTATGATAGGAATTTTAGGTAGACACAGTGGGTACTGCATGTTACCTAGTAAATAGATCACCCTCATCAACAATGGATGGTGAGACTCCACATGAGGTATGGACTAGTAAGAAACCTTTTCTTGCACATCTCATGGTATTTGGTTGTGATGTTTATGTACATGTTCCAAAGGAGAATAGGGGTAAGCTAGATAAGAAAGTTGAAAAGTGTATCTTGATTGGATATAAGGATGGTTTTAAAAGTTATAAGCTTTGGAACCCAAAAACTAAGAAGGTTGTATATAGTCGAGATTGGTATTTAGAGAAACCAAAGATTCTTTCAACCAAGAAGTCCTACCAAGGGAGAAAGAACCAGAGAAGATTGAGTTTGAGTTGAAGGACGATGAATTAAACTCTATAGAAGAACATTAATTATAAGAAGAAGAACCATATAATTTGGTATTTAGGAGATCCGTTCAATAAAGAAGGCATCAGAAAAGGTATACTCCACCTGATTTCCATTCAAAATTTTCTTTGTTTACTAATGATTATCCTATAATTATTATGGAGGTAATGGTTTCAAAGGATGGAAAAATATGGAGAAATGCCATGGTTGAAGAAATGACAGCCTTAGACAAAAGTGAGGCTTGGGATCTAATGGAGTTGTCAGTTGCGACAAATCCTATTGACAACAAATGGTTGCTTAAGAAGAAGTTGAATGTATAAGGAAAAGTGGAGAAGTTCAAAGCTTGATTAGAAGTAAAAGGTTATTCCTAAGTAAAGAGAATTGACTTTAGTGAGATATTTTCTCCTATTACCAAGTTAACTTCTATTAAATTTGTTTTATCTATTGTTGCTACTTTTGATTTTGAAGTAGAACATAAGAACTCTAAGACAACACTTCTATACGGGGATCTGCAAGGAGAAATATACATGAAGTAGGCAAAAGGATTTGCAATGAAAGGAAATAAGGAGTTTTATATAGGCTCAAAAAGTTCCTACATGGGTTAAAGAAATCACCAAGGATGTCATATCAAAAATATGATACTTATATATTGGGACTTGGCTTCACAAGGAGAAAAACAAATCATTGTGTATCTCAAATTAGTTGGTGATCATCTTATTTGTTTGGTTTTGTATGCATATGATATGTTAATGACTGGAAATGATAGGGAAATCATCCAAGAAGTGAAAACTTAGATGTTATCTAACTTTTATATAAAGGATATTGGTGTTGCAAATTTCATTTTGGGCATGGAAATTAAGAGAGATTAGGTAACCAAGAAATTATGGTTAAATCAAAGGAAATATGTTGAGACAATATTGCAAAGGTTTAATATGCAAGAATGTAAATTGATAAAGGTCCCCATTCCTATAGTTATAAAGTTATTTATAGAATAGTGTCGCAAGACACAAGAAGAGGAAGAGGACAAGTCTCGTGTTCCATATGCCAATGTGATTGGAAGTTTGATGCATGTAATTATTTGTATTATATACATATGCAGTGGGAGTATTGAGTGGGTATATATCAAAACTTAGGAAGGGACATTAGATGAAAGTAAAAAGAGTTTTGAAGTATTTGTGTGTCACTACTAACTATGGATTGTGCTACCAAGGAAGACCAAGGTTGGACAAAGTGTTAGACATGCATGGCTTTGTTGATGTAGACTAGGCTAGATATATGGATTACAAAAAATCTACAAGTGGGCACATGTTTAACCTATTTGGAAGAGCAATCTTGAATGAGAAAGAGACAATCTGTAGTGGAAATCTCAACTACAAAAGTTAAATACATGTCAACCACTCATGCAAGCAAGTAAGCAATTTAATTACGAAGATTGTGTTTAGATATTGGGTTGGTAGAATGAGTTGTGAGGATAGATTATGATAGCCATAGTGCAATTTTCCTAGTGAATAACCCAACATATCATTCTAAGATCAAACATATTGATGTTCAATATCACTTTGTGAGAGATATGATTGAAGAAAAGAAGGTGCTAGTAGTGAAGGTGAACACTTTGAAGAATGTTGCAGATTCATTAACAAAACCTGTGAGTACTGAGAAGTTCTCTTAGTGTAGAGAAACAATGTGAATTATTGGCTTGGATTGTTTATCATGTACTCCTGAGACCGCCTATGTGCAAATAAAACAAGTGGGAGGACGTTGGATATGTGTTATATTCTTTGCATGACTACCCCCGTGTGTTATACATTGCACTGAGGGCAGGGGGCAGGGAGGGGGGGGGTGTCATAGGTAGGGTTATAAGGGGGATGAGGCCCCCTTACTCAGGGGGTTATCAAGGGGTTGAAAGCCCTCTTATATGGAGGTTCTCAGTAGCACCCTTGATTTTTTTTCCTAGTTTTCAGCACATAAATTTTACTTTTGGTGATTTTGTGGCCCATGATGGTTTAGCCCATGGTTTTGTAGTTTTGGTCAAGGAACTCTGGTTGTATTCTAATTCAAGGTCAATGGCTTGGTGATTTATGGATTTCGTGTGTATATATATATATATATATAATGTAAAGATGAATATATTGAAAAATATTTCTGGTTTTCTCAGTTTGGGTTTCCAAGGTAGAATATTTGTGTTAATGTGTGCTTACCATTGCATCTTTTATATTTTATTGAGAATATTTTTGCACCAATTAACTGTATAGGGTTAAAACCTACATATAAACCCACTTCTCCATGACCCTTCCAACAGTGCCTCTGTGGCTAGGGTGGTGGGATTTTAACCTAAGTACCACTAAGGGTAGTCGAAACCACCATTATTACCCATTCCTCAATGTTAAAATGAGTGGCAGGTTGTTTGATAACTCGGGAAGTAACGTCCTCTAGCCATTAGCACACCCCCTATATGCACCAAGGCTCTCTAAAGCCTTGAATTCATGAAAAAAAATCATTTTCGCAAGGATAAAGGAATCTTTTGTGGAAGAGAGGCCACCACAGAAAACATAGAATAACTAAAGCATCTAGAGGCCAAATTGAGCCCGAAAAGAATCATATTTTCAATGACAAGGATATCTATTCACTTACAACGTGGGTCAATGTTATATAAACACTTTTCATGGGAGTGTAGGGAAAGGGAGGGGGGCATGATTTATGATGGAATCACTATTTGTAAAAGGTGGAGTTCAACATATATAGAGTTAAATTTTTGCATTGTAAGGGGGATCTATTTCATCAATAGGAAGGTACAAAACTATTAAAAGCCCAAAAATTAGAATTACATTTAGAGTTTGGGATTTTTATCATTTTAGGAAAAATTGTGTAGAAGCCTAATAGGTTATTGAGAATATTTACAGGTCAAATCTCACTCAATTTGAGCATGATTGTGTCAAATGAAGGGGTAGAGTGATATGATAGGAGAGAATAGCAACATATTTCTAAATTTGTGGCCAAATTCAAAACATTCATCCACCTCGACACAACTAAATATTAGTGTAAGAAAGTGGTGGTTTTGCCTAATTCAAGCCTAAATTGAGCTTTGTTTAAGTTCAAAGGTTTCCAATCAATTATGCCATTCTACAATTAGCAACGAAGGTTTGCAACACATTCTTTAGGATACCAGGGATACAAGTGATTTGATCTATTACCATGAGCCCTGTAGAGCCTCATGAATGCTTCATTTTGACACTCTCCCTTACCAATTTTTCCTCTCTTTGACCATCATCATCAACTCAAAAGGCATCAAACTACAAGGTTTTTGGCATGGTAAGGTATTTAATTGTCTTATATTTCATATTTAATAATGTTCCTTATTATTGAATTAATGTTTGTATTAGCTACCAAATTCATGCAATTATGCAGCTAATCTATGTTTCTGTAGCCAACTCCAAGGTTTACCAGGATCCAAGGTGCCAGCTAAGAAGAAAAAGATATGGACAGGTGGAGATTGATCCCTTCAACGATTCCCTCCTATCCATCTGAACCAGATCATCAAAGGATTGTTCGATTGTGTGGTCAAAGGGTGAAAGTCAACGTGTTGCTGAACAGGTGAGCGAGAGTCTGAAAATCTTATGCTTCACGATTTGCTTTGCCAAATAGAAAATCATGAGCAAACAATATTTTGATACCTATTAGAAGCTAAGTTTAGAAGTCTGTTAGCTAATGGTAGGTGTAAAAGCCTCGAACAATTATTTGACATGGGATTTTATAAATACCGTGCAACAAAACATGAACAGAGGTTGAATTTGATGTATGCAATAGTGATGTTTTAAAAACTCCATTTTCATGTTAATGAAGAATGAAGCTTGATGCATAGCTGACTGTGTGATTAGAGTTTCGTGACCGCTTGTTTGTGGAGGGCCCCTGCAAACAGTGAAGGTTCTGCATTTCTATATTTCCTTTTTATCATTTATTTCAGTTATTTATATGCTCTATAATCGTTTTGCAGCATTGATTTTAATTAAATAGCAATAACAAGATTTCACTAATGACGATAATTGTCGCATAAACACCTTTCATAGATTTTTCTACAGCTTTCATTTCAAAAGCATTTCATAGATTTCTTTAAAATTTCATGTTAGAGTGTTTCATTTCAGAACATGAATGATTTCTTTACAATTTCATTTCAAAGTGTTTCATTTCTAAACATGAGTGATTTCCTTACAGTTTTGTTTCAAAGTATTTCATTTTAAAGCATGAGTGATTCCTTTGTAGTTTTGTTTAGAGCATTTCATTTCAAAAGCATTTTATTTCAAAGCATGAGTGATTGATAATGAGAAGATGTATGGTTTTCATTTTAACTAGAGGTCAATTTCATTTTAGTTTTTATGCAAAGGATTGTTAGAACATTAGATGAATACTTCTGCTTTTAGAGATTAAATTTGTGTTGCAATAGATTAGTTAAGTTTTTCTTAATTCAATAAGACAGTGTAAATTTTCTTTAGTTTCATTTTACAAGTGTAAAGAGCATTTTTTATTTCATTAGAAAGGAGTGAGCAAGAATATAATTGAGATTGAATTTTTTAATTTCAAGAATAAAATAGGAACACAAAACATCCTTAGAAAATAATTTTCAATAACTCAATCATACATATTAATAATCTGAAGGCTTCTAGCATATATAGTGCACTTGCACTTCACAAGTTTACCAACTCCGATCGATAATTTATGTAACAATTAAAGACATTTAAATTGGCAAACAAGCCCCTTTGGATAAAGCAAGTTAACATTGGTATTAAGGATGAGTTGAAGCTTACTATTATCAAAGACTATTGGGATGAACACACCATAACATAAATTGTAGCTATGCTCCAGGATTATGTTGACCTGTTCCCACATAGCTTCACAGAGATGAAGGGTGTGGTTGGAGAATTCAGCAAGATGAAAATTGAATAAAACACACTCATGTTTGTGCTTCTATTTGTTGTACACTAGTCCTTGCAATAATGGTTGGGGCTATATGCAAACCTTAGATAAGTTTGTCATTGTAGACACTCTCCTAGTGATGAAGTTAGATAATGGCTTGCTTTCACAACTCTACATGCTAGCACTAGCATTAACTAAAAGCATGTTAAAAAAAATGTTATTATTTAATTAGACACACACGAAGCAAAAATTATGGAAAACATATAAGAAGAGACACATAAACCCTCTTAACTTTCATAAATGCTCAAGTATATTTTATGATCAAAAGTTTAGATTTTATTTATAACATAGATACATCACAATACAATAATTATTTTCTTATCTAGTATGTTAAGAAATATTGTTCTTCCCATCTTTTTATGGAATTCTCTCAACATTTTCCACTAATTCATTATTAATCCAAATATTTAAAATTTATACTTAAGTAAAACTTATACCAGATAAACATATTCTATTAAATAATTTTAATTACATTTAACAACTATTACATTACAAATTTAGAATAGGTATTCTATGAGTAATTATTAGGTGGATGGTAGAGATTTAACCTCTATGAAATATGTTGGAGTATTCATAGTAGTATTTACAAATCAAGGTTAATATTTATCTCTAAATTATTTATTATTTTTTAATGAATTTATTATTTATGAGCCATGGATTTGTATTACTATTGTACGTACAAAAAAATTACAAAAGTTCCTTGGAGTTCATTAATATACCTCAAGTTTTTATTTTCCCAACAAAATGTTCTAACCACAACCACCACATAAGGGCTATAGAGCCCGATCCAGTAGCTAAAGTCCTTCGTATAGTCCTCATCACTAAAACTGCAAGTCGAAGGTGTAGAAAACGCTAATCACTGACAAATAAATCTGGCACAAGATGTCGATGGGCTACAACCCGAGCAAGTGAACCTCGAATGTTATGCCTCTCCAAATCCACCTCCATAGCCCGAGCAGGTGAACCTCGAATGGGATGCCTCTCCAAATCCACCTCCATAGCCTGAGTAGGTGAACCTCGAAAGACTTTTTTTTTTTAATCGTACAAAAAATTGTAGGTGGAAAAGGTTGATGCTTCTTCTATTGAGCCACATTATCATATGAAGGATCTTTGTTTACCTTTGCACATGGGAGCATATGATTCTCAATTTATCCAAAGCGGGGAGTCTCAGAAATGCTGGAAGAACTCGTTGAGTAGCCATGAGTTTTCTCAGGTTGTACAAGATTTCAATTAAATGGTTTTTCACACCACATCAAAGGTTATTTCTTCAGGGGCAAAGTGAGGTTTCTATGATGCTATCGGAGTGAATTTGATGCAAGATTGTGGGTTTGTATTATCAGAGTCAGGCTCAAGGTTGTTGAAGTAGTCAAAACCAAGGAATTTCATGTTTCCTTGGGATCTTTAACAACAGCATGACCCTGTGAATGCTTGGGAAATCAATTGGGAGCAAAAAAAAAGTAGAATTTCCAACACTCTTCCAAGGCTATAGTGCCCAACAGGATTCCAGATGATAAAACGAACAATCCATTTGGGGAGGTTTCTATATCTGCCTTAAACACTCAATCTGGAGTGAAAACTTCTCATGAGATCCAAAGACCGATGACACCTGTTGTTGCTTCTAATAAGATACAAAACCCTACTGAGATTGATCGCGCTCCAAACCAAACTGGAACCTCTTCCAATTTTGTACAACTCAAGTTCTTGTTTTTTCCTTTTGAGGTTTTGGGTAGAATGCACTTTTCATGAGTGCATTTGGTGTTTTGGTTGTTTTAGAGTACCATTGTTGGTAGGATGGCCTCCTATCCGGACCTTCAAAGAGAATTTGGCTTGACAACCCAAATCAGTCGTGACCCCCTCTTGCAATCCTCCTCCATCTCCAATTGTAGATATAAGAGAAAATAAAATCAACACAATGTTTATCAAAGTAAATGTGGATGGTGTGCTCATAGGTTGCAAGATTGACTTGAAGTCATATGAAAGTTATGAAAATATCTATGTTGCTTGCATGAAATGTTATGAGGCACCATAAATGATTTGTTTTCTAACCACTCAATCTTGTACTGAAATTATCATAGAAGTATTCCAAATCTTTGGCTTGTTCTATTTTCCAGCTCAAACATCATATGCGAGTGCTTTGCCTAAAATTAATTGCAAGTTATGCAAATGCAAGAACAACACTAGAAGCTAGGAAAGGTGTCGGGAAATATTTCATTACTACCATTCGACCTAATATTTTTATGGGATACTTGCATGTTGCAAATGAACTATTGGTTATTTTTGTTTCCATTACCCTTTTCATGTTGTACTATGGAGATGACTGGGAGGGTCTTTTTGAAGCCATTACTAGTTATGGTCTCTAAGGTTCTTCCATGGGTTTGTCTGGTAGAGTAGGTGGTGGTATTTACACCAAAGCAACAGATGTAGGTGTTGATATTGTTGGCAAGGTTGAGAGGAACATTCTTGAAGATGATCCACGCAACCTAACTGTAAGGTTCGATTTTATTTATTTTTATTGCATTCATACTCTTATGATTAAGACATCAGCAGTAAGATAACTATGCCTTTTTTGTTGAAATGATCTTAGATAATTCTTGATCATGCTGGTCAACAATGTTGTAGATATGTTAGAGATATTGTTGGAATGGGATCATATCTATTTGGGTCCTTTACTGAATTTTCCTATCCAGCTTTGGTTGTTGCATCCATATCCTTATTTGAAAACTCTCATGATTTTACTTCCATGTATTAGCCATTGCTCATTAGTTCAATGGGTATCATTGCTTGCCTAATCACAACTTTTTTTGCAACTGACATATTTGAGATCAAGGCCATGAAGGAAATTGAGTTTTCATTGAAAAAATAGCTTATTATCTCCATAATAGTGTGTATAAATTCCTTGTAGATTCAAATTGCTAATTGTAATTTACTAAAACAATAGACTTGAATCTACTCTACTCATCAACAGAAACAATTAAATGATCGCGAAATCACAAAGCATACAAGAGAAAGAATTCAATCAACACATTACATAATGATTTCATGGGGAAAGCCACAACTAAAACCCTTGCTATATGTATATTGCATTAGTAAAAAAATATGAGAAGATTACAATGCTTTGCTCAAGCCTGAGCAACCTCTGCACTATCTCTATCTGTCTCACAACTTCCTAAACAAGCCCAGGCCAATACTTAACCAATTTTATGCTTTCCTAAGTCCTTATTTCCTTGCGTTGTTTCCTTGGGAATTAGCCCCCTATTAGTTAGCTAAATTCCTCAATTGGAATTGCACAATCCTCATAGGCCTTCCTTTGACTGCATGCACTACCTATACAATTCAAATGATTATACAACTGATAGAACATTGTCCCTGAACTCCAATCTCAACTAGGTAACTCTTAGATTTGACATGCATGAGTTATTTATGAGTGAATCATTAGTTTACTGGTTGATCACTACAGACATCACCACACTACTAGACCTCCCACTAGTTCCTCCAATAGTTAGGACTAATTTAACTAACTTTAACTCAGTCAAACTGAATTAATTAATTACAACTCAAAATAAACTCAACCAGGGCACCTATGAAGTAGGAGACACTCTGCATGACTCAAGTTAGATCCTCAACTCGAATTAACTGAGCCAACTAAGTCAAATTAACATAGTTAACTAATACAAGTTGTCATGAGATGTGGAATTACAATTTTATTCCCAATTTAATTCAAGGACGAAATTAAATTAGGATTTTCTTGTTGCATTTTCAACACTCCCTCTCAACAAGAAAGGGATTATTTGCTACCCCGATCCTACCTCTATGAAAATTGAATTTTCATCTCGACAATGCCTTTGTCAAAATATTTTCATCATGTTATTATGTAGGAATGTACTCCAACAACATGATTCTTCTCTGCACACAATCTCGTAGATGGTGATACTGGATGTCGATTTTCTTGGACCAATGATGAAAAACTAGATTCTCAGAGAGTTTGATACAACTTTGATTGTCACAGTGAATCACTGTAGAATCCATCTACTGACCAAATAACCCAACAAGGATCTTCCTCATCTAGATAGCTTCACAAGCTGCTTGACTAGTAGCCATGTACTATGCTTCTACCGCACTGAGTGCAACTGATCTCTGCTCCTGCTGTACCAAGAAATTGTTGCTAACCCAATACTGAAGATTCCCCTTGAAGTGCTCTTCCTGTCGGATGGACTCCCTACCCAATTTGCATCTGTGAAGCCTTGAAGCTTCGCTCCCTCTATTCGTCTGTACCAAATACCAAACTGTGTGGTGCCTCTAAGATATCTCAACACATGTTTAGTTGCCTTCCAATAGAGTTTGGTCGGCTTAACCATTACTTGACTAAGATGGTTAACTGCAAAACATATGTCCGGTCGTGTGTTCACCAAATACATAAGTGAACCCACAAGCTGCCTATAAATAACAGCCTCCACTACTTCACCCGAAGTAGCATCTTCCTTCCTCTAATTTCCTACTAGAGGAGTCTCCATGGGTTTGTTGCTCTCCACGTGGAACTTCTTCAGTATCTCGTTGGCATACTTCCCATGAGAGACAAACAATTCCTCATTTGCTTGACATACTTCCATACCAAGGAAATAATGCATGGGCCCTAGGTCCTTCATCTCGAATTCTCTTGCAATATTTTACCCTCTTCTCATCACCTGTTAGAATTAAATCATCGACATATAATACTATAATCAACAATTTACCTTCAACCACAATATGGTAAAGGTTTGCATTTGTTTCACTTTTGGTGAAGCCCAACCTGGTGAAATTACTATCAATCATGGTGTACCAAGCACGGGGTGCTTGTTTCAATCCATACAATGCTCGCTTCAGTCTGCACACATGAGACTCTCTGTTTAAGGTCTCAAATCCTTCCGACTGCTCAATGTATAGCTCTTCCTCAATCACACCATTGAGGAATGTTGCCTTCACATCCATCTGATGTATCTTCCATCCCATTTGCACTGAAAGTGCTAGAATAAATATGATTGAAGAGTACCTTGCTACTAGAGAAAAGGTATCCTTGTAATCAATTCCCTCCACCTGAGAGAACCCTCTGGCCACAAATTTGGCCTTGTGTTTCTCCACACGCCCATATGTTGCTTGCTTTACCTTGTAAATCCATTTGGAATTCACCACTGGCTTGTTTGCTGGCCTTGGGACCACTTCCTAAACATTGTTTCTGATAATGGAGTCATACTCCTCAACCATGGCATCAACCCATACTGGTTGTTGCACTGCTTCCTCGAATGACGATGGCTCAATCTCTACACTCTCGCTCATTAGAGCCATGTAGCCAGTCTACCGATCTGGTAACCTCCTTTACATGCATTGTGATCTGGGTGCTCCCACATTCTCTCTAGCATCATGCATCAATCTCTCAGCCTCTCTGGTGTGCTTGCTTCCATCTCTAGAAGTATATGCATGAATGGGTGATTCCACTCTCTGCTCCTTTGCATGTGGTTGCTCCACATCATCCTGAGCTTCTTCCTTTGGAGCTAAAAGCTCCTCATCTCCATGCAACTGAAACTCGCTCTCAAGGGAACATCTCATGGCCTTCTCTTCATCAAAATTCACATATCTATGAACCACTACCATCCTGTGAGAAGGAAGGTACACCCGATAGTTGTGAGGTGTATCAGTGTACCCCACAAATATTCTCAACTTAGCTGTTGGTTCTAGCTTTTTCCTTGCATTCTTGGTAACATGATAGTAAAATGATGAACCAAAGATCCTGAAGTGTGCCACATATGGTTTCTTACCTGAAAAATCTTCTTTTGGTGTACTCATCCCGAGAATCTTATGAGGACTCTTATTTTACACATATACAACTGTGTTGCATGCTTCAGCCCACAAGTGAAACAATAGGCCCTGATCTTGTAACATTGCTCGTGGAACTCCCACAATACTTTTTTTCTTCCTTTTAGCCACCCCATTATGATGTGGGTTATGGAGTGCTATTAACTCTCGTCGAATGCCTTCTGATGCACATAAGTTATTGAATTCATCCGACACATATTCTCCACCGTATCGTTCCTAAGAAATTTAACTTTCTTGCCAGTGTATTTCTTAACAAGTGCTTTAAATTCACAAAATTTAGTGAACATTTGATCTTTCTTCTACATGAAGAAAATCCAACACTTGCGAGAAAAATCATCTACAAATATTATATAATACACTTGCTTGGCCATAGAGCTGTCGAGAACGGTCCACACATATATCAGTGAACTCTTTCAAGGATCGCTTGCGCTCGACTGTCCTTATCATGAAAGGTATATTTGGTGTACTTCCCCAATGTACACCCTTTGCATGTGTCTCTCTGCTCTAGTGTACCCTTGGGAAGTCTTGTAGAAATTTGTTGCATGATCTTCAAAGCTCTATGGTGCAAGTGACCCAATCTTCTATGCCACAACTCACCGATGTCTCAGCTCTGCACCTTCTCTGCTTTTGTGCTCAAAGAAACACAATCTTCTACATCTAATTTGTAGAGGTTCTTCACCCGAACCCTGATCCGCTTCACTTGTCCTGAGGCTATGTGACGAAGGAAAGCCTTTCCTTTGCTAAATATCACATCGTAGCCATGGTCCTCCAACATGGCAACTGAAACCAAATTCTTCTTCAAACCCAGAACATACATGACATCTTTTAATGTGAGAGGAGAACCAGACTCCCTCTGAAAGGTAACAATACCGATGTCGGTTGCGCTATACCTCCCATCATCTCCCATTTCGATGTGCATTTGGAGGTCCTTCTCCTCCAAGTCACTGAATAATTATTTGTTGTCGGTCATATGGAATGAGACTCCACTATCCAGATACCACACGCTACCCATCACCGATGTCACCATGCAAGCAATGAGGGTTAAATCTAGTTTGAATTGTGAAGCAAGAGCTTCACCTGCTGCTCCTCCCAAGGGCTTCTTGTTGGCCTTCTTGTGCGGACATTTTGTGGCATAATGTCCCAAATCGTGACGGTAAAAACATTTAATCTTCGACATGTCCTTCTTCTTTCCGCCCTGACTGGAATCTAATTTGGAACGGGATGACTTCCATTTCCCTTTCTTTGCCTTTCCATCTAAGGCATAATTCTCCTCATCATCATGCTTGCATGAGGATCCATCTCTGGTGTTCCGCCGAATCTCTTCTTGCACCAAGTTGGACCAAAAACGTTCCCACTCAGGTAGCTTCTCCCTCCCATTTACTGAGTCTTGGTAGCTGTGCCAGCTCTTAGGAAGGCATAGAAGTGCTAGGCTGACCAAATCGTCTTCAACAACTGTAACACTGACACTTCCAAGCTCATCCCAACATTGGGTGAACTTGGTCAAGTACTTTGGTATTGTGTCGCCCTTTTCCATTTTGATTTTCCTGAGCTTGTCCTTTAGTGCCAGCTTCCTGTGGTCACTGTTGTTTTGAAACATGTCTATCAAGGCCTTCCACATTGCATATGGAGTCTCCTTACCATGGAGGTTTGAGACAATATGATCTTGAACTCCTTCTAGGATAATCCTTCTCGCCTTTGCAACACATTTTCTCCACTCTACCAGATCTTGAGCATCAACTGTTGGAGG
Organism: Pinus tabuliformis; assembly: GCA_031772625.1. Classification (NCBI taxonomy): domain Eukaryota; kingdom Viridiplantae; phylum Streptophyta; class Pinopsida; order Pinales; family Pinaceae; genus Pinus; species Pinus tabuliformis. Next base: position 590,811,954 of record CM062810.1, read on the forward strand.
CTTAGGAATATCTTTGTCTATGAATTCCTTAAGCATGTTGTCTTCCAACACTGCCTCCATCATGTCCTTCCAAGCAATATAGTTCGAATTACCCTCAAGGGAATATTCAAGTCTCAATCCGTAGAACGACATCCTGCTAGTTCTAAAATATGATACTCAAATTCGATTTCACTTGCAAAAGACAAACTCATATTCTCTTCTTCTAGAGTGATTTCTTCTTTGATACCATGTAGAAATTCCTTGTATATTCAAACTGCTAATAGTAATTTACTAAAAAAATAGACTTGAATCTGCTTTACTCATCAACAGAAACAATTAAACGATCGTGAAATCACGAAGTATATGAGAGAAAAAATTCAATCAACACATTACACAATGATTTCCTGGGGAAAGCCACAACTAAAAACCTCTGCTATCTGTATTGCATTAGTCAGAAAATATGAGAAGATTACAATTCTTTGCTCAAGTACGAGCAACCTATGCACTATCTCTATCTATCTCACAACTTCCTAGACAAGCCCAGGCCAATACTTAACCAATTTTCTGCTTGCCCAATTCCTTATTTCCTTGTGTTGTTTCCTTGGGAATTATCCCCTTATTAATTAGGGAAAATCCTCAATTGGAATTATGCAATTCTCATAGGCCTTCCTCTGACTGCATGCACCACCTGTACAATTTAGATGATTATACAATTGATAATACATTGTCCCTGAACTCTAATCTTAACTAGGTAACTCTCAGATTTGACATGCCTGAGTTATTTATGAGTGAATCATCAGTTTACTGGTTGATCACTGTAGGCAACACCACACTACTAGACCTCCCACTAGTTCCTCCAACAGTGGGGACTAGTTCAACTGACTTTAACCCAGTTAAACTAAATTAATTAATTACAACTCAAAATAAACTCAACCAGGGATCCTATAAAGTAGGAGACACTCTACATGACTCAAGTTGGACCCTCAACTCGAATTAACTGAGCCAACTAAGTCAAATTAACTTAGTTAACTAATACAAGTTGTCATGAGATGTGGGATTACAATTTCATTCCAATTTAATTCAAGGAGAAAATTAAAATAGGATTTTCTTGTTGCATTTTCAACATAGTGATGACTATTGGCATTGCTATTGCCTCATCCTTCACTATCTTCAATTTTGTTGCCCAGAAGTTTGTAAAGAACCGATATGTAATCCTAGGCATTGGTTATTATAACTTGTTATTAGTATAACTAAAAGTTTATATTTCTTATTCTCTTTATTTAATAATTGTTTCTATTATGAATGCAAGGAACTTTTCTTCTATGTTTCTATTTTTTTCCCGAGAAAAAATTGTAATTTTATTAATGAAAACAAAATTACATGTTGCATATGTTGAGGTGCATTACATCGGCAAGTCCATGACTGCAGATCAAAGGTTCAAATAAAAACAAACTAATGTACAAATGGAGAGAAAATTCATGCTTTTCTCCCTTTCTTTTTCTCTACCTTGCGCCACTCCCCTTGTGACGACGACGAAGAAACAAGTGCAAGCTGATTACCAGTGTTAGGCCTTGTATTGTCCTTGTCAGAATCTAAGTTGTCTGAAGTATGCAGGCATTTGGATCCACTGGTATCCATTGCATCTGGAAGCTTATCCGGAGATGACAATGGTACAATAGGATCATGTGGGTTATTCTCCTATAATTCTGGTTCTTTGGCTGTCTGATTGTTCTCCTTGGGTGTGGGTTCTTCCTCTGCTTCTTCCTCCTCCTCTTTCGACTCATGTGGGGGAAATTGCCATCCTTTGGGTTGTTTCCCAGTCTTCTTCTTTCTTCGGGTGTCTTTCTTGGCTTTAAGGCACGTATTTTGTACGTGTCCTATTTTTTGACAATTTCTGCATTTGAAGGTTGTGTTTTCATAATCTAATATCTGTGTCCAGTTTCGCTGTTTGTGAATCAGTTGTATGTGATCTGATAAGCCTTTGTTGAGGTCTACTTCCACACAAATTCGTGCGAATGTGAAGACTCTTTCCTTCAATCTTTGTGTGTTCGTTTTGATGTATCTCCCAATGATGTTCCCAATACTAGCAAGGACTTGGTTGTCCCAAAAATGTAGAGGGAGGTTGTGTAAACGAACCCAAACCAGCATCCTGGAAACGACCATAGTATTTGCATCAAATTTCGGAAACCAAGGAGTGATGAATAGGCTCGTCGATCCCCAGAACCATGGTCCTTCCTATAGGATAATGTCTCTTGCATCCGATGAAGGGAATTTGACAATGAAGAACCCCTTGGAGCAGAGGTGAATCTCACAATGTACAGTCTAGTTAGTGAAAATCCAATGAAAAAGCTCTGTAGGTTTTGGCCAGAAACAGTTGAATCGACATATAATGGCTTGTGATTCAAATGAAGCACAATGCACATCTATTTCTAGAATGTCTATATCTAGTTCTGGAGTATAATTTAGTTGTTCAACAATATATGGACTGGGATCATTACCTGCTTGCTTTGATGGTGTTGTAGCTATATTTTTTCCTTGTAGGATATTCTTGAAGGAAAGACCTCCATTTATTTGCTTTTGTTTTGATTCTGTGTTTTTTGATGAACTTCTCCCAATCCCTCCTCCTGCATTTTTAATTTTATTGGAGGCCACAGCGCCACCACGCAGTCTCAGGTTGAGTATTATAGTTGAAGCAGATATAATATTGTAGTCCATCAGGGTCTGGTGATCCTGCAATGCTCTGTCCCCAAAGATCAAATGTTGTAATGCAACAGGATATCCATAAATTTGCGAGATGGTTTGCATCAGATGCATCACATTGTCTAATGTGGATACCCAGACTAATAAAGACTTCCCTGCAGGGGTTTTTATAAAAATTGAAAGCGAAGTGTTTTACCCAAATGCAAGGGATCAATATCCAACATGCAATCGCTTGGTCGTTCTGCTTTAGGTGATCCACATTGCAATGATGTCTGTTTGGTCTTTTGGTCGAATGGATTCGTATCAGTGACCATCCCCACACTACCCAGTCACAGCAAAGGCTCTGGGTCTGTCTTTGGAAAGCGAATATATATGTGGTTCTCCAAGTACAGTGGGATTTTGTCCTTTTTTATTTCAGAGCCTATTGCCTCTGTTCCTGACTGTCCTAGCATAGTTATAGCAAAGGCAGTGAGCAAGTATGTAGGATTCGGTAGCCCCTCCACCACATAAATGTTGGAATGTGAGGCAAGCAACTAATCTGGGCAGTGTGTAGTGTGGATGCACTGGGACACGTCTGCATAAGTGTCGAGGCCGCGTTGTAAGCCCAGAGAGCTGGATTATTTTCGCCCACCAACAAATGCCTCTGTGTGAACCACCATCGTCGTCGTCCACTGTGCCTCCCATCCCAGACACAAGTGAATAGTCCAAGTAATCTTATGTATCCACTCTAGAAGGGGAGTGACGGCTCCAATAGTTCAGCGTGGGGGTGCGAGAGGCGAGCAGCAGAGCAGATCCATGATTGAATTTCCGTGAGAGTGATTCTCTTCTTGGCCCTATTTTCCTTCTTCTGTTATTTCCGGGTCCCCTGCATACGCACATCCAGTTTGTCCTCGCCTTTTTGGGGCTATTGCAGGTTTGTGCACCCATGAAAGTCATGTTGCCTTGTCCCAAATTTTCCAATTGCATCCTTCGAGGGGCTGAGCTTGTTTCCCAATCCTCTGCCTACAACTCCACACCGCGAAACCCTAACACAAACTACCGCCATTTTTCTTTGTCTCCTCTTCTATGTTTCTATTGGTTTGTGGGATGGAATTTTTAATGGTTTTGTCACTGAGTACTTCAAAAGTAATGCTTATAGTTAAGAGTTGAGCTCAATGTATAATTCCATCCTTTCTTTGGTATTTTTTCATATAAATTGTTGATGGCTTATATTGTATTTGTGTTGTAGGCCTATCCAAGATGATGTTGATTCATGCAGGACTATAGCATCAACTAATGTTATATTTGTGTTGGCTTTGGGAAACAAATTTATTATTATTCCCATATTTTCTATTGCAGTAAGCATTTATGTCATTTTTAGTATGGCTATTAGGTATGGTATTGCAATAGTTTCTTTGGGCATGCTTAGCACAATTGCAATTGGATTGGCCATTGATACATATGGACCCATCAATGACAATGCTGGTGGAATTGCTGAGATGGTTGGCATGAGCTACAACATCCGTGAAAGGATAGATGCCCTTGATGAAGATGGAAACACAACTGTTGCCATTGCCAAGGTGCGATCCATGTATTTCTTCTAACTTGATTGCTTGTGCAAATGTATGATTTTTATATTACCCAATCTTATTATGTATGAAGGATCTGAAGTTGAAAATCAATGTCAAAATTTTCAAGGTTTTGTTATTGGTTCAATTGCATTCGTATCACTTGCATTGTTTGGAGCTTTTGTCAGTCGTGCTGCAATTTGAACTGTGGATGTCTCAACACCAAAAGTGTTCATTGGTTTAATTTTTGGGGCAATGTTTCCTTATTAGTTATATGCAATGAGAATGAAAAGTTTTGTGTAATTTTTGATAGGATGGTGCATCCGAGCATGCCAGGACTCTTGGTCCAAAAGGGTCTGAACCCCACAAGGTTGTTGTCATTTGTGACACCATTGGAGACACATTGAAGGACACCATTGGACCATCTCTAAACATTTTTATAAAGCTTATGGCTATTAAGTCACTGGTGTTTTCTCTTTTTTTGCAACCCACGATGTGTTGTTGTTTAAAAATTAAAATCTAGTTGTAGAAGTTTTTCTCAAGTTGTGCTAGTCGACATCACTTTTCTCTTTGAGTATGAGAAGCAAAGCCTATCCAAAGTGTTATTAATCTTGGTGGATATTACCAATGAAAGGTTTTGTTCATAATGTTAGTTTTTTTAGATAAATGCCCGAAGGAGGTTGTGGTTTTGTTGCTACTATTGGTTCAAATTTTGTATTGTCATTTTTCATGAAATATAAACTATTTTAAGTTTCCCATTAATATGTGCTTTGATATGATGTCTGCAATTGTTTTGAGTTGAAATGTGATGGGTGATATTTTAGTAGAAAATTTACTTTGTTTGTTATCAAATGGGTTTGTATCATGTTTGAATCAAGGTAAAATACCAAGAAGTAGATGTTCTTGTTATCTCTTATATATCAGACGTACTTGTTGTTGCATATAGATTACTATCTACGAGAATTTGTTATATAGTTTTATGTGACAACCATTGTTGTCCATGATATTGTTTCTTGTTTACATGAATATCATTTTTTAATATCATTAGTATTAGTTAGGAGGTCGGATATGTACATTAGTTGTTCATAACTGATAGTTATGGTTGTATTCTTATTGCATCGAGTTGCTATTTGATAGAAGCATGTTTGATTACATTAATACCTATAAATTGAAATAGTAGATAGGCACATAAACTTCAAAAAATATTAAATGTCAGTGGTTTTTCCTTTACCCCTTTATATCAAGTGGCTTCTCTATTAGTGCTTCTAGGCTAGATATAGTGCTAGTGTTTGGAATTAAAGTTTCAATGAGTTTTTTTCCATATTAGAATTATTGCAATTTATGTAAGGTTTAACATAGTGGTAAGCAAATTGTTGAAGTGCATAACCAACTTAGAAGAAGATATTACTCTAGGAAATATAAGAAACAATGTGTTATGTGGTTGCTATGGGATATTCATGGATTTGAAAATATACAAGCTCCATTGTCATTCTTGATAATGTCAGTTGAAAATGTTGGAAATATGTTTGAGATATCACTGGAATGGGATCAAATATATTTGGGTCCTTTGCTGAATTTTCCTATGCAGCTTTGGTTGTTGCATCCATATCCTCATTTGGAAATTGTCATGATCTTACTTCAATGTGTTAGCCATTATTAATTAGTCCAGGTATCATTGTTTTCTTAATCACAACGCTTTTTGCAACTAGCATATTTGAGATCAAGGCCATGAAGGAAATTCAACCCGCATTGAAAAAATAACTTATTATCTTCACAATAGTGATGAATATTGGCATTGTTATTGCCTCATCCTTCACTATATTCAATTTTGGTGCTTAGAAGGTTGTAAAGAACTAGTATGTAATCCTAGGCATTGGTTATTATAACTTGTTATTGGTATAACTATATTCATATCACTCGCATTGTTTAGAGCTTTTGTCAGTAGTGCTACAATCTAAACTATGGATGTCTTGACACCAAAAGTGTTCATTGGTTTAATTTTTGGGGCAATGTTTTCTTATTGGTTCTATGCAATGATAATGAAAAGTTTTGTGTAATTTTTTACAAGATGGTGCATCCGAGCAAGCCAAGACTCTTGGTCCAAAAGGGTCTGATCCCCACAAAGTTGTTGTCATTCGTGACACCTTTGGAGACCCATTGAAGGACACCTTTGGACCATCTCTAAACATTTAGATAAAGCTTATGGATGTTGAGTCACTGGTTTTTGCACTTTTTTGCAACCCTTGATGGGTTGTTGTTTAAAAATTATAATGTGGTTGTAGAAATCCTTCTTAAGTTGTGCTAATCAACATCATTTTCCTCTTTGGGTATGAGAAGCAAAGCCTATCCAAAGTGTTATTACTTTTGGTGGATATTACCAATGGAAGGTTTTATTCATAATGTTAGTTTCTCTAAGTAAATGCCTGAAGGAGTTCGTGGTTTTGTTGCTACTATTGGTTCAAAATTTGTATTAGCATTTTTCATGAAATATAAACTATTTTAAAGTTTCCATTAATCAATTCTTGGATATGATGTATGATATGATGTATGCAATTGTTTTTATTTGAAATGTGATGGACAAAATTTTAGTAGAAAAATTACTTTATTTGCTATCAAATGGGTTTGTATCATGTTGGAACCAAGATAAAATACTAAGAAGTATATGTTCTTGTTATCTCTTATATATCATATATACTTGTTGTTGCAAATAGATGACTATCTACGAGAATTTGTTATATAGTTTTATGTGACAACCATTGTTGTGCATGATATTATTTCTTTTTTAGATGAATACCATTTTTTAATATCATTAGTATTAGTTAGGAGGTCATATATGTACACTAGCGGTTCATAAGGAACTAATATTTATAGTTGTATTCTTATTGAATCAATATGCTATTTGATAGAAGCATGTTTGATTAGTTTAATACCTATAAATTGCAATGGCATATAGGCACATAAACTTCAAAAAATATTAAATGTCAGTGGTTTTTCCTTTACCCCTTCATATCAAGTGGCTTCTCTATTAGTGCTTCTAGGCTAGATATAGTGCTAGTGTTTGGAATTAAAGTTTCAATGAGTTTTTTTCCATATTAGAATTACTGCTATTTATGTTAAGATTTAGCACAGTGGGAAGCAAATTGTTCAAGTACATAACCAACTTGGAAGAAGATACTACTATTGTTCTCTTGTTGCTATGGGCTATTCATGGATTTGAAATTTGTTAGAATTGAATACAAGCTCCATTGTCATTCTTGATAATGTCAGTTGAAAATGTTGGAGATATCATTGGAATGGGATTAGATCTATTTAGATCCTTTGCTAAATTTTCCTATGCAAATTTGGTTGTTACATCCATATCCTCATTTGGAAACTCTCACGATCTTACTTCCATGTGTTATCCATGCTCATTAGTTCAATGGATATCATTGCTTTCTTAATCACAACTTTGTTTGCAACTGGCATATTTGAGATCAAGGCCATGAAGGAAATTGAGCCTGCATTGAAAAAATAGCTTATTATCTCCACAATAGTGATGATTACTGGCATTGTTATTGCATCATCCTTCACTATCTTCAATTTTGGTGCCTAGAAGGTTGTAAAGAACTAATATATAATCCTAGGTATTGGTTATTATAACTTGTTGTTGGTATAACTAAAAGGTTATTTTTGTTGTTCTCTTTATTTAATAATTGTTTCTATTATGAATGCAAGGAAATTTTCTTCTATGTTTCTATTGGTTCGTGGGATGGAATTGTTATTGTTTTTGTCATTGAGTACTACCAAGTAATTCTTACAGTTAAGAATTGAGCTCAATTCACAATTCCATCTTTTCTTTGGCATTTTTCATATAAATTGTTGATGGCCTATATGATATTTGCTTTGTAGCCCTGTCAAAGATGATGTTGATTCATGCAGGATTGGAGCAACAACTAATGTTATATTTGTGTTGGCTTTGGGATACAAATATGTTATTATTCCCATATTTTCTATTGCAGTAAGCATTTTTGCCATTTTTAGTATGGTTGTCAGGTATGGTTTTGCAGCAGCTGCTTTGGGCATGCTTAACAAAATTGCAATTGGATTGGCCATTGTTACATATGGATCCATTAGTGACAATGCTGGTGGAATCGTTGAGATGTTTGGCATGAATTACAAGATCCATGAAAGGACAAATGCCCTAGATGAAGCTGGAAACACTACTAGTGCCATTGGCAAGGCGATCAATGCATTTCTTCTTACTTGATTTCTTGTGCAAATTTATGATTTTTATATCTTTTTCCCAATCTTATTATGTATGAAGGAGTTGAAGTTGAAAATCAATGTCAAAATTATCAAGGCTTTGCTATTGGTTCAACTGCATTCATATCACTTACATTGTTTGGAGCTTTTGTCAGTCGTGCTACAATTTGAACTGTGGATGTCTCGACACCAAAAATGTTAATTGGTTTAATTTTTTGGGCAATGTTTCCTTATTGGTTCTATGTAGTGAGAATGAGAAGTTTTGTGTAATTTTTGATAGGATGGTGCATCCGAGCATGCCAAGACTCTTGGTCCAAAAGGGTATGATCCCCACAAGGTTGTTGTCATTGGTGACACCATTGGAGACCCATTGAAAGACACCTTTTGACCATCTCTAAACATTTTGATAAAGCTTATGACTATTGAGTCATTGGTGTTTGCACTTTTTTGGCAACCCACGATGGGCTATTGTTTAAAAATTAGTATCTATTTGTAGAAATTCTTCTCAAGTTGTTCTAGTCGACATCATTTTCCTCTTTGGGTATGAGAAGCAAAGCCTGTCCAAAGTGTTATTAATCTTGGTGGATATTACCAATGGAAGGTTATGTTCATAATGTTAGTTTTTCTAGGTAAATGCCTGAAGGAGGTTGTGGTTCTGTTGCTACTATTGGTTCAAATTTTGTATTGCCATTTTTCATAAAATATAAACTATTTTAAATTTTCCATTAATCAATGCTTGGATATGATGTATGCAATTGTTTTGATTTGAAATGTGATGGACAATGTTTTAGTAGAAAACTTACTTTATTTGTTATTAGATGGTTTCGTATCATTATTGAATTTAGGCTTCTGTGATCCATATCAAGTTTGAGAAGATTCTTCGGCGAAAATCACATTGAGATGCTTTTGTCGACACGTTTCAAACCAACCAGTGTGGTTCATCGTCAGGACAAGTTGAATGAACAGAGCTCGCTTTGCATATTAAATAGATAGGGAAGAACATCCAACGGCTATATTTCTAGACCAGACAACGACTATATTTGAATCAAGGTAAAATACGAAGAAGTAGATGTTCTTGTTATCTCTTATGTATTAGATATACTTGCTATTGCAGATAGATGACTATCTACGATAATTTGTTATATAGTTTTATGTGACAACCACTGTTGTGCGTGATATTGTTTCTTGTTTACATGGATATCATTTTTTAATATCATTAGTATTAGTTAGGAGGTTGGATATGTACACTAGTGGTTCATAAGGAACTAATAGTTATGGTTGTATTCTTATTGAATCAAGTTGCTATTTGATATAAGCATGTTTGATTACTGTAATGCCTATAAATTGCAATGACAGATATGCACATAAACTTCAAAACATATTAAATGTCAGTGGTTTGTCCTTTACCCATTTATATCAAGTGGCTTCTCTATTAGTGCTTCTAGGCTAGATATAGTGCTAGTGTTTGGAATTAAAGTTTCAATGAGTTTTTTTCCATATTAGAATTATTGCAATTAATGTTAAGGTTTAACACAGTTGGAAGCAAATAGTTGAAGTACATAACCAACTTGGAAGAAGATATTATTATAGGAATAAAAGAAACAATGTGTTCTCTGGTTGCTATGGGCTATTCATGGATTTGAAAATATGTTAGAATTGAATACAAGCTTCATTATCATTCTTGATAATGTCAGTTGACAATGTTGGAGATATGTTGGAGATATCACTGGAATGTGATCAAATCTATCTGGGTCCTTTGCTAAATTTTCCTATGCAGCTTTGGTTGTTGCATCCATATCCTCATTTGTAAACTCTCATGATCTTACTTCCATGTGTTAGCCAATTCTCATGGGTATCATTGCTTGCTTAATCACAACTCTATTTGCAACTGACATATTTGAGATCAAGGCCATGAAGGAAATTGAGCCCACATTGAAAAAATAGCTTATTGTCTCGACAATAGTGATGACTATTGGCATTGCTATTGCCTCATCCTTCACTATTTTCAACTTTGGTGCGTAGAAGGTTGTGAAGAATCAGTATGTAATCCTAGGCATTGGTTATTATAACTTGTTATTGGTATAACTAAAAGGTTATATTTCGTGTTCTGTTTATTTAATAATTGTTTCTATTATGAATGCAAGGAACTTTTCTTCTATGTTTCTATTGGTTTGTGGTATGGAATTGTTATCGATTTTGTCACTGAGTACTACACAAGTAATGCTTACAGTTAAGAATTGAGCTCAATGCATAATTCCATCCTTTCTTTGGCATTTTTTCATATAAATTATGGATGGGCTATATTGTATTTGCATTATAGCCCTGTCCAAGATGATGTCGATTCATGCAGGATTGGAGCAACATCTAATGTTATATTTTTGTTGGATTTGGGATATAAATCTATTATTATTCCCATATTTGCTATTGCAGTAAGCATTTCTGTCATTTTTAGTATGGTTGCCAGGTATGATATTGCACTAATTGCTTTGGGCATGCTTAGCACAATTGCAACTAGATTGGTCATTGATACATATGGACACATCAATGACCATCATGGTGGAATTGCTGAGATGGCTAGCATGAGTTATAGGACCCATGAAAGGACATATGCCCCTGATGACGTCGAAAACACTACCGCTGCCATCGGTAAGGTGTAATCAATGTATTTCTTCTTACTTGATTGCTTGTGCAAATGTATGATTTTTATATCTTTTTCCCAATCTTATTATTTATGAAGGATATGAAGTTGAAAATCAATGTCAAAATTTTCAAGGCTTTGCTATTGGTTCAACTGCATTCGTATCACTTACATTGTTTGGAGCTTTTGTTAGTCGTGCTACAATTTGACCTGTGGATGTCTCAACACCAAAAGTGTTCATTGATTTAATTTTTGGGGCAATGTTTCCTTATTGGTTCTATGCAATGAGAATGAAAAGTTTTGTGTGTTTTTTGATAGGATGGTGCATCCGAGCATGCCAAGACTCTTGGTCCAAAAGCGTGTGATCCCCACAAGCTTGCTATCATTGGTGACACCATTGGACCCATTGAAGGACAACTTTGGACCATCTCTAAACATTTTGATAAAGCTTATGGATGTTGAGTCACTGGTGTTTGCACTTTTTTTGCAACCCACGATGGGTTGCTGTTTAAAAATTAGAATCTAGTTGTAGAAATCCTTCTCAAGTTGTGCTAGTTGACATCATTTTTCTCTTTGAGTATGAGAATTAAACCTTGTCCAAAGTGTTATTACTCTTGGTGGATATTACCAATGGAAGGTTTTGTTCATAATGTTAGTTTTTCTAGGTAAATGCCTAAAGGAGCTCATGGTTCTATTGCTACTATTGGTTCAAATTTTGTATTGCCATTTTTCATGAAATATAAACTTTTTTAATTTTTCCATTAATTTGTGTTTGGATATGATGTATGCAATTGTTTTGAATTGAAATGTGATGGACAATTTTAGTAGAAAAATTGCTTTATTTGTTATCACATGGGTTTGTATCATGTTTGAATCAAGGTAAAATACCAAGAAGCAAATGTTCTTGTTATCTCTTATATGTTAGATATACTTGTTGTTGCAGATAAATGACTATCTACGAGAATTTGTTACATAGTTTTATGTGACAACCACTGTTGTGCATGATATTGTTTATTGTTTACATGAATATCATTTTTTTTAATATCGTTAGTATTAGTTAGGAGGCCGGATATGTGCACTAGTAGTTCATAAGGAATTGATAGTTATGGTTGTATTCTTATTGAATTAGGTTGCTATTTGATAGAAGCGTGTTTGATTACTTTAATGCCTATAAATTGTAATGGCAGATAGGCACATAAACTTCAAAAAATCTTAAATGTCAGTGCTTTGTCCTTTACCCTTTTATATCAAGTGGCTTCTCTATGAGTGCTTCTAGGCTATAAATGTCAGTGACTTCTCTATCCTATATTAACAAGAGCCATGTGGTGGCAATGTCACTATCTTTGTATTTTTTGCAATGTAGCTTACACGCAGAAAATACATCTATACCAAAAAACAGATGTAGTGACATTGCCACCACGTGGCTCTTGTTTCAAATTACTTAATTAAAGAAAATGTCATATCAACATGCATCATATTGAGCCTGTGGTATTGATAAACCATGGTATTAGCCCATAATATTGCAACAAAAACTATTTTCAAGTTAAAAATTTCTATAGTAAAATGAGGTTAAATTTCAATAGCTAAAAATATTATTTAATTCATATATTAAATAATTTTATAATTAATAATAATACAAAATTAAAAAAAATTATAATTTTATTATTATTATTATTTTTAATTAAATAATATAAAATATAAAATACAGGTGGAATAACAGTTTTGATGGTTATTATAATTTCATACTTATCCATATTTACCAATAATTTAATTTATATAATTACATTAATATATATTTTTCCAAAATACATAATCAAATATCATTGCAAAAAATAAATTAAACTTACTACTAATAAACTGAAACATCGATAAATTTCTATTATGCGCTGAATTTTAACAGCTTCCCTCAAACAATTATATTTGTAGAAAAAGGTCCACATATTTTGAACCCAAAGCCCGAGGATAAACCCCTATTTAAATCTCATAAACCCTTACCTCTCCTGTATCAGAAATCACTTGCGGCAAAAACCCTGCCCTATTTAAATCTCATAAACCCTTACATCTCCTGTATCAGAAATCGCTGCGGCAAAAACCCTAGCTGTCGTTGCTGGATCCCTCATCGAAGGTGGTCATGTCATCCCGTCTGTTTCTCCTTCGCACTTTTGCCCGGGCAAGGGCCTTCTCGACAACTTCATCAGCGTTTACTGCTCATTCTTCTTCACCTTCTCTATTACCCAAATCCTCCTCTGCTCTGCTACCCAAATCCTGCTCCCCTGTTTTGTCAGGTTACGACCATTTACTTGGTTTTAATCGGCCATCACTGTTGTCACGATGCATGATTGTTCGTTGCCGGGTTTCGAACTCTGGATCGGTGTATTCCCCTCTAGATTCCAATGATTCAGGCAGGCGAGAACCTCTTTTCCCGGGTTGCGACTATGAGCATTGGCTCGTCACTATGGAGTTTCCAGACCCGCAAACTACCCGTGAACAAAAGATCGAGACTTTTGTCAAGACGCTCGCAAACGTTGTCGGAAGGTAATGGATTTAAACTCTTCAGTGGTATAATTTTTTTTCTTTGGAATAAACAGTCGAGGGTTTGGGGGAAAATTGAATTGTCGGATTGTGGGGATTTGAACTTATTCGACCTCTTGCCAGCGGTTTGCTTACGTCCTGGAAACATACATGTCTAGGGTTTTTAGGGAGAATTGTGATGTCGAAATAACTCACAAAACATTTTAACGAGTTCACATCCTGTACAGGCTACTTTTTTGCAATATGCCTTTTGCATGAGTAACCCATATTTTCTTTTGCCAATTTGCAATTGCTTGAATATCCCATATTTTTTTTTGTTAATTTGCAGTTGCTTGAATAACCCATATTCTATTTTGCCAATTTTCAGTGAAGAGGAGGCGAAAAAGAGAATATATGCACTATCCACGACAACTTACACTGGATTTATGTGTGAAATTTCTGAAGAACTTTCAGAAAAAATCAAGAGTATGTATGCAGACCTGATTGATTGAGTTTTAGCTTATTTTACATGCCTTATTATGGTGCAAAAATAGACGATTCCATCATCCAATTGATTTGGGGTTCTAATTATTCCGAGTTTTAGCTGTTTCAAATATTTGTTTGAATTTGAATAGCTTTAGGTTTCACACTTTTAGTAGTCTCCTATCATTAAAAGCAATTCTCTGATTGGTTTTAGAGGAGCCTGGAGTTGAATGGGTGCTGCCTGATTCCTATGGCGACCCCATAAAGAAGGAATATGGGGGTAAGCATATAAGCTCTTTGTTTTTTTGGGGCGAAATTAATTCCATTTTGTGGTTTTATTGAGGGATTGGCTTTGGCAATCAATAGCTGTATTCTCTTTTTCTTACAGTTGGGGACAAGTACATAAATGGAGTAATCATACCTGATACAAGGGTCTATAATAGGCCGACTGGGAGGGACAGACCTCGAAATCGAAGAAGAGATTCAATGCCTATTGAGCGGAGAGAAGTACCAACATCAAGAGTCCCTCTGCCAACATTAGGTGGAAGGGATACCATACAGGGAAATAGTGTGCAGGGTGACCAACGGGATTTTAGGCCAACAGAAAGTAGGGACAACATGCAGGGGGGTCAAGGGGTCTACAGACCTATGGATGGAAGAGCCCCAATGGCAGGAGATCGACCAGACTACAGGCCGCCTTTGGATGCAAGGGGTCCACTGCCGGGAGATCGACAAGACTACAGACCACCTGTGGATGCAAGGGGTCCACTGCCGGGAGATCGACAAGACTACAGACCACCTGTGGATGCAAGGGGTCCAATGTCGGGATATCGACAAGACTACAGGCCACCACCTATGGATGCAAGGGGTCCAACGCCGGGATATCAACAAGACTACAGACCACCTGTAGATGCAAGGGCTCCAATGCCGGGATATCAACAAGATTACAGGCCACCTGTGGATACAAGGGGCCCATTGCCTGGAAATCAGCAACCCTACAGGCCGCCTTCCGATGGAAGAGGTCCGATGTCAGGAGTCCCACAAGATTATAGGTCTCCTGTAGATGCACGAGGCCCAATGCCGGTATCCGGAGATCGACAAGACTACAGGCCACCAGTGGATTCAAGAGTCCCGATGCCGGGAGGCCAGCCAGACTACAAGCCATCTATGGAAAGAAGAGGTTGGATGCCAGGTCAGCAACAAGACTACATACCACCAGTGGAAGGAGTAGGCTCAGTATCAGGAGAGAGCAGAGATTACGTGCCTTCTAGAGAACCAACACAGGGTCAACAGTGAGTTTCAATGGGAGTACAAGAAGGCCAATATTTAGTGCATGTGGTGTAAAGGAGGCCTTTTCGATGACCAATGGAACAAACTACTTCAACATGTCTAGTTTCAAGAGGAAGTTAAGCTGCTTGCAAAATTGAACTGGAAATGTATAAACAATAGTCTTATCCCTTTTGTGGAAAGATCTGATTGTTTTAGTTATAGGCAGGTTAATGAAGATTACCATGCATGGGGTGAACAGAAGGGAAATGCGACTATTGGGGTTTGTTCTCTATGTTTGATTCCATACTGCCTTTTTTTGCTCATTGAATAGGATTAGTGGTTTGCAAGGTGTAGGTGGGTGGTCTTTCAGTTTAGTTGTTACTAGACTACAAATTTATGTTATTCTTCATTCTGTTTTTTAATAACAGTTGGGGGACATGATATGATGTACGGAAGGAACACTTCTATATAATTATTGTGGAAATTACCAAACTGTAATTTGCATAGATGTTTGTCAATTATTGGTAAGTTTGATGGTCTCTAAAAAGATTATGATTGTGTTGATATGCATGACAGACAATCTGTATTGCATTGACAATATTAGTGTATGTTTTGTTTCAGATACTAGTTAGAACTTAGAAGTTTCCAAGAAATGTAGCATGTTCAGTGCATTTAGGCAATTTAACAATGTACTGTTCAGAATACATGATCGTTTTCACAGTTATTTTTGGAGAACTCACATTTAGCTATTTTTTCAATGTTTAGGACCTTTCATGCAGGGTCCATCACCAGGCTGGGCATGAAACATTCTGAACAGTACATTGTTTAATTGCCTAATAAATACTCTAAACAAAGTACATTGCTTGGAAACTTCTAGCTAGTGGTATCTGGTAAATAGTTTACCTGTAAAATAATGAACATCATACATTATTATGCTGAGCATTGAATTTCTGATAGGGCAATGTCTTAATATGGTTGATGATGCAAGGCGTTAGATAGCTGTGCGAATGTTTTTATAACTTTTCTGTTTTGTTTTGTTATTTTTTCTGTTAAAATCATAATTTCTATTAAAGTTGAACTGAAATTACATAACAGCAGATTTTTCAAGGATTTGAGAAAATTCCCGGGGATTCATTCTCTCTCCTATTCTAGGCTAGAAAATTTCATCAAAAAATATCAAGAGGGTTACAGTTCTTTGCGGAATTGATCATGAAAACTTTTACAATACTTTGATAAACGGATTTTTTTTGCTCAATACACAATTTTCACAACTGACATGTTTAGACTGTATTCCTAGCAGAAACCCGAAAACAGCTAATGAGGTCTCCTTTTGCAACTGAATTAAACAAAGATGAAAAGAGTAATAAGCTTATGATCTGAGATGACCCCAGGTTTAAAACCCATGCCATGGACTAGTAAGTTTCTATATTGCTTTCTAAATGGGGCACACCTTTTAAACTTTTATTTCTCTTATTTGCAGCTTGCATCTACATTCAGCTACAAATCCTTTCCCTTACTTCTAGTGCAGAAGCAGGAACAAGATGATAACCACAGCACACAGGAGTGATCTGGTCATAGTATAACATCTGTGCACCTATTTTACACTATCTCAGTATAACATGCTTATACCCACTTTTGCTCCTAGTTACCAAGCACTATGTTTGTAACCATTTTCCTGTTTGGCATGTAAATGCTTAACATGGCAAAATGTCATAATATGGTTGATAATGCAGGCATTAGATCTTGCTCTGCCAGTGTTTATCATAGCTTTCCTTTTTGTTTCCCTATTTATCATATCTATTTGTGTAGCATTTTTCTTTAGTTTCAGGCTGTAAATGGCTAGAACTACGTACGAGGGATAAATTACATTCTGTAACACTTTATAACCAAAACCTTCTAGTTTAGCTGTGTATTTTCTTTCTGGGTAGCTCCTTCTAGTTTAGCTGTGTATTTTCTTTCTGGGTAGCTTGCATCTGCATTCTGCTACATCTCCTTTCTCCCTATTCTTAGTGCAGAAGCAGTGACAAGAAGATAAATGCAGGATACAGAAGTGATCTGGTCATGGTGTAGCAGCTATGCTACTATTCGACAATGATCTCGTTATAACATGCAATGTAACCACGTCTCTATAACATGCAATGTACCCACGTCCCACCTATAGTTACCAAGTACACACCTCCCACCTAGTTACCAAGTACCATGTTTGACGCCATTTTCTCTATTTAGCACGCAACTATTTGATAGAACTTTAGGGAAATGCCTTGATAGAGTTGATAATTTAAGGCGTTAGACCTTCATGTGCCAATTTTTTTCTAAGACTTCACTCTTTATTCTCAACCTGCCGGTTCAAATGCTTATTTGTGTATAACCTTTTTTTAAGTCGCAGGCTTTGAATTGCTAGAATTACGTGACCTGGGACCAGTTTATTTCTGTAAACCTCTCCAACGTACATAGTTTACCTCTATTATTTGTTCTTTGCAACTTGTTTTCACATTTTGCAACAAATTGTTTCCCTTACCAAGAGTGCAGAAGAAATGACAAGAAGATAACAACACACACACGTGATCTGCTCTTGGTGTAATACCCGTGCTGCTATCTCACAATGATCGTACTATAACATGCATTGTACCCACTTCCCATCTAGTTAACTTACAACCACGATATTGCTACCATTTTCCCTGTGTTGTTTTATATGATATTAGAGGCTACATTCAGACTAGATTACAGTGGGAAGTGGGGAAAGCTAGCAGTAGATTTCCAATAGTTACCTTCTTTTCTGCCTTCCATTCTATTTCTTGACAGGTTGTGTTGTTTTCTCTCTAAAACACTTCATTTTGCAAGTCTAAAGCCATCATTTTGTAAGTCTAGAGCCATCCAGGCCAGGAAAAAGGCCAAAGTATATAGAAATAATCACATGAACTCCTCTTTACTGCAATGTCAACTTTGCATTGTAACTATGAACTCTTTACAGCAATGTCATTTTTGCATTGTAACTACGAATATGATTGCAGTTACCATGGTGGATTTATCAGCCTACTATGGATATTGTCTGCTTTAGATATTCCTCTTCTCTTGACCTTCCACATATTCAGCATCTCTCAATTTCCTGCCTCCCATTAGGAGACCACACCCTCCTCACATTCTCCTTCTCTACAGTTATGTCAACTTTGCATTGTTACTATGACTTTGATTGCAGTTACCATGCTGGATTTATCAGCCTACTATGGATATTGTCTCCTCTAGAAATTCCTCCTCTTGATCTTCCTTTACATATTCATCATCTCTTAGTTTCCAGCCTCCCACTAGTAGACCACACCCTCCTCACATTCTCCCTCTCTACTTCTACTTCTATTTCCTCTCCCCCTTCCCTCCACCTCCCTAGCACCACCTTCCTTTTTGACAAACATATGCTGCTTTCCCTGTTGTAGCTCTAACCCATAAATATATGATAATGGAAATAAACCCTGAAACAATAAGATATAAATAGATAGAAATGCTTCTTTATTGATCAGAACCCTTAAGGTAGGGCAACACCATACATTCACTCCTTAAGGAAGGAGAACACTCCACAAGCCATATTCCTGTTCATATAATAATCCTTCACTATATTCCTTGACTTGGAGTCTCTAGCCTCTATATAGGCCTCATACATACAATACCATGGGTCATTACCATGGTTTCCTCATACCATCAACTAATACCATGGGCCCATTACATTATTATTAACTACTTGTGGTCCCTTACATGATATGGGTTAACCACTTTATTTATTACTATGGTCCATCCCATTATTACATTATTACCTTGGGTACCTCTCTTGGTATCCCATATTATCCCCCCTAGGTATATAACATTCCACCCCTCTAAGCATGTTTCGTCCCCGAAACATGGGAAGAACACAAATAATAAGATCTACTCAAAAGAGTAGTCCACTGGTACCATGAACGTGCATCTAGCCATCCAAGAGAAAGGTGAACCCTCGATCTCGCTGGTGCCTCGCTCGCTTGAGATGGAAGTTGACCGTGGCAGCTCTTCTGTGTGTAGTAGGTGGATCGTCGCTCCTCGCTATCCGTCATACGGGGGTTGTTCTTGTGGCTAATTGGTTGCCATCTTGTTGGTTGTTGTCTTGCGAGGTGATGTGGGTGATGATATGTTGAAGTTTTAATCTACGGTGTCTTTTTCTTTAATTCACCCTGCTGTGGTGCCTGTTGTGGTGTCTTCTTTTCCAATATGACTTCAACCACTGACCCCTCATCAGATGTGTCAGCACCTATTACCTTTTCGGCTTCAGCCTTTGTTTGTGTTTGATTGTCGACCATCAACTGCTCATCATCTGATATGTCATTCCCTGGAACATCTTCTGCGTCAATTTTCGTGGACTCTACCTGTTTATTGATAGAAATATTCTGTAATGTAATTTTCTTCTTTTTATACCAGAGCTTTAGGTATTTCTTCTGCACATTAATATTTATAGTACCCACTGATTCCATCCACGGGTATCCCAAAACAACATCCATATTATGTGTCTTTGAAGCATAAAAATCACCATGCAACACATACTTATACACTTGAACATCCTCATTATCAATCTGTGCAGTTTCAATGTGTTGCGCTGGAACTTGCAATCTTTTTGCCAAATTAACACTTATAAGATTTTGCTTGCAACTAGGATTTATAGACAACGATTTTTTCCTTCTGAATCAGTTCATGAACCTGCAATAAAGATATACCAGTAGGAAATAACCCCGTATGTTTTTCCTTATCTTGTTTTCTAGCATGAGACCATCTGTCTAAAAGGAATTTTTCAAATGCTTCATCAGGCAGGTTGTAACACTTCGTTTGGTTAACTAATCCCCGCCATGTGGCCGTCTCATCTCTAAAATCCTCCATTGTCCACCATTTCCAAATGTTTTTCCATACCCACTTCTTTTGTTTTATGTATTCTTCAATAGTAGGACCACTATCTTTTCCTGTAAAATAAAGAACCTCTCTAGAAGCTATGAAGAGAGTTTTGAAAAAAAATCACTTACTTGGCGAAAATTTGAAATTGTCACAGTTTAGTCAATATTGCTCAGAATCCATATTATGACCTATTTTTGGAAATGGAACAATCATTCTGCGTCTGGCCATGTGGTAGAAATCTTGATCCAGACACTAGAATTTCAGATCTGTGCTGCAACTCTCCCGCCGTCACCAAAATTTTTGCAAAAAAGAGCTGATTTTAAATCAACGATATCTCCTTCATTCGGACTCCGATTCGACTGATTTTTTTTTTGAATTTGGGCATTTTTTCACAAAGAATCCAGATCCACAATTAGATTTTGTAGATATTGCACCAGGACGTCCAGATCTGCGATGCAAACTCGCTGCCCTGAAAAATTGTCTGCAACCCCACTGATTTTTAGATCAACGATATCTCCTTCATCCAGATTCCGATTCAATTGATTTTTTTTTTGAAATCCGCTATTTTTTCACAAAGAATACAGATCTGCAATTAGATTTTGCAGATTTTTCACCAAAACATACAGATCTGATCTGCAAACTCACTGCACCCGAAATCCTGCAAAAAATTAAAAAAAAAAAATTCTCCACTTTTGTGCCCAAGAAAGTGCTCCGATACCACTTGTTGTAGCTCTAACCCAGAAATATATGATAATGAAAATAAACCCAGAAACAATAAGATATAAATAGATAGAAATGCTTCTTTATTGATCAGAACCCTTAAGGTAGGGCAACACCATACATTCACTCCTTAAGGAAGGAGAACACTCCACAAGCCATATGCCTGTTCATACAATAATCTTTCACTATATTCCTTGACTTGGAGTCTCTAGCCTCTATATAGGCCTCCTACATACAATACCATGGGTCATTACCATGGTTCCCTCATACCATCAACTAATACCATGGGCCCATTACATTATTATTAACTACTTGTGGTCCCTTACATGATATGGGTTAACCACCTTATTTATTATTATGGCCCATCCCATTATTACATTATTACCTTGGGTATCTCCCTTGGTACTCCATATTATCCCCCCTAGGTATTACATTATTACCTTGGGTACCTCCCTTGGTACTCCATATTATCCCCCCTAGGTATATAACATGCCCCTTCTCCCCCCCTAAGGGGTCTCCCCGCCCCCTCTCCCCCCAAAGAATATAGTGGGGGAACAAGTGTGGTTGACTATGTTTTGGCAAACTAAGGCCTTCTCCCACATATTCAACATCTTTCAATTTCTTGCCTCCCATTGGGAGGCCATGCCCTTCCTCAAATTCTCCCTCCCTACTTTTCCCCTCCCCATTCCCACTCACTGCAGCCCACTCCGCCACTCTCCCACACCACCCTCCTTTTGGACAAGATAAGGTTGCCTTTTACAACACCTACCCCCCCATTTCTCACCTCAAATCATTGGACACAACCTTAGCCAAATATGAGATACTTCCCTTGATCCTTGTGGATGCAGCCCTCGTCTGGCTCTTGCCCCATGAACCATTGGTTTAATGATGAATGCAAATCCCTCTAGAAACAACTTCGTCTCACCCTCACACACCATGACCCATCTCCCTCCACCTTTGCAAAAAAACCTCCCTCTACCTTTGCAAAAGATACCAAACCCTTCCTCATCATAAAAAATGAGTATTTCACTTCATGAGGCAATGAGAACTTAGTGATGCCCTCAGTCACTCCCCAAAGCCTTATGCAATGCCCCTTTTCCTTGATCCCATGCCATCTTGCATGACCTTGACCCCAAACCATGTTCTCGTACAACACTTCCCTTTACAATATCCCTCGACAACTTCCCCTCTGCTTCTCCACTTGCCATCGTTCTTTGATTGAGACATTAGGAGAGAAGTCAGAGTTGTGTGTACTGGTATAGATGAGCAAGGGCTTTAGGCTGAATTCCTTAAGCATAACATTTCCCTTGATTCTTATATTGCTAATTTATTTAATCATGTGGTATATTTAGGCTTTCCCTTGTCTTGGGCCAATTACATTATTCATCCGATACACAAATCAAGGAACAACAACTTTGATCCAAATGACTATTAGACAATCATGGTAGGTCATACATTCTCCAAGCTTTAAGCCATAGTCTTAAGTCAATGGCTTTTTGAGGAGTCAGAGAGCCATCATCTCAAGACTAGAGGACAAGTAGGTTTTCGACCTAATTACTAGACAATTGATCACATTTTCACAGTTCGAGCCATTATTGAGGAGGTTTGTCATTGCTCTTTGAAGGTTTACAATTGTTTTGTAGACTTTTGGATAGTGTTTGACACAATTTTGAGGGAGGTATTATTTTAGAGACTCTGACTTTGACATATTTGAGATCTCATTGATAGCCATTATGAGACTATATGAGTGAGTCTTGGGACACCTTAGGATGACACAACGTTTTCGACTTCATCCAAGAGTACCATTGGGGTAAAACAAGGGTGCTTTCTTCGACCCTTTTTGGGATCTATATTGATGAGCTAGAGTCCTTCCTTCATGAACATAGCCAAGAATGTGATGGTTGTCTTCTACATTAGGTGTTGATCTTGCTACTCCTATTTGATAATGACTTGATATTGTTGGCCTCTACTCTTGAGGGCTTACAAAGATATAGATTGAAGGACTAGCCAATTTTTGTAACCTTTGACAATGGATGGTTAACTTGGGTAAAATTAAGGTTTCGTCTTCAATGCATCAAAGCACTCTCTTACACATTTACATTTCTACTACCAAGGGATAAAGATTGAGATCACTACAACTTAAATGTGCTTGGGAGTACAGTTCACAAGACCTCTTTTTGGTTTGTGGCAGGCCCTCTAGCTTCAACTTAGTAAAGGGTATGGTTATATGGTTATCATCAAGAACACTGTTTCTAGGGGTAGTTTGAAGACATCTCGACCAAACTCTACCTCATGGAGGCAATTATCAGGCCCATAGTTCTCTATGGCTTTGAGATTTGGGGATTGATCTTGTTACAAACAGATTGGACTAGACTAGAGAGAGTATAAACCTTGTTTCTCAAGTGCATCATTTGATGCATGTGGACATTTACGTAGCCCATCATTTATGTAGAGTTTGGTATCCACCCTTTTTGCCTTGAGGTCATTTTCCATTTGGTTTCTTTCCTTGTAGAGTTTGATCTCTTGCAAACGCTATCACTAGGAAAGAAAGGTATACCTCCCTTGCAATTTGCTCCTCAAAGGCTCTTGCCTCAACGCCTTCCCTATGATGTCCACATGGTTGGTTCTCAGAGGCATTTTGGGTTCTTCAGACAATTACTATTTTCCCATAGTGCTCCCTTGTTTAGATTCTCCCTTGACGCACCACGACATTTTTACCTGACTAGATGGGTACTGAACCACTGTATTCCAGAGGATGTCTATATATTGTACATTCAGGCTACTTGGATCTCACCCCCAATGAGCCTTGGCATGAAGATGTCCTAACTAGAGCACTGTTTGGAGTTGAGTGATGGTATGATCGTTTGCCTCTTGTATGCACACAAACATTGGATGCACTCACTTAGGATCCCTTTGGGACAGCTCTGAATTGGCTCCCTTTGACTCTGGATAAAAACTGATCACCATATAACATGACATGATAGGATTTGTGATGTGTGCCACATTTATGGGCCAACAAAAGAAATGCACCTCATTTTTTAGTGTCCTCTATATTGTGAGATTAGAGGATGCTATCACTGTCTAGGGACTCGAGAGGATCCCTCTCTACTTTCTTTCGATACTAGGACCAAAGATGCTTAACCCTCTTCATTAGGGAGATTTTCAACCATAGATCTCAACTCTTGCATGCCATGCCCCATCCTAGGAAGCCTAGACCAATTACCTCATATTTGTTGACCCATTATATTGGAGCAACAAACAACAAATGGAGTTCCAAAGTGCACCAGACAAGAGCATGGTGAGACCTTAGGTTTTGTCCTCAGGCTCCCCTTTAGGAGACCATCCAATAGTATGGATATTGGCTTAGAGATGGTAGAATGTGCATTAGGGCACACATTCTCATAGCATTAGAGAGATCAAATCTAGATGGACCCAAAGTAGAGTACACCTTGCCCATTATACTATTTCCTCGATACAGAGCAATCAAAGATCTATTTAGAGTTTCCATACTTCGACCTCGGATGTTAAGAGTAGGTAGCTAAGCTCCTTGATGGTTTTGGAAAACTTTGACAATGAGCTAGTGCCCAATTTGCCCTCCCTCACCCTTGGGAATCAAACTCTGCTGACTTTGACATCAATGGCCCCATCCCCTGATCTCCTTCTCACTTTCTTTCTCTTGATAGCTTTTTGTGTTGGGTTGTCCACCTTTCCATTCTTGGACAAACTTGCAGATTGTTATTTATCACCATTCCTTAGTAAGGTTATATATATATATATATAATTTTGGCTTTTCTAGAAGATGTGCTAGTACTGTCACATTGCATTCATATTTGTTGTAATCTTTAGTCTCATTGACCTACTTTTGTGGTAATTTGTTGGTGATTAATAAAATGTACTCCCACATTGTATTCATATTAGTTGCACTCTTTAATTCAATTAACATACTTTTATGATCATTTGCGGGAGAGTAATAAAATTATGTTAACTTATCTTGAGCTCATTAATGTTATCACATCTATAATATATGCTTGCTTCTTATGCAACACTTATTTTCTTCATTTATTTATAGTAAACTTGGAAGTGAATATTTTAGTAATTATTTGGATTTAATATCAATTATACTAAGAAAAGTAAGGTGTACTTAGTAACTTAGAGTTGAAGAGATTGTAATGTCCATTTTATTTATAACATTGATGTTAACAAATGTTGTTGTTGGTCCAATGTTATTATGTACAAAACTAAAAATAAAGTAACAACAAATTTAATGTTTTGCTATATAATAATCATGTCCAGAATTTTTTATATAGATATATTAAAGTAACATTATTAAAAACAATATTGTATTGATGAGTTTATATTTGTATCAATAATTTGAAGAAAAGATGTTTCTAATCAAATTACTTTGTAACATCAAACATATATACAAACTAGAACAACCATATAAATTTAATGTGATGCAAATGATTTATGGGGTCTGTCGTTTTCAATCTTTTTACTAGTTCGATCTTGGAACCTGTGGTTTATGAACCCACAACTCAGCGCATCTTCACTTCCACTACAAGTTAAAGAACCCTGTGGTCTACTTGTGTTAATTCATCAAATAAATTCAATGGATCTATGCATCAAGCCATCAATGCAGTAAATCACTATGCAAACAAACAAAATTACATAAATTGGGCACTAAAATAATTAATTTAATTGCTATGTTATTACATGGTTCCTCAACGGGTCTAATATTTATCCAATTGACCGCGTCTTTTCAATGCTGAATGGCTACAATTTATAGATGAAATTACAATATTGTGGATCATTTGAAGATCCATGATCTTCTCCACAAAACTCTCAACACGATCCTCTCCACAAAGCGCTCAACATTGATTTTTTTTATAAAGCTCTCAACATGGATTTTTTTCACAAAGCTCTTAAAATTTTTCTAAGATCCCTCGTGGATTTGATTTTTCAAGCCTTATAATAAATCCCTTGTCTTTTGATGTGTTTGTCCTCATTTTTTCCTTCTAGAAGTGGTTCTTGCTGATTTTTCAGAGGATGGGTCGATGCTCCTACATCAAAATGACTAGTAAATGTTGATAAACATCAAAATACTTCCCTTATGATGCATCTCACATTGTCAAATTGAATAGGTTACTAGCCACCATAACCACCAATTGGATAGGAAACTATATGTATGTAATGACTTCAATTCTCCTTAGCATCTATCTTAGAACCAACCTAGATCCATCCAAAGATGCCCATTGAGATAGTTTATTTTCTCATTCTCGACCTCTAACCATGAGATTTGAAATTGTGCCACAAAAGCTAGTCACCTATTTTATATGGTATACCTATTTTACCAATTTTTGACTAAAACAACAATATTAATTTCATTCAAGATCGACCTTAACCTAAAATCTTTAAACCATGAAAAATTAAGACAATGTCAAATAAAATATTGAGTGTTACAAGTTCTTATTTATTACTCTCATCATAATCTCCATCTCTAATAATATTTTTTCTATTTCTAATTATTGCCAATTTCTAATAATAAATTAAATTTTAATGGATTGTAGATTTCTGTGGTTAGGTTTTTTAGAATCTGTACTCGGATATTCTACAGTTTCCATTTTTTTGCTTTGTCGATGTTTCGAGTCTAGACCCAAACTCATCATCAGGACTTGAATTACAAAGGAGAGAGACAGTAGAGATAAATAGGATTAGGGTTGAGATGTCAAGTGTGAGAGCCGACAGACTACTGATCTGAATTAACTAGCTTTATAATATTTTTTTTATAATTTCTGATATGAAATAACTAGTTTTATAATATTATTATTATTATTTTTTAATTTTTTTAATTATTTATTTATTTAATTATTATGTTTTTTAATTAATTAATTCATTGATTAATTATTTAATTTATAATTAATTAATTAAATTTATTTATTAATTAATTTATTAGGTTTTTTATTTATTATATTCTATTTCGTAAATAATTATTTATTTTTATTTTTTAATTTTTTTGGTGAGTTAAATAGAATATAATAAATAAAAACCTAATAAATAAACAAATAAATAAATTAAAAAATTAATTAATTAATAAATAAATAAATTAATTAATAAAGTAATAAATAAATAAATTAATTAATTAAAAATAAATAAATAAATAAATTAATAAATCAATGAATTAATTAAGTAATTAATTAATTAATAAAAAACATAATAAATTAAATAAATAAATAATTAAATAAATTAAAATAATAATAATAATAATAATATTATTATAAAACTAGTTATTTAATATCAGAAATTATAAAAAAATATTATAAAGCTAGTTAATTCAGATCAGTAGTCTGTCGGCTCTCACACTTGACATCTCAACCCTAACCCTATTTATCTCTACTGTCTCTCTCTTTTGTAATTCAAGTCCTGATGATGAGTCTGGGTCTAGACTTGAAACGTCGACAAAGCAAAAAAATGAAAACTGTGGAATATCCGAATACAGATTCTAAAAAAATTAAATTTTATTGCCAATTTCTAATAATAAATTTATTACCAATTTCTAATAATAAATTCACTTTTATATAATGTAATAATATATACTCATGTTAATTAATTTTAAAGTAACTTAAATACATATAATTATAATTATCAAATACAAAGAATTAAAAATATAAATAAATATAGTATAATAACCTTTAGAATTGTGTAAAACATTTAAATGAAATGATTTATAATATAATATAAAATAAAATTTTAAATTTAATTTAAATATATAATTACTATGTTAATATTTCATCATAATTACATTATGAATGTTATGGAGGTAATATTGAGGTACGTGGAGATTATTTCGAAAAAGGGAAACTATGAATATCTTTAAACAAGCCAACTAAAGCATTATGAATATATTTGAACAACCAAGCCAAAGCGTTGAAATGTTTGCTTTGTATCAAGGTTGGTTCATTCTCAACTTAATGGGATCAATAACTTTATTAAAATTAGAGAATACTTTATTACAATTTATCCAGAGAAACGTTATGGTGAATAAAGGAAACATCTTGATTTATAAAATGTTATCAAAAGAAATTGTTTAAGGCTCGATAATATACACTAATGGAATTCTTTGATATGTTTTTCCTTTTATTTATCGACTCTTTCAATAAAGTAGCAGAGTATTTTTACTCACCAAATTTAATAATAAATTCTTTGTCAAAATCATCGTAGCTTAAGATAGAATCTATGGGAGATTGTAGTATCAATTGGATTTTTTTATTTTTATTTTGGATTTTTTATTTTTTATTTTTATTTCTAAAGTATATGGAAACAATTTGTAGTATATATTTTTTGTTTTACATTTCTTAATTATTTTTTCCCGTAAGAAAAAAGTCGTAATTTTGTTCATATTGATAAAATTACATTTTGTAGATGCCATAGGCATATGCAGATGGCTGTTCCTGTAATGTCAGGCAGCAAACAGAGAAATAACACAAAATAGCAGATGACTGTCCCTGTAATGACAAGAAACAACAAAATTAGAATAACAGAAAAAAGAGTTCCAGCAAGCCTAAACTTTCCTTCCCTTCTTCTTCTCCACCCGCCGCCATCCTCCAGAGTCAGGTGTGGGTGTAATATTAGCTAGCTGGTGTTCCATTGGGATCAATTGAAGTTCTTTGTCAGATTCCGAGCCTTCTGAGCCATGCGTTCGTTTGATGCCACTTAATTCCATTTGTAGCTCTTGATGCAGATCTGGAATGTGCGGCCCCAAATGAGTAGCTGGGGTATTAACTTCCTGAGGTTGTTTCTGTCTCATTTGGGAGTCTGGTTCTGTCTGGTTCTCTTTTACATTTCTTAATTATATAAATAAATTGAATTAATAAAATATTTAGCGTTTTTTTACTTTGACCTCAAATGTTAAGAGTAGGGAGCTAAGCTCTTTTATGGTTTTGGAAGACTCTGACAATGAGTGCTTAGTTCTCTCACCCTCGTTTATCACTTTGAGATCATTGAGCCCATCACCTAATCTCTTTCTTTCCTTCTTTTTCTCTTGATATCTTCTTGTGTGGGGTTGTCCACCTTTCCATTAGTGGACAAACTCACTGCCTTTTATCACCATTCCTTAGTAAGGTTTTATATATACAAATAGGTTTTTTCCTTTGTATTATTTTTGACATTGTCTAGAAGTTGTGCTAGTACTCCCACATTCATAAGCTCATCAATGTTATCACATTTATAATATATGCTTGCTTTCTATGCAACACTTATTTATTTATTTATAGTAAACTTGGAAGTGAATATTTTAATAATTATTTGAATTTAATATCAATTATACTAAGAAAAATGAGATGTACTTAGTAACTTAGAGTTGAAGAGATTGTAATGCCGATTTTATTTATAACATTGACATTAACCAATGTTATTAATTGACATTATTTTATACAAAATTAAAAAATAAATAACAACAAATATTAAAAACTAGAGTATTGATGAGTTGAAGAAAAGAATTTTGCCAAGTATTTTTGGTAAGATTTTTTGTATTGATAATTCGAAAAAGGAGATGTTTCTAATCAAATTACTACTGCAACTCAAATATATATACAAATTAGCACAACCAATAAATTAAATAGCTAGTAAATGTTGATTGACATCAAAACACTGTATTTATGATACATCTCACATTGCCAAATTGAATAAGTTTCTAGCCACAACCGCCAATTGGATAGGAAAATATATGTATGTAAAGGTTCACTATGACTTCAATTCTCCTCAACATCTATTTTAGAACCAACCTAGATCCATCTTAACTTCGGATCTATCAAGCATTGAGAGGGGTTAAATCTTTAGAGGTGCAAAATTCTTTTTTTTTTTTGTGCAAAACTTTAGGAAATGTTTGCACCTCAAGAGATTTGATCCATCTCAAAGTTTGATAGGTTCAGAGTTAAGATGGATCTACGTTGGTTTAATTATTAATAATTATAATTAATACTTATATATTATTTTTTTAATTTTATGTAATTTCACCAAGTCAAAATGTTTTAATAATTTTATTTTTGATTGTGAAATGAAAGATGATTTATAATATTTTGATTGTGAAATGATGGTTTTTGGGCATGTGGTATTGATGAGCCATGATATTGTAACAAAACTTATTTACAAGTTAATAATATCCATGGTAAAGTGGGGTTGAATATCCATGGTTAAAAATCTTGTTATATTGTGAGTATTAAGTTTTTATGTGCTTATTAAAGAAATTTAAATATGGTTACAAAATTATTTTATTTATTTATGTGGTAAAAAATATTTTAATTTATAGCTACTACTTATATTTTATATGAGAGTTTGTAGATTTCCGTGGTGAGATTTTTGAGATTTTTGATTTGGATTGTCCATAGTCTCCATTTTTCAGTCTACATTTCGAGTCTATAACAAGACTAATGTGCAAAGAAGAGAAACTAGCGAGGTGATAAATATTGGAGAGATGCCAATAGAGAGGAGAAGAGCTGACCAACAGATCCAAAGTATGAAGAAAAACCCTAGAAAACTACAAAGACAAAAATGACGTAATAACTAATGAAAAATTAAATATTTAATTAATTTATTTTTATTTTAATTAATTTCAATTTTTATTTTTATTTCTATAAATGATTTAATAATTCTTTAATATGTTATTTATATAAATTTTATTTTCGAATAAAATAATCCAAATATACTATAGTTTAACTCTATTAAGAGACCTATTAAATAAAATAAATAATAATAATATTGTATTAAATAAAATAAATAATAATAATATTGTGAATTATTGTTAGTATACATAATAAATTTATTAGAAATCATATTGCATGCATTATGATACTAGTAATAAAGTTACTAGCTTTATGGTTTAAAATTATTTATATTTTATAAAGTAATAACTATAATGATAATCAGATTAGGAATAATTTCAAAAAATTATTATTTAGTAATAATTTCCATATTACTAATAACGTGCATTATGATATAATAATAAAGTTTATTAGTAATAATTTTATGTTTTAATATTAATTATGCGCATTATGATACTAATAATAAAGTTTATTAGTAATGATTTTATGTTTTAATATTAATTATATCTAATAATAACTGTAATGATAATAAGATTGGGAATAATCTCAAATAAGGGAAAATAATAAGGGGAGGGTACATGAGAAGGAGATTATAAGAGAGGGAGCTATAAGGGAGTTAAAAGGTGAGATTAGGGTTGAGTGTGACACTATAGACAGAAGGAATAAAAGCAAGATGGCGGTGAAATGATTTAAAAATGGAGAGGGATTAACATGCGAGGGGGAGGGGGATCAATGTAGAAAACAAGGTTGAGTTGGGTTGGGGTGCAGTGGGCTAAGAGAGGATTATGTTATGGTTGTGCGAGAGAGTAAGGGAATCTAATTTCTGCTTATTTCCAATCCCCCATCCCTATTGAGATTGTGAGGGTGCTTAATGATTTCAAGGGCCTCACGAATTTTTCTTTTATACTTATGGTTTTCATTAGCGATAATTTTAGTGTCTTCCAAGCAAATGTGATGATAAGTCTTGGTTGAATTCTTGACTAGTGCTGAAGATCGTGTTCTACCATTTTTGATGTCAGTGCCATGCTCTTTAAGTCTGATCTTGAATGTCCTTCCTGTTTCACCAATATAACAATTTCCACAAGAACATATGACTTTATAAACACTCTTATGTTGGAGGTCATCAAGGGTGTCTTTCATAGATCTCATCTTTTGTTTTATTGTCGTCATGGGCTTGAAAGAGGTTTCAATATCTTTCTTTTTTAGAACCTTAGCTAGCTTGTCTGTGACCCCTTGAATGTATGGTAGATAAGCCCTTTTGCTAGAAACTTGGGAATTTGTTTCAGGTTGTCTCCCCTTGCTACCAGATCTAGCTCTTCTAATTCTCTTGATGATGTATGTGTTTTTATATCCAATGCGAGTAAAGACGTACAGGGTTTATATATCTAAAAAGTAATTATAATATTTTTTCTTTTAGTTTTAATTTAAAAAATGTTATAAATTGAGTTCAAATAAAATATTTATAAAATACTTTGACTGTGAAATGCGAAATGGTTTTTGGTCAAGTGGTATTGATGAGCCATGTTATTGTAACAAAGCCAATTTACAAGTTAATAATATCTATGGTAAAGTGGCATGAATATCTATGGTTAAAATTATTGATGCATTGTAAGTTTATTGTAACTATTAAAGTTTTTATGTGCTTATTAATTGAAATTAAATATAGTTACATAATCATTATTTTCAATTATGAGATAAAATGGATTTTAAACTCTTTTTTTTTTGCAGGAGAGAAAAAATCAAACATGTTATATTAATACAAAGTCCATGTTTATATATGTTAGAAATACTCACCATAAGACGATGCATTCTAGCGCGTTCATGAGATCATATAAAAAAACTTGAAAATAAGCATTATAGTCTAAAATAATTATTTGTATCTTATGCCACTATATACTATATGTCTTATTTACCATAATCCATTTCAACAATACCAAAAAATAAACAACATATAAGATAAACTATATGCTAAAATCCCAAATAGTAAATAAAACACATAGCCTCTATGCAAGTAGATGTTAGACTAATGGAAAAGACCTAATGTCATGTATGTCGCCCTTGACATAGGTCATGTAATGGATCGACCCAATCGATAAAGAAGGCCCCATTTTTGATAGGGCGTCTGCGCACTTATTGTATTCTTTGTGAACATGTACGAAGGATATGTTGTGGAATAAACCCTGAATCTCCTAGATCTTGTGTAATTAGTTTCCCACGAGAGAAGGTGAGAAGGATGTACCTCCGTCTATCCAATTGACAGTTCCCTATAAGTCACCAAATATGTGAATAGAATCAATCCCAATCCTTTTGGCGCAATATAGAGAACCCCATAGTGCATATATCTCCGCTCAGTTATTCAATCAAATTCCACCATTCCAACATAAGTGGAATTGTATCTCCAGGGAAATGACGATATACACTCACAACCACATACTAATGATTGAGCAACCCCATAAAAAATCCATGAGGAAATGGAGTAGAAAAGACATAGGTCAAAATCCTGTGTTCCTTTGCTATATGAGGTTTTTGTGCGTATTCTTGATAGAAACCACTTATCTTATCACATGTTCGATTAATGTCAAAAGGAGTGCCTTTGATTATTGTTTCATTTCTCCCTCGCCAGATTCCCCAACATATGAAGAAAGGTAAAGATTGATCCAAACAATATTGTGATTTCCATGTTCTGAAAACTTCCTCAATTGACTAAAAGAACCAACATCCAAAACTATTGATCTCTATTGGACATGAACCCAGATAGCCATGGAAAAATGGCATAGGATAAATAAATGTGTCACGGCCTCCAAAGAATCCATGCATAAGGGGAATCTCCCCGGGCCTTGGAAACCCTGTTTACAAAGATTGTCCCAAGTGAGCACCCAATTCCTCTAGACCAACCAACAAAGAAGAATGATCTCAAGTGGCATTATCCAATACCAAATATGTCGAAACTAGTATAATTTTGTATGACGTTGGGTGAATGAAATAATGTAGGAGTACATCTCATGTGCATATATATGTCCCTTGTGGATGCCACCATTCCAGCCGAGTGTGTCATCTTGCAACCCAATAGATATACCTGCAATGTTTAATTTGTGAATGAATACCTCCCAAATCTCATTGCAGATACCATTAATATCCAACTCCTATGCATTCTTCCATGTAGAGTATATTTGTAACATATCCATATTGCTTCTAATATGGGATACGAAAAATATAACCCTATGATGGAGCTGTTGCATAAGCTCATGTGACAGAAAATTGTCATCTGGGAGGCCATAAATGGGGTATATTCCAATTCTAATAGACCTACTTGATCCAATTACCCAACGTATATTCTCACAGAGCCACCTCTTGATTTTAATAAAACCCTTCCATATGTATGATCTTGTCAATTTAATACTCTAATTTGCATTTAGCCATTCCTAAATAGATAACTTTTAAAAATATTTATCTTGTATAATCTTTTTCCAAATGCCTACACCCGTAATGGCATGCCAAAAACTTTTTGCAAGTAGTTTCCAACAAAAAAAACCTGTGTTTTTTAGGCCCTAACTGCCCAGCTCCTTCTATCTGGTTATCTCATCTAGTCTTACCAAATCATATTTATGACCCCCTTTGCACCGTACCACATAAAATTTGCAATGATTGTGTCTATAAATTTGATGACAACCTTTGGAAGTAGATATATATGCATCCAAAAAAAGATATATTCTAAAGCACTGATTGTTCCAATATCAACCTGCCACCCATAAACAACCATCTGTGAGACCATTTCAATAACCTATCTTTAAACTTTTTTATTAACCAATGCCAATCCTTGAAAACATATTTGTTTGGTTTCATACAAAAGCCAAGACATGTAAAACCATCCTCCAGAGGGGATGAGTCCAATGAAAAAGTATCGACAATGTCCGTAATGATCCCCAAATTTGAAGTAGAGTGGAAGAAAAAACATTTCAAGCAATTCATATATAAACCAAAGGCATAATCTAACATATAAATAATGTAGAAGAGTTGTGCTCATTGATCAGATGATACTTGCCCAAAAAGAAATACATCATCAACAAACATAAGGTGGGATATCACTACCTGTTTGGTGATTTGTAATATTGGGAAAATACCACCTTCCTTCGCTAGTGTGATACACCTATTAAGCCCGTTTATGACTAATAGAAAAATAAAAGGAGAGAGAGAGAAACCTTGTCACGAGCCCCTAAAAGCTTGGAAAAAACCAAATGGAATACCATTAATCATGACCGCATAACTGATCAAGGATACAAATGCCATTATCCATTCAATGACCCCAATGGAAAGCCCAATCTTGTGCAAAATCATGTGTATAAATGTTTAGTCAACACAGTGGTATGCTTGATGGAGGTCCAATTTTGAAATTACAAAATCCTTCTTCCTGGCTTTATAGTGTGAATAGTCTCTTGCGTAGTGGCCATGACATCCTGGATCTGTCAATGCTTCAGGAAACCAAATTGTTCTGGAGTGATGAAAGTAGATAGATAATCCCTCAACAAAGTAGAAATTATATTGGATATCAACTTATAGATGATGTTACATAAAGAGATGGGCCTATAATCATTGAAACATGTAGGATTTGAGGATTTAGGGATGAGCGCAATAAATGTGGCATTTATCACACATGATATCTTGCCCTTATGCCTGGATTCCTCCACCAGATTTCATAATCGCCCCCCATGATGTCAATAAAATGTGTGAAGAGTTTGATTGTCCATCCGTCCAGACCAGGGCACTTGTCTTGCGTGAAATATTTCATTCAAACCACCCACTTTCTTGTTGTCTTCCTCAGAGAACATACTTGGGTAATTTTAAGCCAATTAATGGTTGAAATCCACTTCCTCCCTGGCTGGAAAAAAATACCAAAGTATTTGATAGACTCCTTGTGGATATTGAGTAGTTTTGGTCAGTTTTGCACCCGATCCATAAATGATCTCCCATATGGAATTTTTATTCCTCTGGTGTGTGGCGTAATTGTATTTTTTTTTGAATTTTTATCTCTTCCATTTATCCATATAACATGGCTCTTCAATCACAACTCCTCCTCCTATAGGCGTAAAAATATACCTTTTATGACCCTCTAATTCCATAATCCTTTGATGATGTGACATAGACAGGAACCTAAGATAAGAGGGGTCACTGAGTCGAAACATTTGCTTTTCAACATCCCGAAGTTCATGCCGATGTATTTCATTCTTCCTACGAACCCATTCTTGAACAACCATTTTAAGCTCTCTAAACTTTGAGCTAATATTCTCCATACATGTGTTACCCACATGGTGTTTGTCTTGTGTCCATCTTTTTCTAATCAACTAACATAAATTCGATTCCCCCAACCAACTATGATTAAACTTAAATGGAAGTCCCTTCCATAGTTTGTATTCATGCCACTGGAGGATGATCAAAGTGTGGTAAAAAAGAATAGCCGAAGATACCCAAGATTTCATGTAACCCAAAAACCCTAGTATGTTCTCATGCACGAGGGATCAATCTAAACATTTTTCAATGTTCTCTGGAGTGGCACGACCATTCCTCCATGTTAGAGAGATAATGGAGGGTCGTATGTCCACCATACAATTCTCAGCAAATAGATTCATGTAATATATGCCCATAGGGTCCATTTTACATTTTGTACCCCAACATTCCTCACTTAATACCATGAGGTTCATGTCCCCTTCCATGATCACTGAACCAATCTTCATGATGTCACAATCATCCATATGTTGCAAAAAATTCTCTTCATGAGGAGTAGGGGCATATATATTAAGGATATGTATAAGATGTGTGGAGCAATGGATAAAATCCATCAATAAAATACCTGAAAAACATTTATAAGCATAAACTCAACCAAATCGGGATTCCATAAAGAAATCATATTGCCATAAAGACTGGAGGAGATTGTCGAGACAATCTTCCAACCCGGGCACTAATATAGAAAAAAATCCCTAGTTTTTCCCCATAATCATCATTTCTTGAATCAAAATAATCAAAATACTAATTGACTTAATGAAGTATTTGAGGGAATCCATTTTAGGGGCATTCTTAAAACCCCTAAGATTTATGGATATGATCTTCATTAGGAAACATCTTTTGCGGGGGGGAATGATCAAGTTCCCACAAATAGTAGCATCCAACATAGATACCTTGTGAAGTTCTAAATCACTAGAAAAATCCGAATTATTTTTTGTCATCTTGCAATCCTCCACCAAAATACTACCCTGGACGCAAGGATTTTTCTAGATATTGACATTCCTAGCAGAGTTTGGGTTGATGCTAGGAAAACATGGTGAATTCAGAGTCTTGTGAATGGACAAAGGCAATAAATCCATGGTCGGGTTCTGACAAAGAAACTCAATATCAGTCCCCATAGAGTTAGTTGGTGATTGTACTTGTTATCACTACATAAATTCGTTCAAATTCATTAGTGCTCTTGATTTTTTTAATTTCGCAGCACTCCTAGCTAGGGTGATCTTGTAATGCTCTTGGTCTTGTGATTTCGTAACACTCTTGACTGGGTTATCTCATAGGGCCAGTGTGCGTGTTGGGTGTGTGTTATATTATTTCCACGACTAGCCCCACGCGTGAAGCCGAGGGGTTAGAGGGGGGTGGTAGCCCCCCTCTATAGGGCCCGGGGAATGATCTGAATTGGATCTTAAAATACTCTCTAAGCTTTCATAACTCTGTAAAATTCATGACCAAGTTTCAAAGACTTACATAGGTCGAGCTTATCAGGAATACCCTCGGAACAATTGTAACTTGTGAGTAGCGCGGAACAACGAGGACCCTCGGTCAAGCGCGTAGACCGTTGGCCCATGGTAACGTGCATTGCCATGAAACAACGAAACGGGAGGTCCTTTTGAGAAACAGGGGGAGGTTTCTGATATGCGATTACGCCGGGAAAACCCATTTGAGAAGAAAAAGCCCCGAGCGACCCAGACCCACAAAGTCATAAAACCGTATGGAATTTTTCGATTCCGTCAGAGGCGGGTCCCACACTAAAACCAGCAGGATATCGGAAGGGCTTCCAGTGGTAAGAAGTTTCAACCGAGTCCCGCCCAATGCCACACACTGGGTGCCACGAGTCCGGCGAAAGAGAGAGAAAACCGCTCACATCGGATGGGTAAACGTCATGCTACTTACTCCTCCGATATGGACGGAGACCATAGGATCTGGGAGCTCCAGATCAATAGTAGAAATGCGATCCGATGGATGATCGGATTCAATGGGGTAAACAGGCCGAGTTGTATAAAGTTTGAAGTCTGACATGAACGATGAGTTGGTAGAGGGATCATGTTTGCGGGCATTCTTGGAGCTAATGGTAAAAACGGTCG
Source organism: Pinus tabuliformis (assembly GCA_031772625.1). NCBI lineage: Eukaryota > Viridiplantae > Streptophyta > Pinopsida > Pinales > Pinaceae > Pinus > Pinus tabuliformis. The sequence continues at coordinate 590,849,899 of CM062810.1, forward strand.
TTTCACAGACGTCCAAGAGAATTGACACTTAGTTCGTTACGAAATAGGTGGCCACCTCCCTGTGAGGCGTTACACAGTGATGATGATGCAAAACAGGGGAATTCGAATGGACAGAGGCAGGGAAACTAGAATGTCAGGAAGTGGAAACGAACAATCAAAGAACAGACTGGCTTTAAAGCCATGAACTGATAGAAGCAGAGAGAGGAGAGTTAGTTAGACGCAGAAAGCTAAGAGCAGAGTACAAAGAGAAGAAGCTGAGCTGACCTGAAGGCAATAGCGAGCCAGAGAGAGTCAGGGAGTTTGTGTACTCCAGAGAAGGTTTGAGAGGTTCAAGCGAACTCCTCGTTATAGACCTGTCATGTATGAGTCTCAAATTGGGCTCATACTACTGTGACCAATAGAGGTCGAGTTTCAGTAAGGAGAGTCTGTGTACTCCAAAGACTTGGGGGATCCAAGTCTAATCCTACTGAATTTTATCTATTTAGTGAGACTCGAATTGAGTTCACTGTTGTAAAAAATCTGCTTTGAAAACATAATAGAGAGGCCACCACTGAAGGCTAGACCAGGAGACGTAGCCCAAGAGCATTGGGCAAACTCCTTATTAAACTTTTTGTGTTTACATGTTTTCCTGTTATGTTTTCTCTAACTACCTCAGTGTCTATGTATTTTGCAATCTTATCGATCCATTGCATAAAGTAACATAGGCACATCCATGCACATGAGTCTACAATACATTTAATTCTTTGTCCTGGATAAATTCCAGATCAAGTGGTATCAGAGCAACTAGGTTATTAAGGTTAGACAAGCTTGTGCTTGATTTTGTTGTTGAATGCTAACTAGATCAAAGCTTAAATTAGGAGAAGGAGAGTTGGTTGAAGCTAATCCTAAGATTGGAAGAGTCTACCCTAAGAGGAAAATCTTAGAGGAAAATCCCTTGGAATCAGACTCCCAGTTCATGGATGGTTTTTTGACCATGAAAGCCATGGTGGAGGAAATGTATAGGGAATTTAAGAAAGGTAGAGATGAAGATTCATCAAAATCCAAACAAGACAAAGGAGTAGAAGAATATCCCCTCCATGACCACTCTAAAGGCAAAGGGAAAGAATAAAAATTTCTCACACCTCCTAATAGCCCTGAAAATAAGAAGAAAACATCTTTGATTAAATTAGATGTTAAATTTTATTTACCGATATATGATGGAGAGTTGAATGCAGAGAAGCTGGTTAATTGGATTAGACAGATTGATGTGTATTGCCGAGTGCAGAGCATTGATTCAGACAAGAGTAAGATTTAGCAGGTCAGCCCACTGCCTTAGTATGGTGGGAAGGCAGGACACAAGCTGACATGAAGAGACATGGTAAGATTCTTTTTGTCTGGAGTGAATTTGTTTCTGCAATTAAAAAAAAAATTCTATCCACTAGCCTATATGCAGCAAGCCATGATGAGCTGGCAAACTCTTCACCAATTAAAAGGGAAAAGTGTACAAAGTTACACCCAAGAATTTAGGAAAAGAGCTTTCATTCTAGGAATTTCTTTTAGACTCACCTGAAACTCTGCTGAAGTATATAGGTGGTCTGCATAGCTACTTAAGGCACACTATTCTCATGTTTAATCCCACTAGCATAGATGAGGTATTTGTTTAGGCTACACATCTAGAGGCTAAAGGTAAGAATGTGAACCCAAAAGTTGGGGGATCATCAAAACCCACTGCAAGCAAGAATAAGGAGAAAAGAAAACATAAATGGAAAGAGAGGAAGACAAATAATGTACAAAAGACCAAGACTTCATGCACCTACTGTAAGAAGGATGGGCATGATGATGAACACTACTAGATTCTGCATCCGGAGTTGAAACCAAAGAAATAAGAGGGCAAAAAGAAGAAGACCGCTGCAGCTATTCAAAAGTATTTGGGGTCAGACTTAGGGGATGAAACAACAATCTCAGCCACAGGTATAAAAGGTTGTTCACTTTAGAGAATGCAGAAATAAAGAAGTAGGTACAAGAGCTACTTGAGAAAGGGTTCATAAGACCTAGCACATCGCCATGTGGGTCTCCAATTGTCTTGGTGAGAAAGAAAGATGGCTCATGGAGAATGTGCATTGACTACTGAGCACTGAATAAGATAACGATAAAAAATCGTTACCCTCTTCCTCGCATAGATGATCTATTAGATTAGTTGAAAGAAGCTGTTTATTTTTCCAATTTGGACTTGCATAGTGGCTATCATCAGGTCAGAGTTGCAAAGCAAGATGCATGGAAGACTACTTTCAAAACAAAGCAGGGATTGTATGAGTGGTTTGTTATGCCTTTTGGCTTAACTAATGCTCCTGCTACTTTCATGAGAGTAATGAATGATGTACTCAGACCTTTTGTTGATGATTTTGTCATTGTATATTTGGATGACATTCTTATATTCAGTAAAACATGGGAAGAACATTTAAAGCATGTTAAGTAGACTCTAGATGTTCTGAAAAGAGAAAAACTTATGTTAAACTCTCAAAATGTGAATTTGGCAAAACATCTTTGAATTATTTGAGTCATATTGTAGGAGGTGGTGAATTGAAGATAGATCCCTCCAAGGTTGCAGTCATTGTAAACTGGCCTAAACCCAAATCTGCTAAGGAAGTTAGAAGCTTCCTAGGAGCAGCACAATATTGGAGAAAGTTTATTTCTAAATTTTCCTTAATTGCAGCTCCCTTACATTCTTTAATAGGATTGAACAAGGTGTTTCAGTGGGGAGGCAAACAATAGAAATCCTTCGACACCTTGAAAGAAAATATTAGTACAACACTAGTACTAGCACTGCTCGATCTTCAAAGACCATTTGAGATTGAAACAGATGCTAGTGACTATGCCATGGGCGTAGTGTTGATGCAACACGGTAAACCCATATGTTATCATTCTGAGACAATTAATTCTGTAGTATTTAATTATCCCACATATGATAAAGAATTGTATGCACTAGTAGAGAGTGTGAAAAAGTGGAAACATTACTTAATGGGCAAAGGGACAATTATACATACTGATCATCAACCACTTCAATATTTACACTCCCAAACTAAGTTGCAGCAATCAAGACACTATAGGTGGATGGGTTTTCTACAATAGTTTCATCTTGTCATCAAATATAAAAAGGGCATACACAATAACGCTACAGACTAGTTGTCCAGACCAATCATAAATACATCTACTATACTTAAGCATAATTCAGTATTGCATGAAAGCTACATTGAACAATATGCTCAAGATATAGATTTTAAAGATGTATATGCAACTTTAAGTCAAGGCAAACAAGTAGGAGAATTGGATTATCATGTTAAGGACCAACTCTTGTATCATTTTGGGAAGTTATGCATTCCAAAAACTGAAAGAGTAAAGATAATTTGAGAGGCACACCCTTCTCTAATATCAGGTCACTTTGGTGTAGGTAAAACAGTTGCACAACTGCAAAGATTTTGTTATTGGCCAAAAATGAATGAGACAGTTTCTAGATATATAAGAGGGTGTACCATGTGTGCTAAAAGCAAGCTCAATAATAGAAAACTAGGCTAGTACACTCCACTACCAGTTCCTTCTCATCCTTGGGAAAGTGTTTCCATGGACTTTGTTGGGGGATTGCCTAAATCTAGAAAATGTCATGACTATTTATATGTTGTTGTGGATAGGTTCAACAAAATGTGTATTTTAATACCTTGTAACAAATAGATTACAGCTGAGCAAACTGCAAAGTTGTTCTTTCAGCATGTATGGGTTCATTTTGGATTACCCACTTCCATTGTATCTGATCGAGATACCTGATTTGTTGGGAAATTTTGGTCGAGTCTATGGGAATTGATGGACATCAGACTGAAAAAGAGCACAACTTTTCATTCGCAAACAGATGGCCAAACGGAAGTGGTCAATAGGACAATGATCTAGTTGCTCAGAGGCTATTGCAGCAAGCATCCCAAGCTTTGGGATGAAAATTTATGTTATGTGCAACATGCTTACAATCGAGCTAAACGTTCTTCTACACTGAGATCTCCTTTTGAGACCTGTTTTGGTTTCACACCAAGGTCTCCCTTGGATTTTGTCTTTGGTAAGGACATAGCAGTTGATGGACACAATGATGTGGACAAGGCAACCAAGTTCATTGAACAATTCCAAGAGATTCACCAGGCAGTACAAAAACAGCTGGAAAAGATCCAAGCCAAGCACAAGGCAAGGCATGATAAGCATCGGATGGAGCATAGTTTCCAAGTTGGTGATCAAGTCTGGCTGTATATCAGAAAAGACAGAATGCAAGGTGAACGTAAGAAGCTCAAGCCAATAAGGTATGGACCTTTCAAAATACTTGATAAAATTGGTGAGAATCCTTTTCGCCTTGATTTATCAGCCTACATGCACATCTAATCAGTTGTCAATGCAGACAGCTTAAGACTATTTGAACCTTTATTAATTGAAGATACCGAAGAGCAGAGTCAATTGCCTTCTATTGATGATCTGTTGCCTGAATATCTTAATGAGTTGTAGGAAGATACATTTCTGGAATGGAAGGTGAGAACCACGCACAGAGGGGATGTTGAATACCTTAGGATTGGACTCAAAGGTTCAAAACCAAGCAGTGCGAAATGGATAGAAATTGGGCAAGAGAGGAATCTATACCCTTACTTGATTGATGCTAAAAAACCAACTTTTGGTGGTCCAAAAGATTTTTTTCAGTGGGAACTCCGTGATCCGAGTTGGATCCTAAAATACTCTCTAAGCTTTCATAACTCTGTAAAATTCATGACCAAGTTTCAAAGACTTACACAGGTCGAGCTTATCAGGAATACCCTTGGAACAATTGTAACTTGTGAGCAGTATGGAACAACGAGGACCCTTGGTCAAGCACGCAGACCGTTGGCCCATGGTAATGCGCACTGCAACGAAACAACGAAACAGGAGGTCCTTTAAATCACTGGGAAAACCCATTCGAGAAGAAAAAGCCTCGAGTGACCTGGACCCATAGTCATAAAACTGTATGGAATTCACTGATTCTGTCAGAGGTGGGTCCCACACTAAAACCGGTAGGATATCAGAAGGGCTTCGAGCGGTAAGCGGTTTCAACCGAGTCCCAAATGATGCCACACACTGGGTGCCACACATCCGGCGAAAGAGAGAGAAAACCACTCACCTCAGACAGGTAAATGTCGTGCTACTTATCTGACCGATATGGACAGAGACCGTAGGATCTGGGAGCTCTAGATTGACGATGGAAATGCAATCCAATGGATGACCGGATTCAATGGGGTAAACAGGCCAATTTGTATAAAGTTTGAAGTCCGACATGAACGATGAGTTGGCAGAGGGATCATGTTCGCGGACATTCTTGGAGCTAATGGTAAAAACTGTCGTTTCACAGACGTCCAAGAGAACTGACACTTAGTTCGTTACGAAATAGGTGGCCACCTCCCTGTGAGGCGTTACACAGTGATGATGATGCAGAACAGGGGAATTCGAACGGACAGAGGCAGGGAAACCAAAAAGTCGGGAAACACAAACGAACAGTCAAAGAACAGACTGGATTTAAAGCCATGAACTGATAGAAGCAGAGAGAGGAGAGTTAGTTAGATGCAGAAAGTTAAGAGCAGAGAATAGAGAGAAGAAGCCGAGCTGACCTGAAGGCAGCATCGAGCCAGACAGAGCCAGAGAGAGTCAGAGAGTCTATGTACTCCAGAGAAGGCTTGAGAGGTTCAAGCGAACTCCTCGGCATAGGCCTGTCATGTATGAGTCTCAGATTGGGCTCATACTACTGTGACCAATAGAGGTCGAGTTTCAGTAAGGAGAGTCTGTGTACTCAAGAAACTTGGGGGATCCAAGTCCAGTCCTACTGATCTTTATCTATTTAGTGAGACTCGAATTCAGCTCAATGTTGTAAAAACTCTGCTTTTAAAACATAATAGAGAGGCCACCATTGAAGGCTGGACCATGAGACGTAGCCCAAGAGCATTAGGCGAACTCCTTATTAAACTTATCGTGTTTACATGTTTACCTGTTATGTTTTCTCTAACTGCCTCAGTGTCTATGTATTTCGCAATCTTATCGATCCATTGCATAAAGTAACATAGGAACATCCATGCACATGAGTTTGTAATACCTTTAATTCTTTATCCTGGATAAATTCCAGATCAGGGAAACACGTCAGGAATTTTTTTTTGGACCCTATATTAGGTGGGTGAACCTACCTATGGTTTTGTGCATGGGTTTTGCACATGGTTTTGGGCATGATGGTTTTCTACCCATGGTATCTTGTAGATTCGGTCAAGGGAACTACAATTATGTTCTAATCCAGGGTTAATGGATGCTTTGGCATGTATATATTTTTAATGTAACATTGAAAGGAATATAATGAAAAATCAATCTGGTAGTCCCGGTTTTATGCTCTTGCCATTGTTTATTTTTTGTTTTTTAGAATTTGTATGCAAATAATTTCTGTACAGGGTTAAAAGCTACATTTGGTATCAGAGTTGTTTCGGATTCAAGGGGACGCCTTTATTGGTGAGGGGTTTTGCTCGAGCCTGTGGTAGACTCTATTCAGTGGGAGATATACATGATCGATTCTTGCAGTGAACGAAGATGGTGAGCAGTGGAAAGATAGAGATCAAGAAATTTAATGGTTAAAGTTTTGAGTTGTGGAAACTCAAGATGGAGGATTTGCTGGTGGATAAAGATCAATGGATCATGGTAGATCCAGGTACTAAACCAATGACAATGTCAAATGAAGACTGGGGAAAGTTGGATCAGAAAGAAAATAACACAATACGGTTGTGTATTTCAGATTCAGTATTGTTGAATGTATCAGGGGAAGCTACAACAAAGGCTTTGTGGGACAAGTTAGGGACTTTGAATCAATCTAAGTCTCTAGTGAATAAATTGTTCCTACGGAAAAAGTTGTATAACCTGAGGATGAAGGAAGGAGACTCGGTGACAGATCATATGAACACCTTTAATATTGTGGTAATTCAGTTGTTATATATTGATATTAAAATTTTAGATGAAGCTAAGTGCATCAGTTTGTTGTGTTCTCTACCAGATTCGTGGGATAGTCTGGTTGTTGCAATAGATAACAATACAACTATCTTAAAGTTTGATGAAATAGTCTCATCCTTGCTGTCAGAGGAGATGAGATGGAAAAATATGGAGGGCCAAAATGGAGATGCCTTGTCTTTACAAGGATGGTCCTAGAACATAAACAAAAATAAGTTCTTCGAGTGGGAGATCTAAATCTCCAGGAAAACCTGTAAAGGTGTGCTGGAAATGTGGAAAAGAAGGACATTTAAAAAAGGGTTGTAGATCTAAATCTCCCGTGAAATGAAAGGGATCTGATGACACTCCTTCTGCAGAGGCGAAAACTACCTCAGATGAAGGTGGGGATGTGTACTTTGCTTCTTCTTCAAGTACACATGTAGATCATGCGGCGTGGTTGATTGACTCATGTGCATCCTTTCACTTCACTCCCCATAGGGAGTAGTTTTGTGAGTATGAGAAATATGATGGTGGTGATGTCTTCTTAGGGAATGACAAGAAGTCTAAAATCATCAGACGTGGAAAATTCAAGCTGAAGTTGCAAGGTGGAAGGATTAGAACACTTCCTGGTGTTTGCATATTCTTGCATTGGCCAGAAATCTGATTTCTATAAACAATATGGATGATGCAGGTGTAAAAATAGTGTTTGAGAAAGATACTTGCAAGGTGGTTCGAGGAGCACTGATATTGATGCAGGGAGTTCGTATTGGAACTTTATACAAGATTCTCGGTGGCACTGTTATTGATGGGTGCAACAGTTCTGTGGTTCCTGAAAGTGGATCATAAAATCTAGTGGTCTTTGGAAAAAATACCATGCTATGGCATCAAAGGCTGGGACATATTAGAGAGAAGGGCCTTTGAATACTTCATGGTAATGGTATGGTAAAAGGTATGTCTAATTGCTCTCTGTGTTTCGATTTTTGTGAACATTGTGTATATGGGAAGCAGAATTAGGTGAGTTTTGTTGAAGGGAAAGTAACTAGGTTCGGTTTTCATTATGACTTGTATTCATAATATTATGAAGAAAATTATTATTCCTTGCATAATGGGTTTCACGAGCAATATGTGTTTACCATAGGTTAAAGAATTCTTCTTGATGTCTTTCAGATTTTTATGCTTCATCATAAGTGTTATGAAAGTCATAATATCAAAGGTTAAGCTCCAAGATAATTGTCACTATTATCATGCAAAACCACTCTATAATACGCAGTAAATCTCCTTGATATGTCGACCCAGAACTAAGGCACTCCTGTCGACTTGATACATGATCGTTGACTCATATATATAGGAGTTAACGTAAGGTCAAAAGGATCATCTTCAGAACAGTCTACACATCACAGTCATCAATAAAAGGAACACATACACTGTGGTTATCTCGGAAGCATCTCGGTCTCGAAAGTTTGGTCTCAATATATAAACAAGTGTTCCATACCTTGCAAATATGGAAGAGAAGATAGGTGATACAGTCCTCGCAAGACCATAAAGAGAAGCTCGGTGATACAGTCCTCACAAGATAGTAAGAAGGTTGATCATATGCATCTCTCGAAAGTCTGTAAGGAGCTCAAAATAATCCGGTAATATATATTTGGGAAGTTTGTACACAGTGATATCACTTAGAGGATTACTCACTGTAATATATATCTCAGAACCAATTAAGGGATTGTGCATATATATATATATATATATATATATATATATACACACACACACACACAGTGACAGTATGAAGTGCAATGCTAAGGTGTGATCTCTCTCATATCTATTGCAACCAATGAAGAACCAAAGGAATGTGGAAAATCAATAGAAGAGGGTGTCGAAGACAGTGACATAGAAGACATAAGAAGAAGGAGTACACTGATATCAAAAGAAGTAAGTTATAGACCAAGCAGTGCAGAGAATAGTGACAAACATCTTGGAGGTAACCTTGTGTCTATTTTGTCAAGGGTGTTGGTATTCATCTAATATCTATAATAAGAGATTCAAAGGTTTTACTCTCAAGAGGAGAGGTTTTTCCCTGGCTTGGAGCCAACATCTTGTGTACTTGTTTTTATTGTTGATTGTCCATTTTGATATCTATTTGAAGATTGAAGAACACACTAATATAACGAATATAATTGAAGAAGACAATACAAATTGTTATCAATAAGTTTGAGAAGAATAACTAATTCATGAATTGCCCTAGATTCTTCAACAAGTTTCCCCTTTGGTGCTAAGAGGGCGAAAGGGATATTAGAGCTTGTGAACAATGATGTGTTTGGACTTGTGTCGGTGCCATCACTGGGTAAGTCTGTGTACTATGTATCCTTTATAGATGAATTCTCAAGGAATACATGGATATATTTCCTGAGGAAGAAATATGAAGTCTTTAACAGGTTTAAAGAATTTAAGGCTCTGGTGGAAAACTAGATAAAGAAGCAGATAAAGGTGCTGAGGACAAATAATGGTGGAGAGTTCTACAAGAAGGAATTTGAATAGTTTTGTAAGAAGTGTGGTACAACATGGCATAAGACTACTCTATACACACCTAAGAAAAATGGAGTTGCAGAAAGAATGAACATGACATCGATGGAAAAGGCAAGAAGCATGCTAAATGGTGCTGGGTTAGGACAAGAATTCTAGGCAGAGGTGGTGGAGACAACATGTTGCCTAGTTAATAGATCACCTTCATCAGCGTTGGAGGTAAGTTTCCACAAGATGTATGGTTTGGTAAGAAACCCTCTCTTTCACATATGAGGGTATTTGGCTGTGATGCATATGTACATGTTCCAAAGGAGAAAAGTACCAAGTTGGATAGTAAATTTGAAAGGTGCATCTTTATTGGGTATAAAGATGGTTTAAAAGGTTATAAGATTTGGAACCCAGAAACAAGGAAGGTTGTGGACAATTGAGCTGTGGTGTTTAGAGAGGTGAAAGACGTTATTAAACATGAAGTCCTACCAAAGGAACCTGAGAAGATCGAGTTTAAGCTAAAGGAGGAAGCATCAAACTCTACAGTAGAAGAGGAATCAAAAGATGAAGAGCCACAAACTCCAACTGTGAGAATATCAATTCGAGAAAGAAGGAAACCAGAAAGGTATAGTCCATCTACTTTCTGTTCAAATTTTTCTTTATCTATTACTGATGATGATCCTAGAACTATCAGGGAGGCAGTAGATTCAGAGGATGGAAAACTTTGGAAAGAGGCCATGGTTGATGAAATGGCATCTTTGGACAAAAATGAGGCTTGGGATCTGGTGGAGTTTCCGGCTAGAAGGAAACCCATTGGAAGCAAATGGGTGTTTAAGAAGAAGATGAATGCAAAAGCAAGGTGGAGAAATACAAAGCTCAATTGGTAGCAAAAAGGTTATTCTCAAGTGTCGAGAATTGTTGCTGCTTTTGATTTTGAGGTAGAACAGATGGATGTGAAGACAACATTTCTTCACAGGGATCTGGAAGAAGAGATCTACATGAAGCAACTTGAATGCTTTGTAGTGAAGGGTAAGAAAGAACTGGTGTGCAAGTTAAAAAAGTCTCCATATGGGTTAAAACAGTCACCAAGGATGTGGTATCATAAATTTGATACATTTATACGGGGACTTGGCTTCACCAAAAGAAAAGTGGATCACTGTGTGTATTTTAAATTAATTGGTGACCATGTCATTTATCTGGTCTTGTATGTGGATGATATGTTGTTGGTTGGAAATGACAAAGAAATTATCTAGGAATTGAAGACCCAACTGTCCTCCAAATTTGACATGAAAGATCTTGGTGTTGCAAATTATATTTTGGGCATGGAAATTAAATGAGTTCAGGCAAAGAGGAAGCACTAGTTAAACCAGATGAAGTATGTTGAGACAATATTGTAGAGGTTTAATATTCAAGATAGTAAACTAGTGAAGGTTCCTATTCTTGTAGGTGTAAAGTTATCTATTGAGCAGTGTCCCAAGACACAAGAAGAGGAAGAGGACATGTCCTGTGTTCCATACAAAAGTGCAGTCGGTATCCTAATGTATGCAATGGTCTATACGAGAACAGACATTGCACATGCAGTGGGAGTATTGAGCAGGTTTATGTCAAAACAGGAAATGAGCATTGGACAACAATGATGTGGGTTTTTAGGTATTTGCGTGGCACTAGTGATTATGGTTTGTGCTATCAAGGAAGACCACGATCATACAAAGTTTTGGACATCCATGCCTTTGTTGATGCAGACTGAGCTAGGGATATGGATCAGAGAAGATCTACAAGTGGGTATGTGTTTAACCTATTTGGAGGTGCAGTCAGTTGGATGTGTAAGAGATGGTCTATAGTGGCATTTTCAACTATAAAGGTAGTATACATGTCAACCACTTATGCAATCAAGGAAGTAGTTTGGTTGTAGAGATTGTGTTCAAGTACGGGGTTAGTACAACGAGCTATAAGGATAAACTGTGACAACCAAAGTGTAATTTTCTTGGAAAAGAGCCTTGCTTATCATTCAAAGACAAATAAAATTGATGTTGAATATCACTTTGTGAGGGATATGGTTGAGGATAAAAAGGTGTTGCTGGTAAAGGTGGATACTTTGAAGAATACTGCAGATGCATTGACGAAGTCTATGAACACTGAGAATTTTTGTTGGTGTAGAGAAACAATGGGCATTGCAGGACTGGACCAATGACTAAGCTCTCCTGTGATCCCCTGTGTGGAAAAGAAAACAAAAACTGGGATAATGTTGGGTGTGTTTTATATTCTTTCCACGACTAGCCCCATGCGTGAAGCCTGGGGGTTAGAGGGTGGGGAACCAACCCCCCCTTCATTGTGCTAGGCGCAACAGGGGGGGCGTAAGCCCCTCCTGTCGGGGGGTTTGAGGGGGCTGGTAGCCTCCCCTCTACGAGGTTCGGTGCAGCATCCTGAGAATTTTTTCTGGACCCTATATTAGGTGGGCAAACCTATCTATGGTTTTGTGCATGGGTTTCGCACATGGTTTTGGGCATGATGGTTTTCTACCTATGGTATCTTGTAGATCCGGTCAAGGGAACTAAGGTTATGCTCTAATCCAGAGTTAATGGATTAGGGTTTATGGACACTTTAGCATGTATATGTATGTATTGTAACATTGAAAGGAATATAATGAAAAATCAATTTGGTATTCTAGGTTTTGGGATCCAGGGGAAATTTTTTGTGTATATCTGTTTTATGTTTTATGATTTCGCCATTGTTTATTTTCTATTTTTTAGAATTCGTTTGTAGGTAATTTATGTATAGGGTTAAAACCTATTGGGATCCCATGCCAAAAAGTTGGCATTTGGCAAAAATGTACATCGTTGTTTTAAACAAATTCAATAGAAGCACTAAAAAATTAAATAGAAGCAAATATATTTCATTCCAGGCATTTTGCATTTCCAAAATCAATTGTCAAAAATATCGAATCAATGATTATCACATGGTTGTTATCTTCGTTAAATATTCAAAGGTAACTAGTTTGGGCTAGATGTTAAATTTTTTCTTAAAAACTCAGGCACGTTGACAGTTAATTTTTCAACACTAGTTTAATGAGTTCAAAGGAAAGCGCTAACAAATTAACTGGCAGCGTGATACTATGCTTTTTTCCTGTTTTAGTCATTATCTTCAAGTGGAGTTTTCAAACAAATGGAGATGAATTTTTGAAAACCATTTTTTTTTGGAGGAAACAAACCAATTAACAAAAACCTCCCTCAGTTTTTTAACATCTATCATTGTTTGAGAGATTCAAATGTATCTTTGAGGCATATTTTTCAAGATTTTTTGAAATTCTGTTTCCTATAAAAATGCCAAGTCATTAGCTGAAAGCCACCTCATCAAATTTGACTAGGGGATTAGATATTATCTCCTCCTTGATTTATTTTTTTGATTTAGTAAGCTATAGATAGATGAAGAGGTTTGAGATCCATTATTTTTGGATCTTGAATATTTTGCAAGTAATCTATAAAGGCTATCATTTCTGTAATGTACATGGTTCGAATCTTGACGAAGAAAGCCTTGTGTATTTTGTAATTTTCTTGAGAAATTAATGAAATATTTGAAACATAGGCATTAAAATATTGTCCAAAGATTCATGTGTCCATTATTTCAGTCTGTTTTCTAGTTTTTGTACATCTTTCAACATGTCATTGATGTGTGTTCTCTTCTCTATTGAAATGGAATGTCATTGATGTGGAATTCATGGTACATGCTTTATATATGTGATATCCTCATGCTCATGTTTTCATTATGATAAGTTTACGAAGAATTCATCTTTATGATGCTCTGCTTGAGACTTTGAATGTTTCCTTTTCATCTTTCATTCATGCAAATTGTAAGTCTACCAATAGTTGACTACCTTGCCTCTGAGATTGGCTGCCTCTGAACTATTTTGAAGACCCAAGTTTGATTTCACTATGAGTCCATTTCTCAATGATTTCTTCCCATACTCCAACCAAGTCTAGCAACTTCCACATTAATCTGGCCACAAAACATACACAAACCTTCTACCATTATGACATAGGGTAGTTGAGTTTGAAGAGAGATCCCTCTCCAGGTTGAAGGGCCAAATTTCAACTTTAAAGTGGTTTGAGGTTACCTCTGTGATTTCCCTCTATAGTTGGGGTTATTTCTGAGTGATAACATCTTGGCGCCATTGTCGGGGAGGAAAAATCTTCAAGAAAATATCACAGAAGAACGACAATGATTAAATTTTTCCATTGACGGTGAAAAAAGGTCATACACAATTAAGTTGTACATCATTCACCCGACGAATCCATTATCAAGAATTCCAGAAATCAAAACTTTCATGGAAACTCCACTATCCAAAGAATTCAGAGCTTGAACTATAGATCTAGTTGTCTAGTCATTCAAGATGACAGGGTATGTTGAATATCCTTTGTCTATTGAAGGTTTTATGGAGTATTTTGATATCCTTGATGATGATCAAGTGGAAGATGCTTTCTCAAATTTTTTACCTAGGTATTTAAGATTATGAAAATGCTCTGAGGAGAAGGGCTATTTTTTAGAATCATTTGTTGAAAATTTTGAGAAGAATATTGAGGTTTTAGATGCTCAAATTTAGTCCCACTGTTTCCATTGTCAAAATCAGTCTTTTGAAAACCTTTTTATGCCAAAACAAGAGAAGGAAGTGTTTCCTTTTGATGTAAATATTGAAGAATGTTTTTTTTAACATGAGTTTGAAAATTCACGACTAAAATTGTATGTTGAAGAAGAGAGCACATATGAACTATCCAACCATAACAATCAAGTCACAAAATATCTTGAGGATCAACAAACAAAATATGTTTTATATGATCTTGTAGTAGTCTACATGGAAGTATTTTTCAACTATGTCTTCACTGTGAGAACTAGAAGTATCATTAGTTTCTAATTCCCTTACATGTTCTAGTTTTGATTTTACTAAAGAAAAGTAAAAAAGTAATGGTATTTGAGCAACCACTGGACTAGTTGCATTGACATTTTTGTATCATTTAATTGAGCAATTATTTCAACAAGTTAGAGTAGGGTAGAGTGTGCAATAAGCTTGCTAGCCAAGAATTTATTTTCAATCTACAATTTTAGATTTAGTTCTTAGTCAGCTTGCAACAATGTATAATTTCATTTTAAGTTTGATTTTGGTTTTAGTTACAGATTTAGTTGGTTGCAAGTTGAAGGATAGAGATTGGGAGCAACCCAATGGATTAGGCACTTGGTCTACGGGTTATTTTTTTCCTCACAAGGAGGAAAAAAACCCCAATTGGAGCTGATGTTATCACTCCATAGTTTTTGTTCAAATTCATGAGCGCTCTTGATTTTTGTAATTTCGTAGTGATCCTAGATGGGGTGATCTCGCAACGCTCTTGGTCTTGTGATTTTGTAGCGCTCTTGACTGGGTTATCTCGTAGCTCCAATGTGCTTCCATGACAAAAAGTTGGAATAGGTGCAAAAATTGTTGGGTAGCAGATCCCCCCCATAGCAGATTTTTGGGGCTTGTAGCCTGAATTTTGGTCAAAAGTAATGTAAGACCCCATGAAATGCGGGTGCAGAGCGCGAGAGTCTAGGTTGTTCTGCCCTAAAATATTGTAATTTAACATAGAGTGGGTCGGCCTACCCATGGTATGTGGACCATGGGAATGTATAAATAGAGCGAGGCTCTAAGGGTAGAAGTCAGTTTTTTGGTAAGTCTGATCTAAGTGATATGGGTTTTTGAATGCGATATTCACTCTGAGTCTGTAAGTCCTAGTCTGGGGTGGTAATAGTAGAAGGAGGCTCTGCAGTTGTGTGCGTGGATCCCTGCAGTTGAGTGTGCAGGGTGGAATTGGATTGTACTAGAACAAAAGGTTAATAAACGATAAGTTCATTTTGGAATATTGTGCATCTGATCTGAGTGTTTATGTTTCAATTATATCCTTGCAACTCTTTACAGTTATGATTGCGCGCACTAGTTATAAATTTTAAATAAGTTAATAAGAATACTGGGCCCACAAAATTAAGTGAGATCTATAATAATAACACCGTAAGGGTAAAGGATCTAGGCATCACCTCTTCACGCTCTGTATAGAGCTACGCGAAGGTCAAACAACTGCGTGGAGCAGCACAAGTGCACAGGATTGGTTCTCGACCTTTCCAGACGTCATCAAGGCATCCCTAGGGTGCAGAAACCTAGTTCCATCACCCTCCCATACTACCTCGGTGGACTGTTGCCGAAAGGGTCGGTAGTTTTAGGATTTGTTTGGCTAAAACACTTCTGGCCCCAATAAGCCAACAAATGGTTCCGTTGCTGGGACCTGGATCTGCCTATGGGATGTTTGATGTCGGAACACTAGAACCCTACGAAGAAGGAAATTGAAGATTGGCTGGATCAGAATCTTCACGAGTTCGTGACACAGGAAAACAAAACTCCGCAGATATCCAAGAAGGGGTGGCTGGATCGTTACGTATATATGGAAATCCACAAGATCTTCTTTGCGTCCTTCTCTTCAGAGTTGTATGATTGGATTGCGAGGTTAGCTGACAGCGAGGGAAGGTACAAGCTAGATCAACTGATAGTGTGGACTCCGGAGTTAGTACGTAGGCTAGAGGCATTAGAAGATAAGATCGCGTAGGCCGTAGACCATTAACTCGACCGGATAATAGGAGGGTTTATCATTGAATTTACGATAGACACGACTGTAAGCTACAACGAAGTAGAAAGACGTTTCCTTAAGGGACCACGAGGTAAGTACATCAAATCTTTGAATACCTAGATTAAGATGTTGTTATGTGAAAAACGGGTGTTGCGAATACATTAATGATTGGAACGACGCGAAGCGGAAAGGTATACAAAGGTATCGAAGGGTTAGGAAACAGTCCTTTAATTTCACCTCCGCGAGCAAGCGAGGAAGAGCGCGCTCAGGTCTCGCCGAGGAGTGTGGTTAGTTTGATAAGGCAGCGCATTCTGCAGTTACCATCTTCACTTACGCCACCACTCACTTCCCCCCCTTCACCTCCATCTTTGTCCACACCACCTCCACCAAACCAGCAGTTTAGTATGGCTAGTACGATTAAGCTACCTGTATTCAGAGGAGTAGGAAATGAGGACCTGGATCAGTTCTGGTTCATGGTAAGAGCGGTGTGGGAAGCACAAGGGGTCATGGATGATAACATTAAGAAGGACACGTTGGTGAGCGCACTGCAGGATCGCGCATTGATGTGGTATATCAAGCACTCAAATGATCACAGAATGTAGGAATAATAGAGATCTAGGATGCGTTGAATAAAGAATTTAGCCGGCCAAAATCAGAGGCACAGTCAATCATTGGATTTAAAGATATCACGATTCTTCCATGTGAGACCCCCTGGGCTTTTGATCAGAGACTGAAGACTATGATCCGTGAGGCTAATATGACGCTAACAGATGCGTAGCACCGTGCATGGTTTGTGGCATCTTTGACACCACACCTAAGGACGGCGCTGTCACAACAGAAGCTTTCAACCCAGGTAGAAACATTGGAAATGGTGATTAGGTTGCACGAAACATTGATATAGGATCTGGGATTGGGAGTTCAATAGATCCACGTGCAACTATAGAACCTATGTTTGGAGATGCAGAGTTTGAAGCAGGATAGGACACCCTAGCTAGAGGCGCGTGAAGAAGTGTGGTGCATAAAATGTAAAGGCCAGGGCCATGATAAAGATCACTGTCTAGTATTCACGAACTACTTGGCAAGAGGGGGACCATTGTCATTGAGACCAGAGGCACAGGTAGGGCCAAGTGTGGCACTTGCACTTTGGTGCGTGATCTCTCAGGTGGGAGGAAAGCACACGATGGACAACTGTCATTTGTTGTAGAAGTATACGCAGACTCCCTGGCAGCTGTTTTGCAATTTTTGTAGATCGGTAGGCCACGACGAGTGTACTTGTCGCAGCTACGAGTTGATGATGGAGCAGACCCCAACATATAGAATGGAGACGGAAACGTGAGGCCTTGACCCAACCGCGGGGATGACACGCGGTGAATTTCAAGGGTGAGGTCGAGGACGAGGAGGAATGGGGCTAGGAAGGGGCCGTGGACAATTAATTTGTTACAATTGTGGAGGACCGGGGCACTACGCTCACGATTGTACCAACCCAACAAGACTATCTTTTGCTCAATTTGATCATGAAGCAGTAGATTGTCCTACATTGATTGCGCAAATTCGAGAGAAAAGGGTCCTTCAGCCTACTCTGACACAAAATATTCAAATGATGAGGTTTGAACCACGCGAAGAAGACCCAAATGTGATTGTGCTCAGAAGTGGTGTGACCACAGGGGAAGATAAGGGGAAGTAGCTCGAGGAAGATACATGGGTTCGCAAGGCTCCTACAAAGGAACATGAGTTTGATTTGGAACATGCAAAGGAGATGTTTATGGAAGTTAAGAAAAGCTTCGCAGAGGCCTCTATTTCAGGTAGTAAGGATCAACCAGAGGCAGGGATGGATCCTTCTATGCTTACTACCTTTTTAGAGACATGAATGAAACTTCTACGTGAAAGGCGGTTAAAGGACTACAGGAGCTGATAACTAGGTGCGCAGGGTCAGGTGAACCGCGTGTAGTCCGGAAACTAGGAAAGCATACATTGCGCACCGGGAGGGAGATGAGATTAACGACGCAGATTGGTGAATATGAAATGGATCAGGTAATCCTAGACCTAGGTTTGGATGCGAATGTGTTACCAAAGTAGACATGGGAACGCATGGGTAGGACAACATTGCAGTGGTCCCCTATTCAATTGCGGATGGTGAACCAACAAAATTTTTTTCCCATGGGGAGATTGCAAGGGATAACAATTGATATCGAAGGTGCGAGCACACACATGGACTTTGAGGTGATAGAGATTGTGGATTAAAGAAATCCTTATCCCAAATTGCTAAGAATATACTGGGCCACTGATATGAATGGAGTCATCGACCTAAAGAAGCGGAAGATGATATTCGAGAAAAAGTCCCTTCGCATAGTTGTTCCACTGGATTCAGTCGAAGGTGTGTGCTACACTGAGCCTGTGCGCGATGATGACAACGAAGTTGAGATGGATTGCATTTACCAGATAATGGTGCAAGACCAGGATTAGGTAAACCCTACCACAGATGGGAGAATCTCATGGGAGTGTGATAGTTCCTGTAGTTTGGATTCAAATGAAGAAATAGAACGCTGGCAGAACCGGTTGCATGAAGTGACAACGTTGAATTTCAACATGATGATCAGATCATTGCGGCGCGTGAAGACTGAAGCAAGGGAACTGCCAACCTATGATGGGGTAACAGGAGTGGATGATTTCTTGGACAAAAGTACAGTACTAGAACAACAGCGGTACAATGCGCTGGAGTGGGCGTTCCATGCGGCACCTGCACGATGGTGGAGTACACATCAGAAGGCTATGGGGCACTGATGCGAATATATAAGATGATTGCACTTACCATTTGGAAGTACCCAACATTGAACGCTAGTCGAACAGCCAGGGCAAAGCAGGTTGCGTGCCCACCTGTGTTAATGGGTGTAGATGCATGCTGGGCAAGCACATCCCAGGCTAAGGATCGAAAATCAAAACCCGACGCGGTAACGGGGAAGGAGACACACTCCACAAATCGTCCGCGACAGAGCATTCAAAACGATGTGTGAAGTCATGAACAGATCTCACTAGATGAAACGAACCAACTGGGACCTGTGTGTACCAATGATTCGATGGGCCTATAGGACCACAAGCAGAAACCGGAGTGCGAAAGTGACCCCAACACTGACAAGAAGAGATAGAACCAGGAGGACAAAGAAGAATTCCCAAACCAGAACTCCTACAGTTGGGGCAGGACGCGACAACCTGGGTAAAGGAATTAGGCAGTTACAAGAAGCCATCTGGCGAGGGAGCTTGAAACTTCACGAACTTGCTTAAGAGTGGGCACGACTGAGGAAGAAAAGCGTGACACTGGATGAAGAAATCAGCAAACTGGAAACCGAAGGCGCACAAGTAGGTTGCGAGAAACTAAGCATGATGGGACCAAGTCTAGCTCGCCCTACTACTGCATTAGAAAGAGTTGCGACTCTGCTATCATGGCTGCAATCGCATCTTACTAAACAGGGGAGCGTACCATACAAATAAGAATGTGACGCACTACCAGACACAAGGGTATTTGAAGGATGCCCGCAGCTCGGGCTAGCAGGAAAAGTGAAGCCTCGCACCGGGGTTGTGACCACATGAGTATTTGTAGGAAACACAGTCTCAGTGCTCCAAGCAGTTGAAAGAAGGCGTGGGATTATAAACGAGTATGCAGGAGAGTTGCGCGGAAAGGAGGTTCCGCGTAGGGCCAGTAGGTCACAGGGTTGGCGGTCACGTACAAGGGTCTGCACTGCTGCGCGGGTAGGCGGGTAGGTGACCGTTGATGTCAAT
The DNA here is from genome assembly GCA_031772625.1 of Pinus tabuliformis. Taxonomy (NCBI): domain Eukaryota; kingdom Viridiplantae; phylum Streptophyta; class Pinopsida; order Pinales; family Pinaceae; genus Pinus; species Pinus tabuliformis. Next base: position 590,869,809 of record CM062810.1, read on the forward strand.
GTTCATGACAAGAGGTCTGATTTAAGGTAGAAGGGAGTGGGAGGTGGACCATTAAGACAGGAATTAAGAGCTAGATTCGGGATGATCTGCCGCCAAGAAGGTATTAATGACTCAGAAGTGGAGGGAATGGGCAAATTCAAATTCAAACGTTACTATAAAATCCCTTGGGGTAGCTTTGAGGCAACACTTGGTCGTTTGAGATTTGAGCCAGTATAGAGCATTGAGCACGAAGCTACCTAGCCGCTCGTGAGTACGTGACCGAACAAATCCATTGTAGATACAATGTCGGTTGTGAGGACCATAGTGCGATTTGCGGAAGTAACCCCAGAACCCCATGTGACCTAGGAGGAGCCTGGAGAGGCAGCAGTTGCACTAGAGGTTCCCAAGTCCCCATGCACACCACGACCACAAAAAAACAAGCAGCCCATGGGGCCAGTCCGGGTGTCACCACAGAACCCACGATTTAGTTAATTGTCAATGACCGAGAAGGGTAAAGTTGTTGCCGTTGAAACAGAGGAGGAGGAGGAATATTTGCAAGCCCTGATTGCCCAAATTGAAACACATGACGATGAGGCGGAGAATGTTTCCCACATACCTTCGGCGATAAAGTTAGCTCCCTACATCCCCCCATGGAAAGGGACAACCAAGATATCGAAGGACTTGGAGGCCATGAAGAGTGCACTCCAGACCCTGCTTCTTCTGGACGAAATAAGGTTTGATGGTTCACCGCTGGGACAGGTGCCTAATATAAAGTTCGAAGACTGGGGTCTCGCGGAGCAATTATTGCAGCAGGAATGGTTACGTAGTGTGGAGAAGGCCGGATTACTCCATCTGCGGTGGATACCCCACTACCATCGCGCACCCATCACAATTTTTGTCATTCGAAAACTATTGTGTCTATTACATGATTGGTATCTCTGGCTGGAGGAGCCAATTCCCATCACGGCCGATTTAATTCACCGAATTTCGCAGCTGCCCATCAAAGGAAACAATCTCACAGCCATAGTAGGGAAGAGCAACGACTTGGCCCTCGCAGAAGCTATGAAGGCCAAATATAAGATGGAGAAGAGGAAGTAAGGGTGTGTCATAGCGAGCATCAAGGATAAAGGGGTGCACGTAGCCATCCAGCTACTGGCCGGAAAGCTTATGAGGAAATGACGCGTAGACGAGGTGCTAGCATCTGTAATTGCGTTGGCAGAGTAGTGCGCAGAGGGGGTCCAGTTCAATTGGGCGCAGTTTCTCTATGATGAATTTTTGACGAATTGTCGGGAGGCCCAGGAGTAGGGTAAGACCTTCCACTACGTGTGGTTTCTCTTATCCATCCTGTTGGTTGCAGGGGAGCTACCGGAGGACAACCAATTTCCCACCATTGGGAGGAAATTATTTGAAGCCGCAAGGTACACCTCGCTCTGGCCAACGAAAGACGCGACAAGGGTTTGCGAGATCAAGTTGTTTTGGGTGTTCATGAAGGCGAGCATCTAAACTTGGATCAACTGCAGGCCGTGCTTGTCCCCAACAGTGTACAACAGTTTTCAAAGTGCGGTAGAGTTCAAGGTGGATATGCATAATCTGTATATCCGCGTGCGAAATGATCCAGCCCAAACATGGGTGAAGCTTCCGTTCATTGCAACGGACGATGAAATATTCTAGGTAATGGCGACATGGTCTCCAGAGTGGCACAATCTAGACTTGGCAGAGCTAGAAAATATCGCAACAAAATAGCAGAAGGAAACCAAGCTGCACATTGCGAAGCTGGCGAAGCGAAAGTGCCAGGAACAGGAAGTGGCCACGCAGCGGAAGGCGGCTGAGGCAGCAGCAACAGTGCAGATAGAAGAAACCACAACTGCGGCCACCGAAGAGACTAAGGAAGGTCAGGAAATGTCCACAGAGCAAGACATACAGGAGGAGGATGAGAAAGAGGAACGCACAGCAAAATCGTCCCAACTTAGAGGCCACGCGTCCAGGAGAAGCCAACCGCACAGAAGAAGACAAAGACAATGAAGACCCCTGAGGGAGAGCTTCTTGACAGTAGTGAATCAGTTCACAATGCCACTAAGGATGCTCTAGAGGAGTTAATGACGGAGCAAAAAAATATGTTGGGGGTGCTCAGAGTGCAGCTGCAGGAATTACAAGTGCGACCCCTAGGAGTGGTGAAATCGCACCTTGCGGAAGGTGCATCCAAAGTTGAGCAGATGTTGCGGGGCCGTACAACGAACACTTTGGTGTTACCAGAAGGTGCCGTCTTAGTAGAAGCCGAAGGTGACCTGAGGGGCTGGGGGTTGAATTTGACCGCCCTTCCCAGAGAAACCCTATACCGACTACATGATGGGGTAACTGCTGATTTTCGCACTAGGGAGGGCTGCACTCTCCAAGTCTTGAGAGAGAAGAAGGTAAATTTAAAACAATTCAGTCTGCAGCACGAAAACCTGGTTACACAACACCAGGGATTAGAACAGGCAGTGGAGGAGGCCTGTAGCAGCATTCCGGAGCTGGCCGTGCTGGCGGCACTCCCCACCATGGAAAATATTCACTACTTGGCAGCTGGAGTCCGCAAGACCCAGGAGGAGGCCACGGAGGTTCAGTTGGAGCTGAACTTGCATATCGTGGAGCTGTGACTAAAGGTGCAACCCTCTACACCCCCAGAAGTCATAGAGCAGTGCCATTGCACTACTCAATCGGGGTTGGAAGTAATAGAGCGCACTATACAGGACTGCATGGGATTATTGGACCAATCCCTCTTCACGCTAACTTCACTGCAGGAGGACCCAACGCTACAACATTTAGAGAAAGAAGCACGGGAGTTGTAGCAGGCCTATGACAATGTCTGGGGGACCGCACAGATGGTCACCCTTACTCAGCGATTGGCCAAGATGAAGGAGGCCCAGGCTTTAAAGGAAAAGGTGGACACTGCATGCTAGAAAGAAGCAGGGCTTAAAGCACGCATCCAACCTTGGCTCGAGGAAGCATTCATGGTCACCACCATGATCGAGGGGAAGCTGGCCCAGATGCAGGACACATATGCACAAAGGCAAGAGGGTGCTTCTGACGACAATGCATCAGAGAGTCGCACACAATTGATACAACAGACAACGTCGACATGTGTGGCAGACGTTTGTGAAACACAAAAGTTGCTGGATGGACTTTGAGCAAAGATCACTGCACCAGCTGAGTGACTCGGGACAAGTCATGTTGATTGTGTTGGGGGCCTGTTTGGCAGCGGATCCCCCAATAGCGGATTTTTGGGGCTTGTAGCTTGAATTTTGGTCAAAAGTAATGTAAGACCCCGCGAAATGCGGGCGTCGAGCGTGAGAGTCTAGTGTGATCCGCCCTAAAATATTGTAATTTAATATAGAGTGGGTCGACCTACCCATGTTTCGTGGACCATGGGAATGTATAAGTAGAGCGAGGCTCTAAGGGTAGAAGTCAGTTTTTTGGTATGTCTGATCTTAGTGATATGGGTTTTTGAATGCAATATTCGCTTTGAGTCTGTAAGTTCGAGTCTGGGGTGGTAATAGTAGAAGGAGGCTCTGCAGCTGTGTTTGTAGAGGCCTGGTAGAGTCCGCAGCTGTGTGCGCGGACCCCTGCAGCTGAGTGTGCAGGGTGGAATTGGATTGTACTGGAACATAAGGTTAATAAAAGATAAGTTCATTTTGGAATATTGTGCATCTGATCTGAGTGTTTATGTTTCGGTTATATCCTTGCATCTCTTTACAGTTTATGATTGCACACACTAGTTATAAATGTTAAATAAGTTAATAAGAATACTGGGCCCAGAACAGATCTATAATAATAACACTGTAAGGGTAAAGGATCTAGGTAGCACCTCTTCGCACTCTGTACAAAGCTACGCGAAGGTCAGACAGTTGTGTGGAGTAGCGCAAGAGCGCAGGATTGGTTCGTGACCTTCCCAGACCTCATCAAGACATCCCTAGGGTGCGGAAACCTGGTTCCAGCACCCTCCCATACTACCTTGGGTGAGACCTCAGTCCGCGCTTTGTGGACTGTTACCGAAAGGGCCGGTAGTTTCGGGATTTGTTTGGCTAAAACACTTCTGAACCTGGGTCAGGCCCCAATAAGCCAACAAAAATGTATAGTGCTATTTTAATCGAATTTGGTAGAAGAACTAACAAATTAAATGGCAGTGAAGGTATTTCATTTCAGGCGTTTTGCGCTGCTAAATCAATTGTCAGCAAAATTGAATCAGTGATTCGCACATGGTTGTTATCTCAGTTAAAGCTTAAAGGGTAATTGGTTTGGGACATATGTTAAATTTTTCTTAAAAACTCAAGCACACTAACAATTAATTTGTCAGTGCTAGTTTAAAGAATTCAAAGGAAAGCGCTGAAAAATTAATTGTCTGCGTGACACTATGTTTTTTCCTGTTTTAGACATTATCTTCAAGTGGCGTTTTCAAACAACTGGAGATGAATTTTTGAAAACAAAAAGAGACTTTTATAGGGAACAAACCAATTAACAAAAATCTCCCTCAATTTTCTAACATATATCATGGTTTGAGAGATTCAAATGTATCGTTGAGGCCTATTTTTCCATATTTTTCGAAATTCAGTTTCCTATAAAAATTCCAAGTCAACAACTGAAGGCCACCTCATCAGATTCGCCTTGGGAATAATATATTATCTCCTCCTTGATTTATTATTTTGATATAGTAATATATAGATAGATGAAGAGGTTTGAGATCCATTATTTTTGGATCTTGAATAGTTTGTTCGTAATCTATAAAGACTATCATTTCTGTAATGTACATGGTTCAAATCTTAAAGAAGAAAGCCTTGTGTATTGTGTACTTTCCTTGAGAAATTAATGACAGGTATTTGAAATAGAGGAATTAAAATATTGTACAGAGATTCATGTGTCCATTATTGTAGTGTGTTTTCTAGTTTTTGTACATCTTTCAACATGTCATTGATGTGTTTTCTCTTTTGTATTGAAATGGAATGTCATTAATGTGGAATTCATGGTACATGCTCTATATATGTGATATCCCAATGCTCATGTTTTTAGTCTATTAAGTTAACACATAATTAATCTTTATGATGCTATGTTTGAGACTTTGAATGTTTCCTTTTCAAATTTCATACTTGCAAATTGTAAGTCTACCAATAGTTGACTACGTTTCCTCTAATATTAGCTGCTTCTGAACTATTTTGAAGGCCCAAGTTTGATTTCACTATGAATCCATTGCCGTATTGTTTCTTCCCATACTCCAACCAAGTCTAGAAACTTCCACATTAATCCGGTCACAAAACATATCACAAACCTTCTGCTACTGTGACCTAGGGTAGTTGAGTTTGAAGAGAGATCCATCTCCAGGTTGAAGGGCCATATTTCAACCTCAAAGTGGTTTGAGGTTACCTCAGTGATTTCCCTCCACATCTGGGGTTATTTCTTGAGTGATAACAATACCCCATAATAAGACCCAAATTAAATGTGGGATGGGTCAGGACTAGACGAAACATGAGGGTCTAATTGAGCCACAACACAACCCCTACAACCCTCGGGAGTAGAAGAAGTCAAATGGTTTACAACATCGGTAAGAAATGATAGTTTTGAAAGTGGTTGATAGGTGACCTGATCTAAAATAAATCATAGGATTTTTAAATGTATTTTGTGTGCCATCATTCATAGAATCACAAGGAATCAACACATTTCAAAAACATTTACAAAAATATGAGCTTCAAAATAAGATATCGGGGAAGAGAGTGGGGTAACTGCCATTGTACCTGGAACAATTTTTTAATTGCCACCATCCTCTGTAGACAAAACCAAAGCCTCCAAATTGTTTATATTTTGTAAACCGCAATCCTTTTGGCCCCAACTCCACCCATAACAATTAAAATTTTGAAGACGCTGAGGACATCTAGCCACATGACATGACTCGTTTGATGGCAAGCCTTACATTGGAAAGGAATTCCCTAGTAGTTTATCCATTGCCGGAAAATGGATGAACCCCAAATTAGGTCCATCTCTACAATCAACCCATCCGAAAATTTTAATTCCACTAAGAGCAATGCAATCCGCTTAGCCATTGTGCGTAAACCAACTTCATCAAAGAATACAATTTTTCCCAAAAAATTTCCATTTGTGTATATTTCTTCTCGCGTCCATAATTCCAGTGGGAGATCTGGTAATTTTACCCATACCGACGCTAACAAGGAACCTCCATGAGAGAGTTAAAACCCACATACCACAGATATAAATTGAGGAAAATTTTACCATTTACCCATATTAGAGAAATTTTGAGGTAAAAAATGGGCCTCAAAGCAAAAATGTACAACCAAAATCAACTTTATAAGAACCAATAGGATTCAAGATGAAGATGTCAACCATGGGGGATGGTTAACCATTTTTGGAGTAAAAAAAAAGCTACTTTTTCAACTCGTTTTTTCAACTTATCTCCCTATAGTTTTACTCAAATTTCGAGTAGGAGTATTGATTGGATGCTGAATTTAATTCCTCATCCAAGGAGTACCCATGTTGCATACTTTCGATGGAATCTGCTAGATGAAAAATGAGAAATACATAACAAAATATGATTGTAATAATTTTTTTCATGTATTTCTCATTTTTCGTGTAGCAGGATCCATGGAAAATATGTAACATGGTTATTCCTCGGATGAGGAATTAAATTCAGCATCCAACGAGTGTTGCCACTCAAAATTTGAGTAAAATTGTATGGAGATAAGTTGAAAAAATAGGGTTTTTTTTTTTTTTTTTTTTAATTTGATGGTGTAATGTAATATTATTTTATTATTTCCACTATTATTTTATAATATTCCTTAGGAGGCCCATTTTATACCTCAAAATTTCTCTAATTAGAGGAATTAAAGTATGCATTCAACATCTTCCTGATGAAGAAAATGTATGGAGAACCACTTGTTCATGAGCACACAAACTTTTGTTTTGTAAGACAATATTGGTTTCCAGAATTTTTCCACCCAACTCTGCATCCTCATCCCACCCATATGTGCAAACTTCCAATGGATGATGAGCGCCCATTTTTGTAATCCAACAACAGATCCCATAAAATATTGGCTCCAAAACACAATTCTTTGATCTTGGGAGAAACTTTAACCAACTTCATATGTCATGTTTAATGACTAGGGGGTCGTGACACCTTGTTTCCAAACTATATACATTCTTCAAGAAGCACAAAAGCATAGGGTTGAGGACCTAGCTCTAGTAAATCCGCGTGGGGAGAATGAGAATTTTCATTTGCATGAACTCCAACTGTACAATGATTGAATGTAATCTCTGCTACCATAGTGGTGCGTATCAAAGCCTCCAGGTCTGGGGATCTGCACCTAGGTGGATCCATGCTGATCATCGATGGAGGAGATTTAGTCCTAACATATGATAATCCTAAAAGCCCATAAATAGAAGTGTTGGAATGAACATATATCCAAACTGTCGAACAACTAAATCTTCTGTATTGTTAGAAAAAAAATAAGGAATATAAAGGAATACCACTTGCCAAAGGGGTATTCATATCACGAGGACATGATAATAACTAATGTTTCCAAATATGAGGATGTAGATTTTGAGAGAAAGATGACACGTGCCACCCCTCCAAAAGTATACCAGATGAGATGCATTTATCACCCACTGACCCCAAATAATTTGAAAAAACATCCAAACTAGACGTTTCTAAAAACCGTTTGACCACTGCTCATAGAAAAAATGAGTACATAACCAATAGATGTACCTGAAGAAATGCAAGTAGTCAATAGAGTAAAAACATCTGAATCTCATAAATTCCACAAAAACCTCATACCATGACAAGTTCAATCGATGGAAAAAATCAATGAGAAATAACACCCCAAAACTAGAAAAAAGGGGAGACGCAATGATAATGCACCACATTCTAGAAAAAAGATAGTATAAACGAGAGCTCCACTCCTAAAAAAAACCTCAAAAAGATCCAAAAACACCCCTAGATCGATGTATAAACTAGAAAGAAAAACCAAAATGTATCTTAACATATAGCTACTACTTATATGTTATATATTTTAATGTGAGATATATATTGTGATTTTGTTTTATCTAAAAGGTTATTCATAATTTTATGAACACAAATAAAATTACAATATAACAAATCAAATTTGATTATTTTTATTACTTTTAATTTTTTATAGACATTACATCTCCCCCATACTAGGATTTATATTGATTTTAACCTTTTATTTTTTAAATTTAATTGACCCGACATGTAAATGTTTACAAATCCTTTACGTCTTATAAATTGAACATATTAATATAAATTGAACATATTGAGCCAACATGTAAATATGTTTACATTCTTTCTTACATTACATCTACACATCTCCAGTATACTGGGCTGTAGAGTGCCTCTTAGCGCAATGAATCATATTCTACAAGGCATTGTTATTAGTGCAATGCCTTAACAACTTCTTGTTCTCAACAACTTTGTGAGAGAAAATGGGCCCTTGCTCCTCTTTTCACACAACTCTAAGAATTCCATCTTTTAATAGGAGCTCGTAAATGTGGTATGATTACAAATACCCTTGTCTACTTTTTTAGCAATGGGGGTAGCTGCTAAATGTTATTATGTCATCTTAATGTTTGCTTATAATGCCACAACCCAAAACATATTCGTGAAATTTCAATAGATTTCAAGGGACATACACTTTTCTATCATTATGTAATGCATAACTCGAAAGCAATAGATTATATATTAAATAATTTGAGTGGCTGATTATATTTTGCAAAACAATCTCATGAATGCTATTATATCATTGGAGTGAGAAATTTTGGCATTTGGCTAATTTACATGTTAATATAACATTACATTGGACTTTTTTCCCATGGTGTAGAGTAGATGGTGACATAATGTTATGTTAAGGCACTTTGTGGTGTAAAGGTCACAAATTCGAAACTCCATGGGCAAAAAACCAATCATGCTAAGGGTTGGTGTGGCCCAGGCCGGGCGTGATCCTCAGGTAATTTTGACAACTTAAATGCCCCTGGGTCGCAACTACTAAAACCACAGGTTAGTCGTTCCAATCATCTTAGGATTCACATAAACTAAAAAAAAATCGTTCACACTGAAGTTTTGTTAGTATGCAATGTCTTCATTTCTTAAGTGTGTTTTAGGGATTTTCAAATTGTCCCAATGACATCTAGGGTTTCAAATACAAATTTATTATGGTATTTTATAAAATAAATTTCAGGTACTCAATGTATATGAACATGAATGGATTCATTCAAATGATATAGCCACAATTTACTATGGATCTTGTAGGGATTCCTACTTAGTCTTCTAGGCTAGTTTCCACAAAAGAAATGGACTTATTCTCATGTAGCAAACTCTATTGTCTTTGATGTAAATCAAATATGTTTTTTTTTTCTTCTTTGCTCCTTCATAAATGTTCCTTATTATCTTTCAATATTCAAGTTTAGTAAAATTTTGTTGGAATGCAATTATTGTGTATTTTGTGTAACCTTCAGGTTTTTGACACCTTTAAATTACTTCGTGGCATTAACAACATTTAATTTTAGGTGTTGGGATGATTTGGCTTATATAACTTTTCCAAGTTGCAAAAGATGATTTCTATAAACTTCAAGATGTTCCAAACCTTGATGTTATAGGGGTTTGCATGGAACTTTGTGAACATGAAAGTTCCCATGTGCCTTCCTTACTTCATCAAGGTTTTTGGTTAAAGGTATAGTGGTTGTTGTTCTTTTAAATTGGGGTGTTGTGGCCTTAGTTTAGTCTATAAGCAAAGGTCAGATACTGATGCTATTTAGTGCTTGATTAACATATAAGTCCTATTTGTGAATGGTTTCTCAATGAGCTCAACCTTTATAATTCTCCAAAATTTGATGATAATTAACAATTGGCTCCTAAAAAAAATGACCTCAACCTACAAATGTAATGTATCTTGAACTAGGTATTGAGGCGAAGCTCTAGCAAACATGTGAATCATTCTTTCCTAAAATATTGGTTTTCATTTTATTGTGTTGGTCATGTTGATTGGGACTTTAAATCAAATAACATTGTAGGTAGGTCAGTGCATTAATGTTATGATTGATGCAAAGAATACTTGTTATTTCCCAATGAAGCTTGAAAGAATGGTTGAATTACATCATTGCAGTTGTATGCCACACTAATTAAAGTATTTGAAATCATTTATTTAATCAAATTATCTAGAGATCTTCTCCATGAAAAATGCAAACCATTGGCCATGCCTATTTTTGTGCCGAGAGGCGCATTCTACAACCCAGTATGATGGCGATGTGTAAGTATGCCAGGTCTCCAATAAAAAGAAATAAAAATAGTAATTTTTTTTTGGCTAATTTTGGTTAAACAAAATCTAAATAACCATATAAATAAACAAGTGAAAATTGATTAACACAAAGAATTGAAAGTCCTGCTCCAAAATATTTTACTATTTCTTTTAATTAAATATTTGTAAAATGAATCTTTAAAAGGAAAAAACATATCCTATGGATATACTAAAATATTTAAAGACATAAATATTTCCACATGTAATATTTTAAAATATTAATTCGATCCCTCTTGGTGCATGATAGATCCAAAGTTAGATGGACCTAGACTAGTTATACCATAGTGTTCTTTGGTTTCATTTTTTTATTTTATATTATTTTTTTTTTTTTAATTTTAATTTTAATTTACTACTATTATTAATTTTTATGGTGGATTATTTAGCTCACATTAGATGGTACAAACTACCTCATGTTGAATATGGAAAATTGGCAAATTCTATTTGTTGATCTTGGATAAGATGAGATGAATGATGTTGGTTGTATTAAGCCACAATACTTTATTGGTTCAAGGATGAGAATCAATGTAGGAGCATCATGTGTGATCATAGAAATGGTGTGTAGTAGCTATAGGTTATTGAACAAAAAGGAAAAAGAGTTGAAGTGTGCACAAACATTGAGTGGTGTGAAAACATAGGAAATAGATCTGGGAAAGCATTTTTAAGAAATATGTGAAGGTAGAAGCTTAATGCACATATGATTAAATCACATGGAACAAAATTGTAAGAATAAAGTGTAGAAACATGTAGATGGGGCAATAAATAATTGATTCGAACTTAAACATGAACACAACAAATTACATATATAACCATAAATACAGAAATGCAATAGAAATAACACTTCATTTCATTAATATCAAATGCTGAAATATGCTTACAAACAAAATAGAAATAAGACTAGCTTGGGCAACGGTAGCTTATCTTTGAGAAGGGATGTGGCGGCTACGTGCCTCTAAAATGTGTTATAATGAGGCTAAAGGGCCTATTTATTATTGAAAAACATGAGAAAACCCTAAAAAAAAAACCCTAACCCCAAGAGATGTAACACCAAGAGTTCGTGGGCCCCGTTGGGGTTAGTCGGGAAGTCAACTTCTCGGGGTCATAACTTGGTCATATTATCTCCGTTTGGCGCGTACGATACCTTGTTGGAAAGGTCTCTTTGAGTACTACACGGTTTTCCACAGGCCTATAATGGGCCTAAAAAAATGCCATTTAGGGGGTCAAAACTGCTCCGGAAGTTTAAGACTTGAAAAACTGCTAAAAAATAGTAAATGATGAAATAAACAAGGAAAAAAATGAAACCGACTGGAGGTCTAGGTGGAATAGGTGGGTGGTCACTAGTATCCACCTAGATCACCCCCCCACCGCACCCCCACCCCCCCCCCTCCCCCCCCCCCCCCCTACCTCGCAAACTTAGGAAGCAATGGTCCCCATTGCATGCAAAGCCTCCATGAGGTGAGGAAATTTTTGTTGACCCTGGTCCCTAGTGAGCCACTTGCCTTGGTGTAGGAATTGGCCAGGTTTGACAATCCGATATAGTTGGATATTCTGCTGGCGAGTTTTCTTGACCTGTGTGTCCATAATCCGATCAGTTGTGCCCTGTTCCATGCAGTTCAAGTTTAAATATGTTGGTGTGAGCTATTCTGCATTTTCTGATGTGTCCAATAATGGTGGGAAGTATGGCCAAAGGTGGTCCACATTGAATTTTGGGTGCAGGCCAAGGAATGGGGGAATGCTAAGCTCAAAATAATTTTCTCCCACAACCTTGGTAATGGTGTAAGGATCATATCAGAGTGGTCTAAGCTTCATATGGGCTATGGTAAGACGTTATTTCTGCAAATGCAACCAAACTTTGTCTCCCACCTGAAACTTGTGTGGCACCCAATGTTGATCATGTTGTTTCTTGTACTTCGGATTTGACTTCTCCAGGATGTCGTGAACTTGCTGGTGGATGTGTTGGATGCGTTCAATAAATCTGGTCACTTTATCAGCCTCGGAAAATACATGTGTGGATTCTGCATGTGTAGTCGCATGAGGCATTGCAACATCAATCAGCCATAATGGTTGAAATCCTAGACCCACTTGAAAGGGACTGTGACTAGTCGAGCTATGGAGATCTCTATTTTAAATGTGTTTCACATATGGAAGACTCTCATCCCAGGTTCGAGGATGATTGGAGTTGTACATGTGGAGTATGTGCAATATCATCCTATTAACGACCTTCATCTGGCCATCAGTCTGGGGATGAAAGGCAGTTGACTTGGTGAGCTTGGTATCCAATAATGTCTAGAGGCTTGACCATAATGTTCTTAGGAATCTGCTATCCTGATTTGATATAATTGTTTGTGGGATCCCAAAATGTACTCATTCTCGTTCAAAGAAGAGTTTAGAAGTGTCCTCTGCCTTGATACATTTCTTGTAGGTTACTAATATAGCCATCTTAGAAAATCTGTCCACAACAAAAAATACGCAGTCATTACCATGTTTGGTAGAAGGGAGGATAGACATATAGTCCATGGAGATGGATTCCCACAACTGGTTGGGAGTAGGCAAAGGAGTGTACATGCTTTGCTTCTTTATGGTTGGCTTGGCGATGGCGCAGGTAGTGTAGGATCTGATATATTTCCCAACATACAGTCAGAGTTTGGGCCAATACAATTACTTTTGTAGTACAACCACAATTTTCTCCACACCAAAGTGTCATGCGACACGACTGTAGTGCGCCTCCCAAATCAGCTTGGTACGCTTGCTTGAAGGAACAGAAAGATGGCCCAGGTAACATAATAACTTGTCCTAGAGGTGGAATCAGGAACTTGCGTTCCATCTGCTAGCATCTGGTATGTAGAGGTGAACTCTGGATTATTTTTTATATATTTGCGGCCATTCAAAGGTCTCATGACCACAAGAGTTGAGAAGAGTAGTTAGTGTTGCAACTGGGGGCAGAATGGGGAAATTTGCAACATGATTAGTGATGCCCTTTTTGTATTTAATGTTCAAGTAGAATTGTTGTAGATATGTAGACCACTTTTGATGGCGATCATTCTGCAACTTTACCTGTGTCTGTATAAACTGAAGAGGTCAGTGATCAGTGTGTATGATCGTCTCCTCCCCTAGAATGTAGTGTTTCCACTGTCGGAAAGCTAGCATGATGGAATACATCTCTTTATCATAGGTGGGGTAATTTCGAATTGTATCGGAGAGTGTATCACTATGATAGGCCATTGGATGCCTGTGTTGGTTGAGGAATCCAACAATAGCATAGTTTGAGGCATCTATCTCTATTTGAAATGGGTGTTGTAGGTCTAGTAGTGTGAGTACTGGCGCAGAGAAGAGGCACTATTTCAACTCAACGAATGCCTTCTGTTGGAACTCGGACTAGGAAAAATTTTCTTTCGCCCCAACCTTAGTAATCTAACTCAAAGGCCAAGTAATATGGGAGAATCCCAACAAAAACCTCCAATAAACATTTGCAAGGCCCAAAAAGTTGCGAAGCTCCGTTAGAGTGGTCGGCGCTGGCCAATCCTGAATGATTTGGATCATATTCAAGTCCACATGCATGCCACACTCATCTATGATATAAACCAAGTATTGGACCTGGCTCATGCCAAAGGTGCATTTCTCCAAGTTGGCACACAATTTGTGTTGCCGAAGGGTTTGAAGGACCTCCCGAATGTGTTGCAAGTGTTCTTCCAAACTCTTGGTAAAGATAAGGATGTCGTCTAGATAAACACCATTAACGAGTTGGTGAAGGGCCGCAAGATTCCATCCATTAGCCTCAGAAAAGTAGTAGGGGAATTTGTCAACTCGAAGGGAATAATCAACCATTTGAAAAGGCCTTCCTTGGATTTAAAGGCAGTCTTCCATACATCTGTGGGCTCTATTGGAACTTGGTGATAACCAGAATTCAGATCGATCATGGTGAAATCCCTGGCCCCCTTGAGTTCGTCCAGAAGGTAATCAATCTGTGGGATTGGATACCTATTCCTGGCAGTGATTTTGTTTAATGCCTAATAATCAATATAGAGCCTCTAGGTCCCATCCTTCTCTTGTACAAGTACAATCAGGCTCCCAAAAGGCGAGGAACTTGGTTGGATGTACCATTTTTGCAACGACTCTTGGATTTTCTGCTTGATCTCTTCATTTTCCAGAATTGAGCGGCGCTATATTGGCTTGTTTTGTAGAGGTGCTCTAGGATTCAGATCAATCGAATGCTTGACCTGACAATGCAAGGGTACCCCTGTGGGTGAGGAGAAGATGTCCCTGTATTCTTCCACGACCGTATCCACCTACTTCTGCTGCTTGGAGAAACCCTTCCTAGGGGCCATGGATGTGGCTATGACCTTACCCTTACTTTGAGAGAGAATCAGAAATAAAACAAATTTCCCAGTCTAGGAGATGACCTTACTACATTGCTTAGCAAAGATTAAGGAGATAGCAGTAGGTGGGGCTACCTCCGGTATCCTGTATAACTTACTACCCAAAGAAATAATAATAAAGCAAGGTCTAGACTCATATACAACATGCCGCTTCTATAAGTATGGTTGTCCTAATAATACATCACAAACTTCAAGAGGAGAAATGTCACACAATACCACATCCGTGAAGGGCTTGATGCTATAGGGAAGGTGACATTGCTGGCTGATGCGAAGATCTCGTCCTTGGTGAAGCCACCCGATGGTGTATGACAGCGGATGTGCTATATTCGGTAGGCCCATCCACTTCATGAACTCTATTGAAATGAGGTTCTTTTGGTTCCCGCTGTTGACAATGAACTGCATCGGAGAACCCTTAACCCACATCTATGTGTGGAATAGACGTTCCCCCTCTTTCGGCTCTTTAAGCTCGATCTTCTGGATCTTGGTGGTGGCCATAGTGGCACTGGGATCTGCTCAATGATCTACTTCCCTTTGTCATTCCCCTTGTTGGGTTCTGACTTATATTTAGAACATGCATTTGACTCGGAAGCCTTTAGCTCGGCCACTAGCGACTGCTTGGCCTGACACTCACTAGTGTTGTGAGTGGACCTCTTATGGAACTCACAACAATTTCTTGTGTCCTTCTTTGTCCTTGTGGTGTTGTTATTTTCTTGTGGCTTCGACAGGTTATCCTGGGTCACCCTGCCTTGGATTTTCCCTTTGTTCTGTGGTTTGGGGGTGCCTTTCCCTTGATTTGGATTCATAGATCCAGTCTTGCTTTTTTTGTTTAAACTTCTACCCAGTCTTGACAGTGTACTGGTATGTTGTGCTGAGTGAAGAGATTTCCAAGTACTCCATCTCATCCTAGATGTACTTGTGTAGGGAGCCACTGTACTTGAGTACTAAATGTTTCTCAGAATCCTTGATACCCAACTTTGTGTGAAGGGTATGGAAAACATTGGTAAACTTTGACACGTCCTGGTCTCTTCCCTGCTGCAGTGTGGTCCACTTTATGTATTTATCCTCATAGCTCTTGATGGGGTAGTAATGCTCCTTGATGGCATCTCAGAACGAATTCCAAGTGGGTGCGGCTGAAAATAGTGAGGCTATACTTTCATATTTATTCTCACAATAGGTTTCCCACCTGTCCTTGATGTGGGAGGCGACTTTTGAGAAGTGCAAAAGTAATATTTTCTTGGCTGGAAAAATCATGAATAGGAAAATATCCTTCTAGCATATTTAACCATTAATCTACGACATTCACATCTATTTGACCTTCAAATATGGGGATTTCAAGGTTAACTTGTACCTTAAAGGGTGTGGCACTTCCAGAGTAGCTTCGATAGTAGATGCGTCACCTTTGGGTAGCTACTGAAGGATCTAGGCAAAGTTGTCCATCATCATGTTCCTTTGTCACTTGATGTATTCTTCGAGCAAGATTTTGAAAGGATCTCCCGCCCCCTTGTCTTTATTCTCTTTCACCATGGGAGGTCATCGAGATTTGTGAGGCTGGTCTTGCAAAGGTTCGACTAGTTCGAGCCCTAAATCCTTATATCTCGACCTCGTTGGGGACATGCAAAGAAAAATAGAGAAAGAGCATACTGCTCTAATACCACTGATTCAAACTTAAACATGAATGAAAAAAATTACATATATAACCATAAATACAGAGATGTAGTAGAAATAACACTTCATTTCATTAATATCAAATACTGATATATGCTTACAAACAGAATGGAAATAAGACTAGCTCGGGCGATGGTAACTTATCTCTGAGAAGATATGTGGTGTCTACATGCCTCAGAAATGTGTTACAATGAGTCTCAAGGGCCTATTTATTATTGAAAAACATGAGAAAACTCTAAAAAACAAAAACACTAAGAGTTTGTGGGCCCCGTTGGGGTTAGTTGGGTAACCAACTTCCCGGGGTCATAACTTGGTCATATTATCTCCATTTGGTGTGCATGATACCTTGTTCGAAATAACTATTCAAGTATTATAGGATTTTCTGCATGCCCTTGCCTATGGCTATGGGCTTAAAATGAACCTAAAAAAATTGTCGTTTAGGGGGTCTTAACTGCTCCGGAAGTTTAGGCTCCGAAAAACTACTAAAAATAGTAAATGATGAAATAAACAAGGAAAAAAATGAAACTGACTGGAGGTCTAAGTGGAATAGTCAGGTGGCCACCAATATCAACTTGGATCAATAATTGCACAAAATTGGGAGAAGAATTGGCCCATATGCAATGTGCAATATAGACATTGTGCAAAGCAACAAGGTGAATTGATGTAGGCAAAGAAGTGAGTATGATGTATAAATGATAGAAGTATGACACAAAGAAAGTGATGTACAAGCCACTAGAGTGACATGGAGGGAAGTTAAATCGAAAAACACAACACTATTATTGGATGTTAAGTGCAAATTTCTTACGATAGAGCCTATAAATAGGAAACTTGATAAGGAGATTGATTTGGTCATCATGGAAATAAAATACTAGAGTAAGAAGAGAGTTAGGGGAGGATAATGAGGAAGGAGGACTCAAAGGAAGTCGGGACATGTACTATGTTATAAAGGAAGATCTTTAAGGGAATACCTGTTGAAAATGTAACTAGTTTTGGTCTTCATAATTATTATTGTATTCATTTCAATATGTATCATATGTAACAAACAAGAGAAGAAAAAAAGTTATTATTATTATTAAATCATGGGTTTCATGCTCTTTATTGATGGTTTTCTAGGTAAAAGCATGTTCTTCATGCCTCTAGGGTTTCTTAGGTCTTAGGATTTATTGTCATGAGTCAAAGGAGTCAACATCATGGTTATAATGCCATTATGGGAAAGATGTACTTTTAAAAATAATTATTTTAAGTCTAAAAAGTCCTGAAAACTCCAACATTATAATTCAGCCTAAATGAGGGAATTCAACCCCTTGAGAATGCTATATAAAGGAGCAGTTTGACCTCATTTAGCACTCACTCACTCAAGAAATTCAATATATCAAGAAAGAATTCGATCTGTAGCTGGGAAGCAGGGAAAAGGAGAGTGAAGGTATAGGAAAAGAAAGAAGGATGAAAAATCTTGTTTTTGGACTTTATCTCTCTCACACGAGTGAAGTTTTAGTGTTTTTGGTGTTTCAAAAGGAGGCTGAAGTTGTAGGTCCAAATTTCAAGAGGACAAAGTGTAGTATCTTGCATCTGGAAGGAAGGATACCCTACCTTGACCTTGTTGACCTTGGGCTGTCTTGCTCTAGGAAGGTCTCAAAAGGAAGGTGAATTAGGGTTTCTATAGAATATGCAGGCTAACATTGCAGGATCGAAGTTACAAAAAGAGTTG
Organism: Pinus tabuliformis; assembly: GCA_031772625.1. Lineage (NCBI taxonomy): Eukaryota > Viridiplantae > Streptophyta > Pinopsida > Pinales > Pinaceae > Pinus > Pinus tabuliformis. Next base: position 590,887,880 of record CM062810.1, read on the forward strand.
CAGTATTAAAGTTGGTTGGTGTAGAATAATGGAAGGACTTGTTGGAGGGCTGAATTGGTACTTGGAGAAGGGCTTGGTCTAGGGTTTGTGTCTTTGTGTCTCAATTGAACTAGATTCTATAAGAAGATAAGAGTTTTTTGGGTTTCCCCTTGTAGGGGTTTTTCCCTGGTTAAGAGCCTAACTTTTGTGTCATTTCTTATTGTTTCATTATTAATATTTGTTTGATGAAAAAAAATCGAAGTAATGAACATAAAGAATATTAATTAAGTTCACAAGGAAATATTGAGGTTAAGGAAAATTGAATTAATAAGATGCTCACTTTGTATTTTCCAACATGGTATCAGAGTTAAGGTGAACAAGAAAGGTAGTTGGAAGGACACTAGAAGGAATTTATTATCAAAGTGAAGAAAAAAGAAAACTCCCAAGGAATTATTGAAGCAAAAGATTTCAAGAAGGATTGTCTCTTAAAGGGAGATAGACATCTTTAAAGGAAGCATCAATGGATCTTATCATTCATCACTCTTGAAAGTTGTCATTGGGGGAATCCTAGGGAACATTTTTCAAGGAAGTCTTTTCAAAGGTCTTGGAGGCATCAAGAAGGTTGGAGACACCATCAAGAAGAATCATGGTTATAAATTAAGTATCATATTATTTCATAATGTATGAATCCAGTGGTCATATAGGTTCTTTCTACAAGGAAAGAAATAAGCTCATTGGAGCATCGAATTATCTAACATGTGTTAGCACTATGTAAATTTCTCTACGCTGAGGAGAGAAATTCCAGAGGTAACCACAAACCACTTCTAGGTCAGAATCTAGCCCTTCTAATCTGAAGAGGGATCTCTCACTTAGGTTACTCAACAAATATGATATTAGGATAGGTAATAAGATCAACAAGGTTTGATTTTTAAATATACGTTGGTGACAAAAGAGACAAATCCATTGGGCATGGAGTCATGTCAAATCTATTTTTGTCTAGTGAGATGATGGAAAGAGAAAAGGGTTTCTTCGTAGGGACAAGGTAGGCAGCCTTGGTGGTGTAATTTAGGTTTAGCCACTATAGAGGGCGAGTATAGAAAGGTGAAATACAACACATAGAGTGTCAATACCATAGATGAATTCGAAATTGTTGCTTTAGAATGAAAACATTGATAACTTGAAGAACTAAATCAGAGCATCATGAAGAATGAATTTTGAATTAGATATCTTGTTTTTCAAGAAAGAAGATACACATTTAAGAAATTTAAACACTTGAGACAAATTAAAATATTAAAAGTAGCACAAACCACGAAGATTCTGACACAAGAATCCCTACAAATCACCTTCTAACTTTCATTCATTCACTGGAAAAGCTTCAAAAAAATATAGTGCACAAAAGTCTTTTCTCTAAACCAACAACCAACCATTTCTACATTTAAATTCATGAATTATATACAATATGATCTTCCTAAGTTTAAGGGGCTAGAAATCCACCTATTCCCCTAATAGATAAAACTAATTACATGAAAATAACAAACAAAACCAGTTTCCTAGGCACTAGGAAACTACCTTTGACCTATTTATTATAACTTTCCTAATAAATCATCAACTTGGAATATTTTCAAATAAACATTAAATACACCTCCAAAGACAATAAGCCACCTATCCACATGATCTAAACTACTCTAGAAGCCAAAAGTTCGAAATTTGAAAAGAAATGATGCTAACATGTCCAGACTTGCAGTGCATTACCGAGATTCACAACAAATTGAAGTAGCCTCCATGTTCTACATGGTTGCAACCCCCCTCTATCAAAATGAATAAAATGTGTATGCTTAAAATACCTTTGTGATGGTGTTGAACCTCTGAAGTAAGAATCAAAATGCCTGTAGACCTCCTTTTCGACTGTCCCCCACTTTCGCAACAAAACTGTCAACTTTCACAGCGCAATTGATATTTATTTAATATCTCCTGAACGGTGAATGATATTGAGATGAAATTTGGAGATAAAGTTAATATAATAATAATTCTTCTCTGCACTACGTTTGAGCTAAATCTGACCCATAGATTTCGATAAAATTCTGAAATTTTATGTAGGTGACAGTAACTTGTTTCTCGAAAATAGTGAAGCATTTTTGGCTGAAATTAATTGAGTTTATTCATCTCATCCCCATACATCTACTATACCAATTTAAGGGAAAATGGGTACAGGTTCTAAGAGATATGGTGAAAATATGGTGACTATGTGAAAACAAATCTCAAAAGCGCATCACTCTATGGTTGAGATACCTCCGGTCTCTCCTTGAGTTGCTCGGTGACGAATTCAAAAAGTGTGAAAAGGCCTGGATAACACAAAATTACTCCTTAGAAACTTTATTTTTATCTCACAAAGCCCCCAACTCTCTAAATTTCACTTTCATAAAAAATGCAGTGCTAGTGAGAAAGCGCAATGCCACCTTCCGCTATAGGTTTTGATGAACAATGATGTCTTTGAAAAATATGCACATCATTTTCACGATGCTGACATAATTATAACCATGCTAGAGGCCCCTTTCAAACCTTCATAAAAAATACCAAACATTAATTTCCACACCCAAAAACGTAGCGAAGATGAATTTTTTCTCTTGCAGGCTTTCTATGATTTTTTGCTCGTTCATACATGCAATTTAGGATTCATTCAGCATTAAGTGACAAGGATAGACTTGGATTTTCACTTGTGAAGGAGAATTAACCACCAATATGTGAGAATTGCAACGCTGTGTGGATTCGTAGTGCCCCTGCCTCCCTTTCGCAGTGAATCAAAACGAGCATACCACAACTTCCGAAATAAATGGAGAAGGCCTAAGTGATGTGGAATGAAGAGGAAAGTTCAAATAATCTTTAAAAATGGCTTGGAGTGGAAATTATGATGATAATTGTGATTGAGAATGGAAATTATGAATGTGCAACACCTCCTGGAAAATGCAATGCCTAGGAAAAAGGAAAGGACTGTCATTCTGACCATTATCTTCCCACTGAAATCATAACCTGTCATTGAAATGATATTCAAACTAACTCACCACAACCTCCAAATATGTGCCTAATCCATCTCATGATTGCTTTGATGTAGACTTAACCTCTAAACTTAGGTGACCCACTTATGATACTCAAGGTTTGATGATATGAGCCCTAGACTCCTCTATAATGATAAATGACCCCTCATGATTTCCAATTGAAATCATGACTCCTTGTGACCTTATATTTCGAATTATGGCAAAAATACTATTGAGCATATGTCTGAGCTTTGAGCTTCTCATTTATCATTTTGATTTCTTTATATCTGTCCTTTATGTCTTGGTCCTTGTCAGTAAGCCTGCTAAATGAAGACACTTCCACACTTAGCTGCCTTTCCAACATTTGAGTTTGTGATGTGGATGGTTCATGTGTCTCCGTAGATGGGGTTGTGCCCTTGCTTCTATCTAATTCAGTGTTGGTCACCTATGCTGATCCTTTTGTATCCTCCTATTTAGAAATAGGATTAAGCCTTTGCCTTTTGTTGTGAGTGGTTTTGCACTGTACATTAGATGTTTCCATGCCTGAAGTAGAAGCTCCCTCTCTGTTTCTCTTGGGATTTATTTCTTCATTTTGAGGAGTCTGCATGATAGGAGGGGTGCTCATGGCTGGCTCTTGTTGTTTAGGTACCTGCAGAAATGAGCTTTCATCAAATTGACTTTCCAATATAAGGCATTTTCTACATCTACCTTTGTACTGTCTCTTTCTACCAGAGTGTTTTCCACCCATTCAGATTGATTTGCATATATTTCCATATCTGGTATAGGGTGGTGGATATAAGGTCCCAACTTGGCCTTTTTTCTCAATCGGGTCATGAATTCTTAAGGATCATACCTCCACATGAAACTCTGTTGGAACTTTAGTTGTTGAAAAATTTGGTCTGCTTCCTTCCCTGCCTCTCTAGAATTGCATATGAAGGGGCCCAACTGGTTTTTTACTTCGAATTGTGATCTTTTCTTGTCCGAGACAAAATTTATTTCATTAGAGTTCATTATTTTCATATAGTACTCTAGAGAAAATAACCTCATAGGGAGATATTTGGGTTGTTTATATGGTGCAAGTTGGCAACCATAAATCCTTATCTCTATGTGGTTTTGATAAATGTACCAATCTCCCACTTTGGTTTTCTTGGACAACTGAAGGACCCTTTTGATCTTTGGACTTATTCTGGGATGAGGGCTTCTTTTCAACATAGTCATGACTAGATGAACAAAAAAATCTATGAAATCTGAAAAGGTATATGGTGAGTCATACTTATGGAACAGTGGGGTCCAAAAAATAACAGGCCTGGGCTGGCCTTTGGTATCCAGCTTCTGGAGGGAAAAAGGAAATCTGCTTGGTTGATTATATAAGAACATATGGTAGAGGACAAATGAATATTTGAATACTCTTTCATTGTTCATCCTGGTGAGTTGTTCATGCGTTCTCTCAGCTATGAACTCAACATGATTGTACACAACAGCAGGAGGTTGTCCTGGGGTATAGATTGACATGACATCCAGGACGAGTTCATTAACAAAATCATTAGCAAAATAGCCTAGAACACATGATATCATGGTGATGATTTGTTTTCCCCTTTCAGAGAACATGGCATAAAGATATGGGGGGGGGGGATTTTTAGGAATGTACTGCTCCTCAACAATGAAATCTTGGAACAATTTGGCTAGTCTGGAGGGACTTAGTTTGGAGTATTGGTCTAATAAATCTCCAATTGAGAGTGGAGTCAGGTTTGGTCCTGGTTGGAGGTGTAACATTTCATTAATGGATTCAGTTGTGATAGTAAACAACACCTTTTGGTCATGAGACATTATGGTTCTATGACTAGGGATGTAGCATGCATGGCACATATGGACAATTTCTGGGAAAATATGAACTTGGGGGAACTGATATTTTGAAAAATTTGACTCCCAAAGGCCAATGTCATCTACATGGATGAGGTATCTGTCCCTACTTTGACACTGAATTTTAAGCAAGTGGCCCTGGGTAGATGTATCTTTGATTTGGAAGTCCCCGTCAGCCAAGGGAAGGTGGTCGAGGTCCAAATGGGAAGTTGTGATAGGTCTAACGTTTAGGTCAACATGGGCAGCCATTATTCAGTTCTTGTGGATTTGAATTAGGCACTGGGGGTTTATTCAAAGGTTTTTAAATGGAACTTGGAAACTTATCAGAGGGTTTGGTTACAGGTTTCTTAAATTTAATTTTTTTTCAATTAATTTTACTTAATGAAAATACTTGACAGGCTAAAATTTTCCAATTTTGAATAGGGAGTGGTATTCTATGGTGAAATACCTGGAATTGGGCGAATTGGCTTCAAATTGATGGTTCGCGGCGGTTGCAGGGTTTGTACGGTTCTTATACGGACTGGGAGGTCAGTTGGGTTGTCTGTAGTGTCTTCTGGAGCGAATTTGGAGGTCTGTCGGTCAATTCGGCGTTTGCAGGAGTCACAAAGGCTTTCACAGTTTTACAGAGAAAGTGTGTGAAAAGGGCAAAAAGAGGGATTTTCGAGCATTTATACAAAAACAATTTCTTTTGGCGGGTTTTTTTAGAAATGAACAGTTAGCCGTTTTTTCGATTAAGCGGGGAAGCAGTATTGGAGGGTTGTCGCACCGCTTTTGTGGCGCGGGCGGTATTCGAGAGGGGTCACTTGATGTGCTGCAGCGTTTGACACGTGGTAGTGGGGGGTCAGGGAAAACAACTTTATCGGGTAGGTAAAGATCAGTGATTGGGCCCAGCCAATATGGCTGTGGAGCGTTGGATGAAGCGAATGTTGATCGGATGACAATTGGGCAAGGGAAACGCGTGGGTTATAAAGCTTGGGTTTAGGGAGGGGCCCAATGCTTTAAACCTTGGTGGTATGGGTTTATTTAAGGTTTAATCATAGGTTTGAAAATGATCGAGCAGAGCTTAATAGTGGGGTTTAACTCTTTGGGTAAAGGTCGGGCGTTAGGTGAGCCCAATATAGTTGCAGACCGTAGGATTTGGGCGCAAATGATCGGATGGTGGTCAGGCGAGGGAATAGCATGGATGAAATGTATGGAGGCTTTAGGGGGGGCTGATGCTTTAATCACAAGTGATTTGTGATTATTTAGGGTTAATGAGGGGATTTATATGTTTTGCCGGGATAAGGGGTAAACGTATAGTTTTTAGTAAAACTAAGGGTTGGGGGTATTTACATAGGGATTTAGTTAATATACGGGAAAAGGGATATGGGGGAATTATATAATAAAATTAGAAATTAATATGAAATCTAATGGGCGGAGTGGGTTTTTCCTAAGTAAAAAGGTAAAACATAACATTTCTACGCACTTCGCTTTATACTTAGGATAAAGTGTTTTTTGTGGGTTTTTGAGGGAAAAGGGATTTAATCATAGGATTTTTACTTTTCATAGGCAAATGGTGTTTAACCTTAGGAAAAGGGGGTTTTATTAGGGAAATGAGGGGAAATGAAGGGATATGAATTTTCATGAAGGGGGTTCTAGCATTTGTGTCCATAAGTCATTAAGCCGAGGGTCTGGTCCCTCCAAAAGTCAGAGAAATACTCTAAGCCTCTTTGACTTAAGGTTTTAAGAACTTAGAACTTATTTATGGGAAATTAGTAAGTAGAGGGGTGAAATGACTGAGGGGATGTTAAATACACCAAGTTGTAAACCATTTTCCTTGCTTTGTTTACTGCTCATGCACATTTGAAAGATGCATTTAAACATGACATAAGTGCTTTTTGTGTAATCACTTGATATTTCTGCAACTTTTCTTCTACTTACCCATTTACTTACCCTACAATTTTTTCTTCATGTTATTTGGGTGCATTTAGGCTAGCAAACCCTTATCAATCCTTTTCTTTAACAAAGTAAACTATCTAATTCTAATCTTATATCATCCAAGAGCTAAGATTAAACTGATGAGCTCCTTTTATTTTCTCTACCTATCTAATGATCTACCAGGATTAAACTGTTTGATCAGATTTTATTCTCTAACTATAAACATAAAATTCAAACCATGGTATAATCAAGATTAAATAGTTTGATTACCATGAATTGTGGCATGAATAACAAGCTTCACACAATCATTATTATGCATAAAAGTAAATAGTAGTGGCATTTTGATTTGCACACTTTTATGGTCTCTTTTGTTTTTTTGGGGTTCATATATTTTCATTTTTTGACCTTTTCTTATTCTTTTTGTCCTTTTATTATTCTTTTAGGACATACCCTCTTTACATTTTTTAATTTTTTAATATGGAAAAATTTGTAGAAAGCAAAGGCTTAACCTTAGTCATTCAAAATTATGATTCCTATTGATATAGGAACCTAACATAAATAACTAGCATAATAGGGATAGAATCACCAATTAAATCAGAGAGATATAAAGCACATATAATCCATCATAATGCTCATAGAGATACAAGGAGAAATAACCTTTCATTAATGATGAAAAATCCAAACCCGGGATGGGTATTCCATGTTCTACCCGACCATAGAATGGTTGAGCCAAATCTCTTCAGTCATTCACCCCTATGACATATTCTAAGCATGAATGTGGGATCTCATAGAACACATCAATGAAAAACCATCCAGGGCTTCCAAAGGCCATCCACCTCAAACCATCAAACATTGATTCCACCTCACGGTCGAACGTCACCGAAACCATCATCTGATCGGTCTCTATCCCAGCCTTCTAGGGCTCTAGAGCATTTTTTCCAACCCAACTCCTAAGACTAGTAACTCAACCCATGGTTGTTGTCGAGATCCAGAGTGTTTGTCCAACCAAGTATTTCAAGAACTAATAACTCAACCCAAGCTAAAGAAACATGAGAACAACCAAAACAAAACAGGGAAATAAGCCCACAATCTCCATGGCTATCTAGGAAATGCAAAGGATAGGAAAATCCACTGTCAATCTAGGCATTCCTCCATACCAGTGACAAATCATAACCAAGAAACCACATGCATGTGCCATGCATGCCCAAACTAGTGAGGAAAACATACATGTGACTTGGTACCTGCAAGAAAAATTGATGTAGTTGTTGATCCCAATTCCCTCTTGCGCTTTCCTACTCTTCCTTTGCCTTATTTCTCCAAAAATCCAAATATGCCAGACCCTCCAAGAGTGCTCCAAGAAAACTCTAAGTCTCCAAGAGTATGAGAGAGAGAGAATAGAAGAGAGCTCCACCAAAACCTGTTAAAAGCTTACCAACTAATCCTCAGAAGCCATTTTATTAATGAGGCCTCTATTTTCTACATTTTCCATTATCTTCCTTCATTTTCCTCCTCACATGCAACCTGTGACCTTTCACCTTCCTTTTCTCCTAATTTCCATTATTTTCATAAATAAAATGCCAATAAGTGCCTCATGCATTTCCAAATCCTTTTCCATTTCCTTTGCCAATTTCCTTAGCCATAATGAACCAAATCAACACCCATTAGGATGTTTACCCCACCATTCAATTTGGAATACATGTCCCATCACTGTGACCTTATATATATTTTTACATGGAATTTTCACCAGGGTTGTTACAACTTGCTGGTAACGATTATCCATGTCCTAATCAAATTGTTTTTTGCGCTATGTCATTTCTTGTATGTATTTGCAAAGTGCCTTTCCTTGTTTGTATGGGTATGATTATGGATCTAAGAAATAACAACTACATTTTTAAGATAAACTATTCATGGAATCTTTATGTTTTTAATTATTTTTTATTTTAATTTAGCTATATTTAAACTAAGAAACAAGGACTAGCTACTATGTAGCACTTGTTTTGGAAATGTTTTTATTACGAATATAAAATTATTCATATCTTTTTTGGTTCTCATATGATATATTTGAAGATTTTTTTTGTTTTTTTGTTTGTTTTTGACACAAATGATTAGGTTGACATTCATTCTACATTGATACTAAGCAAAAAAAAACTCGGAGAAAATTCGACAAGAGAGAACATGGACAGACACCTGATACTTTCTTCTAAAAATATATTGTAAACATAAAATTGAGAGATATATTTTTTTCAAGAAGGAAAAAACCAAAATATTTTTATTAAGGAAAATGAGCATTTACATATGTCAAATAGATGATAGTAACCCCAAAAAATTGTCCATATAAAAAAATTGACCAGATTTACATTTATATCAAAAACATCTTCCATACATGTGTCAATATTTTCATTCTAGTCCCAGTACCCCCAAAAGGACAAACTTTACAAAAAGAAACCATTCCTCAAGCAGGGAGGTTAATTAACATGTCTAACGAGGCTCCAAAACTACCACTGCCCTGGTATTCTTGATTATGCTGAGCTTGGAGATCAACAATTCAGTGATGTAATGTTTAATTCTCATCTTCTAGTTGTTGTACACATGTTTTGAGTTGCTCCACTTTTCCCATGAGGAAGTGAATTTAGTTATAAAGTTGTTGGATATGTTGATGGATATCATCATCTAGTGCATTCTAGGCAACTGAAGGGTGAGGACAAGATTCACAGATATTAGAACCCCTTGGTGTTGCAGGGGAAAAGCCGAAATGGTTCACATGTCTTGTTTCACTAAGGAAGGGGTATCGAGTCAAGGAGCATAAGCTTCTACAAAAAAAAGAGTGGGACTGCAATTACAAACAAAGGGGAGGGGAAAATTGACAAGTAGAGAGTGCAAAGGGAGGAGGATTTTGCAGGAGAAGAAGACAAGGGAGACAGAGGGAGCAGAGATTTCTTGGGAAGGTACTAAATTATACACTTTCCATAATTGAAGGGGAGAATTTAAATTGGAGCAATGAACTCCTCGCACGGCTATATATAATCTTGAAGGGAACAAATTCCCACACTTCAACAATCGATTGACCCTTCAATTGCAATGAATTTCCAAGGCTTGTGACCCTTCTATGAGCTCGAGAAAATATTAAAATTTTAGTAAAGAATTGTTCTTCGTACAAATATTGACCTAATTGTAGAGGGAGGGTGCATGTAGAGAACACGTACTACCCTAAAAATAAGCCTTGATGACAATGCTATGAGGTTAGGGAATATTTCAAAGTCGCCATCTCTAGTATAATGGTCCTCGCATAGCTATAATATTTAAGGGAAATGTTTCCCATGCTTGAACAATTGATTTAGCCTTCAATTGCAATTAATTTCCCAACCCTCTGACCAAACTCCTGTTAGCTCAAGCAAATATTATTTTTTTAGCAATTAAAGAACCTTTGTCCATACAAAGATCAACCTACCTGGAGAGGGAGGGCGCATGTTGAGCACGCATACTACCCTCCAAATCAGCCTTGATGACAATGCTATGACACTAAGGGATATATCGAAGTCACCATCTATAACATGATGGGATGCGATTCCAAGCCATGAGGGTTCTTAATTAAATTTTTATCTATTTATTGTGAACTATACTTAGTTGCTTGTCTTTGATCACATATGATTTAACTTTGCAATCAAGTTGCAAGTTGATTATCCTTTGGTCAAATCTGTCAGAGGTTGCAGGTCTTGGAGTGCTAACACATGACATTAAAAGAGCGTTTTTTTGGATGCCAGTGCTTGGCAAGAATCCTCTTCTACCAAGCCATCGATAACAATACTCTCTATAGCTCATGAAGTATCCAACTTTAATTGTCTGTTTAGGAAAATTCCCTGCAAACTAGAAATGTTTTTTGTATTGTCTGTACCTATCATGTTTATTTCCTATCATCAGGATGGATGTTCAGAACAATCTAGAAAATATGTTGTGAAGAATAGGCTCTAAAGGAAAGTAATATATAAGTTGATATAGTATTTCAGAACAGTTGGTAGAAACATAGAGTATTAGTTGTAAAAGTTTTTATACTTTTTTGAGTCAGTTTTGAGACTTTATATGTGACACAGAGATGCAAGGTCATGAGATATGAACTCCAGAAAATGTATCTACTTCTTTATAATGAAACTATGATGGTTTTTTTCTCTTGAAAAAAAGAGAGATCTAATTTGGGGACAATTTTTTGTTTTCAATTTTTTTTAAGACTTTGCCTAAGTTGTTGTAGCCAATAGTTTAGGACCTTTGAAGCTATGCAACCTCATCATCAAATTAACCATGTTGTTACATATATCTATTTCGACTTAACTTGTCAAACTATGGAATGCATCGTCAAAACAAGTTGGCTCGAGTCCAGGATTGAATGCAGAAAAATTGAGAGAGTTATAAAGGTGAATAACAAGCATCAAAGCACTTGCTAGATTCGAGGACTATCAAGAAGTAGTTAGGTGTAAGAGACTAGTTATACATCAAGTGCAGGCAGACACAGACCAATTTTTATCCTTCTTCCAAATATTGGAGCAATTGATGGCTCATATTAGTCAATGCCCAGCAGTCATCCAAATCTATGGTATGCGGGACCCTTAGGGTTGTTGAATTTTAAAGTAGGGAGGGGGTTCCACATTAAATGGTTTGAAAAAAACCTCTAGTGTGAAAGATCAATGGTTGAGATCAAAATTGGAACAACCCCCCCCCACAACCGCCGCCCCCCCCCCCCCCCCCCCCCCCCAACATTTTCAAAACCAGTACAGGGGGGTCCCACTTAGTTGTTTTTAGTTTTTGTTAATGTCATGCCAGTGTTCCCTCCGCCTCTTTTCAAACATGATTACAAATATATATATATATAGATATATATATTTATTTATTTATTTATTTGTCGAAAGAAAAACAAGTCATGATGCACCAACTTGTACTCCAATTGATCATCCAATGAGTCTGCACTGGTCTTGAAGCATTTTTTATTGGTATTTCGACAATAGTTACACCAACATATAATTCAGAGACTATGGAAAGATTGTCGAATGAAAACACCACATGTCAGTAGACCGACCCCACTAACCCTCGGTCATCTGATAACTTATTGTTGCTAGACCAACATGTTGTTTCTTGAATTTACGACATTTATGGAAATGGATTTTGATGAAACTGTCTGGCTTTGATGACCAAGGCTCCAACAATGGTGTGCATCTCCATTTCGACGAATAGTGGGGATGTCCAAATTCTTACAACAGTTATGGAAAGGGATTTGGATGAAAATGTCCAGCTTCGATGACCAGGGTTTCGACAACGGTGTTCGTAGATATTATGATGATAATTCGATACATCCAAATTTTGATGATACTGTGTGTGATGTTTACTAGAATCTGGATTTGTCATAAGTTGTTATGGCATGGTGTTTAAAGAATGACCAATGTCCATAAAAAATTGAGTGAATTTGTAGTAGTGACAAACACAACCTTTTGCACACCTTAATTGATCCTCTAATGTTCCTCATTACATGTGCACTATAGAGGTTAGATATATGTGTTGTCAGGAAATCTATGCCAATTAACATGTTATATGACCCCATAAGTAACATGTTCCAAGTGGCTTGAGTGCACAAGCCACTCATCTTGAATTGGCATGTTGTAACAACTTTGGTTACCTTTCTTTCAGTGCTTGTGGTTAGATAAACTAGCCATGATCTTATGTGATTTTTCCACTATAGCACACATGCTTCAACAATTAATCAGGGTAATATAGCTAATGCTACAGCTAGGTCAATTAAAATTCAAACAATTATGTTGGAAATTTTACCTTCCATTTCCACTACAAAGACCTGGTGGTCTTCTTGGTGATTCTCCATTGTTGCATAGATATGAGATACACTTATAGCCACATTTTAGTGACCTCTCATTGAAAACTTTTATATGGTCATTCTTTCAATGTGGACAATATCTTAGCAGGTTCTCCCTCCCATGACCCTTTTGATTATTCCTCCACCCTTTTATTTTTTGGTTCTACTATTCATTCCCACTTTGGAAGGGATAGTTATGACGATACACACTTTTTTTTGGTGCACTAGAATTAACACTTATTCCTAAGTCCCTATATCTATACATCTTTAATTTGTTCCTTCTTTTAGAACTTATGGGACTCCACTCTAATCCTCAAGTACTCATAGCAACACTTGACCTTTTGAATGGTATCCTCTAGCATTTTTGGCTCACCAAACTCAATTTTGTCTTGATATGATTATGGCAGTATGTTGAGAAAGTGTTGTATTTTCACTTTATCATACTTAATTTAGGGTGCATATCTCAAAAATTCCATAAACATATTTACATATTCTTCCGTGATAAGTTGTACCATTTTGATTTCATGGAACTCTCTCATTTGTATTTCATAATATTTTTCTAATAAATACTTATCTTTGAAGTATTTCTCAAATTGTCTCCAAGTTAGATTCATTTTATTAATTCCTTTGAAATTTTTAATGTCTTCCCACCAAATGGAAGCCCTTACATTTAGATTAACTATCTCTTCTTTGGATTTCATATTTCCAAGTAATCATGCACATGAAAATACTTTTTCAGGCAAAATAGCCATGCCCCAACTTCTTAACCCTTTATAATTTCTCCATCAAAAGTGGGTGGCATCACCTTCTTAAACTCCTCTATTATGGAAATATTTTAATACCCCTTCTTATTCTTTCCTTTGTGATAGTATAATTTTGATGTGTTGTTAGAAAACCCTTCAAATTTGTTTGTCTCTACACTACAAGAGTTTGTTGATGTATAATCATCAGATGTATATTTCTTATATCGGTAGTTGTTGGTCCATGCTTTTGGATCTTTAATGGACTGGGTACCTTCTTGGAATCATATTTATGTACATTACTTATATTTGTCCCATTATGAAACTAGCTCTATATACATCTATCTCATTCTTTATTTCCTAGGCTCTAATGAGCCTCTTGTTATCTTCATTATAGATCTAAAGTTCAACCTTTAGGCTTCCCATGGTCTATGTTAAATTTGGAGGACATTCTAGAACCTTCCTCTCATCTAAATCCTTATATTTGATGTATGAGATTCCTTCCATTTTTTGCTGTACCTTACTACTACAATTATTTTCTTTATGGTTGTGTGTCTTCTTATGTGTTGAAAAAAACATACCATTATTGGTCATTAGAAATGATTAATTTCCACACAATTTATTTCCTTGGAAATATGTTTAGTAGCCTTTAATGACATAATATTGAAGCTCTTCTTCAAATAAAAGTCATATTTAGATTCTTTGTTAGTGTTCCAACAGGTAATTGAATTCGCACAAAGTGAACTCTTCAAAATTAATACATAGATTTTTTGGGGGTTTAATCCCTTATCCTCTTTGTCATAAAGATAATAATAGCTTCAACACACCCTTAATAAATTCGATATAAAATATATATTTAATAAATAATTATGTTCAATTTCAAATAATTAATTACAATTCAGTATAAAAATCATTTATTGTACAAAAAAAAATCATCATTTTCAATGACCAATATCTCTATCTCCCCCCCATTAGGGTTAACCAAATAGTTGGCCAAATAACCTCGGGGTTTGTCCCAAGAGGCACGCGATAGGTAAGCGAATGATGGGGTATTTATTGATGTGACGGGATGGCGGGTGTCTAAACTCTCCAGACCCGCCTATGTTCGTTATATTGCAAAGAGGCTTTAGAGTAACGGTTGTGGCATCTTGGGCGATGAACTTGGAGTGCACGGTGGAAGACTTGAGTGATGAGTCCGAGCATGCTTTTCAGGGCCATGGGATAGCTAGACACCTATGGAGGGATCAGATTTTGAAACGGTGGCTTCTCAGGAGGGATTTTTCTCTTTCATTTGGGATCCAGGTTCGTATAGCGCTAAATCTTCTCTCTGGTGTTGTAATTTTGGTTGCACGTAGTGGAACCCCAGGTGCTGATCGAGGTGGGTTTCTCCAGACTAGTGGGTACTCTGCAGTTTCCATGTAATTGGGTGGTTTTGTTTCTGGTCCTTTTTTGAGCTACTAGTTTTGGTGGTGGCTAGCAATTTGATGTTGTCACTCATTTTTTGGAGTGGGTGATCTGGTTTGTAGGTTCTTCTTACGTGGGGGATTGTTTTGAATCAAACTTTCATTAGGGAAATTAGGGTTTGTAGTGGGTCTTTTTTGTCCCATAGGAAAAATTTGCTAAGGGGGTGGAGAAATTGGTTATGTAAGTCACCTGATGACTAGTTTCTCCACCCCCTTGGAAATTTTTTTCCCTTTCTGGTTGTGGTGCGTTGGAGGGGTAACATAGACCTGGGTTTTTGGAAGGGTGCTAGTAGAAATGACTATGCGAGAGGTCTGACTTGGAAAGGATTGGGAAGGCACCGTGTGGAGGTTGTGGCAGTGTGTGTGTCTATTCGAGCATGGTCTGGTGGTCAATTCTTTTTGGGTGGTTGGGTTATCCTCTGTAATTTGAGTAAGAAGTTCTTGGGTTCCGAAAACCATGCCCCGCCAGCGTGGTCATCCCCGTCACAGAGGTGGGCAGCATGGCCCTCTTGGGCACTAAGCCAATGTCTCGAGTTTGAATTTTGGTGATTTGCTTAGCAGAGAATGGGCAGGTGAGGTTTCCCATGCTCGTGGTCATTCTCTAGGAATAATGAAGGATCCAAACATGCTGGAAACAATTGTTGAACAATTGAGAGGCATCCAGTCCAACCTGTACATTATAAGATGACATCGTTATGCAGATAGGAATGAATTAGTGGCATACATGAACGATATTCAATTTAGCCTTAATGAGACTCTAGAGAAGCTCAAGAGAATTTGATAGAACCAGCGACGCCTCAATGATCATCTACGCAACTTGGAGGCCCGAGTAGATCACATTGAATTTCATATGCATGAGCGAGACAACTTCCCAATAGTTCCTCTTGGGCTTCCTCCTCATCACCCTCTGTGACATGATGTTCTCAGGTTCTCTATATTTTTTACCACCTTTTTTCTATGTAAGGTTGGTCAGCCTATTGAAAATAATGGTTGTTTGGATATATTTGTTTCATTCTCCAGCACCCCTCGCTCTCATCTTTTGTTTTCTTGAAGCCAAGGGAGCCGTGAAGTCAATTTTTGTACTATGGTTTACACTACTGATAATATAAAAACTCTCTCTCTCTCTCTCTCTCTCTCTCTATATATATATATATAAACACATACATATATACATACATATTTATACATATACATATACATACACAAACGCATACATACATACATACATACATACATACATACATACATACATACATACATACATACATACATATATATATATATATATATATATATATATATATATATATATAGAGAGAGAGAGAGAGAGAGAGAGAGAGAGAGAGAGAGAGAGAGAGAGAGAGAGAGATCCCTCCCTCCATCCCTCCCACCCTCTCTTGCTTACCCCCCTCTCCCTCCCCCCGCCTCTCCCTCCCACCCCCCCTCCCTCCCCCCCCCCTCCCCCTCTCTCTTTCTCTATTACTTTTTTTTCTATTTTTATGTTACTTTAAGTATTTGACCCTTAACAGTTGGTATGAAATTAGGGGATCCTAGATTTTTCCTCCTTCAAACAAAACATATTATCATTCTTTCTCCATCTTTTTTGGATTATTCTCAATCAGTGAAAATTTTAGGGTGGACGAAAGACATAGAAAAATACATTAGGTAAAAAAACCATATTATCATTCTTTCTCCATATATTTTGGATTATTCTCAATGAGTGAAAATTTTAGGGTGGACAAAAGACATAGAAAAATACATTAGGCAAAAAAATTCACATTCTATTTTGCTACATTTTTTGAGTTACACACTATGCAATTTAAGGTTTATGTTTAGTCCCCAAGTAAGGCTTCAACAAAAAGTATTGGTAACATGGTTATTTGACAATTTCAAACTCCAAATAAATTTCCACTACTGGGATTAGAAAGAATACAAAATAAATTATTTCAAGTCCAAATATTATATCTCTTAAGGAAAATATGAGTGAAGTGACATTGCATACTAATTCACTCTCTTATAATAGAGAAAAAGCAACAAGTTCTGTTAATTTGACCATAACTTATCTTGAATCTCCAAATTGCAAAGGTCCAATGGTAACATCTTGAAGATCATATCTAGTAGTATATTCTCTAAAAATTCCATTAATGGAATAATAGAATCTACCATGTCTAGACTTGGTGGCATTAGGTTTTTGGAGAAGTTGTAACTGATTGAAATTAGTTAGCAAAATAGCATTCAAAACTCTAAAGCCACCGTGTATAGACATAATGAGCCAAATGTGATCCCTAAAAGGCTTATGAAGGCTTATCCTAGACAAAATAAAAGAATGAAGAGGTTGGATTTATGATGTCAAATATGATAGAGAGAATAGAGAGCCTAGAGTCTTAAATGGTAAAGAAGGTTTACATCATAAATATAGTAACTAAAAAAGAATTTCAAATTGTATGGTCTTTAATCTCAAATAGGACACAAGGGGTTACATTTTGAATGGGTTAAGGTTCCTCATTAATATAAATTCACCTTTTTTAGAATAGCATCAAGAAAACAAGATGTTTGAATTGAACCACATTAAAAAAATATGCACATCTTCATGGGATCAACTTAAGAACAAGGAACTACTCCATTTCCAAGATTGATATGGAGAAGTTTGATTTTAATGATCCCATAACATGGAATTTTATATGGAGCTACTCTTTGGTCTACACCAAGTGCTAACTTTATTGAAGGTAATTATTGTATTCTAGTAATTAGAACATGATCAAGTTGTAGGGTACCAATAACTTTATAATCAGAAAAAGGAATCTACTATCACTTGGATTATTTTTATGGATGAATTCATAATGAATTTTGGGATAAAAAGAGCAACACCTTCTTTAGCCAATTGACTAAAATCACTAGAAATAGGTCTAATTACAAAGCACAATCAACAATTTTAAAAGTTGAATCATAAAGTGAGGAACCCTTTTGAGGATAATTTGTTGGTTCTATTTATGGGCATCAATTAAAGGAGAACATTCAAAAGTGTTTCCATTTACACCTCACAGAGAGTGCAATGTCCCATTCACAAACTTACTCAACCTACAAGGTTGAAATCTTAACAAATTGATGAAATAAGTGCAAAAGAACTATATTTCAATTGTAATAGAAACTATGACAAATGGAATTAGAGTTGTGAGGGAAAAAAAATCTACATATATTATGAAGAGGAAAAAAAACATGTACTTGAACCTTCTCAAGATCTAGAATGAGTGGAGCCTACTCCAACCATATATTCCATATCTTCTCATGATTTAGTATGCATTATTTCTCCTCGAGCTCACAAGATAGAAGGATATATCAAGAAAAGGTACCAATAATGATTGACTATAGTAGTCCCATAGATTAATTAACTATAAATTAGTTAAACTGCTCAATTACTTTATATATCCAATGCTAGATTTTCAATTAAAGATTACAAATATATGTACCATAAATTGTTCAAGGAATTTCCATAGTAATAAGATCTTAAGTGTGTTATAACCATTATCCATACCAAGTTAGTGTTGAGAAGATATCTCAATGGATTTTGTCATAATCCTACTAAATTCTAGAGGAAAGAATGTTACCCTGGTGGTGGTATATAGACTCAAAAAGTATGCTCATTTTCACTCCTTTTTCCATCATTTTAAGGAAATTACAATAGTTATAAAATTATGGACATGATTCAAAAGCTAAATGGAAACCTAAAGTTTATTATAACACAAATCCAATTTTAACTAGAAAGTTTTGGACCAACATGTTTTCTTATTTTGGTACTCAATTGGATCACAACTCCTTTTACCATCCTTAATCTAATGCACAAACTAAGATTTCAAATAAATATCTATAATATTATCTTAATTTATTGATTTTCATTTGAACAATAAATGCAATGGATTGAGTGATTACCCTTGGCATAATTGTCGTACAACACTTCCTTTCATATATCATCCAGATTGTCCCCTTTTATGGAACTTGATAAATGTGTTATTCCATCCATCATATCACATTTGAAAAGGTAAGATAAGGTTCATCCAATTGAGGATCACAAGAGGACCAAAAAAAGGTTTCTCCAACTAATGAAGCACAACTTTGCTATAACCCAAAATAGGATGAAACAAGAAATAAATCAAAATTGTAATGAAAAGAGCTTTGAAGTGAGGGATTGGGTAATTCTAAGGTTGCAACCATATTAACATATGCACCTTAAGCAGAAAAGGGAGGAAAATAAATCAACACCCAAGTAATATGGTCCTCTATAAGGTGTCCCAAAGAATTAGTAGTATGGTGTACAAATTGGAGCTTCCTTTGTCTTCGCGTGTACATTATTTCTTCCTTGTTTCTTGTTTAAAGAAGGTGGTTAGTGACAAGATCCTTGTTCAAACCATTTTACCCATGCTTGATGAAGAAAACATTGAAATAGTGATTTAAACAAAGATTAAGCAACTAAAAATTTGATTAATTATTGAGTGGCTTGGGAAGATGGGTTCTTCATACAAAGGAATCTATAGCAAATAAATCATTGAGAGAAACACTTGTTTGAATGGTTGTGGCATGTTTAATGCTAGATCTTGGGAAATTACATTACTACCATATATTTTTATTGGTCAACTAGGCACATTATTTGTAATTGCATCCTTTGTCTCCTATATATGACAAAAGATACCTACTTTTAGGGATCATCTAATCTTATGCATATAATATTTTATAAGAGAAGGTTTCTCAAATGAAGAGGATTTTTATGCTTTCATTATCTATCATTCTCATTGGTGTGGAATATTTATTATTTGTATCTTTATGCTATTTGGGATAGTTGGTCCATAACCTGCTAGTTCATTAATATGATTTCTAGGTACTAATCAAAACGTCCCACATTTTATATTTTGATTTCCAATGCAAAGCATCAATATAATCAATAGTACCATGTAGATGCATTTTGGATCTTGCACCCTAACACTTCTTCATCCTTGGTATTGTTTGAAAATGTGAAGTGTGGCAGCTTACTAATTCAATTTTCCTTAACCTCGATATTTTCTTGTGAACTTAATAAATATTCTTTATGTTTTGTAGTTAGATCTTTTCATTAAAAAAATATCAAGAATGAAACAATAATAGAGGACACAGAAGTTAGGCTCTCAGCCAGGGAAAAACCCCTACAAGGGGAAAGTAGGAAAACTCTTCTATTCTTATAGAAACTACTTCAATTGAGAAATAAAAACCCAAACCCTAGACCAAGTCAACCCTCCAACATGTCCTTCCTTGATTCTACACAAACTAGCTTCAAACTGTAACTTCAACCTGCCAACTTTAATACTGCAACCCATTTTATAATTTCAATACTGCAATTTCGACCTCCTTCTACAGCACCATAAACCCTAGAACTTCACATATGTGAGAGGGATAGAGCCCAAAGAATATTTTTCTTCTTTCTTTATTTTCCAAAAACTTTACTCTCCCTTTCCCTGCTTCCCAGCTTCAGATTGAATTCTTTCTTGAGAGATCGAACTTATTGAGTGAGTGAGTGCTAAATGAGGTTGAACTGCTCCTTTATATAACCATCTCAAGGGATAAAATTCCCTCCTTTAGGCTAACTTGTACTTTTGGAATTTCCAAGACTTTATAGACTCAAAAATAATTATTTTTACAATTGCATTTTGCCCGAAAGGGTCTTATAAACATGATGTTGACTCTAGCTCATGAAAATAAATCCTAATACCTAACAAACCTTAGAAGCATGAAGAACGTGCTTTTGCCTAGAAGACCATCAATAAAGAGCATGAAACCCATGCTTTAACAATAATAATTTTTTATTTTATTTTCTTGTTTGTTACATAGGAGACATATTGAAATGAGTACAACAACAATTATGAAGACGGAGACTAGCTACATTTTCAACACTTCCTCTTAACTAGGGAGGTATTCATAATTGTACAACATAATTCTCACATTGATTATTTCTCATAAGAAGAGTTGGATTGATAAGTGATATTGTAAGCATCATCATTATGACCAACACTATCTCTAAGGCCTAACTAGACAATCTCTTCTTTATTCAAGAGCATTATGTTGGGAGGCTTTACATGTGATACCGCACTACCTCCACAAGGCACATACCCCATCCATTTGTCCACAAGGTTTTTCCTTTTAGGAATATTCTTATCTTGAATTTTACGTAACTCCTCAAAGAATATTGGTCCTCTTCGACCGCTCTTCTCTTGAATTCCTGTCCCATTCTCAAAGAGTGTCAGTATATTTCCTTTCTCAGATGTTATATCCTTAAGGAAACCATAGATGCTTATCTAATCATCTATCATTCTCTCTTCATCACCTGAATAGGAGAATGAACATGTGATGTCCAACATCACTCCCTCTCAACAAGAAAGGATCACCCTATTCCCTCTTGTCTAGTGAATAGATCACTTCTCTTATTTAAGGGGACTCCTTTGCTCCCTCTCAAAACCAAGGAGATTCTTGACTTCATTTTTATTTGGAAAATCAACATCATAAGCCTTATTGATTGTCTTCATGTGAGTACTAGTTACATGGCTCCCTCTTTCCTTTGCATCTCTTGTATCCAGGTTGATTTATTTCAAGGTATCATGGAGCCATCACCACTCTTCATTCTTATGACAAGATCTAGGTCATCTCTTTTGCTCATCATTTTCATCTTTGACATGAAGGCATTGCATTGGGCCTTTCCAAACTTCAAATTGATCTTAGATTCCTTATGAAAGTGATATCTTTTGACCTCCAGGTTATCTTCTTGCATTGCTACCTTCCAAGATGAAAACACTTGACTTCATAATTGTTAGGTACCAGATATTTAGCTTCCTTCAATACTCTTTTATCCATACAGTTGAACTTGCCTCAATTGTCATCATGTATTCTTGCAACACCCCTTTCCAGGTAGAAAAATAATATGTTAAACAGATAACCAACAATTAAAATTAAACTTACCTCATCATGATGACCGTCTTGTTTTATTAACATCATCATGGTCCATCTCCATGTGAATCTTCCTTCATGCATCATAGTGCCCAAGGTTCAAACTTGATTACCAAGTTAAAAGTTTTTTTCTGGAGATTATACTAGATGTTAATCATTATTTACATATTCTCGAGAAATTCTACATCCTAAAGTAAGTCAAATTATATTCTCTTCAAGCATCATATATTCTTAAGAATATTTTATGACCAACTTTATTTTCACAAGATTCTATACATATGAATCTTATCCAATTTTCCGCATCCTACATGCATTCATATGTGTTTATCTAATCATCTAGGTATATGCGCTAAAATGAGCCTATAACCAGAACTACTACATTCCTTCATCCCTTTGACAGTGTTGCTTCCACATTACATGAAATGTCTACTTTTCTTGTCATGATGCTTTTCCCAAGGACCTTCCAAAATGATGGTCCTTCCAGGATCAATATGATCCATCTTAAGCAAGATGACAACCTCTAACATAATGTTAGGTAATACTTGGATGAAAATTATGTGAATATGGTCTATCTATTCATCTAGATGATCTCTAAAAAGCAGCTTAATCATGTAAATTCTAGACATGATACTATCATATGCTTATTTCTATGATGTTATACATAATCAAGATTAACAATGCATACTACCTAAAGGAAAGAACATTCTATCTAAATAAACTACCAAAATGAGTGCCTTATTTAATAGTAAATATCCTTCACTTCTTCCTTTTTTGGCTTCTTCTCAGGTTCTCCCACGGCCTCAGCTACATGAGCTTCACTTATTTCCTTTCTCTTATTGTTTTTTTGGCTTGGACAATCCCTCTTAAAGTGTCCAAACTCATTGCACTTAAAGAATTGAACCTTGGACATGTATTTCTTCTTGGAATTTCCAAACTTTCTTTTCTTCAGCTTCTTAACTTAGGCTAGAAAGGCTTGAAACTGCTCATCTGATCCAATGTCATCCTTTACCTTGATCCTTGATTCTTCCAATATGCATTGAGCCCAAAACTCATCAAAGGGAGTTAAATATTTCTTGGAGTAGATACTTGCTGCAAAATTTCTCCATTCTAGTGGAAATGCATTTAATACACAGTTGGTTACTTCCAAATCAGAAATTGGTTCCCCAAGCCCTTGCAAATGGTCTCTTGGCTGAGAGACTTTCATGAGAAAGGATGGTATATCCTCATCCTTTGGTTTCTTCATTCTATATAACTTATTCTGCAAATCCATATTATGTCATGATGTACTTACAAAGTACAAATTCACTAGCTTATCATTACAAGCCTTGGAATTCTTCAAGTTTGCAACAAATGGAACAAGAAAATATTTAATGGATTCAACTATCATCCTTTGGGACCTTACTTCCACTTTCTTGTACTTTTTTAGTTATTATGTCTTGTCTTTGCTAGGTTCAATAATTTCCCTAGTAACATACTCCATTACTTCTTGTTTTGTGAGTATCAAGTCAATCCTTTTCTTCCATGTTGTTAGGGTCCTATTATATATGAATACAAGTCACTTTTGTCTTACTATTTCATTTGAGGTCATTTTTGTAAATATTAGTGTTGGTTTCATGTGTGTCATGGTCTAAAGGGATTTTTTGTACAAAGAGGCCAAATTTTTCAAAGTGTCATTGTAAATATGTTGACACAAAAAAGATTCTTTTTCCATAATTTGAACTATAAGGTCACAAGGAGTCATGATTTGAATTGGGAATCATGAGGAGTCATTTTCCATTATAGAGGAGTCTAGGGCACATATCATCAAACCTTGAGTATCATAAGTGGGTCACCTAAGTTTAGAGGTTAAGTCTACATCAAATAAATCATTAGATGAGTTAGGCACAAATTTGGAGGTTGTGGTGAGTCAGTTTGCATATCATTTCAATAACAGGTTATGATTTCAAGGGGAATATAATGGTCAGAAGGACAAACCTTTCCTTTTCCCCAGGCGCTGTGTTTTCCAGGAGGTGTTTCACATTCATAATTTCCATTCCCAATCACAATTATCATCATCATTTCCACTCCAGGTCGTTTTGCAAGATTATTTGAACTTTCCTAAACATTCCACATCACTCGGGCCTTCTCTATTTCTTTCTAAAGTTGTGGTATGCTCATTTTGATTCGCTGCAAAAGGGAGGCAAGGGCACTACGAATCCACACAGTGCTACAATTATCGCATACTGGTGGTTAATTCTCCTTCACAGGTGCAAATACAAGCTTATCCTTGTCCCTTAATGTTGAATGGATCCTCAGTAGCATGTATGAACCAGTAAAAAATCATAGAAAGCCTACAAGAGAAGAAAAACTCATCTTCACTGCGTTTTTGGGTGTGGAAATGAATGTTTGGTATTTTGAATGAAGAAAGGTTTAAAATGGGTCTCCAACATGGTTAGAATTATGTCAACATCATGAAAAGGATGTGCATATTCTTCAAATACATCATTGTTGATCAAAACATATAGAGGAAATGTGGCGTTGTGCTTTCTCACTAGCGCTGCATTTTTTATAAAAGTGAAATGTAGAGATTTGGGGGCTTTGTGAGATAAAAGAAAGTTTCTAAGGAGGAATTTGATGTTGTTCGGGCCTTTTCACACCTGCTGAATTCATCAAGCAACTCAGGGAGTGACCGGAGGAATCTCAACCATGGAGCGTTGCGCTTTTTCATTGCGTTTTCACACAGTCACCATATTTTCACCATATCTCTTAGACCCTGTAACCATTTTCCTTGAAATCTTTACAGTAGATGTATGAGGGTGAGATTAATAAACTATGTTAATTTGAGCCCAAAATAATTGACTGTTTTTGAGAAACAAGCTATTAATACCTATAGCCATTTTCGAATTTTCTAGAAACCCGTGAGCCGGATTTGGATAAAATTTGGTTTGGAGAAGAATTATGATGATATTAACTTTCTATCCAAATTTCAGCTCAATATTATTCACTATTTATGAGATATTAAATAAATACTAGTCGTGCTGCAAAAGTTGACAGTTTTGTTGCGAAAGAGGGTGATAGTCCAAAAGGAGGTTTGCAAACATTTTGAATATTACTTAAGAGGTTTAGCACCATCACAAAAATATTTGAAGCATACCCATTTTCTTCATTTTGACAAAATGGGGCTGCAACCTGTTGAAGGCTCGAAAATCGTTGTCTCAACAATGGGGGATAACCACCCGGTCCAGACCTTGGTTGGCAGCTCCTTTTCTGTTTGGAGTAGTGGCTCCGACTGGGGATGATGGGACCAGTTTCCCAATCTATTTTTATGATTGTGAAAATGGGGTGATGTTTGAGATTTGGAATAATGCTTATCCTAAAACTAATCTAATTTAAATTAACAATCATGTGCAGTTTATCCTAATCTAAAACATTATCTAAATATAACTATCTCAGAGTAACGTGATATATGTGATCTACAATAATGTATGAAAGCGATTGATACTAAATATTATTCAATTGCAATGAGAAGTGAATCTATTTAACAATAATCGTTTCGTATAAAAAGTTAGCCGAAACGATTATGAGGGATATCTCGCATAAAAATCATCATGTACTGAGCATAAACTATAGATCATCATCATACAAAAGTGCAATAATGGCAATCAAAAATTCAAATTTTCATACATAAACAACTTGAAGATAAGTTATTGCTTGACCCATAAGTAAAAAGAATTAAGAGATAAAAGTACCATTTATAATACGTCCTACTCATATGCTCTGGCAATATTGATCTACTTTCAAACCACCGAACAACATCTAATAGTACAAAACTGCAATTTCAGTAGAAGATGTTAAATCAAGTAGAAAATAAATCTTGTTCCATTAATTCCACCAGAACTTCCTCAAAGGGACATAAGTGCATGTTTTGAAGAATGTTTCTAATAAAATTTCTGGACCCCTCTCTAAATGCATGAGAGGGGTTTAAATACTAAAACTATAATGCTAAAAAGAGATTATTACAACAATAGTTGAAGAGGTTTAAACGACCTGCCTTAGTTTATGCAAAAATAAAATTAAAATTAAAGTAAATAGGGTGACTAATTATGCTCCATTCGATCCTCAAGTCACAGATATCGACCATAGGCTTCAACTGTGTAGGTCGGCTGACTTTAGCTTTCAACTGTCCATCAAATACGACATCGGTTAGTGTTGGCGCCATTTTGTTGGCATAGATGGTTAGGCATCGTAGGGTCATTCATTGGCTATGAGGCTTGACCAAATGTTGCCAATATGCCTCCCAGTTTAGCCTGGTCATTTTCCTTATCACTTCCGCTTTGTCTTCCACTGCCTGTTTCCATTGTTGTTCAAGTTCTTTTGCATCTGGAAGGAACCCTGGAATGGACTCTGCTACTAGATTGGAATCATGCAAATTCTCATTTATATTTTCTATGATAATGTTTGTTGCTGCCGCCGCATCTGTTGTTTCCTTTTCTGCTTCTTTAAGTCGAGAATCCCAGTTTGCAAACATAATTTCCTTATGTGATTCTTCTAGTTTGGGCAGGTCAGCTTTTCTCCCCTCCTCTATATTTTTCCAGGTGATGCGATCAGAGACCATTTTAAAGATCTCATCATATTCCAGTCGCATTTCTATGACTTGACTTGTTAGTTTATCATTTGTTTCGCAATAAGATTTCCAGTGTAAAATCTTCTGGCACAGTAATTCTTTCTGATGTGTCAATTGGGAATTAAGTGCGAGTGCTTCGGTGATAAATTGATCAAGTTTTGGATCATCTTTATAAAGATCAGGTATCACCTACACCTGTTCTTCCTTCTCAACTAAGTTGATTCGATGTTCTATTTGCATATTTTCAAATTCATGTTGAAGCTTGGCCAACTATATCCCTGCCTGCTGGTCGGATTTAGCTTGTTGTCACTGTTGCTCGAGCGATGTTATTTTATTTTCCTTTTCTCTAAGAAATGTTTGGAATTCTGTTTCTTTGTCTATGGTCACTGTAGCATAAGCGCCTGCAAACTGCGAGAGTCTAGTTAAGTTGGCAGATGGATCAACTGGTGATTCCTTCCATAGAACATCCATTAGTTCGTTTTCAGGGGTAGTAATAGCTATAAAGTCCAATTTTCTTTTCTTTCTTTGCCTTTTCACCATGGCCTTATGCTGTGGGCTATAGAATACATCTAGAGGGGGTATTTCTTCAATTTTCAGAACTATCTCGGAGGTGGGGGTGATAGGGGAATGCTCTACTTCTGGTTCATTTGCAGTTTCTTCCACTGTAATTTCAATAGCTGTCTTGTGTTCTAGCAAACGTAGCTCTAGCACCTATTCCTCTATATTAAGACTTTTATTAAAATTATCCCACTCTTCCTCTAAATCAATTACCGTGGGTTTTATTGGTCTTACGCATCCTCTCCTCTCCCTCTCCCTCTCCCTCTCCTTAACAGTCGAGCACCTAAAGGTCCTTATGGTCGAGCACCTAAAGGTCCTTAAGGTCGAGCAACTAAAGTTTCAATTTACTTATTGGGTGGGGGGGCTTATGGTCGAGCCCCGTTGCCGGTTTGGGTTTGCTTATTGGGTGGGGGGGCTTATGGTCGAGCAACTAAAGTTTTAATTTACTTATTGGGTGGGGGGGCTAACGGTCGAGCCCCTCACCCATCGGAATGAGTGAGTGACTCCGTCGATGGCGGCCTTGACAGTCGAGTGTGCTTACGCACCCTCACCATCGGAATAGTGAGTGACTCCAGAGGTAGTAGGGATTTCAACTTGCTTGCTAGCTGAAGCTTGTTCAGCTATCTTCTGTATAGATTGGGCCGTATCCTCAATGTTCTTGCTTTTGTCGTTCTGTGATGAATGTCGTGATTCCCCGATAGATTTTTCTTAAGACTCTTCTCCAGAATCGGATTTGGAGTTTTCTTTGGAGTCACCTTCTGTAGTCACGCTAGGAGTAGGCTCCCTTATTGGTTCAATTAACAATTGGTCCAATGGAACCATTGCGAGCCTTCTTTCTCTGTAACTGTAAAACTTTTCCAGATCTTCATGGTCAAAAAGTAGTTGGGCCATGTGTTTCACCTCTGAAAAAGGAATTTTTTGCAAAAATATATCATCAAAAGCATCCTCCTCATTGGTGAATACTTTTATTTTCAACTTGCCCGAAGGGCAAGTGATTGAGCCTTCGGCTCAGTGAGTGAGCCTTCGGCCAGCCTTGAGCCTTGAGCCTTCGGCCAACCTTGAGCCATCGGCCAGCCTTGATGGGGCCCCATCCTTGACCCTTGAGCCTTTGGCTCTCCTTGAAACCTTGAGCCTTGAGCCTTCGGCCAGCCTTGAGCCTTGAGCCTTAAACCTTTGGCCAGCCTTGAACCTTCGGCCAGCCTTGATGGTGCCCCATCACCCCACCTTCCAACCAAACATCCCTCAGAGCCCTCCAAGAACCTTATCTTTTATAGAGGATGAGAGATGTAGACTTCAGACAACTCCAATCCTTTACCCGCCAACATCCCTAAAACCCTTAACCCCGCCAACAACCCCTTAACCCGCCAACAGCCCAAAAACTATCAACCCCGCCAAAACACACAGTATTCCAGACCAGAAAATCATTCCAGACCAGAAAATCATTCCAAACCAGACAATCATTCCAAACTAGACAATCACCTAAGTAATACAGTTGCCACCTCCAATAGTCTGACCTTCTCTTTAAAGTCATTCTATTAAATTGGTTAACTGAGAAAGGAGAATCAGTTAACCCTTAATATAATGACCATTAGAGATGAACATCAGTCTATTAAAGACTGTAACTCGATCACTCCCGGATGCAAGACTTTAGGATGAATTGACCCGAGAGCCTGATACAACCCCGCCAACATCCCCTTAACCCGCCAACATCCAAGAACCTTCCAACCTTTATCTTTTTCTAAGATGATGAATTCAGCACATCCAACTCTTACAGTACCACCTTGACTCAAATATTTTCCTTCGACCACCTCCGGACATTAAAATTTGATCTCTTGA
The DNA here is from genome assembly GCA_031772625.1 of Pinus tabuliformis. Lineage (NCBI taxonomy): Eukaryota > Viridiplantae > Streptophyta > Pinopsida > Pinales > Pinaceae > Pinus > Pinus tabuliformis. The sequence continues at coordinate 590,916,682 of CM062810.1, forward strand.
CTCTGACATGTCTCACTCCCTGATAATCTCTAATGATCAACTCCCCCGCTCCATGATTTAGCCTTCCATCCTTGACTTATTTTTTTTTAGACTTCAACACAGCACATTCCTTCTTCAAGCCAGGGAGTTCCACCTGATGTTCCAGAGATCATGATAGAACATCATAATGTAACCCAACCCAACCATCCGAGCTTTGTGCTGATTGAATACATCTAATATCAAATCATCATCCCTTTGCCATACCCTGACGAGAACCTCACAGGAGAGACAGCGCACCGCCACTCCTCACCTCCCATCAGCCCCTCGAACAACATGCCACGTTAGTGGGAGACTCAAAAGCTACACATGAGACTAGGGACCGGCTTGTGGAAATTTCCAGGATTCAGACTGACGGACATAGCGGGACTCGAACCCTGCGACCCGATAAAGGCTCTAACCGCTGAGCTATATGTCCCGACTAGGCAAGTACTCAACCTCGCTTTCAACCCAATATTATCTAAAGGCTGCTCCAAATGGTGGTGAAATTCTTAACTATTCCAAACAGTTCATACTGTCGCCCAGGGAATTTGGGTAATTGCAGAGATAGCATGTTCTCTACTTCTTTTAATGCGTGTCCCAGATTGTGTAGTGAAAATGCTCCGCACTATACAAGGAATGTAGGCCAAATTGCCTTCTTTGACTCTTTCAATGTATGGGTCATTCGTCCCTCAGTACATTTCTGATAGGCTATTTCCCTGGCCATCAATTTATCTAGAACATAGTATGGGAGGATATGGGGGGAGGAGATTCTGCCAAAAACTCTAATATATGTAAATGTCTCCTCCCCGAACCATTTGGCCACTGGGAGGATGTCAACTTTAGCTTCTTGAGAAAATCTGGGAGCGTCTCAATTATACAGCTGCTTGTAAATAGGGAGCATAACTCCATGGAAAATCTTGAAAAAATGTGGTTGAAAATTGGATTCCCACATGACCTTGTGGTACACGTGAATGGGAAGTAGATTCTAAATAGTCCATTTCCATCCCGTGATGGGGAAGTTTGAACTAAAACAAATAGTGTCCATAACATAGGCACTCATAAAAAATGGAGGGTAAACCCTCAAAGCAATGCTTCTTCTCCTTCTATACTCGATAATTGTTTTTCCTAATTATCTGACAAGATTTGGGCCCAATTCATGATAGTTGCGTTAACGACTGCTTCTATTAAAGGCAACCAATCTGGAGAGAACGTGGTACTATTAGGTCTACCAAACAATCGACATAACATAGCCGTAGCAAAACTATAAGGGGGTCAAATAGATGCAGTAGTGTACATACCATTTTTGTCTTTCTTGATCTTCTCTTCATTACTCGACCAGGCACTGGTGCAATCTGCTGGGTCGTTGTTCTCTTTAACAAACTTTTCTACAAATTACCTATTGTAGACAACCTGTGGCTCTGGTAGGTGGTACATAAGCTGTAAATTGTCTGTGGTAAAAGAATTCTCATCCTAAATTATATGTCTGAAATATTTGATTCATCGATAACCCATTTTACCATATCAGTATAAGGGATTATCTTCGTCTGAGCAACTATGCGATGCAAAAACGAGTAGGCCGTCTCTAGAATGGAAGCGTCTGAGGAATCTCGGCCATCAATTGTAACAATTTTTTCCATAATCCTCGATTGTTCCTCCTCCAGTATGTTGTACATAGTCTCCCATGTAGAGGTCCCTCCCTCTCTCCTACATGTGGTGTCTGTGAACAGGGGAGTCATCTCTGTCTTCTTAGAGGCTACAACCTTGCCTTTCTTCCCCATTCTTCTCAACGCTCTGCTTTGCAGGTTTTTCCTGAAATGAAGAACAAAAGCTATCGGACACTCAAAGATGAACGTAAAAATGCAATAACGATGATAGCTTGTAAAGGTGGTAAAAGAAGCATTACTTGAACGCACGTAACAAGATATCGTATCAAGATAAATGGCTTTTCACACATAAATGCAGTTATTTCCCACTAATGCCCACTAATGATTCGTTATCCCTTAGCTTTATTGCTCATAAATGTTTGTGTCGAAAAACGGGATGAAAGTTTTTTAGGGTAGCGAGCCATTATACTGCGATGATAACGATTGTGGATTTGCGAAGCAATATCACAAATCACAATATCGCAAGGTGTACCTTTTAGCATTCTTACCTACTGTTGTGAGTCTACGAGATGCGAGATGTGAGCTGTCCATTAGTTGTTTCACGTATTGTTACTTACTAGGCTCATCTTAGGCAATAGACTTGACGGACTAGAAATATTTGATTTTAATACTTTACGGTTTGGGTCCAAGCGCAAATCGCATATCGCAATATCGACTTATGGTAAGTGCAAAGTGTTTGCTTGAATACCCGAAATTCAATGTGATAAAAGCCAAAGTGCCATCGCGATTTCGTAACTTGCAAACCTTTATATATCGTATTTAAGAGAGAACTCTTTATGGGTCGTGTTATGCGGTGCAAGACTTAAGCCTAAAAAGTTTAAGGACTTCCGTTTTTGTCGGATTTTATGATAATTTAGACCATGGAGCCCTTATTTTAAATGCTTTTCTTGATGTTGGGGGTTTTTAGAAAGTTCCTTTAGTGGGTTTTTTAGATGTGCTATATATGAGAACGTGAGTTTTTGGTAGTTCCCAAAAAGGTCTTGATTGTTATTTTGATTTATTCAATAAATAAAAGAAATTACTAAATGCTAGGTTTTGTTTTTTGAATAAAAATTTTAAAGGGTACCCATTTAGTTAATGTAACGTTAACTACTATTATTACTAAATGGGGGGCTGTTGAATACCACAACAATTGGCGATTCACTTGGAAGAACCAGTTATCCCTGAGAATTTTTTTAATTTTCTAAAACTTCCAAAATAAAGATAGTTTTGAAAATAAAACAGATTATATGGAATATAAGGTAAGAATTATTGCTTTCGTAATAAAACAATCATCTGCCTAACTACCATTCTTTTGATTTTTTGGACACCTAATCCTCTAAGGGTTCGTGTGGAAGCTGAACAGCCAAAAGGAGTCCAAGAGACCACTTGGAATATGAATCCAAGGGTCACACCATGTACTGTAAATGTACATCATTTGTTAATAATAAATGTACTCTCTTGTTTATCTTTCCTATATTGTTGTTGTTATGTGTGTGTTTAACATGGTATCAGAAACAGGTTATCTCCTACCCTGCTCAAGTGTGAGCCACCTATTTTTGTGGCCTTTGTAAACCAATGCTCCTCCTAATTATGTCTTTCTGAGCATTTGTTATAATAGAGGTTGTTACCTCTATTAGCTCTGCCATTCCTCTGTTGTGAGCAGACCTGCCCCTGCGACTGTAAAGAGGAATATTGACAGACATGTCCCTCTCTACCAATGCAATGCTCTAACACTCTCTGTCAATTTCATGCTCCCACTCAGACCTGTTCCTGCAAACCAACGGAAGTTGTGCGCTCTTTCTCCATACCATATCCACTGTCATACGTGTTTTAATATTCCACCACTGCACATACCATATATTCTGATATCATATATATACATGTGTTTTCTGCATATACATGTATTCGCCTCCTTCTGTCATATATAACACTGCTCTCCCCACTGTGCATATTGACTTTGGATACGCTACATACCACACTCTGTTTTTAACCATTGCATTGAATTTATATCGTTGGTATCATACTCCCATTGCATACTGTTAGCCTCCTATTGCAATAGGTTTCATATTTCATGATTGACTGTTTTACATGCCAAATATGTCATCTTTTCATGCTGCAAAGTTCCATATTTCCAAGAAGTTCCATTTTGAAGAATCATACCATTTTTGAAGAGTTTTACAGATAAGGGAAAGCCAAACAGCTTAATCTTGGCTTCCCTAGGTTTAAATTGCTTGTTTTAGAAGATAGAGAATGAATATCTATCCAAACAGCTTAAGCTTGGCAGATCAGTAGCTAGGTAGAGAAATGAAGGAGCCCAACTGCTTAATCTGGGCCCTTGGAAGAAATAAGGGTACATTTAGATAGGAGGGTAGTCAAAAGAAAAGAAGATAATCAGGGTCTGCAAGTCCAAGTGCACCCATGCAAAAAGAAGAAAAAATTCTAGGTAAGTAGGTTGGGTAAGTAGTTTTGTGGTTGCAGAATCAAGCTATGTGATCTATTTTATGTTTTCAAGTGTTATATCTATTCAGATCATAGTTATGAGGTAGTTTTTCATTTGGAGGAGCTCAAGCGAGACATGTTTAACTCCCCCTTCTTCTTATTCCCCAAATCATTCACTAATTTCCCCTATAAGATGTTAAGATCTGCTTGATATCTTTAAGAATCATCATATTCCATAACATTTGCCTAAGTAAAGATCTGCTTTGCTTAGGAGTACTCTTATTTACTCTATAAGTCATTTTTCCCTTTTAGTGGCCTAATATCTCTGAACTTAGCGCTTTCTTGTCATTTTCATATTAACTTCTAACATTATTATGTAAATCCCTATCTATTTCCCCTTCCCCTTACTAAAAAGCACTAAATAGCTCCCCTATGTACATATCCCCTCCCTCCGGTTGAAAGATAACCTTGACTATGCTTGGGAATTTCTAAGTTTGCCTGAAACTTAGCCAGAACCCTCGGTTGCCTCTCAAACCATCTTCTAAATGCATTGGGACTCATTCCTATGCATAAAATTCCCCTCCAAATGTATAAAATCCATCTTTGGCCGTGTTTTACCTTTACCAAGGCATAAACCCCTTTTTTGGCCATAAACCCTTCTTAAAGCACATAAAACCCCTCTCAAGTGCCTTTGAACTCCTCCAAAACGTGAAATTCCTTTTTTAGGTTATCGGACCCCTTCTGAGGCCTCAAAAACCCGTATTACCGAAAGTTTTGACCCCCCCGCACATAAATAAATGATAAAATATTTGGGTGGGCCTCCGCACAAAACCTGCCGCCAGCTCCGCACTCCGTCAGCCCTCCGATCCGCCCGCCTAGATCCAACGGCTCTCGGCGATTTCGGAGCCGCCCTGACGTCTGACGATTAGCCTCCAATGGGCTAGCGGTTTCCCCACCGTACAATGGATGTGTGTCCACCCTTGATTGCATCGGAGCTCCTCTGACAATTACCGCTCTCGTACAGAAGGCGGTCCGATGAAACCACAAACCGCCTTCTGTCTATCTGCCCCTGACGTCAGCGCCACGTTAGCGCTACGTCACCTCTGCGTCAACCCACCACTACTACGTATCACTGCCACTGCATCTGCCTCCGACCCTGCCACGTCACCCTGTCGTACTGCCACGTCACTGCCGTATCGGGACCCACCGCTGACGTCATCACCGAAAAAGGCGCGAAGGGTGAAAACCGCAGCAAAGGATGCCCAGAATGAAAAACTGAGGCAGTTTTTGATGTGCGATTAGCGCTAAGAAAAATTGACCAAAAGGGAGGGCTTCTCATGGCTTGGCTACTAGCAGGCCCGAAAATTCGCAATTTGATAGGATTTCTTCATTTATGTTCATATTCAAATCGACGAGCGCTGATAGCATTCCAGAGGCCACGAAAAGCATTTGCAGCAGCCATTTTTTCCTTGAAAGGGCAAAAAATGGGCGATTTGACAGTTTCAAGCACATCAAGGGAGAGAAAGTGGCCCGATTCAACTGTAAAAGAGTATCAGAGGAAAGATAAAGCCCAGATTAAATTAAAGAGTATCAGTGAGGCGGCAAAGAGTATCAGATTGGCAATATCAAAGCATGTGAACATTAAAGGCCCCCAAGTAAAGTCAAAGAAAGCGGTGGAGCCATTTAAGGCTCTCAGATCATAGTTAATGCACATCAAAGCCACTCAAGAGCAAGGGATCAAACCCCAAAGCACAGTTATGGCCAAATGAACAACACAGAGCCATAAGGACATATATTAACTCATTTTGATACAGCTGCCTCCAGCGCAGCTCAAAAAGATACTTTCTTGCATTAATTTCAGGACAAGATTAGGTTAAAAAACTCATTTCCCTCAGACCTGTTTAAGATCTGCTGTAATAGATATTTCTGGATATTTTCCTCTATATAAACCACCCTAATTCATTGTTTAAAGGGTTGGTTGGTTGATAATCCTCATTCTAGACTTGCGCTGTATTTTTGAGAGCTCTGTAATCAAAGACTGCTGGAATGCTTTGGATGAAGAACTGACTGTTGTGTTATTTAATGGCCAAAGAGTGACTGTGGAATTCCTGTGCTACTACATGGCTCAATAAGTGTTTTCCTAACTCTGTTTACTGTTTACATATGTTATACACCATTGTGTTACCATCTAAATAGCAAGAAAAAAGAATAGCTTAGGTTTTGCTTGACTGCACCCTATGCTCAGTTCTTGTTATTTCTATATGTTTTCTTCAGAAATGGTTATGAATATGCATACTTAAATGATCATGTTTACCCTGTTTCTTTCACATATGACTGTTTTTTAGAAATTCTTGACTGCTCCTAGACAAACTTTCATGCACCTTCCCTCTCTGTTAGCTAATGAAAGATTCTTAGTTGCCTTTCATCTCTGACCTTCATTCCATCTTTATTCCAGCCTGATATTGTTCTATGTGTAGCTATCCTGCTCTATATTCCTCTTGTGACCAAGAAAACACAACAACAAGCCCTAATCCATGACTCCATGCCCAATGGTTTGAATTTCTCACACTATGCATCCCAACTCTACTTGAAAACATCATCCTTCCCACCAAAATCAAAACAAAACCCATGCACACCATAACTAGCCTAAAATCAACCCAAAACAAAGTTAAAACATAAAGAGAGAGCCCTCTCTGACTGCAGGTAGGCTAGGACCTGCAGCCCAAAGATTGGGTTGTGGTTACCTCGGCTGTATCCCTTAAGGAGCCAAGGGACAACCTGAGTGATAACATCATTGGCGACTCCACCGGGGACCTTATTCAAAAAATTCCAAAAAACAAGTTAGAAGCTAGCTCCCAAGAAGAAAACATATAATACTAGGTCAAATCCAGCCCAAATCCACCAGCTATTTTTGGAAATCCCAATTTAATTTCTAGAAGCCTTAGTAAACAAAAACAAGAAGAGTTTGATGATTCTAGTCCTAAAACAGTTCAGCCAAGCTGTTTTCCAACCCCTGTTAAAGTTTTTTTTTGTTCAACCCCTACTTCCCCTTGTTCATCATCCACCTCTCCAAGCACCTTTTCCACACCTCCATTCACTGCGCATACTACCACTACCACCACTGTTATTACATCTCTTCCAGCTGTTCCAGTCGTTCCACTTATCCCTGTAAATATGGCTAATAGATATGCACCTTTACAGTTACCTGCAAATCCAGGGGCTATGCCTCAGGATTATCAAACCAAAATCACATATTTTGATGCTACTGGTTCTAGCACAGCCCTGCAACATACCAAGAAAATGCAAGACTATTTTGAGAGTTATGAAATAGATGATGATAGTGTAAGAATGAAGATTTTTGTCCAAAGTTTAATAGGAGATGTTAGGCCCTGGTTTAGAGCACTTGCTGCAAATTCCATAGCTGACCCAGAGGCCCTTTACCAAACATTTCTTAATAGATGGGAGAAGAAGAAGGACCCTCTGCACATATTATCCGAGTATGACACTATCAAAAGAGGCCCTCAAGAAGCTGTCTTAGACTATTGTGCCAGGTTTAACAATGTTTACAACGCTATTCCACAAAACCTTAGACCTCCACCTGATCTTGCTTTATACAAATTCCCTGATGGATTTGATTCAGACATGGCTTATCAGTTAAGGGAAAGAGCCCCTCAAACCTTAGCAGACATGCAGAATGTAGCTGTTAGTGTGGAGGCAAATCTGATTGCCAAGCGAAATAGAGCAAGAGCTGAGAGAAGAACTACTTTTAAAGATGAACCTTCAGCCTTTGAGCAAAAATTGGACACAATCATCAAAGGTATGGACAGCTTTGAAAATAGAATGGGAACTATTGAAAGAAAAGCCTCATGGGAAGGACAGAAAAACAATCCTATCAAAAATCCAAACTTTAGAAAAAATCAGAACCCAAACGTTGGAAGGGCAAGTCCTGACCATGATATGAGACCTCCTTTTCATGAAAACTATGCTGAAGCATCCACATCTAGTGAGCAGATAGAGGACACTCACATAAACTTGATGGGTTTGAAAAGTGAACAGCAAGTATTTCTAACCCAAGAAGACCAAGATGACCATGATGTAAATCAATTTCAGACCAAGTCTGGAGAGTCATTTGACTTCAAACAAGGCTGTGATTCAGCTGTCTACGAAGTCCATAAACAATACAAATTGAGAACAAGAACCATTGATGTGTCTGATCCCATCAACCCAAAGGATGCCAAGAAGCCTAAGAAAGTAAAAGACAAGGCCGCTATCACCGAACCTACTGATAAAACAGACCTAAAATTAAAGGAAGTGACCATAGAGGATGTATCTGACATGTAGCCCTCTAATAACCAGCCTTTTGTATCCTTTCCCTCAAAAGACAATGTAAATAGCACTCCTCAAAGCCTTCCCAAAACAGAACAATCTCAAGAAATCACTGATAACCAAGAGAAGATCACTGAAGATACAATTGAAAAGGGAAAATCTGCCAGTCACAATACTAAAACACAGTCAGAAAAACCTTTTGATTTAGAAGCAGAAATTGGTAAATTAAAGATATCTATTCCTCTCTCTGAGCTTGCCAAACATGATGTGTACAGACAACAAATCAAAATATCACTGCAAATGCCAGAGAACAGGGATGATGTTAATGTCTTAGATAATCAACCTGAATTACTTTTTGGTCCTGAAGTCAATGGTAAATCAGGACATGGAGCTATTCTACCCTTTTATGTCAGTTTGCACCTTCATGATAAAGTGTTGCACAATGCTATGTTTGATTCAGGTGCTTCACACAATCTAATGCCCAAAGCTGTAATGGAGAAGCTAAACCTTGATGTCACTAGAACCTACAAAGACTTATTCTCATTTGATTCTAGTCAGGTCAAGTGTTTAGGCTTAATCAAAGACCTTTGTGTGTCTTTAGTCCAATTTCCCAACAAAACGATCCTAATGGACGTGGTGGTTGCTGACATTCCACCAAAGTATGGCATGCTCTTATCAAGATCTTGGGGAGCAAAACTCCAAGGATCTCTCCAGCTTGACCTCTCCTATGCCACTATTTCAGTCTTTGGGTAACCAAAGAGACTGTATAGAGAAACACTGATGAAGTATGTGGTAAGTAGTGAGGAAAAACCCCAAAACTTTCCCATTTACTCAATCCATTCTGATATGGATTCCTTTATATTGTTCAATGATGATAGCTGCCCTCCCACTGATGAGAAGCCTTTGCCTTTAGAACAAGAAACATGTATCAATCAAGAGTTGGTTGCACATACCTGTGAAACTGTTAAAATAATTAGTGCAACCAGCATATAAGAAGAACCACATGAAGCACAAAATCTAGGTCCGCACAATCCTAAAATGACTGAAACTCTTAATACTAACCACAAGCAAGAAATCACATGGTATTTAGAGTTTGATGGTTCTGTTAATAAGCTAGGAGCAGGGGCAGGAATATGGATTCACAATACACATAACAACCATGCAGAGGGTCATGCTTACAGACTAAACTTCAAATGCACCAACAACATGGCAGAGTATGAGGCTCTCCTTTTAGGCCTTATAATGCTCAAAGCTCTAGGAGCTGCAAAAGTGTCCATTCTAGTGACTCCGATTTGATCATTCAACAGATGAAAGGTAACTTTGTTACTAATGACAATAGGCTAAGAGCTTACAGGTTAGCTGCCACAGAAATACTCAATTCCTTCACCGAATCCAAGCTTACTAAGATTTCTAGGAGCCATAACATGCATGCTCATAGTCTAGCTACTTTTGCCAGCACTTGCAAGCTGCCCTTTGAGCCCAATTACCACTTTACTGCTGAGATAAAGCACAGGCCTACTATCCCTAACAATATCAAAGATTGGCAAGTGTTTGAGGATGATGCTCAAATCAACAATTTTCTTACCTTACAGCAAGGATTCTCAAGCTTAAACATTGATGAAGATGCCATGGATGACCCACAACAGCAAATGAGCCAAAATGAGCAAACTATAACAACTGAAGCAGCAAATCAAATGCTGCACCCAACCATTTTTGATGAGAAAAACATGCAAGAGCTGAGGCAAATGCATTTAGATGAAATAGTTGAAGCAGAGGCCGAAGTGATTGATTTAAAAGACAATTTTCTACCTGCTGGCCTCAGTCCATTAGAAGACATATTTGATTCAAACGATGTCCCCAAAAAGCCGAAGATGCAGCCCTTAAACGCTGCTGTGGAAGACTGTAATATTGGGACAACAGAGAAGCCCTTCAAACAGAAACTAAGGAGAATCAATCCTGTGCTTCTCCCTTTGATTGAGAAAGAAGTGAAAAGAATGTTTGAAGCTGGTATCATAGCACCCATTAGATTTTCAGAATGGGTATCCAATCTTGTTCCCACAAGGAAGAAAACAGGGGAGATTAGTGTTGGGTTGTGTTATATTATTTCCACGTAGTTAATAGGGGGTTTGAAGGGCACCCGTAACCCCACTTTATGGGGTCCGGGGCAGCGCCCTGGAAAATTTTGGTTTTGGACTGTTAGGTTGGGCGGACCCACCTATGGTTTTGTGCATGATTTTCGCACATGTTTTTTGGACGCGATGGTTTTCGGTCCATGGTATTGGATGCTTCGGCATGTATAAATATGTATTGTAACATTGAAAGGAACATAAATGAAAAATCAAGCTGGTAGTCCCGGTTTTGGGATCCAGGGAAAAATCTCTGTGCATATGTGTTTTATGGGTTATGCTCTCGCATTGTTTATTTTCTTTGTCTAAGAATTCGTATGCAGGTAATTTCTGTACAGGGTTAAAACCTACATTTGGTATCAGAGCTGTTTTGGCTTCAAGGGGATGCCTTTGTTGCTGAGGGGTTTCGGTCGGGCCTGTGGTAGACCCTGTTCAGTGGGAGATCTGCAAGATCGATTCTTGTGGTGAAAGAAGATGGCGAGCAGTGGAAAGATAGAGATTGAGAAGTTCAATGGTCAGAATTTTGAGTTGTGGAAACTCAAGATGGAGGATCTGTTGGTGGATAAAGATCAGTGGATCGCGGTAGATCTGAGTACTAAACCATCGGGAGTGACCGATGAAGAATGAAAGAAGTTGGATCGGAAGGCAAAGAGCACAATATGATTGTGTGTCTCGGATTCAGTATTGCTGAATGTATCAGGGGAAGCTACGACAAAGGCTTTGTGGGTCAAGTTAGGGACTTTGTACCAATCTAAGTCTCTGGTGAATAAACTGTTCCTGCGGAAAAAGCTGTATAACCTGAGGATGAAAGATGGAGACTCGGTGATAGAGCATCTGAATGCGTTTAATACTGTGGTAAGTCAGTTATTATCTGTTTATATTAAAATTTTAGATGAAGATAAGTGCATCAGTCTGTTGTGTTCTCTACCAGATTCGTGGGATAGTCTGGTTATTGCAATAGGTAGCAATGCAACTGCTTTGCAGTTTGATGAAATAGTCTCAGCCTTGCTGACGGAGGAGATGAGACGGAAAAATATGGACAACCAGAATGGTGATGCCTTGTCTGTACGAGGACGGTCCCAGAACATAAACAAAAATAAGTCATCGAGTGGGAGATCTAAATCTAGAGGGAGATCTAAATCTCCAGGAAAACCTACAAAGGTGGTGTGCTGGAAATGCGGAAAGGAAGGGCACTTCAGAAGGGATTGTAAATCTAAAGCTCCTGATAAAGGAAAGGGATCTGATGATGCTCCTTCTGCAGAGGCGAAAACCACCTCAGATGAAGGTGGGGATGTGTACTTGGCTTCTTCAAGTACACATGTAGATCATGAGGCATGGTTGATTGACTCAGGTGCATCCTTTCACTTCACTCCCCATAGAGAGTGGTTCTGCGAGTATGAGAAATACGATGGTGGTGATGTCTTCTTAGGAGATGATAGGAAGGCTAGAATCATTGGTCGGGGAAAAGTAAAGTTGAAGTTGCAAGGTGGAAGGGTTAGAACACTTCTGGGTGTTCTACATATTCCTGCATTGGCCAGAAATCTTATTTCTGTAAGCAAGTTGGATGACGCAGGTGTAAAGACGGTGTTCGAGAAAGATACCTGTAAGATGGTTCGAGGAGCACTGATATTAATGCGGGGAGTTCGGATTGGAACTCTGTACAAGCTGCAAGGTAGCACTGTTGTTGATGGGTGCAATAGTTCTATGGTTCCTGAAAATGGAGTAGAGAATCTAGTGGTCTTTGGAGAGAAGACCATGTTGTGGCATCAAAGGCTTGGACATATTGGAGAGAAGGGCCTTCGAATACTTCATGGTAAAGGTATGGTAGAAGGTATGAATAATAGCTCTCTGGATTTTGATTTCTGTGAAAATTGTGTATATGGGAAGCAGAATCGGGTGAGTTTCCCCTCTGGTGGTAAGAGGACGAAACATATATTAGAGCTTGTGCACAGTGATGTGTTTGGACCTGTGAAGGTTCCATCACTGGGTAAGTCTGTGTACTATGTATCATTCATAGATGACTTCTCAAGGAATACATGGATATATTTTCTTAAGAAGAAATCTGAAGTCTTTGACAGGTTTAAAGAATTTAAGGCTCCGGTGGAAAATCAGACAGAGAAGAAGATAAAGGTGCTAAGGATAGATAATGGTGGAGAATTTTGCAGCAAGGAATTTGAAGAATTTTGTAAGAAGTGTGGTATAGCACGACAGAAGACTACTCCATATACACCTCAGCAAAATGGAGTCGCAGAAAGAATGAACAAGACGTTGATGGAAAGGGCAAGAAACATGCTCAGTGGTGCCGAGTTAGGACAGGAATTCTGGGCAGAGGCGGTGTATACTGCATGTTACCTGATCAACATATCACCTTCATTAGCGTTGGAGGATAAGACTCCACAAGAAGTATGGACTGGTAAGAAATCCTCTCTTTCACATCTAAGGGTATTTGGATGTGATGCATATGTACATGTTCCAAAGGAGAAACGAACCAAGTTGGATAGTAAATCTGAAAAGTGCATCTTTATGGGGTATAAGGATGGTTTAAAGGGTTATAAGCTTTGGAACCCAGTCACACGGAAGGTTGTGTACAACCGAGATGTGTTGTTCAGAGAGGTAAAAGATGTTATTCAACATGAAGTCCAACCAAAGGAACCTGAGAAGATAGAGTTTGAGCCAAAGGAGGAAGAATCAGACTCTGCAGCAGAGGAGGAATCAGAAGATGAAGAGCCACAAACTCCGGCTGTGAGAAGATCAGTTCGAGAAAGAAGGCAGCCAGAAAGGTATAGTCCATCTGCTTTCAGTTCAAATTTTGCTTTGTCTGTTACTGATGATGATCCCAGAACTGTGAAGGAAGCAGTGGATTCAGAGGATGGAAAACTTTGGAAAGAGGCCATGGTCGATGAAATGGCATCTTTGCACAAAAATGAGGCTTGGGATCTGGTGGAGTTGCCGGCTGGAAGGAAACCCATTGGCAACAAATGGGTGTTCAAGAAGAAGACAAATGCAGAAGGAAAGGTGGAGAAATACAAAGCTCGGCTGGTAGCAAAAGGTTATTCCCAGGTGTCGGGAATTGATTTTGGTGATATTTTTTCTCCTGTTGCGAAGGTAACTTCTATTAGATTACTTTTATCTGTTGCTGTTGCTTTTGATTTTGAGGTAGAACAGATGGATGTGAAGACAACATTTCTTCACGGGGATTTGGAAGAGGAAATCTACATGAAGCAACCTGAAGGCTTTGCGGTGAAGGGTAAGAAAGAACTGGTATGCAAGTTAAAGAAGTCTCTGTATGGGTTAAAACAGTCACCAAGGATGTGGTATCAGAAATTTGATACATTTATACGGGGACTTGGCTTCACCAGAAGCAAAGCAGATCATTGTGTGTATTTTAAATTAATTGGTGACCGTATTATTTATCTGGTCTTGTATGTGGATGATATGTTGCTAGTTGGAAATGACAAAGAAATTATCCAGGATTTGAAGACCCAATTGTCCTCCAAATTCGACATGAAAGATCTTGGTGCTGCAAACTATATTTTGGGCATGGAAATTAAAAGAGATCAGTCAAAGAGGAAGCTCTGGTTAAACCAGAGGAAGTATGTCGAGACAATACTGCAGAGGTTTAATATGTAGGATAGTAAACCAGTGAAGGTTCCTATTCCTGTAGGTGTGAGGTTATCTGCTGAACAGTGTCCCAAGACACAAGAAGAGGAAGAGGACATGTCTCGTGTTCCATATGCAAGTGCAGTGGGTAGCCTGATGTATGCAATGGTCTGTACTAGACCAGACATTGCACATGCAGTGGGAGTATTGAGCAGGTTTATGTCAAAACCTGGGAAGGAGCACTGGACAACAGTGAAGCGGGTTTTCAGGTATTTGCGTGGCACTAGTGATTATGGTTTGTGCTACCAAGGAAGACCAGGATTGGACAGAGTGTTGGATATTCATGGCTTTGTTGATGCAGACTGGGCTGGAGATCTGGATCAGAGAAGATCTACAAGTGGGTATGTGTTTAACCTATTTGGAGGTGCAGTCAGTTGGATGAGTAAGAAACAATCTGTAGTGGCACTATCAACTACAGAGGCAGAATACATGGCAGCCACTCATGCAAGCAAGGAAGCAGTTAGGTTGCAGAGATTGTGTTCAAGTATGGGGTTAGTACAGGGATCTATAAGAATAGACTGTGACAGCCAAAGTGCAATTTTCTTGGCAAAGAACCCTGCTTATCATTCAAAGACAAAGCACATTGATGTTCAGTATCACTTTGTGAGGGATATGATAGAAGACAGAAAGGTGTTGCTGGTAAAGGTGGACACTTTGAAGAATACTGCAGATGCATTGACAAAATCTATGAGCTCTGAGAAGTTCTCTTGGTGTAGAGAAGCAATGGGAATCTCAGGGCTGGAAAAATGACTAAGCTCTCCTGTGGCCCCCTTGTGGAAAGAAAACAACAAGTGGGAGATTGTTGGGTTGTGTTATATTCTTTCCACGTAGTTAATAGGGGGTTTGAAGGACACCCGTAACCCCACGTGGTGGTTGCTGACATTCCACCAAAGTATGGCATGCTCTTATCAAGATCTTGGGGAGCAAAACTCCAAGGATCTCTCCAGCTTGACCTCTCCTATGCCACTATTTCAGTCTTTGGGAAACCAAAGAGACTGTACAGAGAAACAATGATGAAGTATGTGGTAAGTAGTGAGGAAAAACCCCAAAACTTTCCCATTTACTCAATCCATTCTGATATGGATTCCTTTATATTGTTCAATGATGATAGCTGCCCTCCCACTGATGAGAAGCCTTTGCCTTTAGAACAAGAAACATGTATCAATCAAGAGTTGGTTGCACATACCTGTGAAACTGTTAAAATAATTAGTGCAACCAGCATATAAGAAGAACCACATGAAGCACAAAATCTAGGTCTGCACAATCCTAAAATGACTGAAACTCTTAATACTAACCACAAGCAAGAAATCACATGGTATTTAGAGTTTGATGGTTCTGTTAATAAGCTAGGAGTAGGGGCAGGAATATGGATTCACAATACACATAACAACCATGCAGAGGGTCATGCTTACAGACTAAACTTCAAATGCACCAACAACATGGCAGAGTATGAGGCTCTCCTTTTAGGCCTTATAATGCTCAAAGCTCTAGGAGCTGCAAAAGTGTCCATTCTAGGTGACTCCGATTTGATCATTCAACAGATGAAAGGTAACTTTGTTACTAATGACAATAGGCTAAGAGCTTACAGGTTTGCTGCCACAGAAATACTCAATTCCTTCACCGAATCCAAGCTTACTAAGATTTCTAGGAGCCATAACATGCATGCTCATAGTCTAGCTACTTTTGCCAGCACTTGCAAGCTGCCCTTTGAGCCCAATTACCACTTTACTGCTGAGATAAAGGACAGGCCTGCTATCCCTAACAATATCAAAGATTGGCAAGTGTTTGAGGATGATGCTCAAATCAACAATTTTCTTACCTTACAAGCAAGAATTCTCAAGCTTAAACATTGATGAAGATGCCATGGATGACCCACAACAGCAAATGAGCCAAAATGAGCAAACTATAATAGCTGAAGCAGCAAATCAAATGCTGCACCCAACCATTTTTGATGAGAAAAACATGCAAGAGCTGAGGCAAATGCATTTAGATGAAATAGCTGAAGCAGAGGCCGAAGTGATTGATTTAAAAGACAATTTTCTACCTGCTGGCCTCACTCCATTAGAAGACATATTTGATTCAAACGTTGTCCCCAAAAAGCTGAAGATGCAACCCTTAAACGCTGCTTTGGAAGACTGTAATATTGGGACAACAGAGAAGCCCTTCAAACAGAAACTAAGGAGAATCAATCCTGTGCTTCTCCCTTTGATTGAGAAAGAAGTGAAAAGAATGTTTGAAGCTGGTATCATAGCACCCATTAGATTTTCAGAATGGGTATCCAATCTTGTTCCCACAAGGAAGACAACAGGGGAGATTAGTGTTGGGTTGTGTTATATTCTTTCCACGTAGTTAATAGGGGGTTTGAAGGGCACCCGTAACCCCACTTTATGGGGTCCGGGGCAGCGCCCCAGAAAATTTTGGTTTTGGACCATATGTTAGGTTGGGCGAACCCACCTATGGTTTTGTGCATGATTTTCGCACATGTTTTTTGGATGCGATGGTTTTCGGTCCATGGTATTGGACGCGATGGTTTTCAGTCCATGGTATTGGATGCTTCGGCATGTATAAATATGTATTGTAACATTGAAAGGAACATAAATGAAAAATCAAGCTGGTAGTCCCGGTTTTGGGATCCAGGGAAAAATCTCTGTGCATATGTGTTTTATGGGTTATGCTCTCACATTGTTTATTTTCTTTGTCTAAGAATTCGTATGCAGGTAATTTTTGTACAGGGTTAAAACCTACAATTAGACTATGTGTGGAGTTAAGAAATCTGAACCAAGTCTCCCTTAAAGATCACTACCCTCTGCCAAAAATGGACCACATTCTACAAAGAGTAGTGGGGTCTTCAAGAATTTCTTTGCTAGATGGCTTTTCAAGTTTTAATCAAATACTTGTTCACCCGGATGACCAAGACAAGACAGCCTTTACAACACCGCGGGGAACATTTAAGTATGTGAAGATGCCTTTCGGACTAAAGAATGCAGGTGCTACCTTTCAAAGGGCCATGGTTAGTGCATTTTCCAAGGAAATCCGTGATTTCCTAGTGGTTTACCTTGATGACCTAATCCCTTTCTCCAAATCTGATTAAGAGCACCTAAAACATTTGAGACAAGTGTTCCTAACATGTAGGAAATATGGCATTTCCTTGAACCCCAAGAAGTCTTTATTTGGCCTTGAAGAAGGCAAATTATTAGGCCATATCATTTCAAAATATGGGATTAGAATTGATCCTGAAAGAACTCAAGCCATCCTTCAAATCCCTTATCCAAGAAGGATCAAAGAGTTGCAAGCATTCCTAGGAAAGATCAATTTCCTAAGGAGATTTATACCAAACTTGGCCGAGCTGATAAGAATGCTAAATAAAATGTTAAAGAAGGATTCCAAGGTAAAATGGACTTTAGAGGCCAAGCAAGCCTTTGAGGGCATAAAATCTTCCTTAACCCAAGCCCCAGTCCTCACAAGTCCTCAATTTGATAAGGATTTCATCGTTTTTTCATTTGCATCTGAACACACCATTGCTGCTGTCCTTTTGCAGAAAGATGATCAGGGAAATGAAAATCCAATTGCATTTTTCAGCCTAGTCCTTAGAGATGCACCCTTGAAGTACCAAAATCATAGAGAACCAAGCATATAACCTTGTTAAAGCAATCAAAGATTTCATAATTTACATTTTATATTCACATGTGATTGCTTATGTGCCAAATGCTGTTGTAAAAGACATATTAACTCAAGAAGGCATAGAAGGCAAAAGAGGCAAATGAATTGCCAATATCCTTGAATATGACATTGAGATAAAACCCACCAGGCTGATAAAGGGACAAGGTTTAGCCAAATTGATGTCCGAAACCAATTTCCAAGCCTTAGACACTAATCAACTGGACAATGAACAGGAGCTGGCGACTCCAAAGATCAGTCAAGCTTTTTTTCAATCCCCATGGTATGCTGATATATGTTTTATATTGTTAAACCTGTGTGCTCCTCCAGGGTTGTCCAGAACCAAAAAGAGATTTTTAAAGATGAAAGCATCAAAGTTTTGTGTCTTAGATAGTGCTCTGTTTTGAAAAATTCATGAAGGAATATTGCTGAATTGTCTAACTATGAATGAAACTGACAGTGTCATGAAAGAATTCCATGCAGGGGACTGTGGAGGGCACTTATATTGGAATTCCACTGCTGATAAGATACTAAAGGCTGGTTTCTATTGGCCCTCTTTGTTTGCTGATGTGAGAAAGTTTGCTGTTTCATGCCACAAATGCCAAATCTTTGAAGGCAAAAGAAAGCTTCTGCCCTTACCCCTTAAACCCATTTCAACCGAGAAGCCTTTTCAACAATGGGGTCTTGACTTCATTGGAGAAATCCATCCATCCTCTTCTGGCTAGCATAAGTGGATTCTAACAGCCACAGATTACTTTACCAAGTGGATTGAAGCCATCCCATGTAGGCAAGCCAATGACTCCACCATCATCCAATTCCTTGAAACCAACATTTTATCCAGATTTGGCTGTCCTGAGAAGATCATTACAGATAACGCTGCTGCCTTCAAATCCAAGAAAATGATCAATTTTTGCCAAAAATTCCACATTACCTTAGGTCACTCCACAGCCTATTACCCTCAAGGTAATGGCTTGGCTGAATCATCCAACAAGAGTCTGATTAACATCATTAAGAAAGTCTTGGAGGAGAACAAGAATAACTGGCACAAAAAGCTTGTAAATGCCCTATGGGCAGACAGATTGTCAACCAAGAGATCCATCGGGATGAGCCCATATGAGTTAGTCTATGGCATGGAGGCCACGTTCCCCTCTTTTTTGGGAATCCCTGTTATCAAATTGCTGCAAGAGATTCAGGCAGAGCCAAATGATATCCAAAGAAGAATAAACCAAACCATCCATTTGCAGCAAACAAGAGAGCAAGTGTACGACAGAGCTCAGATTTTACAAGAGAAGCTCAAGAAAATGTTTGACAAAAGAACCAAGGCTGAAGATTTCTACATAGGCAACAAAGTCTTAAGATGGGATTCAAGAAGAGAGGACAAAGGAAAGCATGGCAAGTTTGATTTCTTGTGGAAAGGCCCCTTTATTATTTCTGTTGTTCAAAGCAACAACACATATTTTCTGAAGAGTTTGGATGGCAAAACAGCTGAAGAAGGCCCAGTCAATGGCCGAATGCTAAAGCACTATCATGATCCCTTTTGTTGAACACAACACAACTCTCTATACTATATGTACATTAATATTTGTATTTTCAGCACTTTTGCTTATAGCAGGACAATAAGAGGGGACAATGCAACAAATTTTGAAGGAAAGATCAGAGAAAGCTCTATTTCAGATCTCTGTTTTTGAAATAATTACAAAGAAGTGCTCAAGCAAATTTCAATATGTTTACAAGCACCCAAAGGGCAAGAAGCAGAATTGTAATGTTTCGACAATTCAGCTCAAAGGGAAACTGCATATCAGCTTAATTCAGTCAAAGGCATTGACAAGAAGGAGAATTTTAGTTTACAGCAACAAGTGAAGATCAAGGCATTCTGATTTGCTGTTCTTGGCTTTTCATCCTGAAAAACCATCCCCATGTGGAGCCACTGTTAGCCTCCTATTGCAATAGGTTTCATATTTCATGATTGACTATTTTACATTCCAAATATGTCATCTTTTCATGCTGCAAAGTTCCATATTTCCAAGAAGTTCCATTATGAAGAATCATACCATTTTTGAAGAGTTTTACAGATAAGGGAAAGCCAAACAGCTTAATCTTGGCTTCCCTAGGTTTAAATTGCTTGTTTTAGAAGATAGAGAATGAATATCTGTCCAAACAGCTTAAGCTTGGCAGATCAATAGCTAGGTAGAGAAATGAAGGAGCCCAACTCCTTAATCTGGGCCCTTGGAAGAAATAAGGGTACATTTAGATAGGAGGGTAGTCAAAAGAAAAGAAGATAATCAGGGTCTGCATGTCCAAGTGCACCCATGCAAAAAGAAGAAAAAATGCTAGGTAAGTAGTTTTGTGGTTGCAGAATCAAGCTATGTGATCTATTTTATGTTTTCAAGTGTTATATCTATTCAGATCACAGTTATGAGGCAGTTTTTCATTTGGAGGAGCTCAAGCGAGACATGTTTAACTCCCCCTTCTTCTTATTCCCCAAATCATTCACTAATTTCCCCTATAAGATGTTAAGATCTGCTTGATATCTTTAAGAATCATCATATTCCATAACATTTGCCTAAGTAAAGATCTGCTTTGCTTAGGAGTACTCTTATTTACTCTATAAGTCATTTTTCCCTTTTAGTGGCCTAAGATCTCTGAACTTAGCGCTTTCTTGTCATTTTCATATTAACTTCTAACATTATTATGTAAATCCCTATGTATTTCCCCTTCCCTTTACTAAAAAGCACTAAATAGCTCCCCTATGTACATATCCCCTCCCTCTGGTTGAAAGATAACCTTGACTATGCTTGGGAATTTCTAAGTTTGCCTGAAACTTAGCCAGAACCCTCGGTTACCTCTCTAACCATCTTCTAAATGCATTAGGACTCATTCTTATCCATAAAATTCCTCTCCAAATGTATAAAATCCATCTTTGGTCATGTTTTACCTTTACCAAGGCATAAACCCATTTTTTGGCCATAAACCCTTCTTAAAGCACATAAAACCCCTCTCAAGTGCCTTTGAACTCCTCCAAAATGTGAAATTCCTTTTTTAGGTTATCAGACCCCTTCCGAGGCCTCAAAAACCCATATTACCCAAATTTTTGACCCCCCCGCACATAAATAAATGATAAAATATTCGGGCGGGCCCCCGCACAAAACCTGCCGCCAGCTCTGCACTCCGTCAGCCCTCCGATCCGCCCGCCCAGATCCAACGGCTCTCGGTGATTTCGGAGCCGCCCTGACGTCCGACGGTTAGCCTCCGATGGGCTAGCGGTTTCCCCACCATACAATGGACACGTGTCCGCCCTTGATTGCATCAGAGCTCCTCTGACAATTATCGCTCTCGTACAGAAGGTGGTCTGATGAAACCAGAAACCGCCTTCTGTCTATCTGCCCCTGACGTCAGCGCCACGTTAGCGCTACGTCACCTTTGCGTCAACCTGCCACTGCTACGTATCACTGCCACCGCATCTGCCTCCGACCCTGCCACGTCCGGGACCCACCGCTGATGTCATCACCGAAAAAGGCGTGAAGGGCGAAAATCGCAGCAAAGGATGCCCGGAATGAAAAACTGAGGCAGTTTTTGATGCGTGATTAGCGCTTAGCGCTAATCGCGCATCGCTAAGAAAAATTGACCAAAATGGAGGGCTTCTCATGGCTCGGCTACCAGCAGGCCCGAAAATTCGCAATTTGACAGGATTTCTTCATTTATGTTCATATTCAAATTGGCCAGCGCCGATAGCATTCCAGAGGCCACGAAAAGCATTTGCAGCAGCCATTTTTGCCTTGAAAGGGCAGAAAAGGGGCGATTTGACAGTTTCAAGCACATCAAGGGAGAGAAAGTGGCCCGATTCAACTGTAAAAGAGTATCAGAGGAAAGATAAAGCCCAGATTAAATTAAAGAGTATTAGTGAGGCGGAAAAGAGTATCAGATCGACAATATCAAAGCAGGTGAACATTAAAGGCCCCCAAGCAAAGTCAAAGAAAGCGGTGAAGCCATTTAAGGCTCTCAGATCACAGTTAATGCACATCAAAGCCACTCAAGAGCAGGGGATCAAAGCCCAAAGCACATTTATGGCTAAATGAACAGCACAGAGCCATAAGGACAGATATTAACTCATTTTGATACAGCTGCCTCCAGCGCAGCTCAAAAAGATATTTTCTTGCATTAATTTTAGGACAAGATTAGGTTAAAAAAATCATTTCCCTCAGACCTATTTAAGGTCTGCTGTAATAGATATTTTTGGATATTTTCCTCTATATAAACCACCCTAATTCATTGTTTAAAGGGTTGGTTGGTTGATAATCCTCATTCTAGACTTGCGCTGTATTTTTGAGAGCTCTGTAATCAAAGACTGCTGGAATGCTTTGGATGAAGAACTGACTGTTGTGTTATTTAATAGCCAAAGAGTGACTGTGGAATTCCTGTGCTACTACATGGCTCAATAAGTGTTTTCCTAACTCTGTTTACTGTTTACATATGTTATACACCATTGTGTTACCATCTAAATAGCAAGAAAAAAGAATAGCTTAGGTTTTGCTTGACTGCACCCTATGCTCAGTTCTTGTTATTTCTATATGTTTTCTTCAGAAATGGTTATGAATATGCATACTTAAATGATCATGTTTACCCTGTTTCTTTCACATATGACTGTTTTTTAGGAATTCTTGACTGCTCCTAGACAAATTTTCATCCACCTTCCCTCTCTGTTAGCTAATGAAAGATTCTTAGTTGCCTTTCATCTCTGACCTTCATTCCATCTTTATTCTAGCCTGATATTGTTCTATGTGTAGTTGTCCTACTCTATATTCCTCTTGTGACCAAGAAAACACAACAGCAAGCCCTAATCCATGACTCCATGCCCAATGGTTTGAATTTCTCACACTATGCATCCCATCTCTACTTGAAAACATCATCCTTCCCACCAAAATCAAAACAAAACCCATGCACACCATAACTAGCCTAAAATCAACCCAAAACAAAGTTAAAACATAAAGAGAGAGCCCTCTTTGACTGCAGGTAGGCTAGGACCTACAACGCAAAGATCGGTTTGTGGTTACCTCGACCGTATCCCTTAAGGAGCCAAGGGACAACCTGAGTGATAACACATACCACCAGTATCATACCATTGTTTCCCTGTGACAACATGCCTATCCACATCAGTTTACGTTGCTTTTTAATACATTCCTTGCAGGCAATACCATTGTTTGGTGATATGCTGCCACCCCACTTGCATTGTTTAACAGTGGGCACCAAGTGTTTCAAGTGAGGATACAATTCTAGACTTCACTACTTCTGTCGCCATCTCCTCCACAATTATGCGTTCACTGAATTCAAATCCGACAAGGTGGCAGAGCTGGGAGACAAAATACTTGAGCCCCTGGCTCGAGTAATGCAGAGAATCCGGATCCCAAAACCTACTATGCTCACGGACTCCACTTCCATCATTCTTGGAACCTTCAACTCGCAGGGGCTCCGGGTTGGAAAGGTAATTGGCATCGTCTGCATGAATGAATGGTTGAATAGTCTTCCCAGCTTGAAATATATCTCTCAATGTTAAGTCTATTGCCTACGCCCATTCTTCCAAGGGTTTCTGCTGGCTGAGCTGCTTGCCAGCATTGTAAAGACAGGAGACGAGTATGGCATCCATCTTCTTCTTGTCTTTCCCTCTGAATGGGGCCTCGTTGGAGCTGCAAAACATTCTCGAAAAAAAATTGTTTAAAGCCTTCTCGTAGCCAGCAATAGCTGGACCACGTTTGCGCGGAATTGATGTTTCTATCCTAGCTCTTGTTGTCATCACACTTTTTCCAACAAGAAGAAGGTTTGCTAGACCTTCTTGCATTAAGATCACTGCTAGATTAACGCTTGCTCTAGGATCACAAGCCTGCTTAAGGGTGTCCAAAGCCATGAATTCCTAAACATCCTTAATTTGAAACCGATTTTAACATCAGACGGTTCACATTCAAAGTTATGGAAAAAGACGAATCCTGTTGCATTTGTCAGAGGCCACTTCAAGAAGCCAAGATTCACTACTAAAAAAGATATATCAACTGTGGGCAGATTTATCATTTGGGCACGAGTTCTATATGGAAATTGTCAGCTGAACATACACATATGTATCCTCCTTGTTGTGCTTGTAAGGCAAAACCGAGAGCCTCTCCTAGACATTTGTTGAAAGGAGCATAATACAAGATTGAGCTAGCCCATGCTAGAGTTTAACTAGACTATAGCTGCACTTGTTCATTTCCGGGCCAACCCAAGTCTCCTTTTGCACAGAATGGTCACCTATAGCTTAACAATGATTGCTACCACAACTGATTATTCCTAAACAGATCTTGAAAGATTCCAACAAGGTTGCTCTATTCATATGTTTAATGGCAAAGCATCTGACTTCATCTGCAATGAGTTCAACTCTTGAATGCATTACACCCTTGCCATTCCATTAGTCATATGGAGCAAGTCAATGCCATGAGAAGTTGAAAAGGTACGAGAAAATGTTTATTTTATAATATTCAACTACTTGAATGCCACAATATTCCCTAAGGAGAAAGTAGGGTTGTAACAATTTTGCACAAGATTTTTATCCTCACCATGATGCTAGACCGAGGTCTATGTAACCAGATTTGATACTAACCTATTTCCTGTTTTGAGTCTCATCATTTGGGAATGCACAATACACTTTTCCTTGTATATGAATGCAACCAACCATCGTTGTGTGTGGATTTGGAGAATAATTGTAGAGTTAAAATCTTGCTTTTGGTTCATTCCTCAAGGAAGAATATCACTTGATTGTTGTAGTTTTCTGGGAGAACAAATTTTGAGAATACCTTGCAGTGACATTGGGTCATAGTTGTGATTAGTTTTTAAAAGGTGTAATTCTGACAATGGAGAATATGGCTTAAATTATTGAAGTATTAAAATTCTTGAAAACTTTGATGCATTCTACTGATCATGACATAGTGAAAATCAGCAAGAACACCCTTTGTGATATTAAAACCTATCTGCAGTATACACAAGAAAAGGTAGAATTTTTGGAGCTTGAATCTTAGCTTCAGCAAGAAGAATTAAAACAGAGGAGTCATCATTCTAAACCTGTTTCTGTTCAGAACATTGAAACATACTCCCATAAGCAACAAGTTGATTCAGATCAAGTACTCATTTCAGAAGCAGAATTGCATGCAGAAGCAGAAATTCAGTCTGCACTTCCCAAGCTGGTCATCAGACCTTTGGAAGAGCTTATCCACAACACGCACATAACTGGTCTTGGATATGACATGGACGTGTCTTTTCATATTCCAGATTACTCAAAGCCCATCGAGTTTCAAAGTGTTGGATTCCTCATGACAGTTTGCCTTTAGTTGTTCCGGATTCTGCTCCTCTTCCACAGCAACAACAATAGATTGTGAAATGCCAACACTGTGACCGAGTTGGCCATCTGAAAGATCACTGTTTTGATCTTCATCCATGTAAGCACTGTCATAAAACCAGTTCTTCAAACATATGCTTCAGAAACAAACCTCCCGCAAGAACAAAGATTCATATTGGATGGATCACTTCTTGGCAATGGGCATCAACAACCAAGAAGATATCCAAGTCACATGTCAAAACTTGTTCTCGAGTATTGAACAATCTTGCAGTTGAGTTTTCTCCATCTTCTCATCTTGTATTTGAGAGGGGGGGAAATGATGGTCATCTACAAGCTTCAAATCCACATCAAGCGAGCCTAAGCCACAACCTGCCATACCAAATTCAGAGTTGCAGCTAGAGATAAAGATGCCCCTGAGCATCCCTTCAGTTTGTGACACCTCTTCAAAGAATTGGGAACACTTCCTCTAGGAGAAGACTTCAACCTCTTCCCAGTTTTTGAAGAGTTACAGTAATTGCATTAAGCATTCTAGAGTTGTTGGTCATCCTTAAACCATCACAGGTTGAGACTTCCCTTTTCAGGTTGAATTTATCCATTTTATGTGGGGTGAGACCTCCCTTTCATGGTTGAAGGTTTCCCTCTTTAAAACATCAGAAGCACTTCCTCTAGTAGAAGACTTGAGCTTCATGCCAGACTTGGAAGAGTTCTAGGAACTGCACTAAGCATTCTAGTGTTGGTGGTCATCCTTAAACCACCGCCCTTTATACCAACATTTTAGAGAGCACATTCAGCCTAGTGATGCCATGCATTTTTGCACATTTTGTATTACAGCTCTCTTCTTGGACTCATACATAACCCTTCAGATTAAGGAGGGGAATGTTGGACACCTAATCCTCTAAGGGTTGGTGTGGAAACTGAACAACCAAAAGGAGTCAAAGAGACCACTTGGAATATGAATCCAAGGGTCACACCATGTACTATAAATGTACATCATTTGTTAATAATAAATGTACTCTCCCGTTTATCTTTCCTATGTTGTTGCTGCCATGTGTGTGTTTAACATGACTATTCTTTTCTTATAAAAAGTAGCATTGTCTACATCAGTCTTTACTTGGTTTTTTAAAGATAAATCCATGAGTCTCTCCTTAGATTGATTTTTGGTTTACTTTGTTGTCATAGGTAGAGCCTCTGCTGCTAGCAGGTGGTCATAACCTCGACAGGGTTACCTTTCAACCAGCAATGACCCAATATTCCACTTAAATCAGAATGCAATTTTAAAGGTAAGTTCGTAAGTACTTATTGCTTTCTTTATTTCCTGGAGTAATTCATTTGTTGCTTTAGCTTTTCATCTGTATTTCCTAAAGGACAATGTCTTGGTTTGGTGACCAATATTGACAATGCCATTCACTTGATTCATAACTTAACTGAACAAGTTGGCTCGTGATGAGACCCCTTGTCTTTTGATTATTATAATCATAAGCCATTACCCTATTTTGGTATGCAGTTTTGGTAATGTCACTTCAGTTATAATCTTATGATCATGGTAAGCTGACTCTTGATGAGACCTCTTATCCCTTAAGTTTAAGTATATTTTAGAATTACACTCCAAAAATTAAAAATGATTAAGTGGGGAGGATCATTGGCCCCTTAAGAGGTTCTAGACGACAGTTGTAGAGTTTTTAGAGATGCCTTCCTAAAGAGAGACTTTGCTTTGTATAGATACTTTTCTAGACTAATATAAAGGAGTAGTTTCTCTTTCAAAGTTAAGTTTCATCAAAATGAGATAATTTAAGGAGGAAGATAGTCAATTTAAAAGCAATCAAACTTAACTATACATTTCATATGTGAAGATTACTTTCATAAAAATCTTTACTTATACAAGCGAAAAGTCAAAATTAAGAAGAGAAACTTATTCTTTGTAAAACCAAAAGTAAATGTTTTCAACTTGTATTATTTTTTCAAAAGAAAATTAACTAAAGACTATAATATATAGTGAACAAAAGATATCATCTTCTATGGAAAGTATTTCTTTAGGACTTGCCCATTAACAGGTAGAGATTCTCTCTTACCTGCTAAATCTTGTAACAGAAAATTTGATGGGCCTATTAACTCGACAATCTGGAATGGGCCAAGCCACATTCGCTGGAACTTGGTATGCTTGCCTTTCTCTTCATGGGATTTATCCCATTTTAATACTAAGTCTCCGAGTTGGAAATTTTTTGAAGATACAGAATTTGAATCAAAGGAGGCTTTGACTAACTATTGATGATGTGCATGGGTAATTCTAGCCTTCTCTCGTTCCTCTTCAAGTTTAAGGATTTGTAATTTTCTAAGTTGCATAGATGAGGAAGGAGTTTCTTCGATGAATTGAACCAAGGCAAATGAGGGAATAGCTACGTTTGTTGGTAAGACAACTTCTTTCCCATAAACTAGATTAAAAGGAGAAGTGCCAATGGAGGTTTTCTGAGTTATTCGATCTGCCCATAGAGCAAACACTAAAGATTTATGCTAGTTCTTTTGATTTTGATCAACAGTTCGTTTAATAATCCTAATAAGGTTCTTATTTGTGGATTCGTCTAACCCATTTCCTTGCGAATAATAATTAGCAGAATATTTAAGTTTAAATCCTCTTTTAAGAGAAAACTCTGTCATAGCATTGCCTGAAAAATAAGATGCATTATCAAACATTAAGGCAGAAGGTAAGCCAAACCTAGTGATGATAAATTGATATATAAATTCAATAATGTTCTCAGAGTTGGCTACCTTGAGTGGAATTGCTTCTACCCATTTGGTGAAATAATCAATGGCTGTAAGGATATATTTATGTTGTTTAGAAGAATGAGGAATGATCTCACCTATTATGTCCAATCCCCATTGTTCGAATGGTTGATCAATGTTGACTGGTTGTAACGGTAATGTTGGTTTCTTCTGTCTTCTGGTAGCTGTCTGACAAATCTTACATTTCCTTACATAACTGTGTGCATCTTTAAATAGAGTTGGCCAGTAATAGCCAGCACGCAGGATTTTATGCATTGTAGCATCCCCTCCAAAGTGCTTGCCGGCTGGTCCATCGTGAAGTTCCTTGAATACTTCCTCTGCTTCAGAATTTTCAAGACATCTAAGCAAAAAAAGATCATAATTCATACTAAACAACAAATCATTAACAATTTGATATTGTTTATCTTTCAGTCTCAAGGCTCTTTTCTTTGTGTAATTCAAATGTGGAGGGGCATATCCATTTTTTAAGTAGAATATAATATCAACATATCTTGATTCAATGTCATTAAGGATTACCTCATATATTTGTACCTCGTCACCTGAATGTTGTAATTCTGATATATTTGATGCTCCTACCAACATCCTGCAAAAACCTTGACCTTTTACAATGTTTGTTGGTTTGATTTCAGTGTCATATTCTTGCATAGTTGTAATCCAATTCGCTCTCTTTTCACCCACATCCCTTTGTATTAGAAGATTTCTTACTGCTGGGAATGGTACTATCACTGTGGTGTGGGTTTTAAGAACAAAAAGTCTAAAGTGTTTTATTGATTTAAAAACAACATAAGCTTGTTTTTCAACATCTAAGTAGTTCAATTCAGCTCCCTGTAAATTTGAGCTAAAGAAAGAGATTAGGGCTTCATATTTTTGTTGATATACTTGTATCAATATGGTTGTGTATGATTTCTCGGAAGTGAAAGTGTGTAAAATGAAATGATTGGAAAAATTCGGTGTTGCTAAAGATGGGGCATTTAAGATTGCTAGTTTTATCAAGCTAAAAGCTTCATGTTCCAAATGGACCCATTTAAATAGAGAATTTTTCTTTATCATGGCTTGAAGGGGTAATACAATTCTTGAGAAGTCAAGGACAAATCTTTTGACAAAATTTATTTGACCAAGGAAAGATTGCATTCATTTCTTGTTATGGGGTAAAGGCATTTCAGAAATTTCTCTAATTCTATCTGGGTCAATATGAATTCCTATTTTGGACACAATAAATCCAAGGATCTTTCCTTCACTTAACGCCAAAAAAGACTTCTTGGGTTTAAGAGAAATTCCATACCTTTGACAACGTTCAAAGATTTATTTTAGATCTCTTAGATGATTACTATGTTTTCTGGAATACACAGTTATATCATCTAAGTAGATTACCATTGACCTGTTTACTAAACCTTTGAACGTAATGTCCATGGCTCTTTGGAAAGTGGCACCAACATTGATTAGTCCAAATGGCATCTTTTGATAGGCATAAGTGCCCCATTCTGTTCTGAATGTAGTTTTCAGTTGATCATCTGGATGGATCAAGACTTGATTGTAACCTAAGAAGCCATCTAGAAAGGACATTAGTTCTGAGCCTGCAACTAATTGAAATATCTGTTCTATAGGAGGCAATGGAAAATTGTCCTTTTGGCAAGCTTTGTTGAGATTGCAAAAGTCTATACAAATCAAAATATCACCGTTCTTCTTTCTGATTGGGACGAGATTGGAGACCCACTTGGAATGCCTGACAAGAAAAATAATCTTGGCTTTCAGCAGTTTATTTGACTCAGACTTAATCTGGCTTTCCAAATTAGGATGAATTTTCCTCAATTTCAGCTGAACATGTTTTTCATCAGAAGTCAAAGGAATAGTATGTTGCATAATAGAAATATTGTAGGTTTTAAGATCGTCATAATTCCAAGAAAATACATTCTTATATTGTTTCAACAGACGTATAAAAGTTAATTTCTCTTCTGATGTAAGTCCGAGACCTAGATTAATGTTTTGTGGTTTTGTGTCAGTTCCAAGATTGATCAATTCATACCTCAGAGTTGAACTCTAAAGTTTTGAATTAGTAGATCGTTTAAATCTATCTTTGAGGTCATATAAATCTTCCAACTTAACTACCGATTTTGGTATAGCATTGTTGGTGATTTCCTTTTTCAGTTGGTCATCATACTGGTCATCATAAGAGCCTTTTGAAGTAAGGAAACTTACGATATCTGGATCATTATTAAAGACTCTCCAGTTGGTGATATTATCAGGAATAGAAGGCCTAAAAATTAATTCAATGGAAAATCGATCTAGGTTGTAATATTCTGGTGGAATAAGCTTGGAAGCCACATTATCTAGGAGATTGGCATTAGCATTTTGGAGTCTTGGAATGGGGGAAATATTAAACGTTGTAAAATGTGAGGTCAGGTCTTGGACTAATGATTGATAGTGTTTCAAATGTCCTGACAAATAGTGTATAGTATTTCTTACTTGCCTAATGACAATTTCAGAATCTCCAAACACTTGGAGGTATTTGATATTAAGACCAATTGCTTTGTACAAACCTTGAACCAAAACTTCATATTCAACAGTGTTGTTTGTGCAAGAAAATTCAAGTCTGCATGCTAACACAACCTTTTCTCCCTCTGGGCTAACTAATATGCATCCTGCCCCTGCTCCATCATTGGATCGAGATCCATCAAAAAATAATTTCCAAAATAAAGATTTATTTACAGGTTTATCTACAAAATTCACACATTTAGAAGTGTCTGTTTGGGAATAATTTTCGATTTGAGATACAACAGAGTTTTCTAAGAAAGGTGAAGTACGG
The DNA here is from genome assembly GCA_031772625.1 of Pinus tabuliformis. Taxonomy (NCBI): domain Eukaryota; kingdom Viridiplantae; phylum Streptophyta; class Pinopsida; order Pinales; family Pinaceae; genus Pinus; species Pinus tabuliformis. Next base: position 590,947,492 of record CM062810.1, read on the forward strand.
GCATTGAAATTCCCTAGGAATGACTCAACAGAATAGTTTCCGATTATATTGTTGCTATATGCTACCGGCTCATTTTCTCCTTCCAGCTCTGTTACTATATACTTTTGATGTTTCTCTCGGTCAACCCTTATTTGATTTGGCTTGCCATTATAGGGAAGCCACATGTGAGACCAGTCAGTTGCGAAGTAACCATGACGTTTTTCTGACCTGTCCCTACTAAGGATTAAGCCATAGAATTCGGGAATATCAGCTACAAGTATATCAATGATTTGACAAAATTTTGGGTTTGATGAAAGTCTAATGGTTACTTGATTAAGTTCTCCAATGACTTCGACTTGAGACCGATCTAATTGTACTATCCGTACTGTAGATTTCTGAGGTTGAACATTTAACTTAACACAAACTGTTCTAGGTTAGATGAAGCACCAAAATCCAGTAAATGGTTGTGTAAGTTCTTATTAAAGACTTCAAAAGTAAGGAGAAACGACAGAGTATGGGATTTAGATCTTCCGTCAATTAGAGCGATGTTGGTTGGATCAATTTTACTTGAAGAAGTGTCATGGGATCTTCCCATTTCTTGAGCAGCCTATGATATTACTGCGAAAGGAAGCAGTGTAGTGGGTACTGCTTTGAGTTCTTTCAGAAGTAGCTTCTGCTGATGTTTTAATTTACTAAGCTCATGAAAGGTGATGTTTACCCTAGTTTTCTTCATATCATAAATAATATTGTATTCCATTTCATCTAAAACTATCAAAGTTTTAGATGAAGGTGAAGAATCCAATTGGGTAGGGTTTGTTTGAGTGCATTTCGGTGAAGATTTCTTTCCTACGACTTTATCTCTGGGAGGTGGCATTGAAGTTTTCTGTTTTGAATTTGATTGGGGTGGCTCAAGCTTATTTCTACTTCTAGCAGTGACATGCAGTGCTTCTTGATTTTCCTCGTTGGGAAGGATAAAATCCCACATCCCTTGTAATTCTACTATTTCTTCATCATCTGTTTGTTCTTCATTTGAAACCTCTTCCTCATCTCCATCTGATTCAACATTTGATATAACATTCAGAGGTTTAGGATCAGTTGGGGAATTACTTTTAAATGGTCTAAAAGGTTGTTTGGAGGAAGTTTCTGCTACTTTTTTTTTTTTTATGTCAACCATTTTGTTAGACATGGTCTTAAGGAGTTTCTGTAATCCTTCCAGATCAAAAGAATCCTTTGGTGGTTTCTTCCTAGAGTCATCTCCGAAGGTTACTTTCTTAGATTTTCTTTCTTCTAATGTGTTTTTCTTTTCTACGGCTAGAATGTGTTTTTCCACAGCTATTGCTTCTTTCATATTTTCTACTAACGTTGGTTTGACAGCTCTATCAACAAAGATGGTTGTGTTTGAAACCAGAGCAGAAATGAACCATGCATTTTGGACCTCATCGCTAGGCTTGGATGCCGTAGGTATTTTATTTAATAACTTATTGAAGCGAGAGTTGAAGTCCTTAATAGGTTCTTTAGGTTTGGATTTCAAATTGGAGAGATCATTTATCAGAGTTGTTGTAGATCTATCATCTCCAAATTTAGTTAAAAATTGCTCTTGAAAAGCATCCCAACTATTAATAGAGCCTGATGGTAACAAAAAGTACCATGATCCTGCTACTCCTTGTAGAGTATATGGGAATAAGCTTACAACTACGTCTTCTTCTGCTACTCCATTCAAATTAATGGACAACATGAAATTATTTATATGTCCTTCAACTAGCAGACCATTATCAGGACTGAATTTAGGTAACCGTTTCTCTGAATGTGTTGGCAATTGGGATAAATGTCCAGCCATTCTAATAGCTCTTGGGTTGGTCCATGGCCTGGGAGTATACTATTCCATTGTTGGAATGTGAGCAGAAGAGGGTGTAGCAGTGGTTGAAGGTGATTGGGTAGAGGAAGGTGTAGCTCCTATACCTGTGTGAATCATGATCTGGAATTGGGAGGCGGATGTGTGACCTTGTGATGTTATAGATGGAATGGATGTAGATGATGAAAGAACCTCGCTATGAGATTCAAATGGTGTTTTCTTAGCTTTCTTATGACTTGGTAGAGGGAATTCAAATGGTGGGATTCCAAGTTTTTCACTCTGTGCTCTAGTTAGTCTTGGAGATGGGGTAAATTGAGAAGTGAAACTGCCTTGGGATAACTCAGATTCTTCTTGAGATACTGAAATCCCCTACAATTTATGAATCAAAGATTGTACTTTAGGGGGTTCAGAAGAAGAATTGTCAGGCTTGTTTAGGATTTCATCGGTGGGTTGTGTATTTTTCTTTACAACTTCTCGCTTGGGATTAGGAGATTTAGAATGTGAACGAGAAGTTGGAGGTGATGGTGAGGAATTTTTACTCTTAGAATGGCATATAGATTTATATTTAATTTCCATTCACTGTCAGGCCCTCCTTCTAGCGCTAAAAATATTGAAGGCTCGAAAATCGTTACCTCAACAATGGGGGATAACCACCCGGTCTGGACCTTGGTTGGCAGCTCCTTTTCTGTTTGGAGTAGTGGCTTCAACTGGGGATGATGGGACCAATTTCCCAATCTATTTTTATGATTGTGCAAATGGGGTGATGTTTGAGATTTGGAATAATGGTTATCCTAAAACTAATCTAATTTAAACTAACAATCATGTGCAGTTTATCCCAATCTAAAACATTATCTAAATATAAATATCCTGGGAGTAACATGATATATGTGATCTACAATAATGTCTGAAAGTGATTGATAATAAAGATTATTCAATTGCGATGAGAAGTGAATCCATTTAACAATAATCGTTTCATATAAAAAGTTAGCTGAAACGATTGTGAGAGATAAATTGCATAAAAATCATTCATGTACTCATCATAAACTATAGATCATCATCATACAAAAGTGCAATAATGGCAATCAAAAATTCAAATTTTCATACATAAACAACTTGAAGATAAGTTATTACTTGACCCATAAGTAAAAATAATTAAGAGATAAAAGTACCATTTATAATACGTCCTACTCATATGCTCCAGCAATATTGATCTACTTTCAAATCACCCAACATCATCTAAGAGTACAGAAGTGCAATTTCAGTAGAAGATGTTAAATCAAGTAGAAAATAAATCATGTTCCATTAATTCCACCAGAACTTCCTCAAAGGGACATAAGTGCA